>CM038038.1:123652297-124252297 GCA_021397845.1 Areca catechu
CAGAATCATCATATTAGAAGGAAGTCATAGATAGAAAAATTTGATCAATCCTAGAAAAATAAAACTTGAATTTTAATTGATTACCTCCAGAAAAATAAATCTATAGGAATAAAATGAATATTTAAAAGAAAATTAAGTCCATATGTAACAATATAAAGATATAAAGCTGGTTAGTAGTAAAAGAGTTTAACTAAAAAAAAGACATAGATTACTTTGACACCTTGCTCCTGTAGCTAGAATAACTAATCTAAGAACTTTAAAAGTTTATAGCTTCATCATAAATTAATAATCCATCAAATGGATAAAAAACTGCATTTTAAATGGAGAATTAGAAAAAAAATTATATAAACAACCTTAAGGATTTGAAGTAAAATGACAAGAACATAAAGTATGTAGACTAATTAAACCACTTTAGATTTAAAACAAGCTCTTAGATAATGGCACATTAATTTGATAAAATTATCTTAAAAAATAATTTAAATAAATGAATATGATAATGTGTATACTATAAGATAGGATATCGATTATATAATACTATGCTTATTTGTAGATGATATGTTATTATTTAGAACATCAATGAAAATAATTCAAGAAATTAAAAGCTATTTATCAGATAATTTTGATATGAAAGACTTAGAAGAAGCTGATGTAATTTTTATAAATGAAGCTTAAAAAAGTAGATGGTGGAATATCATAAGCCTAGCACACTCAATAAAGAAAATACTTAAAAAGTTTAAATATTTTAAATCCTATCTCTATCCTTTATGATCATAGCTCTCACTTAATTAAAAATTTATGAGAACCTGTTAACCAATTAGGATATTTTCAAAGGATAGATCCTTATTATATATTTTAAATAAAATCCATCCAGATATAGTTTATGTAGTAGGCAAACTAAATAGGTATACTAGTAATCCTAATAAAATATTGAAAAGTATCTAGAAAGAATCTTTAGGTATCTTAAGGAACCATAAATTATCCTCTAGTATATTCTAGTTATCTAGAAGTACTTGAGTATCATAGTGATGCTAATTGGGTAACAAATAACTTAGATGTTAAGTCTACAATATGGTATCTCTTCTTGTTAGGAGGATCTGAAGTATCTTGAAACTCTTGTAAATAAATAATAATTACTAAAGTTTATTAGAATCTAAATTAATAGCTCTTGATACTACATATACTGAAACACAATGGCTAAAGATTTAATAAATGATAACAAATTCTTTCACCAAAATTTTTAAAAAAATAAATTATGATTGTAGAGTTTTAATTGATCTGTTAAATTAACAGATAACTAATTAAAGATAAATAATCATATCATGCTCAAATATAAATATGTAAGAAATAAAATAAAAAAAGTGATAGTACTATAATTTATAAGATCAAAACATAATCTGGCAGATCTTTTGATCAAAGATCTTTCGAAGACTAGTATTTGAGACATCGAGGGGGATGAGCTTAAGCCCACATATTAATCACCAGAGGGACCCCTACCATCATGGCAATCCCATGATTAAGGTTCAAAGAGAAATAATCTCTTAGGTGACGAGCACCAATTTAGAGTCTGTCTTCATTCCATCCCTATGGTATAGTGCTCTATTGTGATTGTTAGGTTGAGCATAGCTCTTAATAAATCCAAGATTGTATGTTCAGCAAGGTACTATCCGTTGTACGTACTCTTGAAGGATCTATCTTAGTGAGAGTAATCATGATATCGTGAATATGAGATCATGGTGAATCCCTAGTAACTCTCATGAAGATCAAGGTAAGCGATGGCCTAAATAGCACTACCACGCATTATGATCAGTTCATCTTCATACTGTGTATATTTTATACTAATATAAGTTCAAACTAAAAGGTACTTGCATTAAATATAGTAAAAGTCCAAAGATTTCATTGTTAAATTATTTATTAAATTTAAATATTTTATGAGTTTTGAAACTTGTAGGGGATTGTTGTTCTTTTTTTTTTCTTTCTCTGGAGTTTTAAAACTCCACAGCCAACGCCTGCACGAGCACAGGCTCTATGCATGGCCATTTCGGCTTTGCTTTTATTTTTTTAATTCTTTAATTATTTCTTTTAAATGATTTAATAGTTATTTTATTTATTTCTTATTAATAAAATAATGGCTAGTTTGAGGGCTTTCTAAAGATTTTCTCTAGGTCTTAAGCTTATAAATAGGCCTTTACCTTAGCCTTACAAGGTATCCAAGAATCATAAGCTCTCCCTCTCTTATATTTTTTCCTTCCAAAATTTTCTAAAATCCTTTTTCTTCGTACTTCTTTTCTACTTTGAGAATTTGAGTTGAAAACAAGCTGTCGACGTCCTCACATCGAGATCGTGCCACCGACGGGCATTAGGTATTAGTTCCCGGGTTGTACCTTAGATGAGAGCGTGTGATCTAATTGTTTTCATATGAGAAAGTGACCAATCTCTTTTAAGACAGCAGTTCTATCCGCCTCTCAAGCCAGACTTCATAATCTTGTTCTGTTGTATTTGTAAATTATTTGATCACATCAAATTTATTCTACCATATATATTATAAAAAATATTTTTTAAATATTTTAAATATATGTATATATTCCTTACATTATGAATAACAGGAAATCCTTCTGGTGGCCACACATATTGGTTGCTACAAGGAAGATAGGAAAAGACGAATGACTAATTTACTGTCATATCTGGAAATTATAATATCATTGTGGATAACATTATTCAAAGAGATCCGAATCGGACACCTGCCTGTCTCCTGATTTCTCATATCTTATTATGGTTCGGGTTGTAGGGTTCGGGTTGTATCTTTCTTTTTTTAAAAAAAAAAAAAATCCATAATATCAATTATTGGACTGCGCTCTTATATAGCTTTTAAATATCTTATTTCAAATGGGTTGTTATCTTTCTTTTTTTTAAAAAAAAAAAATCCATAATATCAATTATTGGACTGCGCCTTATATAGCTTTTAAAGCATTTCAAATGCTTATTTTCATCTATTGTTTTATAGCACACGAAAACAAGGTGAATCATTCTTTTGTGCTAAAGATATAACCCAAACCCTTTTGTTAATACCACTTCACATGATTCCATTGTTTTCGTTAGAGTAATTACTAGGTCTTTACTTTTATCAAAAATATTAGAACCGGTCTTTCATAAATAAATATCATAAAAAATTTATTAATTTTTATTAATTAATTTATCCATATTTCCATACTTTTCAAAGTAATAAATTACTTTCTTTAAATAACATTTCTCCTGAATTAGTAAACACATCTTATCCATCTAGATAGTGATTAAGTCATTTTTTCACTAACTAATAAAATAATATAAATTTATTTTCAAATATTTTTTTTCTGATTTTCAATGTCTCATCATTAATGTTCATACTAAATTATCTACTATCCCAAAATTTATTCTCAAAAAATATTATAAAAATATAAATAAATTTTAATAACTTATTTAAAAAATAATAATATAAAAAAATATGAATAACAATTCCAAAATTATTTCTTATACATAAAAAAAATAAATAAATTATTTTTTTGTCTAAATATTACTAAAAAAAAATATTTATCCAAAAAAAATAATTGTTTTACCTAAATCTTTTACTTGAAAAAAAAAAAAAAAAAAAAAGCCCTTAAAGACAACATTTTTTTTTTCCCTACAGAGATCACGGGATTTTTTACCCAATGAAATCACACGCGTGTGCAATCACAGGATTTATTTTTTTTTTCCCCTCGTGCGTGTGCGTGCGCGCGTGATCACGGGATTTTCTTTCCCTTTCGTGCGTGCGCGCGTGCGATGTGCCACACTAGATTCAAGGAAGGAAGGCCGAAAGGTGTGGCCCGTTGTACCGTTCCCTAACCCTGGAGGAATATTGGCTGGGGAAGCCCGTTACACTTTAATATGGAAAATCCCGTTTCCAATCCCACGAAATTCAAAGAGGACCTGAAACGCACAAACAGGCGACAGAACGACACACTGACCTATTCTTGACGTAGATTAATGAAGGTTAGATAAGATAATTAGTTCGGAATCAAAATAAATGGTCAGGAGAGAAGCTAGTTCCCTCATCTGCATTGATGCTAAGGATGCACCAAAAGCTAAATCCCAAACTGATATGTGATACAATTCCCAGGTAGTACTCGACTCTGGGCAGGAAACTACATGGTATTATATTGGCCAAATAAGCAAATTGTTACTACGCCATTGGAAGCTCCCCTGGAGTCATATCACCATAACATAAACTGCACGGTGGCATCTACTGATCAATCTCTCCACCGATATCCGCAACTTGGGTTGCAGCAGACAAAGAATAGGGTCATACCTTCTTCCCCTCTACTAGCAGCCTGCAATTTCCACAAATAACCACATCAGCTATATATAACATAAACTAACTAGCAGGTCTAGAAAAGCAGATTTGCAAAACTAGCCAGCAATAGTTCAGTGGTCTGCATGTAGTTTACTCGATTCCAAAAGCATACAAAAAGATGCGGATTATCGCATCTCACGTGCTGGGAAATGAGTTTCAGATAAGCTACAGTAAATTTTCAGATGGATATGGTGGACTGAAGAAATGTAGGCCAGTTTCCTGGATGTCAAAGTAATAATAATGCATGGCTATCCATATATATTCAATCATCCAGGTATCTCCTTTTGATGATGCCAAGGAAACAAGATTTTACTGAAAACAATGGGATCACCAGGAACAAGTACAATATGCGAGAAACATGGCTCTTTGTTACCGCCAAGCACATCCATCAACTTTACATTTACTGCCTTTTCTAAGGTAGTTGCACGTCCCTGAAGAGCCACAAGTGCATTCTTGTAAGATCTACTTGAATACCAACTTTCAGAATCATCAATTAATCACATTGGATGCTAAAACTTGCTAGCATTGGTCGTTAACTTTTGATCAGTCGTACACAAGTTTCACATGTGTTTCAAGGGTCCTCTTTTTATTTAAAAAAAATCTAATTTCACACCCCAAGAATCCTTGTCAGAGTGAAATAAAACTCAGAGGCAAAACAGCAGTTTCTGGCATCAAGTACAAGATGAGGAAGTCCAAAAAGCAGGGAGTTTGGTTCTTGATATGGTTTGAACCTGGTTTGCATACATGAGCAACTTGAAGTTGGATTTCCTCAAACTTGTTACAGGACACATGTTTAACTGTCACATTCAAAAATACATGAAAAGGTCACTTGGCTAGGATGATCACTTGACTATCATGTGAATGTTGACACTCTGAGACATGTATGTTTCCTTTAATTTATTCTTTGAACTGCATGTTCAAAAATAATTTAAAAGAAGAGATCTTAAGGTTAAATGACTTCCAGAACATAAGAAAGACTACGCCTTGGCAGCTTACCATTTGTATCTGCCAAATTGAGATGAAAAATAAATTGGGCTTAAAGCTCCACTAGATAATCAGGTGAGTACAGGTAAAGCCTTCTAGAAGGACTCTACCACAGAGTAACTCCAATGCCCATGCCTTTTTGAAACTTAGCTATTGAGAAGTCAACTCACAGCAGGACCTCTAGAAACAGTCATCTAGATGAGTTCAGCAAAAAGATTTTAGCAGCAAGCTTCATGAACAGAATCACAATATGGTAATCCACACTTCTCACACCCACACAACAAGAACATGATGATCATTAACAATTATCATTGTTAAATCCCACATTCAAAAGAAGAAGATGCAAAGCACTTTTGAGACGGACAATAACCCTATCTTTTAGGCCTCAAATTAGCACCTAATCCTCAAGGGCTTATACTTTATCAGGATAAGTGTATAATTCACAATGACATATGATGCCTGAAGTTAAGTTTAATCACAGCCCCTTGAAAAGCTCTGTATTACAATTGGGTCTATTTGTGACCCATCTCTGAGGCTCCGAGCCTTCAAGCCCAGCTCTCTCTCAAAGTATTTAGCATATGACCATTCCAACCATGTTGCAAGGTGGCCCAAATCCCTTTGCCATTGAGACAAGAAGTTCCAAGTGCCTCAAAGATGGTAGTTCTGTCATGAATCTATCAGTATGTTGTGTTGACATGATTAGTTAAAACATCAATAAAGTTGTTTAATCAATTTAACCAAAAAGGTGATCATATATAAAATCAAGCTTTCTTGCATCAAACATCAATGCAAGGAAGCATTCTTCAAAAATAATATCAATTACTCCAGACTATTGCCATCATCTAATTCAGCATCTGTTCTCATCAGTATAATATTACATATGGTGAAGTAGAACTGACCTGGAAGAACACAGCTTCAGGATGATTGCACTTCACGCATCTGGCATCCTTGGTGCGAGGAAGCGTAGGATCATTTGCGACATCTTGTAGGATTTGAGTGCGCTCACCAACTGCATGGTACACTTCATTTCTATAGACACAAAAGCTGTCTGCAACCTCCTGCATCAGAAGAGAGATTATTTCAATACAAACTTCAATGGAGCAGCACTGTTAAAGATGAAATGCTGAGAAAAATTTGTTACATTGGAACTAGGGATGGCAACAGGTCGGGTTTGGGTTAAGTCACCCAAAATCCATACCCACCCTGCTAAAAAATTATTCATCCCATACCTGCCCCATACCCATCTCAGGTCGAGTCGGGGCGGGTATAAAAAAATCACGTGTGGATCGGGTCGGGTCGGGTATACCCGATCTCATAAAACTTAATTTATTTAAAAGCTAAACGGGTCGGGTCGAGTAGTCGGGTCGGGTATATCCATCCCATATCCAATTTATTTAAATATTTTATAAATATAATTTTTTTATATATAAACGGGTCAGGTTTGAGTCGAGACATACAACTACCCATACCCGACACGAACCCAAGTCAGGTTTTTTTTATATAACCCATATCCGTTTATAAATTAGGCGGGTCGGGTTTTACCCGTCCCATTAGGGTCGGGTCGGGTCGGATACCCATCGGATCGGTAAAAATTGCCATCCCTAGTTGGAACACAAGCAACATAGGTTAGATATTGCCCTTGCAAGGATGGGACCTTAGATTTCGGCTGTCTGAAAAGATGACAGAGGAGACCAAATAAGAGTCAACATGCGGTTTTAAAAAGGAATATCCACACACTTCAGAATGTGGAAGACTTGCCCTTCAATACAAACTAATGATGAACCAGAATCCACATAGCTAAATCAACTTTATATAATAAAGCTTGGTGATGCAGGATCAAACAGGGATGGCCTGCGCCTCATGAGAGGACAAAAGGAATAGGATGCTTTAGGGTTTGAAGCAGGTTTGTTGCTCATAACAGGACAACAAAGAAATAATATTAGTTTTCTAGGGTGAAGGATCAAACAATCCTGCACTAGGGTTTTATGTGCGAAGGATGATTGGAGAAATAAAGATATAGGGTTCTCAAGGCTCAATTGAATAGTACACTATGAGGTTATAATTAGATACAAGCAATTTAATGCACACAGATTTAGACAGGCAGCAATAACTTCAGATCTGAACAATCAAATAATATAGTGAGTATTGAAATCTCTATAGACATCAACAAGTATTTCAATGCAGTGATTAAATACTAGAAAGATATGAAATTATGAAGGAAACTGAAATCCGATGATAAGCTTTGACATCATAGTGGCAAGCAGTTAACAGAAAATAATATAAAGAAAAGAATTAGTAGAGATCGAAGAAAGGATAACAAAGAATGGAAGGGATATGGGAGAGGGAGAGGGTAAACAGCCAGATTAAGGCCTTCTTTACTTCATAAAGACTTTTCAGCATACATCACCTTGCAGCAGACCCTTTCTGGACTCTTTATAGACTAAACAAGATTGCTAGAAAATTTCTGGTTGGAGTCACAAACTCTTGCAAATAAAGAAAGAAATCCCTCAAAAATCTCACTAATCCTAGATCTTCGGATTGAGAGAGAGATTGAGAGAAATCAATAATTCTCACTATGTCTTAGATTCATGTATCAAATTTGATTCAGTGGGATCTTTCACTCACATTTTTTCTACCACGAACATTTGATGAAACTCTTTGACCCTCGAATTTGGAGTACCCTACTTTCAAGTGATTCATAGGGTTCAACATGTAATCAATATTTCATGATCAAACACTACATACTAAAAGCAGGCGGCTGAAACATATCAATAGTAAGTGCCAAAAAATAAATACTTTACATCAATTTCAAGAAAAAAAAAAGAAAAAAAAGGAGCAAAACTATAAAAGATCATCTACCTAACATCATTATATCATGTCAACATCCATATAATGTAATGATCCATATCTAATGAGAAATATCATCATTCACCAAACATAATAACATATATATATATATATATATATATATATATATATATATATATATATATATATATATATATATATATATATATATATATATATATATGATTAAAATGTTCACAAACATCAACCATAAAATAAGAATATCTATAATCACATAACATCAACCATAGAAAAACTATATCCACAATCATATTAAAAAATTAACTTCTCTTTCTCATCTTCTTTATGAAACTCCATTGACTAGGGCATGAAATAACTAGACCAGCCATATGCTCTCTCAATATAAATAGTGGCCACTATAGCAGGTTCTCTTGATATGTTGGCAGCTTCATACTCATATAGTGCAATTATGATGCTTAGAGAATAGCATTTTTTACTGAAACCACTATAGTGGCCACTATGGCAGCTATTAGAGTGACTGCAGCAGACGATTTTTAAGATTATGATTTTGCAAACATTGGTCAACCTTTTCTCAAAAACAGTCTATTTCAGAATTTACTGGATATTATGCACATCTTCTCAAATGAATACATGCTTTAGCTCATTGATACACATATTGATAATGGATGCATGCTTAAAATAAGTAGATACACATTAAAGAATTTTTTAGTTAAGAGGGCAGTTGTGTAATGATCGATGATTCAAAGAACACCAAAATGAACTATTTTTATAGAATTATAAAAAATATGCATTTTTCCATGTTTAAAAATTAAAGAGGATTTCTCTTGGAATTCCCTTTATATACTCATATTCACCTCAGTTCAATGACATATTTTGTTTGACCCCTTCAGTAGCTTTTGGAAGCAAGTGTGGATGACCTAGTGGCTTCTTCAATTGCCATATGTTAAATTTGTAAGTACTGAAATTTAATATATCTATACTATATTTTAAAAATGAGAGTTTTAGATTGTAGCATATTCCTTTAAGATTTCATCCATCAACTTTTTTTCCGAAATACACTCAAACTTAAAGTACCATTTATTCAATAAATAAAATGCATTGATTTAAAAATTTTATATTAGATGACTGATTTTGTTGCCATGGCAAAGATATAGCAGTAGCTTGCATGCATTAACAGCCTCATGTGTCGCATTTTAATCCTTCTCTTGATCTCTTTAATCTCTCATACTTTTTGGAAAGAAAACAAGGTTAGTGCATCACTGACAAGACTAATTTGCCCCTTCATTTATGAAAAAGATGGTTTATTTTTGGCCCATCTAATTCCACCAATCATGAACTTCATCTCTTTCTAACCTTCCGCTATGTGTTGGATCTTTTGAATATTTAAGAATTCTTTTTATAAAGTCATGTCCAAGCATCATACCAATATCCATATTTGTATTGGGTGTGATGCTTAGGCTAATCTGAAGGGTCCGGGTAATAGTCACTAACTTCCTTTGATCCCTCTCTCTTTGATGGCTTGATTAAAGCAACCCAGATTGATGATGAAAGGCTGCAGACCGTCGATATCAACCATATAATTACTTTATCTTTTATCCTGCTGTGTTTTGCTCTTTATTTACGTTTAATATTTTGTTTTGGTGGGTTTTGTTGAGTCTGACTAAGAACTAACATTTAATAGCTATTTGGATGTTCAGATGGGTATGATTCAAGTTAATATGCCACATCCACCCTTATTTAGTTGTCAAACAATTTACTATTGCTTTATTGTTTACAGTTACTGTAGTGTGAATTGTATCATGAACAGTAAGTGAGACTCGTGGATTATGGTTTAGGAATGAGAAAAAAGTGGTTCAGCAGCATTTTATTTGAAAGTGGCTCATGCTATTTGTTTTCTCAGTTTGTTTTTGGAGAATTGTTTGGTGCTTTCTTCTCTCTTTCCCTTCCCTTCTTTCTCTTCCCTTTCCATCCCTCATCTCTATATGCTGCCTTCTCTAGCATCAATTGCCAACTAGATATTTCCTCTATTAATGCTGATACATTTATTAAAATTCAGATTTCATACAAAATCATGAACATCTATTTTTGTATTTATTGGTAGTTTTGACAATCTGAAGCATCAATATTCTGTTCATTACATTTTCTAAAATTTTGCATGTTGAAATTTCAGAACAGCAAATAAACCTAATTATTCTTTCCACTGTGCTAAGAAAACCTAACCTGGTGGTTCCAGCACTTAAAATGGGTTATAATGCTTGCTGAGATTTCAGGACAGCACCCAAAAATATGTTTGAAAACCGAATATTCCTTTCCAAAAGACCTACAGACCCTCTCTCATGCATACCTAGCAACAGGGCTGCATCACAGATTCATAAGTCTAATTTACTGGTCGACTTTCAGCCCATATTATCCCATGAACTGGGATAATTTTTATGGATGGATCTTATAAAGCCACCCAGTTAATACGTTACCAAGCACTGGTTTACTTTAGTTGTGGAGCTGCTTGCATGGAGTCAATGATTATAATCCAGTCGAAGTAAAGCCATTCAGTGATATACTTGATGTCCAATTTTTACTTAGATGGAATTCATCAGTTTGGGGTTTGGGGTAATAATTAAGGATTTAGAGCCCGTATTGTATTCAACTTGGCAAATGACCGATGTCAACGAAGATGGAAAGCTGGAAAAAGATAATCCAGGATCTTGGCCGATAAATAGTAATCAAGATCTTGAAATATCAGCCAAGATACAAATACGATAAATGAATAACTACATCAAAAAGGTTTTTCGGTAATTCCAGATGGTCTGGATACTAGGATCTGGTTAAATATGGCCGCATCTCCCAAGTCAAAAACATTATAGAGTTTCCTTCATTCTGCTCCTGGTTTACATCACTAGCATCAGGCTAGATATATATATATACATATATTTGATGGACGAGAACATTCTCATGGAAGAACTTTTTACTGACACGAACAAAGTTTCCAGCTATTTAAGCTGCTATCTCATCATGAACGTTGAAGGAAACATGGAATATGATCTTAAGAAGCTTAACAAATTTGAGGAAGCTACCTAAAGGAATTTTATGAAATAAATGACAAAATTAGAATGTGGTCCAAAGAACTTGTAGCATAACTGAAGAAGTTACCTAAGGGGGTATAATTGAAAATTTGGGAAAGTTGCCTATGTTTTGGTTTGTGGCATGAACAATCTATACATATCAAAGATCATATATTCAAAAAAATATTGCCTTTGACAAACAAAAGCATTGTTAATTAGAATTTAAAACCACCAACATATACAAAAGAAGATAGGCAAGAACATAAATTAGTCGTGAAAAATTAAGTGTTTGGAGTCATAGAAATTAAAGCTATAACAATCAATGCATATACCAGGACAAGCTATATAAATCTCTTCTTCTTTCAGCACTTATTCCTAGAAAATCCTAAGCTCATTCCATCAAAAGGCCAGACTAAATAACCACGACACATCTCACGACCATCTAACGATGTTTCTCCACCACCTAATCATCAACTGCTTAAAGCTCGTAAGGATCCTTTGATTCCTTTCGAAAGCAATCCTCAACCACAACCCTAATCTTGTCGTAACTCAAATCCACACCAACAGCTTCATCGCTGCATTTTGGACAATCCATATTGCAGAATGTACATCAACATTAAGATGGATAGATATAAAAAGCACGCGTAGGGTTAGGTTAGAAACTGATCCCACCACGGAGATCCCATTGCAATCGATTGTGGATGAAACAACTAGCTTCATCGCTGCATTTTGGACACTCCATACTGCACAATGTACATCAACATTAAGACGGATAGATGTAAAAAGCACGCGTAGGATTAGGTTAGAAACTGATCCCAGCACAGAAATGCCATTGCAATCTATTGTGGATGAAAAAACTAGATAGAGCAAATGGATGAATAATTCTAACTAGCCTTGATCGCAAAAAAAAAATAAAAAGGAAAGAAAAAAAGAAAAAAAACAAACCCTAGCAACCTATGATTACCGACGAAAATATCATCCCAACTCTCAAAAAAAAAAACAACAAGAAAAAAAAAGGAAAGAGAAGAGGCAAGAGCGCTGAAGGAAGACGAAGGAGACCTGATAGTCGCAGTTGCGGCAGGCGAAGAGAAGGCTCTTCTTCTGCTTATCCTCCTTTGGGTACAGAATGTTGTTGCTGCCTCCGAAAAGAATGGAGATGATGAGAGCAGAAAGAGACGGAAGGGAAGGGAGAGGGTGGCGAGAGGAGTTACGTACCACTCGCGGCAGAACATCATGGTACTCATGGTGGCCGGATGATGCTGTCCCTGTTGCCGCTGGCTGCAGTGGTCGGCCCCCCTGCCCTCTTTTTTTAACGCAGCGTGCTTCTCGAATCGGCCTTTGGATTTGGAGCGGGTGTGGGGCCGTATGTTGGTGCGGCCGAGTAGATCACGTGTCAGTCACGTGATGATTCCACGTTACATTGCTGGCGTGTCGGCTTAATTATTATTTAGTCTTTGAGATATTCGGCTAAAATTATTTTAGACTCCAACTTTTCAAAAACTTCAATTGAATTCCTGAATTAATTGAATTAATTCAGTATAATCATTACCATCAGTATTTTCATTGCTCAGCAAACAAAACTGTACAAGCGACATTGTTTTAACATGGATACGTACAAGATGTAGCAAAGACTGTTTGTTAGGAGGGAATGTACCGTGTCGTTGCATTATCGGAGAAACATCTTTCATCAAAATAAGAGAAAAAGGTAGTGCGTTGAGACGGTATAAAGTTTCTATTGAAAATAGTTTTCTTGTATCTTCGAAGATAAAATCTGATAATGCGGTCATCTCCATTTAATTTTATAGAGAAACTGTATCACTGAAGACTTCTTAAATAGAGATCAACCTTAGAAGGTTTCTCGATTGCAAAAGTTATAGGATGAGTTGGCTTTCTTTTTTTCTTTCCTTTTATTAGTTTATTGAATCATTTGTTATTTTGTTTCCTATTGTATAGAAAATATTATCTTCTTTATTATCTTTTATTTTTTTTGTTCCAGTAATCTAGTGCATGTAGATATTTTACTTGGTATGACCCCCCCACTTGGTGACCGTGGCAGGCATATTGTCATAGGACTATTGTGAAAGGTTAGGAGAATGGAGTTCAAAAATGTTGAAAAAAGTGAATAAAAATTTTTTATTCCTAAACTATCCTGTGGGATAGGAAACTATCCTGTGAATGGGAACTATCCTGTGGGATGGGAACTTTTAGTCTCATATGAAAAGATTGGAAAAAGAGAAGGCTTTTTATAAGAAAACCTTTTTCTATGCTCATGCTTTGAGGCTCACCATAGGTAGAGAGCTTGAGGGTGATACGTAGCATCACCCGCAAGTGCGTGTGCGATGGGCGACAAGGGCGCAATTGGTACTTTGTAGGCGCACTTCGCACGTACGCATCGTCGCGAGGAGCCTTTAAATTTTTGATCAGACGGTCGAGATTGATTGGCACCATATCAGGATTGCAAGGAGGAGAGTTGACTCGAGTGGTTCGAGCCGACACGATTTTGAGGCAAGTCGACTTGGATGACTAGAAGTCGACTCGGATCCACAGAACGGTAATACACGGTCTGGCCGAGTCGACTCGAGTGGTTCAAGCTGGCTCGGATCCACAGAACGGTATCATGCGGTCTGGACAAGTTGACTCGAGGGAATCGAGCCGACTCGACCAGGATGCTCTCTACAGCAAGGAGTCGACTTGAATGGTTCGAGCCGACTCGGATGACGGGATTTCAGAATCGCGAAACAACGGATCACGTGTCCAAAGGCGTAATCACACGTCCGTTCACAGATCAACGTTTCTTCTGAGATCAGGGATGCTATCAGATCGTGAAACGATGCATTGGAAAGCATGCTGATCGCGTGATCTAGAGATCACGGTACGAATTAGTGTATCATGACATCCGATCGTGATTGAAGAAACGTATTGATCGCGTAAAGGCATATCTCACTACGAAAAGACATCCGAAACTCCCTTCGATGAAATCAGAAAGTTGCTTCCAAGGGGCACCTTAAGGCTATAAATAGGTCCCCATTTCTCATTCATTTCATCCATTCAATCCAGTTTTTTCCTTTCTTCTCTTAGGCATTTACATACTCTGAATAACATAGTATAGCTATAGTGCATCGTAAGTCTCTTAGGTATTTGCATTTTCTGAAAACAGAGTATAGCTATAGTGCATACAAAGAGAGAAAAGCAATCCTGGTTCGAATTTCTGGTGAATTATAATGCTGCTTTCACCAGAAGAAGATCGTTGTATCCTGGGAGACAATCGTCATAAAATCGTAAGCACCATTGCAAGACGAAATTGTCTTAAGGACAGAGTGTACCTCTAGACTCGGTCTTGTCAATTAGATAGCCATTGTTTATATACATCCACCAACAAAAAATACTGTTGAAAGAATGATAGATGGATGCTTCAAACTATATTATTTTCTTTTTAGGATTTGCACTGGTTTCCTTATATTTTTTCTAGTTTTTCTTCATGTTTGTCTACCTAGAATAAGAAGTTTTCATGAGCTGTAATAGCAAAAAATACCAATGGTTGTCTATGACTTATTTTGGGGGAATTTTGAAAAGGATAATATTGATTACAGTTGCAATAATAACCATATAATGACCTCAAAAACCTGTAATGAAATGTTATTATTTATGTTTTGGAATAATGCATCTTTGTTTAATCTATGTTCTACTATGTATCATTGAGCAACAGGTCTAATATGGAGCAACTTCAGAAATTTTGTAGTGGCATCCATATCTCTACAGTCCTCCATAAGGAAACCTAAATAAGAATGGCCTAATAACTAAAAGCGTACCTTTTGTTCATAAAATCCTTTCACCTTCTAGATAGAATGCTGAAGGAGGGTGATTGATTGACTTGCGAAACTGCTTTTGCCCCTACTGTTCCTTTGTATCATGATACATAAAGTACTTTCAAACTATCTTGGATGGTAATCAAGAAGTAACATAATATAACGTAGAATCCTGCACTCCACAATGTGACAGCTTGTCCAACTTTCACTAGCAAGATTCCTTTATAAGAGATGATTGCTACTTAAAAAATTACGGTTCTTCTATAGTTATAGTCTCCAACAATAGCAGTATTCATTCAAATTAACTTGATTTATAGTTTCACCGCATACCTCGGTATATCTATCCAACTACATTTTACCCATGAAAATTAATTGCAAGGGATAATCATCTGTGCAATTGGAGAAGCTTTCTCTGCTTGCTTCTCTCTCTCAAAGCAAACATTTATAACTGATTAGCAACTTCAGAAATTTTGCTGATACATTCATATAAGCAGACTAGAACATTTTATTTGTATCACTGATACAAATCAATCACTGATGCAGTAATAGTAGATTGCTCTTTTCTGAATATTGTTTGGCAAGGCAAAGGAAATCTGATTCACTTGTACCAAAGAAAAAAATCAATTGCTGATGCATGAACCAATCTGAACATGACATTTTATTTTTGCAAGTGATACAAATCAAATGCTGATGCAGCAATAGTAGATTGCTCTTTTCTGAACATTGTTTAGCAAGGCAAAGGAAATCTAATTCACTTGTGCCAGAGAAAAAAAAATTGATAATACATGAACCAATCTGAATAGAACATTTCATTTGTACCACTGATACACTACATTGCAAGTGTATAATATAAACTCCGTTCAATTGCAGCACAAATAATGAAATAACAAACAAAAAGTTTCTTTGTAAGCCAAGTCATTAATAAGAACTCTTCTCATTATTTTTTTCTAATAAGATAATGTTATACAAAAAAGTTTGTTTGCTAGGTATCAACATTTATAGTTTGATATCAATATTTATATAAAAAAGGCAACAACATATAATATGTGTATGTAATTACATTGCTATTAACAGAGACTTGCAACATTACTAGCATCTGGCGAAGAACAAAATACCCTCTATACCATTAATAACATACAATTTGCCTGCTAAGAACAAAACAATCTCTATACCCAGAACTTGATATATATATACTCTTGCAGTGCAACATTACAAGCAAATAACAATTAGAATTGCAGTGGATTCAAATTATTTGATTTCTGAGAGCCTTTCCCTTGCATTCACCTTCAGACCATCCATTAGATGCTACTAAATAGAAATTAGAGATAAAAATTTCCAATGGCTACAAAAGTTGTTTCATGGAATGAATGACCTTGGTTACATTTGCTAGCAGAAGTGCATTTGTTTTGATGTCACATATGGATCCTGATTAAATTCATAACCTCAGGGCAGGTTAGTAACATATTTTCAATTTTCATCTTTATTCGTATGAGATGTTTAGTATTGAGTAGAACCCTCAAACAAAAAATGGCACAACAATTAAATTAACAAATATGGAATATATAAAAAGCAAATGTAAGATAAAATAAAGGATTATAACAAAAGTATGGGTAAGCTCACATCAGGCATCCATCTAACAGTGACTGATGATGAGAGCCCTCAAAAATGAGATTTCCCTCCATAGATGGTCCTACTTGTAACCTTCATTTTGGAAAATTCAATATGTTAATTCAAGTCCTTTTAATTAGAATTTAGCTAAAAAAATTAGAAAATGTATATGCTCATCTTCATTAATAAATTGTTAAAAATGCATTAGTTGTTATTGATTCACTTGATTAACTGAATGGTTGTGAATCTACGTTCCTTTAATAAGTCCTTTTAGCCTTCAATTCAAATAAGAAACTATTATATCAATAAAGACATTTTGCTTCAAAAAGAAATTGTGCCATTGTAATTAGGAGTATGACTTACTTCTACAATTATCTTAGATTATCTTGAGCCACTTGGTTGACTAGATGATGGTAGTTCTAAGCTCTTATCCATGCCTTTTCTATATATCCTTTTGTTATGCCCTTCTCCACCATATTGTCTATAGAATAACTTGAAATTTTTTTTAAACTTGGTTAGATTTTTTGGCTTATCTATCTTATTCCTCCTTGATACCTTTGGTCTTCCTGGTGTCCTCCTAGAAACAACAGAAAGTTATATTTCCTCCATACCACATTTTGGCCATAGCTTAAGACCATTAATTAGGTTAATAATTGGATCATATAATTTTAGATAAGTATCCCTCTTGAAAAAGTCATGTACATAATTCTCAGACTCCTGTCTGTTATTCCAAATTGCTGCTATAGCATGTGTACATGGGATCACATTCAAATCCTAGCTTCTACATGTGCAAGTATGCTCTCAAGTCAACTACAAAACCATCAAGATTATCTGGACAGCTTATTCTAACTTTTGGATCTCTTGAAGAATTAGGCCAACACTTGGTATAAAGATCCTTGTTCTTCTCCAACTTTTTTAGAATTTTGGGATAAATATCTCTATTAAATCTCATCATCTTATTCCTTTTGATCAGAATCATATTCATTATTTTGCTTCTTATAAGTTCAAACATTATTAAAATGGGCTTCTCTCTTGCATCTAGGATAAACATGTTTAAGGCTTCACATAGATTGTTTAATAATATATCACACTTAGGATATGTGCTAAAAAATGATCTTGACCAATGAGAAGGTGACTTATCTTGAAGCCACTTAAAAGCATCCTCGAATATATTCTTCAGTTTATCCATCTTCTCCTCAAAATCTTGCATGTATGTTGCCCTAGCATAATTTTACAAAGCATTTTTCAACCCCTTTCCTAGATGCTTTACTTTGAAGTTAGAGTAAAGTGTTGGACACAAAATCTATATTTACTTTATGGAAAAAACTCTTTAAGTGCTTGCAAGAATTACTAGCAGATGATGCATGTACATAGGTTTAGATTGAAAGAAAATATAATTAATGATAAATGAACTTTGGTGCATAGGTGCTTATTAAGATAATAAATACCATTTTTTATCAAATATCCATGTTCAATGATGTCTATTCTCCATTTTCAAATCCTCTACCAGGAGTTTCAGAAACTACAGTATATATAATGGGATACATGCAATCATTTGCATCTATCCCCACAGTAGATAATAACTAACCCCTATATATACCCTTCAGGAAATAACTATCAATGCCAACCAAGGGTCTACAGCCAGCAAGAAATTCTTTTTTATAGGCATCAAGACAAATGTGTTTTTTTTTAAAAAATCAACATATCTAGTTTAGTAATAGTGGTTGACCCAGGATTTGTCCTTCTGAGCTCAACTGTATAATCACCAATCCTTTTATATTACTCTTTATGATCCCCTCAAGCAAGTCAAGTACTTGATTTGTAGCCCTCCAAAGTTTACTTATAGGCACTGAGATATCATAGTCTTCTTTAATAGCATCTTCAAATGAAATCATAGATCGCTTGGAATCTGACCTAAACATGTTCAAGTATTTATACACAAGAATCTTTGAACTCATTCTTTTGTTGATGTGGGATTTATCACAGATATGCTCATTAACATAACTTTTTACTTGGTATGTGGGGTCTTTAGAGTATTGCTTATAAAAGTTGATCATGGATAGCCATCCTTGCACTTTGCATAAACTCTTTTTTTATCATTTTTAATTAACCTAATATTGTACATGTTTTTTACAGCATATTCATTAATTGCTATCTTGATATGTTCTGTATTGCTAAACTTTATCCCAACTATAAACTTGGGATCAATTATATCATTGTCTTTAAACACATGATACTTCTATCTAGCACCGCCACCATCATCACTTAGGCTATCATACTATGAAGGTCCTTTGAATTATCATAAAGAGAGTCATTCTCATCGTCATTATCAATTACATTGCTTTGAAATCTAAATAGACTAGGCTCTTTAGCTTTTTCTTTTTGCTTTCCCTTAGCTTTATGAATCTCTAGGTCAACATTTCTTTCGAATTCCAAATCATCATCTATAAAGCCATAGTCACTATCATCAAATTCAATGCTTGAATCTTTTGGCACTTCACCAGCAATAGCATTTAGATTTGGCAATTCATCTTCACTACTTGAATTCTTTTGCACTTCATCAGCAATGCTTGATAGATTTGGCACTTCATTAGCAGACCTGGATCTTTTGACACTTCATCAGTAATGCTTGATAGATTTAGTACTTCATTAGCAATACCTAGATCTTTTAGCACTTTATCAGCAATGCTTGATATTTTTAGCACTTCATTAGAAATGCCTAAATCCTTTGACACTCCATTATCCATCCTCAAGTCCATTTGCATTGTTGGTGGTAGGATGTATATGAACAATGGCTACCTAATTGACAAGACCGAGTCTAGAGTTACACTCTATGTCCTTAAGACAATTTCGTCCCGCAATGGTGCTTACGGTTTTATGACGATTGTCTTCCAGGATACAACGGTCTTCTTTTGGTGAAAGCAGCACTACAATTCACCAAAAATTTGAACCAGGAATGCTTTTCTCTCTTTGTATGCACTATAGCTATACTCTGTTTTTAGAGTATGCAAATGCCTAAGAGACTTACGATGCGCTATAGCTATACTCTGTTTTTCAGAGTATGCAAATGCCTAAAAGAAGGAAGGAAAATATTGGAATGAATGCAATTAAATGAATGAGCAATGGGAACCTATTTATAGCCTTAAGATACCCCTTGGAAGCAACCTTCTAATTTCATCGGAAGGAGTTTCCGATATCATTTCGTAGTGAGATATGCCTTTACGCGATCAATACGTTTCTTCAATCACGATCAGATGCCATGATACGCTGATTCGTACCGTGATCTCTAGATCACGCGATCAGTGCGCTTCTCAATGCATCGTTTCATGATCCGATGGCATCCCTGATCTTAGAAGAAACGTTGATCCGTGAACGGACGCATGATTACACCTCCGGACGCGTGATCCGTTGTTTCACGATTCTGAAATCCCATTATCCAAGTCGGCTCGAATTCCTCGAGTTGGCACATTGCTGCAGAGAGCACCTTGGTCGAGTCGGCTCGATTCCCTCGAGTCGACTCATCCAGACCGCATGATACGGCTCTGTGGATCCGAGCCAACTCGACATTAGTCGAGCCGACTCGTCCAGACTGCATGATACAGTTCTGTGAATCCGAGCCAGCTCGATCATGGTCGAGTCGACTCGTCCAGACCGTGTATTCCCGTTCTGCGGATCCGAGTCGACTCAAACTACTCGAGTCGACCCGGCCAATCATCCGAGTCAGCTCCTATCAAAATCGAATCGACTCGTCTCCCTGCAACCTTGATCTGGTGCCAATCAATCTCGATTGTCTGATCTATTTGATCAGGAAAAATTTAAAGGCTCCTCAAGCTCCTCGCGACGATACGAAGTGTGCCTACAAAGCACCAATTGCGCCCTTGTCGCTCCTCACACACGCGCGTGCGCGTGCGGGTGATGCGAATCACCCTCAAGCTCTCCACCTATGGTGAGCCTAGAAGTAAGAGCTTGAGAAAAGGTTTTCTTATAAAGAGCCTTCTCTTTTTCCAATCTTTCCGTGTGAGACTAAAAGTTTCCATCTCACAGGATAGTTTCCATCCTGCAGGATAGTTTCCATCCCATAGGATAGTTTCCCTTTCCACAGGATAGTTTAGGAATAAAAAATTCCTATTCATTTTTTCCAACAATCCCCTACATGAATGAAATTTTGGACTAAAATCAAATATCAATAAAGGCGATCCCCCATAAACATGGATTTTTAAATGCAAATGAATATGCAGACACTTAAAGAGAGAAGTGGAATGAAGTTGCATCAGGATAGGTAGCTTGTGGCTTTGAACCTTTCTTAGTATTTTGTTATCGAGTTTACTTGCTAAAAGTGAATGTGATGTCTTGAACTTTTAGTGTTTGATGTAAACTAAGACAATAACAATCACATAACTTCTTTTCAAGCATTCCTTTTGGTTCTCATGGTTGTGTTCATTTTGGCCCTGAACAACTCCTGGTCTCATGAGTGCTTTAGAGAATTAAAGCTTTTAAAATTCTCATAAATTTGGCCCAGTTCACACTCACATAGGTGATTCTTATTAAGAGTATCCTGCTATACCCTACATGATATTCATGTCATTAGAATCATTAAAAGCTATGCTTATCCTAGTACCTTTAGCAGATAGCACTGATTATCATAGGAATGAGTAGGATTTTACATCCTTAGTGCTTCGTTGACACCTTCATAATTTAGTTGTCCCTTTTGAACCTAGATCTTGGGATCTCCAGTCAACTAGGTTGGGTATCCACTATGAAGATTTATTTATCGGCTTTAAACCCATTCCCCTCGATAAATAATTTACTTGATCTCTTAGTAAACTTTTTGTCAGTGGATCTGTAAGGTTTTTCTTTGACTGAATATAGTCAATAGAGATAACTCCATTTTCAAGTAATTGCTTAATGGTATCATGTCTACGACGTATATGTCTAGACTTACCATTATATATTTTATTCTGTGCTATGCAAATAGCTGATTGATTATCACAATGGATACATATTGCAGATACAGATTTTGACCAACATGGAATATCCTTCAAAAAATTTCGAAGCCATTCTGCTTCTTCTCCAGCTTTATTTAAAGCTATAAACTCTGATTCCATAGTGGACCGAGCTATACAAGTTTATTTTGAGGATTTCCATGACACTGCACCTCCTCCTAAGGTGAACACATATTCACTAGTGGATTTAGTATCTTCTGAAGAAGATATCCAGTTAGCATCACTGTATCCTTCTAGTACAACTGGATATGTTGTATAATGTAATCCAGAATTTAGGGTATATCGTAGATATTGTAGTACCCTTACTAGTGCTATCCAATGATTTAGACCTGGATTACTAGTAAATATGCTTAATTTATTGACAGCATATGCTATGTCAGAACGGGTGCAATTCATGACATACATTAAACTACCAATTATATGTGAATATTCCAATTGTGATATGGGTAGTCCAGTAAGCTTAGCAAGATGTAGATTAATATCTACAGGTATTCTAAGCGGGCTGGTATCATACTCATTGAATTTATCTAATATTTTCTCAATATAATGATATTAATATAATATTATTCCATCAGACGTTATAGTGATTTTAATCCCTGGTATAATGTATGCGATATCCATATCTTTCATATCAAAATATTTGATCAACATTTTTTTTGTTTGTTTAATCATATCAGTATCACTACCTATAATTAACAAATCATCCACGTATAAGCAGACTAACACATACCCTGTAGGTATGGTTTTGGCATACACACATTTGTCACATTCATTGATTTTTAATTCATTGGACAACATGACATTGTCAAATTTTATATGCCATTATTTAGGTACTTGTTTTAATCCATATAAGGATTTCACAAGTCTGCACACCTTCTTTTCTTTGCCTGGAACCACAAACCCTTCAGGTTGTTCCATATAAATTTTTTCCTCTAATTCACCATTAAGGAAAACTGTTTTTACATCCATTTGATGTATTTCAAGATTGTTAATGGCTGCAATAGCGATTAACATTCTTATGGATGTTATCCTTGTTACAAGTGAATAAGTATCAAAGAAGTATAGGCCTTCTTTTTGTTTAAAGCCTTTAGCTACTAATCTGGCTTTATATTTATCAATTGATCCATCAACCTTTAGCTTCTTCTTGAAAATTCATTTACACCCCAAAGGCTTCATACCTGATGGTAAATCTACCAATTCCTAGGTATGATTATGCATGATGGACTCAATTTCGCTATTAATAGCTTCTTTCCAAAAGGGTGCTTCTGGTATAGACATTGCCTCTTTGAATGTCTGAGGTACATTTTCTATTATGTACGTAATGTAGTCAGGACTAAAAGATTTTATAACTTTAGATATCTTACTACGTCTAGGTTCACCTTCAGGATATTTTTCCTGATGACTACTACTTGCCAGATTATCATAAGTTTTTTTATTTGAACTTGTACCAGATATCCCTTTATAAGGGAATATCTCTTCAAAAAATGATGTATTTCTTGATTTTATGATTGTATTTTCTTGTATATCATATATATCTGATTTATGTACAAGAAAGCGATAAGCACTATTATTTTGTGCATAACCAATGAAAATACAATCAACCGTTTTAGGTCCTATTTTGACCTTTTTGGAAACTGGAATAGCTACTTTAGCTAGACACCCCCACACTTTTAGATAATTATAAGAAGGCTTTTTCCCTTTCCATAACTCAGATGGAGTGATGTCCTTCTTCTTAAGAGGTATTTTGTTAAGAATATGATTAGCCGAGAGAATTGCTTCTCCCCATAAATTCTATGGTGTACTAGAATTCATCAACATGGCATTCATCATTTCTTTCAATGTTCGATTTTTGCGTTCAGCAAGTTCATTAGATTGAGGTGAATAAGGAGTTGTAGTTTGATGAATAATGCCATGTTCTTGACAAAAGTCATTAAACGGTGCATCGTATTCACCACCTCTATCACTCCTTATAGCCTTGATCTTTTTACCAAGCTGATTCTCAATCTCATTTTTATAATATTTAAACATATCTAAAGCCTCATTTTTAGACTTTAGTAGATACACATAACAGTATCTAGTTGAATCATCAATAAATGTTATAAAATACTTTTTACCTCCTCTAGATTGTATTGACTTCAAGTCACATAGATCACTGTGGATCAAATCTAGAGGTTCAGTATTCCTTTCTACTGAATGGAACGATATTTTGGCTAGCTTAGCTTCAATACATATCTCACATTTATAATGTGGATCGATTTCATGATTATGTAACAATTCTAAATTCATTAACTTCCGTAATAAATTAAAATTCACATGACCTAATCTATCATGCCATAAATAAGAGGAGTCAACCATATAAACAGAAGAAGAATCTTTATTCTTTTCAAGGTTGCGATGTACAGTCATTACATTCATCTTGAATAATCCATTATTCAAGTAACCTCTATCCAAAAAGATCCCTCCTTTAGTATGTACAAATTTATCAGACTCAAACACCATCCTAAATCCATGTGTGCTTAGGAGGGAGCCTGATACCAAGTTCTTACGGATGTCAGGAACATGCAGTACATCATTTAGTAGAAGCTCTTTGCCAGATGTCATCTTTAGAATAATGCGGCCAATTCCTTATATCTTCGATGCAGCGGAGTTACCCATTAGCAGATTTCTACCTCTGATAGGAGTATATGATGAGAACATACTCTTATCAGAGCAGACATGTCGAGTAGCTCCAGTGTCAATATACCATTCATTTGGTTTATCAACCATGTTTGCTTCAAACATAACTGCTGATAACATCATCCCTGACACTTCACGGGATAGGGTATCTTCAGTAGTATTGACTTCTTTCTTTTCTTTTCCCTTGAAACAACAATCCTTGGATTTGTGGCCTATTTTATCACAAATGAAGCACTTTCCTTTGAACTTCTTAGGATTGTCTTTCTTCTGTTTATAGCCTTCTCCAGGAAACTTGCGTTTCTTCTTGTTGACCTTTCCTTCCATGAGGTTGGCCTTAGGCTCAGCAAGATGTCTTCATGTCTTTTTATCATGGCTCTTGTTATCTTCCTCGATCCTCAGGCGGACAATCAGATCTTCAAGTCCCATCTCCTTCCACTTATGCTTCAGGTAGTTCTTGAAGTCTTTCCATGATGGAGGTAGTTTCTCAATTATAGCGGCTACCTGGAATGACCCACTCAGAGACATCCTTTCTACATGTATCTCATGCAGTATGATCTGCAGTTCTTGAACTTGCTCCAAGACGGTCTTGTAATCTACCATCTTGTAGTCAAGAAACCTGCTGACCACAAATATTTTATGGTCTGCATCCTCGATCTTGTACTTCTTGTCCAAGGATGCCCACAGCTCTTTTGCTGTGCTTATACTACTGTACACATTATATAGAGTATTCTCTAATCCATTAAGAATGTAGTTTTTGCATAGAAAGTCTGAATGCTTCCATGCATCGATAGCAGCGACAATCTGCTTGTTGTTCTCTCCTTCCTTAGGACTGGTGGATCTTCGTTGAGAACTCTTACCAGATTCAGAGTTATCAGATAGAACATCATCTTCTGTTGCCATCTCTTGAAGTCGGTGCCGATAAACTTCTCCGGCTTCTCGACCTGAACTGGCGCAGCCATTGTTGCCATCACTTGAGCAGCACTTCAGTACGAAGAAAATTGTCTTAAGATTGTTGGCGGTAGAATGTATATGAACAATGGCTACCTAATTGACAAGACCGAGTCTAGAGTTACACTCTATTTCCTTAAGACAATTTCATCCCGCAATGGTACTTACGGTTTTATGAAGATTGTCTTCCAGGATACAACGATCTTCTTCTGGTGAAAGCAACACTACAATTCACCAGAAATTCGAACCATGAATGATTTTCTCTCTTTGTATGCACTATAGGTATACTCTGTTTTCAGAGTATGCAAATGCCTAAGAGACTTACGATGCACTATAGCTATACTCTGTTTTTCAGAGTATACAAATGCTTAAAAGAAGGAAGGAAAATATTGGAATGAATGCAATTAAATGAATGAGGAATGGGGACCTATTTATAGACTTAAGGTGCCCCTTGGAAGCAACCTTCTGATTTCATCGGAGGGAGTTTCCGATGTTGTTTCGTAGTGAGATATACCTTTACGCGTTCGATACGTTTCTTCAATCGCAATTGGATGTCATGATACGCTGATTCGTACCGTGATCTCTAGATCACGCGATCAGTGCGCTTCTCAATGCATCATTTCACGATCCGATGGCACCCCTGATCTCAGAAGAAATGTTGATCCGTGAACGGATGCATGATCCATTGTTTCACGATTCTGAAATCCCGTTATCCGAGTTGGCTTGAATTTCTCGAGTCGACTCCTTGCTGCAGAGAGCATCCTGGTCGAGTCGGCTCGATTCTCTCGAGTCGACTCATACAGACCGTATGATACGGCTCTGTAGATCCGAGCCAGCTCGACCCTGATCGAGCCGACTCGTCTAGATTGCATGATACGGTTCTGTGGATCCGAGCCAGCTTGACCCTGGTCAAGTCGACTCATCCAGACCGTATATTCCCGTTCTGCAGATCCGAGTCGACTCGAACAACTCGAGTTGACCCGGCCAATCATCCGAGTCGGCTCCTATCAGAATCGAGCCGACTCGTCTCCCTGCAACCTTGATCTGGTGCCAATCAATCTCGACCGTCTGATCTGTTTAATCAGGAAAAATTTAAAAGCTCCTCAAGACGATGCGAAGTGCAAAGTACGCCTACAAAGTGCCCATTGTGCCCTTGTCACACGTGCTCGTGATGCTTCGCATCACCCTCAAACTCTCCATCTATAATGAGCCTAGAAGTAAGAGCTTGGAAAAATGTTTTCTTATAAAGAGCCTTCTCTTTTTCCAATCTTTCCATGTGGGACTAAAAGTTTCCATCTCACAGGATAGTTTCCCTTCCCACATGATAGTTTAGGAATAAAAAATTCATATTCACTTTTTCCAACATGCATTACATCATCAATTTTCGAATCTTTTTGCACTCCATCATCTTTATCTTCACCCCCTATATCAATATTAATTAAAATCTCATTTACATTCGGAATCATCATATTAATAGACACCTGCTCTACATATACTTCAATTAGCTTACTTGTAAGGATATGCTTTATCATATTTAAGAGATATTAACCCCTCATCTAAATTCTTTTTTGATCCTGTATAATAATAATTTATACTCATAAAACCATTGTATCCTATTTTCTCTAACATGTCATCAAATTCAATGACAGACATTGTGTCTACATTACAATAGTTATAACATTCAACCTTTCTATTAATATATGATTTATTTATCACTTCAGCAAAATAACTATTATAGTGTAAAACCACTTTGAAATGATCAGGATCATCTACCATACACAAAATATATAGATTATTTAATCATATAAAAAAACAATGATACATATACTATATTAAAAGTATATTAATTTAAAAAAGATATAAAAGCAATGTAGGTAAGCTCAATATATAGATGAGGTCCAAAATGACTGGCATGATTAGCTTGCAAAATCTACCATATAAGTTTAACTCAAATATTACTTAATAAATTTAGTTTGTATCATTTATTGCATTAATCATATAATGCTTCAAAAGATATTTTATTATTTTTATTGTTTACTCGTTTTTGATTGTTGGATTAAATGGACTATTTGAATTTCAACCGGTTGGAAGTCAACGTGAATGGCTGGTACGGCAAATTTTTCATGGTTTAAGATTGTTTTATATTGATGGATTATTTTTTAAAAAAAAATCAATTGGGTCTTCATCATGGATAATGCCTAAATAAAGGGCAGTCTTTACTATGGGAGGCGGAGGAGATGCGATGGGGTGGAGCAGCATAGAGATGCCGCGAGGGGGGGCGACATAGAGGAGTAGCAAGTTGGGGGAGGGGGCGGGGCTGTGGGGTGACAATCTGTAAGCACCGTGGAAGAGCTCCGAGGGTGGGGGGCTGTGGGTTGACAAGTCGCAGGCATCGCAAGGGGGTGCGGGCCGCAGAAGTGTTATGGGAGGTGGGGAGAGCCGTGGAAGAGCTGTGGAGGAGGTTGTCGCTGAGTGGCGAGCTATAGGGAAGGCGGTGTGAACCATAGAAGAGCTACAAGGGAGGATGCGGTAGGGCGACGAGCTATGGGGGACGGTGAAGGCCATGGAAGAGCTACCGAGGGAGGTACGGCGGGGCAATGAGTTGCACGGGGGCATTGCGGGTCGTGGAAGATTTGCAAAGGGGTGGTGTAGTCGGGGTAGTCCGAGCTATTAGAGCTATCAACGAATCTGGTCTGAATCCAACGGATCCGAATCTGGATTTAAATTTAGATCCATGTATCTGGATTCAGATTTGATTAGTTATAGTTAAATGGATCCGAATTTGAATATATAATATAACATATCCAGACCCGATAGACCTGAAATATGATTAAATAAAATAATATTTTATATATTTATATAAATATTGGACGTTGGATCATGATCCAACGGTTAAAATCTATCAAGATATTTAACTATAAAAGCTACCGTGCCCTGGCCCCTTTTTTAGTTTCTCCCTTCCAGCTCCCCAACGAATCCCCAATCCATTACGGCGCTCCGCCTCCACGCCCGGCCGACGCCTCCTCCTCCTCCGTCTCCTTGTCCCCGGTCCCTTCCCCAGCCTCGGACCTCTGCAATTCCTCAGCCCTTTTTTCCAACTCCTTCGTCTCCTCCAGATCCTTCAGTCGGCTTCGGAGCTCCTCCTCTCAGTCGTCCTCTTCCTCACTCCCGTCGTCACCGCCACCCCAAGCTGAGCTGGAGGCAGCCATCTTGGAATTCTTCCCGCTTCTCCCATCCAGATCCTTCAGTCGACTTCGGAGCTCCTCCTCTCAGTCGTCCTCTTCCTCACTCCCGTCGTCGCCACCACCCCAGGCTGAGCTAGAGGCAGCCACCTTGGAATTCTTCCCGCTTCTCCGCTGGAGGGCCAACCGCGCCACCTCCCCGGCCATGTCCGGGAGGTCGTGGAAGCACTTGGCATGGATGGCGGCAGAGAGCAAGGAGTCGGGGGTCGGCTCATGCCTCACCGCGCGGCAAGCGACCACCTCGGGATGCCAGGCCTTGGCGATGCGGTTGGGCATGGTGGTCCGATGAGAGCTGGCCTCCACGAGGAGCGCGAGGTTGCCGAGGAGAACGGCGGCGACCATGGCACCATATCTCGAGAGTATCGGGATGAGAGAGAAGGGGGAGTGGACGCCCAATCCGTGAGATATTTTCTTGAGGGGTGAGAAAGAGATGGACGCAGTGGACGATCGGTAAGTTTTTTTTTTTTTTTTAATGCTCGTTCTTGTTCGGATTCGGGTTTGGATCTGGATACCCGGAATTCATTCGGGTCCGAGTCTGGTACTCTAAAATCAGATCCGTCGGATATTTGGATCCAGATTTGGATCCGATAGCTAAAATCGAGTCCAAAACTGGATATCTGAATTCTGACCTGAATCCGATCCGTTGATAGCTCTACAAGCTATGGAAGAGCCAAGAGGGGTGCGGGCGGGGCCACAAGCCACAGGGAGTGATACGGGTTGCAGAAGAGTCACCGGGAGGGAGGGGTGCGGCGGGGTGACAAGCCGCACATGCACGTCGCTTGAGGGGGTGTAGGTGGCAGCACAGAGGAGATGCGAGTGGCAGGGACGAATTGGCCATCAAGCCACAAGCACCACTAGAGAGAAGATGTGGGCGGTGGTGCGGAAGAGCTGTGGGCGGTAGCGATGGACCTGGTGAGAAACACGGGTGGCGAGGTTAAGGGAGGTGCAGAAGATCTTCGGGAAAAGACAGGAAGCAGCGGCGGTCCTTAACGAAGAAAAAGGAAAAAAAAAAAAAAAAAAAAAAAAAAAACGGAGAAATAAAGTTTCTAATAATAAAATATTTAAAAATAATATTAAAAATCATAAATATTTTTTATAATAAAAAATATTAAAGAGCACAAAAACAACTCCCATATATATAATTATTATTAAAAATAATAATTATAATTATTATAAATAAAAATAATATTATTATATTATTTTTGAATCAAATATCTTGCTATGTAAGTTCGACTCAAAAAAATATTTGAGTTACTGGTGCAGCGGAATTGGATAAAGCTCAAGTAGCTGGCAACTCATTTTGTTCCTCTAAAATTATTGCATGTTGATGCTTGCACTGTCTGACAATATATTATACAAAAAGTAACACTAATACGGTTTCGCTTATTTTTCTGTGGTGCACCAAGATCATGAAGTCACAACACACGTCACTGGAAAAAAGAAAAAAACAAAACAAAACAAAAGGCTATGAAGCAAGTGCTTTGTTTTTCAATATATATAAGACATAACGAATCCCTCTGCACCGATTATAATGGCAGTTGTTTTAAATCCTGCCCATACTCTTACACCAACAAGGTGCCCATCTTCCATCCTTCTACCATATCAGAGTAAAAGATGCGGATCCCACTCGTACTCCAGTGAAATTAATGCCAAAATCCATATCATGCATTTCCATAAAAGATGTCATTATAAGACCATCAGCCCAAAGTCTCTAGCAAAATTAGGCTATTTGAAATAGTTATGTGCACTATAAACCAAGGACTTCGATTATCTCACTAAACTTGTGAAACTATACTTAGCTTCATCAAACTTAATTGTTAACATTGCTAAACTTCACAAGCAAATAACTATGATATTTTTGCTTCACATTGGCTATCAAATTACGACTGTACAAACCATACTTATTTCAAATAGAAATATTATTATTACACTCCTTTAAAGTAAATGTCTTCATTTCAACTTATAAAACACCGAGAATGGACAAAGTAATAATACGAGCTCTGACAATTCGGAGTCTATGGCCCTGGAGGATGCACCAATTGCACGGGGGGGGGACTGGACCAAGCAACAAAAATTGAGAGGCCCCTTGAAGCAACCGGAGCAATGGATGACTGCTTATTTAAAAGATCCCAGAGTCCCAGAGTCTCTTTTGTTAGGAATAAATACTGTAAAATAAAACTAGAAATAATAAATATAAATTATATGCTCTGTTTTTAGATTGTTAGAAATTAACGTTGTGAAATAAAATCTAGAAACGATGAAAAAAAAAAAAGAAACGATGAAAAAAAAAAGAAGATCTATCTGTATTATCCTAAAATACTAAATGGTGCTATGTAGAACAGTAATACAATGAATCATAAAATTATGTTTTAGGAATTCTTAGAACAGTAATATAAATACAAGAATCATAAAATTGAGTTTTAGGATTTCTGACCAGAGACGTGCAGAGGCACTGTCCTAAGGCGATTCTCGGCCCTCGTGCAGGATTCAATCCGAGAACTCTGCCCCAAGATACAACCGGGTATCCTTCCTGCAGGCACGACTGTGAAGGGACTGACAACGGCTTCGCCCAGCAGTGAAACCAGATTAAAAATTGGAAACAGGAAATCGAGAGAGATAAAAAGAGAAAGTCCGTAGAGATATACTTATCTGTGATCTGACTCCATCCTTTTATAGATGGAGAAACTCCGTGAGGAAGAGACACCGCTCGGTGAAGGACCGGACCGCACACGAACCGACCCGAGCCGGGCCGCGCGCGCGCATGAGTGGCCCAAGATGATACAAGGCCAAATAGAAGAGGGATCATATTTAAATGTCTTTGGGATGTTCTTCTTTTCCCATGTGGGACTAAAGAAATGGCTTGGAGAGAATTTTGGATTTTCCCTCCAAACCTCTAACACCTTTCTACTGCAACACGCTCAGGATATAGTAGCCAGCAACATCAAGATGATGGAGTGAGATGGATTTATGAAATTTCTTCTTCGCCAGTTAAAACAGAGGTGCTCAAAACTAAATTGTGGATAAAGTGTGTCTTGGGAGGAACATACATACTTTCAAATGATGGAAAAAGAAATTGCATGACATGAAAAAAATGGTCCACCGATTTATGTGTCTCGTTACAGAGCATGCACCCTCTAAGAATTTTCTTTTCCGAGTTTTTGTACCGATACTAAACGTTCATTATTAAACCATGAAAGTCAACTACTTAGTATGCAATCACAATAAAATATGGTTTCATGTTATACTTTGTATCAAAATAAATAACAAGGTCACTATTTTCTGCTGACAGTGGCCAAAACCAACCAAATACTCCCTAATTCCCTTTTTTAAAGAAAATGTCCTCACCTTCGGATGAAAAACGGCTACGAAAAAATTAATATGCACCGTATATCGAACATTTCCTGGCTGGGATGGGAGACCGTCTGGGGATGGCCACGCCCGGGATCTAACTCCGCTCCCTCCTTTTTCGATTTATCAAAAAAAAAAAAAAAAAATCCATGCGCAATGGGCTAGGCAACCATAAGAGGTAGCCCTCCACCTAAAAACTCTTTACCTGGCGTATGCTGTATGCAAGATTTGAACTCAGGTTTTCGGTATGATCACTAAAAGAGAATTTACTAGCTTGGTAATCTCACACTTTCTAATCAAATATGGCCCGTTGATTAGTTGACTAATTTTAGTTTCTTCTTTCAAAAGGATTTACTTCTATTTAGAAAGCTTTACATGGGATCTGGGGAAGAATTTTAGCCTTGTTTAGAATCCATATTTATCCTATGAATGCATACATAGGTTTCAAAAATATATGCTTTCAATTTTTTTGCTAAAATTGTGCAAACAATAAAATAATATACTATCAAAGGAAAGATAGCAAAATGATATGCAGAACAAGAAGACATAATGTAGAAGAAAATGAAAGAATGTTCTCAAACGCTATAATTTTTTTACGATCTAAAGTTATTGCCAAATGACCTACAAGTTTATGTAATGCATGAAACATTTTATATATTATTTATATAGTTAAAAATGCTATGTATGGTTCACGATACCTCAAATATAGAGAGCAAGAGGCTATCTAACAGATTATATACGTTTATGATTCAACTCTTGACGGAAGTCTCATAAACAGGTCGGATATGACTAAACCAAGGGGTTGGAATTTTAGCAATTCTAGTTGGATGTAGAGAAAGTTTAGATACGTAATTTTTTTAATATTTTGATAAGAAAAGATAAGGATGCCATAGATAATACTTCAAAAATTATAAAAAATAAAAAAAAATAAAAATGATATAGGAGTCATCACTCATAATGATGGTGGGCAATCCAAAAAAGGAGCTTGTGGCAGCAGTAGTGTACGTGGAAAGAATGGAAAAGAAGGGAGTTCATACCACCAAGGTAGTAGCTTGGCCGATATTGATTGTGGTTGTATGTCTCTAACGTCTAAGATTCGAGTCATCACTGGAGTCGATTAAATAAAGAGATTTTTTTGAATGACTTGATATAAGTGCATATGATTGGTTATTGGATCAGCTGAAGCTTTAGTAGGATTGGAAAAAGGTACTCATATAATATAATGGGAAATAGATGAGCCATCTTTATTGTTCTCATCTATCAAATATTTTTCAGTACGAGAAATCCTTATGGTCATGTATAGAAGGAATAGCTATACTAGCCGCCATCCCCCCTCCCTCTCTCCCTCTTTCATTCCTTCTCGTTTTATCAAAAAGGAAGAGGGATGTTCACAAAAACAACAAAGAAAAGAAACGAAGAGGGTTCTCTTTTGATTCAATGGGAGTCGTTACTTCTCTACAATGCTTTTTAGCAACCTGCGGCTCAGACTGCTGATTCAGATCTTCTAAGCCTAGGTTTGGAAATCCCCATGGTAATAGGGTGAAACTACTAATTAATTTGCTTATCAATCACTTTATTTTTTAAAATTATGGCACATCTTTCAATCATGCTTCCTCCCACTTGCATGTCCAGAGTATGATGTTGTGGATGCATTACCTAAGCTATTAAAAAAAAAAATGGAAGCCCTTGGACTATCCAATGGGCTAAATTTTCTCCTGACCCAAAATAAATCTTTGATAGTTAAGGAGATGCAGAGGATTTCTCCAAATGGATGAATACACACTATAGAAAATAAGAATTTAAAATAATTTAAAGATTAAAATATCGATCATGAGGATTTTAGGTGCAATTATGCTAAGAACTAAGATGCATATAACTTAGATGTAAAATAGTTTGCATTGTATAGACCATTAAAAATTTGATAGTGAACATTACGTGAACATCTCCGTTTGTAATTAACTTGACCTTGGAGTTTGGTTTTAGGCATGCGTGTATTTTTTTAAGAATAACGAGAAAAGGAAAATCTAGGTCTAGATGAAGACAAATGATATGTATTGCCACCGAGACCGTCGTAGCCCGTAGCTGCCGCGTCGGATTGCGCTCCTCCCATCGCCTGCCGCACTCAGCTCCCGGGTCCCCGCCTCCCGCCATCCGGTGGTCCTCTGCTCCAGGACCTGCGAGACAATGGTTAGAGACCCGGGCCGGGGTTTCCAGCGGGGATACTCCGACGATCAAGTCAGTGACGGTCCAGGAAAACAGATCCTCCTGGCCGGGCCCCTCTTGATGGACTCCGCACTAGGAGGAATGAAAGATGTGTGTGTGGAAGTGTGAACGTCGCAGGGGGAGATTGGTAGCAGGGACAGAGGGATGCTCTGTCCCTCCGCCTCTCCTTGAGCCCCTCGGTTCCCTCCATTCATGGTGGTGATGGCCTTTTGCTCTTTCGGTTGAGCTTGCCCTGTCTTGGTGGTGAGTGGTCGTTCTGTTTTTTTTTATTATTGTTGTTGTTGTTACCTCTCCCCCCTTGGGGGGTGCCGATCATTCTTTGTAGTCGAAGACTGGCCATTGGGAGCTTGTCTCGGGGTTCCCGCCGGGCTGTCAGACGCGCGCGGCGGTGTCCTAGGAAGCCCTTTCCTATTTCATGGTAAGGTGCTGTCAGGCGCTCCGACACTCCTTCATGATTGCCTTGTTTTGAAAAATCGAGGACGTCTCGAATGGCGGGCCACCGCCCACGGGGTTCGAATCTCCCGGATGGTCTTCTTTCCTGGGTGATCTGAGTGGTTAGTGAGGAATGTGGTACCTCGATCGGCGCGTTGCTTACCTTTTTGGTGTAACTAGTGGTGTCAGGTAGTCAGTACGGCCTGAGAAGCGTTCTGGTACGGTCCTCGGGAGGCTCGTCGGTGCCCTCGGCTAGTGAAGACTTCTTCTGGGTTGGGGCCGAGATGGGACGGTAGGGCTCGCTCCATCCTAGGTGCTCCGGGCTTGCGGGGATGGCCAGGTGGAGAAGGGCGAAATACGGGCCCGGTCCAGAGGGCGCGCACTCGGAGAGGCTCGACCTCGGCGGGTGAGCTCTTGTCTCGACCTTGACTGTGGGGCAGTAACCTCTGAGGGTCTCCTCTGGAGGGCAGATGTCAGCGGGCCCAATCCAGAGGATGCGCACTTGGAGAGGCTTGACCTCGACGGGTGAGCTCTTGGCTCGACCTCGATCGCGGGGCACTAACCTCCGAAGGTCTCCTCCAAAGGGCGGATGTCGGCGGACTCGATCCAGAGGGCATGCACTCGGAGAGGCTCGACCTCGGCGGGTGAGCTCTTGGCTCGACCTCGACCCGGGGGGGGCACTAACCTCCGAGGGTCTCCTCTGGAGGGCGGATGTCGACGGACCCGGTCCAGAGGGCACGTACTCGGAGAGGCTCGACCTCGACCGGGGGGGCACTAACCTCCGAGGGTCTCCTCTGGAGGGCGGATGTCGACGAATTCAGTCCAGAGGGCATGCACTCGGAGAGGCTCGACCTCGACGGGTGAGCTCTTGGCTCGACCTCGACCGCGGGGCACTAACCTTCGAGGGTCTCCTCTGGAGGGCGGATGTCGACTCCGGCCTAGGCGCCGAGCTCATGAGCTCGACCTGGCGGAGGACTGGGCTCCATCTACTGCCATGGGGGAGTTCGGCTCATCTCGATAATGGGGTCCGAGCCAGAGGGTCGACATGGCATCCCTCTCCACATGGCACCCACAGATTTCTCCACGTCAGCGATCTTGCCATATCATTTGCCCCCCACTCCCGAGGCTCGTTAGTGCGCGGTGTTCGAGCCGAAGAGAGTAATTGTGGTGCTGACGTGGAAAGGTAAAGATCGGTTGAAATGATGGCCGTGACTGCTGGCGCGTCGGGGACCGCTCCTGCGGGCCAATGCGGGGGTGCCACCTGGCCACGTCAACCCTTAGGCCCGGTTCTTATTAGGGAACCGAGGTCGGGTTCTTCTTTTCCCCCTCCTTCTTCTACTCTTGTCCCTGAGTCTGCTCGATCTGCAGGTCCCGGTGGGGTCGCCTCCACGATCACCGCCGGAGAACTCAAGACTGTCCGGAATGTCTATGGCATCCCTCATTTTGTCCAGCTTATGATCCCTCGTCCGGGGGAGCGGGTTACTTCGAGTGGCCCGGGCCGTCTTGCCTTCTATGAGGGGACCTTCTCTGGAGGTCTCCGCTTTCCTTTCCATCCCTTCTTTTTGTCAGTCTTGGACAACTATCGTTTGGTCCTGGCGTAGCTGGTACCAAACATTATTAGGGTTATCTTCTTCTTCATTGTGCTCTGTCACCTTCACGGGTTCGTGGCCCGATTTTCTTTGTTCAGGGCCTTCTTTGCCCTGAAACGTCACCTAACCGAAGATGGCTAGTGGTCTTTATCTTCCTGCCTGAGGGGCATTAAGTTTGAGCTCCCCTCTTCCGTCAAGGGATGGAAGAGTAAGTTCTTCTTTGTCGAGGTCGAGGGAGTTGACTGGGTCTGGAGTGATCCAGAGCAGTCCCCCGACCGAAACTCTGTCGTCAATGCGGCTGACCGAGATGACTACGAGCAGCTTCGCAGTGCGCAGATTCCTTTTCTCCAGGTCATGTTGTCTAAGCAGAACCTCGCCGACTCTGGGGTCGACCCAGCGAATGGGTCGGGTGAGTCCGGCCTGAACATTGCTCTTTTCTTTCCTTTGCATGATCTTTGTGCAGTTTTCCATAGGTTTTGACCACTATGTATATTGTGTGTAGGTATGATATTCTCCGAGAGCGATCTCCTGGCCATTACCAAGAAGAGGCGGCTGGCAGGATTGGTCGCGGAGCCCGCTTCCAGGCGGCCCCGAGGTGAGTGCACACCTGTGGCTGCCCCGGTGGTGGTGGTTGGGCTGAGCTCGATCGCGGCTGCCGGCTCGAGCTCGGAGGTGACCCGTGTCGCTCCTGCGCCGGTGGAGAGGGCAGCTCCCACGGCCCCAGGGCCATCCTAGCAGATCCCTGCTACAGAGCCCGAGGTAGTGGTCCGTGCGAGAGCCGCTGCCGATGCTGTTGCGCCTTGCCCCCCTCCGGGTCCGTCCGCTGCCGACGCCAGGGATAGGGAGACCAGGGCCGCTTCCGAGGCTATGACAGTTATGCCACCTGCGTCTGCCCCGGTCTCCCAGCCTGCCCCCGGGGGGCCTTCGGTCAGCGATTCACGGCCGCCCTGCCATAGAGAGAGTCGGAGGGAGGAGGGACGACGTTACCTCCCCTTCCGAATGGGGCTGGGGAACTCGGTCCTTCGAAGCCCTGAGCTCACCGAACGCTTGATGGACTTCTCAATCCAGGCATGCGACCGACAAGACATGGCTGGAATGCACGAGGCCGATGTCTTCAAGATCCTCTTTTCTCAGCTGTACTCAGTGAGTTTCTTCGCCTCTTTTGCTTGCTCTTCATTTTCCTCTAGTCATTTTCATTCATCATTTTTATTTTTTTATCTCTTTTTTTTGTGCAGATCGGTGCTGAGGCCCTCTTCCTCAGGGAACACTTTCAGAGATGGGATCACCTCAAGCGACAACGAGTCACCGAGATCAAATCTTTGAAGACCGACCTGAAGGAGAAGGACCTCGAAAAAGAGCTCGTCGATGCTGATGGGCGAGCGAAAGGACTCTGGACGGCCTGCGATCTGGAGTGGAGCCGTTCAAAGAAGGCAATCGACGACCTCTCCGTCGTCGAGAAGAAATTGAACTGGTATAATACCGAGGCCGACAAGCACAAAGAGACCGCCCAGGCTGCCCATGCGGAGCTGGCGGGCGTGAGAGAGAAGCTTGCCACTGCAAATAAGTGGTAGAGGGGCGATCAGCTCAGCGAGGCAGCCAAGTTGAGGGCTGTCGAGCTGGAGAAGGTGGCTGCTGCGACCGAGAAGGATGCCAAAAGTGCCGTCGCCAACTTTAAGGCTTCGGAGGAGTTCATCGCCGACATCCAGCATATGGCGTCGGACTCCTTTTACAAGGGGTTCATGTACCTACACGGCCGGGTCGAGTCATTTGTCCCTGACAAGAATCGTGACTGCCTCAGATACTCCTCAGCTTCGGAGGAGGTCGACGAGGAGGTCGTCGGGTCAGAGCCTTCGACACCAGTCGAGGGTGGTTCTCCTGAGGCTGGGGCGACTGAACTGGAAGCCCCTGAGGGCGAGGGCAGCCAGCCTCTGGACCCAGCAGAAAAGCCAGCCGACGTGGAATGACTTCTTCTCTTTCCCTTGCTTTAGTTTGTACTTCTTTGTTTCTTGTACTTGTTCAGGGTCTTCCGGCATGTCGGGGCCCAGAAAATATTTGTAATTTGTATTTGATCAATAAAGCTTGGATTGCTTTGTCAGAGACTCTTTCTCTATTCTTCCCTCTTCCCCTCTCTTATTTTTTTTTTTTTGCTCGGGGACTTCAGAGAGAAGGGCTTCTCCTTGTCTGAGGTTGAGGCACTCACGGGCCGCTAGGCTCGAAGATGTCATTGGCCGACGGTCATGAGATCTGAGCTCCGGTTATGAGAAGATGTCCAGGAGCTGGGCTCGGGGCCGGAGATTGCTGAGAGCGGCTCGGCTCGAAGTTCCCTTGGCCGGAGATCTGAGCTCCGGTCTTGAGAAGATGTCCTGGAGCTGGGCTCAGGGACGGAGGTTGCTGAGAGCGGCTTGACTCGAAGTTCCCTTGGCCGGAGATCTCAGCTCCGGTCTTGAGAAGATGTCCTGGAGCTGGGCACGGGGATGGAGATTGCTGAGAGCGGCTTGGCTCAAGGTTCCCTTGGCCGGAGATCTGAGCTCCGGTCTTGAGAAGATGTCCTGGAGCTGGGCTCGGGGACGGAGATTGCTGAGAGCGGCTTGGCTCGAAGTTTTCTTAGCCGGAGATCTGAGCTCCGATTTTGAGAAGATGTCCTGGAGCTAGGCTTGGGGATGGAGATTGCTGAGAGCGGCTTGGCTCGAAGTTCTCTTGGCCAGAGATCTGAGCTCCGGTCTTAAGAAGATGTCCTGGAGCTGGGCTCAGGGATGGAGATTGTTGAGAGCGGCTTGGCTTGAAGTTCCCTTGGCTGGAGATCTGAGCTCCAGTCTTGAGAAGATATCCTGGAGCTGGGCTCGGGGACGGAGATTGCTGAGAGCGGCTTGGCTCGAAGTTTCCTTGGTCGGAGATCTGAGCTCCGGTCTTCAGAAGATGTCCTGGAGCTGGGCTCGGGGACGGAGATTGCTGAGAGCGGCTTGGCTCGAAGTTTCCTTGGCTGGAGATCTGAGCTCCGGTCTCGAGAAGATGTCCTGGAGCTGGGCTCGGGGACGGAGATTGCTGAGAGCGGCTTGGCTCGAAGTTTCCTTGGCCGGAGATCTGAGCTCCGATCTCGAGAAGATGTCCTAGAGCTGGGCTCGGGGATGGAGATTGCTGAGAGCGGCTCAGCTCGAAGTTTCCTTGGCCGGAGATCTGAGCTCCGGTCTTGAGAAGATGTCCTGGAGCTGGGCTCGGGGATGGAGATTGCTGAGAGCGACTCGAATCGAAGTTCCCTTGGCCGGAGATCTGAGCTACGGTCTTGAGAAGATGTCCTGAAGCTAGGCTCGGGGACAAAGATTGCTGAGAGCGGCTTGGCTCGAAGTTTCCTTGGCCGGAGATCTGAGCTCCGGTCTTGAGAAGATGTCATGGAGCTGGGCTCGGGGACGGAGATTGCTGAGAGCTGTAGTTTTGATGGTGCTGTATCTTCTTCTCGCCCCCTCTTTCTTTCCTTCCCCACTCTTCTTTCATTCATCTTTCTTTTCATTTTCATTTTCTTCTCCTTTTTTTTTTAGAGTGGGGAGATCAGAAGAGAGAATGCTTGCTGGACCCCCATTTTTGCTCTATTTCTTTCCTTCCCCTCTCACCTTCTTTTCGAGAGGGGAGATCAGAGAGGAGGGCTGTTGGGCTTCCCCCCTTTGTTCCCTTTCTTTCCTTCCCCTCTCGTTTTCTTTTTGAGTGGGGAGATCAGGGTAGGGGGGTTACCGGTCTTGGTTGCCTTGGAGCTAGGCTCGAGGCCTTCTTGGACGTGGAGCTAGGCTCGGGCCCAGGGATTGCCTGAGATCTTAGCTCAGGTCTTTGGCGCCTTGGAGCTAGGCTCGAGGCATTGACGGGAGCTACGTGGCCCCGTGATCCCTTGGCATCTCGGAGTTAGGCTCGGAGGCATTTGAGATGGAGAGCTGCTTGGCTCGAGATTTCTTCGACATCCTGGAGCTAGGCTCGGGGATGCTTGAAGTTGGAGAGCTACGTGCCTCAAAGTCCCTCTGGCATCCTGGAGCTAGGCTTGGGGGCGCTGAGAGGTGGGAGCTACGTGGCTCGAGATTTCTTTGACGTCCTGGAACAGGGCTCGGGGATGCTTGGAGTTGGAGAGCTACGTGGCTCAAAGTCCCTCTGGCATCCTGGAGCTAGGCTCGGGGGTGCCAGGAAATGGGAGCTACGTGGCTCAAGATTTCTTTGACATCCTGGAGCTGGGCTCGGGGATACTTGGAGTTGGAGAGCTACGTGGGTCAAAGTCCCTCTGGCGTCCTGGAGCTAGGCTCGGGGGCGCCGGGAAGTGGGAGCTACGTAGCTCAAGATTTCTTTGATGTCCTGGAGCTGGGCTCGGGGATGCTTGGAGTTGGAGAGCTATATGGCTCAAAGTCCCTCCGGCGTCCTGGAGCTAGGCTCGGGGGCGCCGGAAAGTGGGAGCTATATGGCTCGAGATTTCTTTGACGTCCTGGAGCTGGGCTCGGGGATGCTTGGAGTTAGAGAGCTACGTGGCTTGGAGTCCCTCTGGCATCCTGGAGCTAGGCTCGGGGGCGCCGGGAAGTGGGAGCTACGTGGCTCGAGATTTCTTCGACGTCTTGGAGCTGGGCTCGGGGATGCTTGGAGTTGGAGAGCTATGTGGCTCAAAGTCCCTCTGGCATCCTGGAGCTAGGCTCGGGGGCGCCGGGGAGTGGGAGCTACGTGGCTCGAGATTTCTTTGACGTCTTGGAGCTGGGCTCGGGGATGCTTGGAGTTAGAGAGCTACGTGGCTCAGAGTCCCTCTGGCATCCTGGAGCTAGGCTCGGGGGCACCGGGAAGTGGGAGCTACATGGCTCGAGATTTCTTCGACATCCTAGAGCTGGGCTCGGGGATGCTTGGAGTTAGAGAGCTATGTGGCTCAAAGTCCCTCTGGCATCCTGGAGCTAGGCTCGGAGGCGTCGGGAAGTGGGAGCTACGTGGCTCGAGATTTCTTTGACGTCCTGAAGCTGGGCTTGGGGATGCTTGGAGTTGGAGAGATACGTGGCTCAGAGTCCCTCTGGCATCCTGGAGCTAGGCTCGGGGGCGCCGGGAAGTGGGAGCTACGTGACTCGAGATTTCTTCGACATCTTGGAGCTGGGCTCGGGGACGCTTGGAGTTGGAGAGCTACGTAGCTCAAAGTCCCTCTAGCATCCTGGAGCTAGGCTCGGGGGTGCCGGGAAGTGGGAGCTACGTGGCTCGAGATTTCTTTGACGTCCTAGAGCTGGGCTCGGGAATGCTTGGAGTTGGAGAGCTACGTGGCTCAAAGTCCCTCTGGCATCCTGGAGCTAGGCTCGGGGGCGCCGAGAAGTGGGAGCTCGTGGCTCGAGATTTCTTTGACGTCCTAGAGCTAGGCTCGGGGATGTTGTTGACCCTTTCCTGCAAAACATGCAGACACCCATGCGAGGGAAAAAATCGTCATCATAATTGTTGATGAGGGGACTTACCTCATCGGGAGTGTCTCTGCGGGCCATGGGCTCTCCACTCTCGGGGAACCTCACGCCACCAAGTCTTTCGAGGTGATGAACTTCTCATGGTAGGACTTGGGAAATCTCGCAGGGGTCTCCGCATGGTGGTTCGCCACCGTCGTGTCGTCGACCGCGGCCTCCTGGTTTAGCTTTATTCTTTTACCTTATGCTTGTCGCATGGCAAGGAGGTTATCCCCGGGGCTTTTCATCCCCTGAGTCTCCTTGGGTGCATGTGCAATTCTCTAGGTGATAACGTCTGCCGCTTGTGCAGTGGTGCGGCCGTTGACAGTTGGAGGCGACAGGGGACCGGCAAGCGTTCGGGGCCCCTGCCTGGAGTATGCCCCCCGCCATGAATCTTGAGAGATGGGTCTCCTGTTCGCCGTTGCAACGCCTTGTGATATCACTATGGCCGGTGAAGGGCTTCTCCGGTAGTAAGCACTGCAGCCCTAGGGCCCGACAGCTGAGCCCCGTGCATTGACGGTCCAGCGGGGGGGAAGAACCCCACCAGCTGGTGCTCATGCTTCCTTAGGCATACTTTCGCCACGTGCCTGGTGGTTTCGTCAACAGCTTCCCCGTCGAAGGGGGTAGGGGAAGCGATATACTACGGGGGGCTAGGAAAAGGTCACATGTCTATCGGTCTTTCTAGCCTATGTCGTCACCGCTCTTCTGGGGCGTGTAGTCCTGGGGGTGGTGAAGGGATTAGTCATGCCCATCCTCATCCCCCTTCCTGGCATGCCAAACTGTTGCCGCCGAGACTGTCGTGGCCCGTAGCTGCCACGTTGGATTGCGCTCCTCCCGCCGCCTGCCGCACTCGGCTCCCGGGTCCCCGCCTCCCGCCGTCCAGTGATCCTCTGCTCCAGGTACTGCGAGACAATGGTTAGAGACCCGGGCCGGGGTTTCCGGTGGGGGCACTCCGACGATCAAGTCAGTGATGGTCCAGGGAAACAGATCCTCCTGGCCGGGCCCCTCTTGATGGACTCCACACTAGGAGGAGTGAAAGATGTGTGTGTGGAGGTGTGAACGTTGCAGGGGAAGAATGGTAGCGGGGACAGAGGGATGCTTTGTCCCTCCGCCTCTCCTTGAGCCCCTCGGTTCCCTCCATTCGTAGTGGTGATGGCCTTTTGCTCTTTCGGTTGAGCTTGCCTTGTCTTGGTGGTGAGTGGTCGTTCTGTTTTTTTTTTTTGTTACCTCTCCCCCCTTGGGGGGTGCCGATTGTTCTTTATAATCAAAGACTGACCGTTGGGAGCTTGTCTCGGGGTTCCCGCCGGGCTGTCAGAAGCGCGCGGCGGTGTCTCAGGAAGCCCTTTCCTATTTCATGGTAAGGTGCTGTCAGGCGCTCTGACACTCCTTCATGATTGCCTTATTCCGAAAAATCGGGAACATCTCGAATGGCGGGCCACCGCCCGTGGGGTTCGAATCCCCGGATGGTCTTTCTTTCCTGGGTGATCTGAGTGGTTGGTGAGGAATGTGGCATCTCGATCGGCGCGTTGCTTGCCTTTTTGGTGTAACTGGTGGTGTCAGGTAATCAGTACAGCCTGAGAGGCATTTTGGTACGGTCCTCGGGAGGCTCGTCGGTGCCCTCGGTTGGTGAGGACTTCTTTCGGGTTGGGGCCGAGCTGGGATGGCAGGGCTCGCTCCATCCTAGGTGCTCCGGGCTTGCGGGGACGGCCAGGTGGAGAAGGGCAAAATACGGGCCCGATCCAGAGGGTGCGCACTCGGAGAGGCTCGACCTCGGCGGGTGAGCTCTTGGCTCGACCTCGATCGCGGGGCACTAACCTCCGAGGGTCTCCTCTGGAGGGCGGATGTCGGCGGGCCCGGTCTAGAGGACGCGCGCTCGGAGAGGTTCGACCTCGGCAGGTGAGCTCTTGGCTCGACCTCGGCGGGTGAGCTCTTGGCTTGACCTCGAGCGCAGGGCACTAACCTCCGAGGGTCACCTTCGGAGGGCGGATGTCGGCGGACCCGGTCCAGAGGGTGCGCACTCGGAGAGGCTCGACCTCGATCGGGGGGCACTAACCTCCGAGGGTCTCCTCTGGAGGGCGGATGTCGGCGGACCCGATCCAGAGGGCGCACACTCGGAGAGGCTCGACCTCGACGGGTGAGCTCTTGGCTCGACCTCGACCGGGGGGGCACTAACCTCCGATGGTCTCCTCTGGAGGGCGGATGTCAGTGGACCCGGTCCAGAGGGCGCGCACTCGGAGAGGCTCGACCTCGGTGGGTAAGCTCTTGGCTCGACCTCGACATCGGGGCACTAACCTCCGAGGGTCTCCTCTGGAGGGCGGATGTCGGCTCCGGCCTAGGCGCTGAGCTCATGAGCTCGACCTGGCGGAGGACTGGGCTCCATCTATTGCCATGTGGGAGTTCGGCTTATCTCGGTAATGGGGTCCGAGCCAGAGGGTCGACATGGCATCCCTCTCCACATGGCGCCCGCAGATTTCTTCTCGTCAGCGATCTTGCCATATCAATATGTATATTTTATTAAAAAAATATAATTACAATTTTTAGCTATACGTTCATTGTATATTTTGTAAAGATTGATTTATATTTATAAATTATATTAGACTCGATTTATTGATAGGTTGATTGGATTTGGCATATTCATTTCATGACTTGCTTTATTTTGGAGCTTTGAGATTTTATATCTATTTTTGCCCATGTAACATGATTTGGGCATAAAGTACAACATTATTTTCAATCAATTTAATTCTAATTGATTAGTCAGGAAATCTCAAATTTCTTCTTAGAATTTTTTAATAATAAAAAATTTTGAATAACATTTGCTCCTTTCATATCTAATAATTAATTAAAAATATTTAAAAAAATTTTCTCCTTTCTTTTACTTTGTTGTTTTTATTAATTTCAAGTTTGAAATTGAATCCTTTCTCTTTTAATAATTCCAAGGCTCTATCTAGATGGTAGCTTAGGTGGAATGGATTGTTATCCCATATTTCATATATCCCAAGTTCGAGACATGATATTGTGATTGCTCCAAATAAATTTCAGGAAAGACAACTTTCATGAAAAAACCAATTAACAACTCTAATGCAAATCAAACAAGAAAACTAAGAAAAAATAACAACCATGGCTAAATGATTTGAACCCATTATTTTATAAATAAATATTATAAAAAAGTTTATCAAATTTTCTATTAGATAACTTATTTATATTCTTACACTTTTCAAAATAGATTAGTTATTTTTTTATGAATAAATTCATCAGTCAAATAGAAAAAAATTTACCCATCTAAAAAATGACTAAATCATTTTTCTATTATAAATATTTATTTTTTATTCCTAAAAATGCCTACCTTCTCATGTTGAATATTTTTAGCTCAAAACTCAATTGTCCATTATTCTTTATATCTAAAAAATATAAAATATTATAAAAAATATGAATAAATTTTAGTGACTTATCCCAAATAAATAGTAATATGAAAGAACGTGAATAATATATTTCAAAACTATTTATATATATATATAAAAATATAGATAAATTATTTTTTAGTCAAATATTATATAAAAAACATTTATCTAAAAATATAAATTTTTAAATATTTTTTAATTATAAAAAAAAATCGGATAAATAAAGAAACTTTCAAAGACTTACTTTTTAGATGTCCAAAGAAGTTTGAAGAGTGGTGAGAGATAAGAATGACAACGGGTCAGGTTTGGGTCGGGTCATCCAAAATCCATACCCGTCCAGCTAAAAAATTATTCGTCCCATACCCGCCCCATACCCGTCTCGGGTCGGGTCGGGTCGAGTATAAAAAAATCACGTGTGGATCGGGTCGGGTCGGGTATACCCGATCTCATAAAACTTAGTTTATTTAAAAGCTAAACGGGTCGGATCGAGTCGGGTCGGATCGAGTACATCCGTTCCATATCCAATTTACTTAAATATTTTATAAACATATTTTTTTTATATATAAACGGGTCGGGGCATACTACTACCCGTACCCGACCCAAACCCGAGTCAGGTTTTTTTTATATAACCCATATTTGTTTATAAATTAGACGGGTCGAGTTTTACCCGCCCCATTAGGTCGGGTTGGATCGGATACCTATCGGATCGGTAAAAATTGCCATCCCTAGTGGGAGATGGTAATGTGAGGGATGGCAATGATGGTTGGGCTTTGTTATACGTGGTTCAGATATCAGGCTCTTGGCTGCAGGAAGCTCTCATCTATTTGAGCTGTCTATCTTGGAAGAGGAGCTTTATACTATTCGGATAGGTATTATCTGTGCGAGGGAGGATCTACGAGCGAAGAGGATTATTCTTTAGAATGATTCTACCATATTATTAGTTGGATCCGGGATAGAGCAAAATATCTAAATGCCTGTCTGATTTTTTGTGATATTTAGAGTTTCCTGTGCTTTTTCATAGTGACAAGTCTGGCATGTCTTTTAGGAGGCCAAGGACATCGTAAATTGAATTGCCTTCTTTGTCATTGATCATGCTGATAATTGAAGCTGGAATTATGATGATATCTATCTTTAGATATTGCAAGATATTTTATAATTTTATTATTTGAATTGGATTCATATAAAATTAGTATGATCATCTATTTATATAAAAAAAGTTGAAGGGTGCCCGGTACCTATGTAAAAAAATAAAAAATAAAAGATAAACGGAGGAGGAGGAGAAGAAAGAAAGAGGAAGCTGGCCATCATGAATTGGGAACCGATAAACTCATTTGTAAATAAGCCCGCATGAACGGCCAAGAAACCAAGAGGGACCGCAGTACAGATTCCAATAGTCGCGGCCACATCCAAGACCAGGAACCGCATCATTGCCCCAGAAATCCCGCTATGTTTTTTGATTCACTCCTACAAACCCACTGCTCGTTCTTTGCTCGCTTTCCCGTGTCATAAGCCAGAGAGAACCTGGCCTCTCCCCTCCGCTTCCCTTCCACCGTGCCCCGCGCCGTTTCCCCCATCACCCTCCCCTCCGCCTTTACGATCCCATCCATCTCTGCGTACTGAGAAGACCACTCCGTCCGTCCAGGGGTCGATGATTGGCCCGCGCCGTCAATGCCGTGGGCGTTTGATTCGACGGCCTGGCCGACCGGGAGACTAGGGTTTGATCTTGATCGCGATGGGCGTGGGAATGGCGAGGAGCTTTGACCCATGCGGCTTCTTCTTGTTTTCCGCGAGGAAGCGGCTCCGCCCCACCTGGGCCATCCCTCGCTCGGTGCTGTGCGGGTCGATGCTCTTCGCCCTCGGTCTCATGTCGCTCTTTAGCGGCCAGATCGCCGCCGACCTCGAGTGGTCGCGCCTCCGGGGACGGTGGCGACCCAAGAAGGTACGAGTTCATATGACAAGAATTGGCTGAGTACCAGCTTAATGATGTCGGCATTTTATGATTACTTTCTGTCAATCCTGACATAGGTTCGGCACAGCTCCTAATTTTTATTTTTTGTTTGCTTCTTTCGATACCAAAAAGGGGAAGAAGGAAGAATGAAAGAAAGGGGAAAAAAAAAAAGAAAGGAAGGAAGAAGATAACTAGCCATCTCTATTTATCTTCTTTTCTATTTTTCCTTCCTTTTTTTCCCTAATTGTTAACTTGTTTAGTTCTGACGAGTGTGAAGGGAGAACATAATTACTAGCTGCGTCTTGTGGACTTTTGGGGTGGACGAACCTTCCGATAGTTTGAAAGTGTTCTCTGATTCTCTTTATTTTAGCAGTTTGTTTGACTCAAGGGAATTTATGATGATTATAGAGATCAGGTAAATTTTTACGAATTTTTGTTGGTAATAACCAGTGGGGAACGGAAGGACATAATTGCCCGCTTCTTGAGATATGGTGCTCATACTAAAAATAACATTTTTTTTTTAATTAATTTTTCGTGTTGTGGTATATCATGCTTCCTGGGATAGGGAACATTCTTTTATTTGATTTGGTGATCAAATCAAACGACAATTATTTCTGCGTGGTGGGTTTTGCTATGGCAACCTGTTAGCTTACCATCCTAATAATTGCCTGTTCATTTTCTGTTCTTTTTCTCATGTAACATCAATCAGGAGGTTGTTCCATAGGGATATTCTTTGATTTTTGACAGTGACTGGTTGCTAATCTGCTGGAAGAGAGCTTGCTGATAGCACTTCCTCTAGGTTTGATTGTGAGTTAGATAGCGATGCCTTTTCCTTCTCCTTTGCAAAGCATGCATGACCACCATATTTACCCCCTGACAAAGTTGCTCAATGTAGCCTAGACCATTTAGTTATAGCAACTACTCATCTTACAGATGAAGCCACATGATGCTACATTATAGCATCAGTTAATTTTGACTCGTGAAATCATTTCCACTGCTATCAATTTCATTCTATATCTAGATGAAGGTATTTAACTCTATGTTGGTCTTAACATAAAGCATGTTTTCATGAATACTTTTGCACTGCTTGCTTCCAAAGATCATTGACACGACCACCACTTGCATCTTGATTCAAGACCTCAATCTTCTAGGATGTTTGGGTCATCCCTGTTGCATTAAAGTTTTATCATGTGCTCTTAAATGTATGGAGTTTTATGATGTGAAGACATCATTCAAGGCCCTTCATATGAGCATGAAGTCATGGTATGTAAACATGGCTCATATGGAGAATTACCATATGAGATCAAAATAATGCCATGTTGGTTGTTGTGTAAATCATTTAGCGCTTGAAAGCGAAGATCTTTAGAAGAGGTCGTCCTAGAGATGATGCTTTAACAAGTATGCTAGGTCCTTGAAATGTGGTCATAGATTGTTCCTTAACTTTGATGGAACATGTTATCATGGCTACCTCATATTGGTCAGATAATCTTTGCAGATTCAAAGTTGAGATAAAATTTGATGAAATGTTTAGAAGCATGGAATGCCCTACTGTCCGGTATGAGATGTACCATGCCATACCTGTCTCATACCTGTACGCTATTTTGGAGCATACCAATACTACTGTATCATACTGAACGGCACACCGATATTGTAATGGGATTTTACTGATACGGAGTCCAGACGACAAACCTTGTTTAAAAGCCAAAATTCTATAATTCGCTAATCTAAAATAGGTTATATGAGGAACTATGAACAGCTACTGCTCATTATTGTTACAATCCCTATATATTTCTAATGGGGACATTAAAACCCATCCGGGTTTTGCTTTTCATTTTTTCAGATTTTTCTTTTTTTAGTTTAAGTTTTTTATCCCCGCTATTCCACCTATTCCTATTATTTCAGATTTATTCCAGATTTATCCCCATTTTATCCCTCTGCTATTCTAGTCATCTTCAATCCCCCAGAACTTTTAGAAACTCCATTTTTCTTCATTTTTTCTTCCCGTTTGTCCCTCTCTACCACGCTCGACCACCGGAGAACCCCCCCCCCCCCCCCCCCCCGACGGCCCTCCATCTCCCCCACGCTGCCATGCCTGACGATTGGATGGACCCCGTCGGTCGTCCAACTTCTCCTTGCTGCTCCATGCCCTTGACGCCTCCCTTCTCCGCGCCCGACGACCCTCTGCCCGGAGTCATCTCTAGCCGGAAACCCCGTGCCTCCCGCAACGTCTAGCCATCGCTCGGCCGCCGCCCTGCTCTCCCGCTCCGCCCCCATCCGCTCCATGGCCGTCACCCTCCCGGCATGTCACGTACTCCTGCACCTCTCAGCCCACGCTTGCCGGAGCGTCGCCACCGCCATCTCACGTCGGCGGTCCAGCCCCACCACCATATGAATAATATAGCTCTCCTGCTGCCCCACCAGTGATTGGAGCCTGAGTTCTTCCATATGCTTTAGAATAGCTACCAAGACCACCATGGCCGATGCCATCATTTGGATAGCCACTACCCTATCCCGCAGATGGATTGAAGGAAACAGGCTACCATATATTATTCCATATGAGATTGGTGCATGTGCTCTTTTCTCAGCATTTAGCGCCTCAGCTCTCGAGCCATTGATATCAGGTTCTTGTCCATTACCCGCATCTGCTCTACTTGCTCCATGGCTGCCTCCCTCCCTGCCGCCGTCTTTGCCGTGTCCGCCATCCCGGCCGTGCCACCACCTTCTCCAACGTTGACGCCGGCCAAGCCTCCAAGCCCTCTTCCCCATCCGCCCCTATTCCATGGCCACGGGAAGGAAAAATCTGTGCACGGATCTCAGAGCAGGAACAAGCTGCACAGATCTCAGAACATAGGAGGAATTTGAATTCGAATTTGAAATGGCCACAATTCTTCCACAAATGGTGCCCCTCTTCATGAAGACGCCCACCATTCTCTCCACCATTCTCTCCCCTTATTTTGTTATTTTCGAATTTCGAATTTGAATTTCAAAATGGCTTGGTGTCTATAAAATAGGCTCCACTCCATGTAAAAATAATTGAGAAATAAAATTTTTGTTTTCAAGAAGAGTGATTCTTCTACCTATGTGAGGAGAGGGTGCGAGGCCAAACCCTAGGACATGATGTGAGGTCATGCCCAGTTATCCCCCATCCCATTCCATCTTCTTATCCTCTCGCGATCTTTGAGACCCAACCTAGCACCTCCAAGTATCGAGGAAGGTGTAATGCCTTAGAGGTGAGAGGTTTCTTTGTTAGGGTGAGTCCCAAAGTCCACGAGATCCAGATCATTGTCTTCCATCCCCATTTTTTCCTTCGCTTCCCCTAGAAAAAAAATCCAAAAAAAAATTAGAATACCCTAATCTAGGTGACTTCTAGGCTCACCGATCGATCCTAGCTCCTAGCCCCCATTTTCCCGTATCAATTTTGGTATCAGAGCGGGAGAAGATTAGGGTTGAAAAAAAATAATAATAATTTGCGGTAAGCCTGACTTGAAGGAGTCGAGTTTTTTCCATATCAGGAGAATGATGGGGACATCAAAACCCATCCAGGTTTTGCTTTTCTTTTTTTCAGATTTTTCTTTTTTTAGTTTAAGTTTTTTATTCTCGCTATTCCACCTATTCCTATTATTTCAAATTTATTTCATATTTATCCCTGTTTTATCCCTCTGCTATTCTAGTCATCTTCAACCCCCCAGAACTTTCAGAAACTCCATTTTTCTTCATTTTTTTCTTCTCGTTTGTCCCTCTCTGCCACGCCCGACCACCGGAGAACCGCCCCTCCGACGGCCCTCCATCTCCTCCGCGCTGCCATGCTTGACGATTGGATGGACCCTGTCAGCCGTCCATCTTCCCCCTGCTGCTCCATGCCCGTGATGCCCTTGACGCCCATGCCCGTGACGCCTCCCTTCTCCGCACCCGACGACCCTCCGCCCGGAGTCATCTCCAACCGGAAACCCCTTGCCTCCCGCAACGCCCAGCCATCGCTCGGTCGCCGCCCCACTCTCCTGCTCCGCCCCCATCCACTCCATGGCTGTCACCCTCCCGGCATGTCACGTACTCCTGCACCCCTCAGCCCATGCCCGCCGGAGCGTCGCCACCGCCGTCTCCCGCCGGTGGTCCAGCCCCACCATCATATGAATAATATAGCTCTCCTACTTCCCCACCAGTGATTGGAGCCTGAGTTCTTCCATATGCTTCATAATAGCTACCAGGACCACCATGGCCGATGCCATCATTTGGATAGCCACTACCCTGTCCCGCAGATGGATTGAAGGAAACAGGCTACCATATATTATTCCATATGAGATTGGTGCATGTGCTCTTTTCTCAGCATTTAGCGCCTCAGCTCCCGAGCCATTAATATCAGGTTCTTGTCCATTACCCGCATCTGCTCAACTTGCTCCATGGCTGCCTCCCTCCCTGCTGCCGTCTTCGCCGTGTCCACCATCCCGACTGTGCCGCCGCCTTCCCCAACGTTGACACCGGCAAAGCCTCCAAGCCCTCTTCCCCATCCGCCCCTATTCCATGGCCATGGGAAGGAAAAATCCGTGCACGGATCTCAGAGCAGGAACAAGCTGCACATATCTCAAAACATAAGAGGAATTTGAATTCGAATTTGAAATGGCCACAATTCCTCCACAAATGGTGCCCCTCTTCATGAAGACGCCCACCATTCTCTTCCCTTATTTTGTTATTTTCGATTTTCGAATTTGAATTTCAAAATGGCCTGGTGTCTATAAAATAGGCTCCACTCCTTCATGTAAAAATAATTGAGAAATGAAAATTTTGTTTTCAAGAAGAGTGATTCTTCCACCTTCGTGAGGAGAGGGCACGAGGCCCAATCCCAGGACATGATGTGAGGTCATGCCCAGTTATCCCCCATCCCATTCCATCTTCTTATCCTCTCGCGATCTTTGAGACCCAACCTAGCACCTCCAAGTATCGAGGAAGGTGTAATGCCTTAGAGGTGAGAGGTCTCTTCGTTAGGATGAGTTCCAAAGTCCACGAGATCTAGATCCGTGTCTTCCATCCCCATTTATTCCTTCGCCTCCCCTAGAAAAAAAATCCAAAAAAAATTAGAATACCCGAATCTAGGTGACTTCTAGGCTCACCGATCGATCCTAGCTCGTAGCCCCCATTGTCTCGCATCAATTTCAGCATGATTTTAAAGGTTTTCCTTTTTCTTTTGTCTCATTCTTGATCATAAAATTTGCTTTTAAACATAGAGGCAATAGGGATCGATTATTCAAGACTAGTACAGTTTCACTAGATTTTCTGCTCATTGTTACATTCCCACTATATGTCAGCACAATTTTGAAGGATTTTCCTTCTTGCCTATCATTCTTTATCTTAGAAATTGCTTTAAAATAGAGGCACATCTTAATAGTGATTTAGTATGCAGGACTAGAAGCAAAAGTTCACAATCATCGAGTCCTTGTAATTAGGTCTCATGTCATTCGAAATTTAAGAACACTATGCACAGTTCCTTTGTAGGGCTATTCTAGGTATTCAGTGGATTGCCTAGATCACTGCCATTGATTACCACTTCAAATTTTAGACACGATTCTTAGAACCAGTCCATGATCCTAAACTTATAATTTGGATTAAAATGGACCTTAATGATCTGGATCTCATTCTTGGATTAGGATCATTTAAGATCATAAGATTTAGATCCATATCATGGATCATGGAGTCTCTTGGATCGTAACATATCATGGATCATGGAGTCTCTTGGATCGTAAGATATCACTTGATCATGTCATATGCAAATCAAAGCATAGGGAGTTCTGCTTTCTTTGTAATTTAGTTTACCATATGACTTGTAGAATTACTTATTTGTCACTAATCAGCCTTGGTCAGGTAAAAAGTTCGCATGCTTGGTATAATTTTTAACTTCTAAAACGTAAATAAAAATTTTGGAGTTTAGGAATTAAAAAAAAAAAAAAGGGAGCACGGGATAAGCTTTTTGTATATTTATAAGCATTTGTTGAAACACATTTTCTTTCTCAAAAGTATTCTATCTAAAAGGATAATTAAATTTATATATAGTACATAGTTATCATGATTAAGTGGACATGATGGCATTCTGCTAGACATGCTATATTCGGGCTTGTGATGGTGGAAACTAGACTTGTTTTTGGGCATTAAATTTGACTCGAGATATCTGGGGCCACACTATCCTTATCATCTGATCTAGAGTGGCTTTTTTGCTTGATGCACATATTCTCTTACCTCATAACCTTCATGGAGCTCTATCCGCATTAGAATTTGTTTACATACATTTATATTGTTTTGGACTCACCTCTCTAGTTTTGAATTCCATCCGGTGAACCTTATTGATGCTACTTATTCTGTAGCTACTAGTTCACTCAACAAGTAAGGGGTATATTAATGCTTATGCGTGCATACCAATAAGTTATCTGATGATGATAATCCAGTGCATCATCTAACACCCAGCTAAATCTTTTATAATCAGGCAGCCTCCTGTAATTTTGATTGAAATTGTAATAGGGTATAGAAAAAATTGCTCATGACATAGGAATCCTTTGTAGTGTGACTTTATACGTATATTTATGTCAAATTTGGTGATGGCTGAAATAATCAGTGCATTCAAAGAGGATATCAACATGTAAATCCTCTGCATAGTGGGTTATGAAGGTCAAGCAATCATGCTCCAAAACAATATGCATTGCAAGCTTTTATTGTGATGAACTGTAGTGTCCCTTCATTTAAATAATATTGATTAAGTGCCATTAATTTGAAGCTATTTGCAGGATCGCAATGAACCAATTAATATATGGAAATCAAAATATTCAAATCTCTACCATGGTTGTAGCGATAGAGGCCCTCATTTCAGATGTAAGTTCTTTATCAGTTCATCTGGCATTTTTTTTTCCCAAACTTGCATACTCGATTGCTAGTTTTTTACCTTGAGGCAAATATAAATTACTTTCTGCATATCTATTCCTAGGAGTTTTCGATATTGTCTTCATTTTTAAAGTACTAAATGTTCTAATAATTCTGAAATTTCCTCCAGAACAATGGCTTCTCACACTTTTTCTGCTCTTTCCCTTGCTGCCTAGAAACTTGCTGTTGACTTTTTTCATTAAACATGCTCTAGTCATTTGATATATCATCTTTGTTGTTAGCAATTTTTTCTCATCTCTATTTGGGTTGTTTGCTCAAGTTCTTCTTGAAAATTCATTCTTTTGAGGTCTTTAAAACATTTATCACATATTCTATATCGTTAGGCCTTTTGAAGCCAGAGAAACATTCACATGGTTATTGTTTCAATCAATGTTCAGTCTCGGTATCAAACCTCGTGCCAGCACCATGCTGGTAGAGTGTCATTTACACTTATTACAAGAATTGGTTCAGCATACCAAGACTTGGTAAGCCCCTTGTATCGAGTCTTAATTTGGTACTAGTGTGGTATGCTATGTCCAGTATGGGTGGTACTCACCGGCATGGCAAACCTTGCTTTCAACTTTTGAACTGCAATTTGTAGCTATTAGTTAAATGATATGAAGTCTTCATATAAACTTCAAAATTTTCTCGAGTAGTTTATGAAGAGTTTCAAGAATTACTAAAGATCATTTCTTTCTTTCACAACATTAAACAATTTCCTCCACATTCTTTTATTGTGACTAAACAAGTGTTTGTCCATAATCAGTTATTTGATTTTGTGCACTTCATGTTTCATCAAATCATATTCCTCCGTATTGGTTTCGCCTCTCCCCCAATGTGCTACATTGTATCTCTACTATTCTTTTTGTACTGCTGCTTTGTATATGATGTTTGTGGTTACTATATAATATTTAATGTCTCCGGAGAAACATCAGTATTTTGCATTATTTAATTGAAAGAATGCTATCTATTCTGATTTATTATATTTTGCTGTGCTTATGTCTTTTAGCTGCATTACTTGAAGGCAAATCTAATGGTTACTTATTAATCGCAACAAGTGGAGGACTAAATCAACAAAGGACAGGGGTATGTTTTTTTTTTTTTTTTTCATTTTAAGATTTTCTTTCACAAATTTATATTTTCTCTCCGTTTCATCTATTATTTGTGTCATCAAGCAACAGTCTAAACTAGGTTTACATGTGTTATATTGGTTTTAATTTGCATGAACTTCAATATGTTGTTTCTTTGTCTATCCTTTTCATTTTTCACCTTTCTTTTTGACTGGTAAACTATTGGAAATGAGCAACAATTCAAAAATAGAATGCATAGTTCACATCTTTCTTTTTTACATACATATGTATGTATGACAAACATGTCCTTTTGTAAAGTAGGCTATGCTGAAATAGACGTATGCATATTTTATTTATTTATTATTTAAATGTTACGACACACCACTTAGACTGTTTAAAATTGAATAATGACAAATATGCTATGTTTTGCTTTGGAACATACATGCTTATACTGCCATTGAAACTCTGAATATTGTTGAGAACTTGAGATTGCTTCCTGAAGGAAGGTACTATCTGTTTCAATTCTTGGAGTTCCACTTTGACACAGTTCAATTCAATTGACCTACTGCCTTTGGTCCTAAAGAATTTGCTAGCTAGTTTATTATATTTTTAATGGCCTTCCAGATGCTTCAAGTACTTAATCATCTAAGTCCTTTCATACCCTGGATGTATTGCAAAATTTAGAACGAAGCAAACAGATGATGCATTTTTTCTTTGGCCTTTGACATTTGATGTACCATGGGAAAAAAATGAACAATCCCTGGTTATCAGCCAGTGATTTTTCTTGGTTCTCTTTACATCTTTGAGTACTTGATAATCTAAGTCATCCTGTACACTGGTTGAGTAGCAAAATTCATAATAAAGTCCAACAAATGATGCATTTTTTCCTTGGCTTTGCACATTTTATTTACTAAGAGGAAAAGAAACAAGCCTGGTTAGCAGCCAATGCTTTTTGTTGGTTCTCATTACTTTTCGTGATATTCAGATAACAGATGCAGTTGTTGTTGCACGGATTCTAAATGCCACTCTTGTTGTTCCTGAGCTGGATCATTATTCTTTCTGGAAAGATGATAGGTAAGTTGAGATTAATGAAAATTTAATGGAAAAGTGCTTCAGGGTTCATTACGAGACTTGATTTACATTCATTTAATGAAAACTCCTTTTGCAGTGACTTTGCCAACATTTTTGATGTTAGCTGGTTCATTTCTGCACTTTCAAAAGATGTCACTATAGTTAAGAGGATCCCAGATAAAGTAATGCGATCAATGGAAAAACCTCCTTATACTATGCGCCCTCCACGGAAATCAGCTCCTGAATATTATCTTTACGAAGTGCTGCCAGTTCTCTTGCGGAGGCATGTAAGTAGGCCAAGTAACTCAACTACATACTTGATCAAGTCTTTACATCTGAATTATTTTTTTGAAATCTTAGAAGTCTACTGGATGCAGATGAAATTGTCCTGTTACTTGCATCTTTACTTCTAGAGCCTGCAGTATAGAAGACTTTGGTAACTCAATTATGTAATTAACATGCACTATTGTTGCATAAACACTGGCTGTTAGACAACTAGTAGGAGAAGCTGACTGACTTAAAATTGCCTTAAAGGTCTCTTCTTTGCCCTAGAAGTTTAAAACAAATGTATTCCTTGTTAGATATCGGACTAAAATTGCCATGTTTTCTGATACAGTAGTCATTAACATGGTTGAGAGATGTGTGTATATTTAAGGAGTTCAAAAAATTGCAGGCTGTGCAGTTGACGAAGTTTGATTACAGGCTTACCAGCAGACTTGATGATGAACTGCAGAAGTTACGCTGCCGTGTGAATTATCATGCATTGAGGTTTACGAAACGTATCCAAGTACTTGGTCAAAGATTGGTAAAGAGAATGCGTAAGATGAGCTCACAATTTATTTCTGTTCACTTAAGGTATATACTCCTTGTTTGCTTGGAAATTAAAACGGAGCATTATCAATTGCTAGAAATATGTTAAAAAAATATGGCCTCCCTGTATTCTTAGTTGATGTCAATTTTACTGTGATATCAAATAAGAAAATAGGCATCTGTAATTCTGTATGTCCCATTTATACTCTCTACCACTTCAAAGTTCAAAGCTTTCTTTCCTTCTTTCTTCTGATTCTTTTGAAATTGAAAGATCTTGCATGTTGCATAATTGTCCAATTGACATGTAGATTTACAGTAACATTTCCTTAAAATCAGAAATCCCCTTTATTGAAATTCACCATAATACTAACGACCTCTGTGAATTAAAAGGTGGTCATGGAATATTTCAGAGTTGAATGGAAAATTGCCTTCACTGAATTTTACCATAATTGGCAAACTTCATACTTGGTCAACTCTGACTTATATCCCTCCATGTTTCAACTACAATAAAGGCAATATTGTAGTTTTTGCTGTTTTGAGGTACTACAACAATAAATTTTGATCATTGCTAAAGAAAACTATTCTAGGCTTGCCTTGTCTCATTCTCTGGGCTTGACTGATAAGGAGTGCATAGAGGCTCACAGATAAGCTAATTTACACAAGGCCTATGCATCAGAAAGAGAAGCTCATGTGAAGTGCATATGTCAGACCTTATATTACGTGCTATGTATAATCCTATGATCATTTCTATATGAAATGAATCTTGTATCCACTTCCTAACAAGATCAAAGTAATTTTTCTATAAGTTAATGTATTTTCTAAATGATAGTTTTTCTTTTTCCACTTATGAGCTACACTGTCTGAATCTTGTTTTCAATTGACACTGCAGGTTTGAACCTGACATGCTTGCATTTTCTGGTTGTTATTATGGTGGTGGGGAGAAAGAACGCGATGAACTAAGTGAAATAAGGAAGCGTTGGGCAACACTACCTGTAAGATTACTACTGTTTTTTTTAAAAATATTTTACTATCATTTTAGAGTAAAATTTTATTATGTGTTGAGTAATTTTGTGGTAATTTATTTTGGTTTAAAATTTTTGATGGTGGATTCCGTACTTGATACTGGACATTGATAAAATGATTCTTTGTGTTCTCCTTATCTGTCTAAGGTTTCTGCTACGTGGCAGTATCTTGATTTATTTTCACATTGATCAGAAATTTCTTAGCAGCAGTGGTCACATCCTGGGTCACCATGTTGATAAATATCTGATATGTCATGATACTCCTATTAACTTCTAATGTTATTAAAATGCTTCTAGATATCATGCATTTGTTTTTATCAAGCCTGCAGAGCCACAAGATTCCAGTGCAGGTCTTGGTCTTTGAGCCTATCTATTGAATAATTCAATTGAATCATTCTCAAATAGTAATGTATTGCTAATATATATTACACATCTGCCTTGTCTTAAGTCACTCTCTGAGGCACTGCATGTGCCAAGCATGTTGAACCCCTGGTCCACATAGTCCCCAAGGCTGCTAGGCAGTGCTTTTGAAACATGTGGATCGTATTAATCATGGAAATGCATATAGATATCGTGCCTTTGGTCTTTTTCAACTAAGCCTGCACAGCCACAACATTCTGGTGCAGATCATGGTCTTAGAGCATTATCTATTGAATAATTCAATTGAATCATTCTTGATCAGTAATGTAGTTGCTAATGTATGCTACATGCATGCCTTGGCTCAAGTTACCGTCCAAGGCATCTACATGTGCCAAGATTGTTGAACCCCTGCTCCACATGGTCCCCAAGGCCTACAAAGCATTGGATTCGAAACATATAGATCATGTTAGTCTCTGAAATCTTGAATTTGCTTCTTGGCAGTTAATTTATAGCATGCATTTGATAGTTCTATATCAACAATTTATTAAACATATACATGTATTTGGTACTGTTCTTCATTTACAACATGATTGAAGCTGGCATCTTGGCAGGATCTGAGTGCTGAGGATGAGCGTAGTCGAGGGAAATGTCCATTGACTCCACATGAAGTTGGTTTGATGCTAAGGGCTCTTGGTTTTGAAAATGATACACACATTTACATTGCATCTGGAGAAATATATGGTGGAGAACAGACCCTCCAACCTCTTAAAGATCTTTTTCCAAACTTCTACACCAAGGAGATGCTTGCTGGAGATGACTTGAAGCCATTTCTTCCCTTCTCTTCTCGTCTTGCTGCAATTGACTACATTGTCTGTGATGATAGCGATGTGTTTGTCACGAACAATAATGGAAACATGGCCAAGATTCTTGCTGGCCGAAGGTATGGACTTCTGACTTTTTTTTATTTTCCCCTCTTCTTCTTTTATAATTTTCTTTTGTTCAAGACTTGCTTTCCATGTTCCACGTAGAATATAATATCTTGTTCTAGAGGCAACTAAATTCATCCGGTGGCCTAACAACCGTTGCAAGTATGATTTAAAATAATGGCCTATAACATTATAACAACCGTTGTAATGGTTTTGAAGGGAATCTATTACTACTTATTTAAATAATGGCCATTATTTGACCACTATTGTGTTATGAGTTATGACAGCCATTATATAACAGAAATAATAGCTGTTATTTGACATTTTTCCTTCTCAATAAAATAGTTATTTATAAATCTCAAATTTTTATATTTATCTTCCTTTCTAAAATAGCTTCTACCACCTGAACTTTCTTAATGGGTGAACAGTGATTTGGACAACAATGCCATTATTTGTTCATTATTGCTATTGTTTTCTGCTATAATAGTCATTATTTTAATAGCAAATAACTCCAAATGACACATGATGGAGCAAATAACATTTGTTATAAAGGTTTGTAACGTTAAAGAACAGTTTTGGCGGGTCTGCTATAATAGAATATTGCAACTATTAAAACCTTGGTTGTTGGTAATCATAGAAAGTTTTGGAGATGTTTCTGAAAATTTATCCATGTAAAGTGTATAATGGTTCACTACCTCTTAACAAGTTTTCTAATGCCAAGTTCATGATTGTCTTTGTTCAGTTAGTAAGACCCATCTAATTGATACCCTATAGTGCGCATTCTTTGTTGCAAACACTTACTGTTGTACTACCAGCAAACTAATATCTCAGTCGTAGATGTTTCTTTGTCTAGTCTTGGTATGAAACATTTGCATGTGTACATCTCAGTGATGTTATATGTACAAAGACAACTGATTCAACTCAAGTTTCTTATTATATTGTCGATTTTGGAGTCCCAACAACGAAGGCATAGCTTGAGCTATACATATCTATTTGAGGCATCTTAGAATTCTTTATGAAGCTAATCTGAGCTCCTAGTTTCTATTTGGAGTTTTAACTAGTTCAGTCATTACGAGTCTCAATCATTGGCTTACATTTAAGTTTGGGATTAATCTGAGTTTAGTTGAAATCAAAGATGCCTTTTGTAATTTTTGGATTGAATTAAGTCCTATTGTATTATTTGTCAAGTGTTTTACAAGTGTCCTAAGTGGTTTAGGTGTTGTTTTAGTGGGCTTTATATGCAGAACAAGGAATAATCAGGAATTTAACAATGCCTTTTCCTTGATTGGCGAGTAAAAGTTCTGATCTCCAATTGATTGACATTGAATTTGCAGGAGGTACATGGGACATAAGAGAACTATACGGCCTAATGCTAAGAAGCTTAGTTCTCTATTTAAGGCACGGAAACAGATGGGTTGGGATACATTTGCGAGGAAGGTCAAGGCATGCCAGAGAGGCTTCATGGGGGAACCAGATGAGATGAGGCCAGGACGAGGTGAATTCCATGAATTTCCATCTTCTTGTATCTGCCGGAAACCAGATGCACCCCTAATGGGCGAGCATTCAAAGAAGCCCGCATAACAGCTTACTTGGCATGCCAGAGAGGCTTCATGGGGGAACCAGATGAGACGAGGTGAATTCCATAATTTCCATCTTCTTGTATCCGCCAGAAACCAGATGCCCCCAAAATGGGCGAGCATGCAAAGAAGCCCGCATAACAGTTGGATTAGATAACAATGGAAGTTAGGCAACAAATTGCCGAGCCTGACGAAGGGATTTTTTTTTAAAAAAATAATATTATTTTAATTATTATTTATCAAAATAGGTGCTTAGAAATATATTTACGGAAATAGGTATTTAGTGGTCACGTGGCAGGGTCCTGGGACGTGCATTTGGCATTGAACGAGTGGCGTTTGGCTGAATGCGTGGCACATGAAATCGCATTTAGGAAATGTGATTTCGGCTAAGAAATCACATTCTTAGCATGTGATTTCTCAGCCGAGGTGTTTATAGCTTTTCGTTAGGTTTTTTTTTTCTTGATCTTGAGCTTCCTGGCCCCATCGTTTTTGATTCTCCTACACCTCTGTCCCACTCTAGGCCCCATCTTCTCGAGTTTTTCTTTTCTTTATCCTACTCCGACTCTTTCTTTTTTGGCTCTTATCTAGGTGCTCCTGTTTTCCTGTCCAGATCCAGTTTAACTGTACTCTGTTCGGTCCAAGTTGATCGCTTGTTTATCTGTTCAGATTCGGTTCGAGTGTGGTTTGGTCTTACCTGATCCAGTAAAAAAGAAAATTATTTTCTTCTTATCTAATTAGTGGTATATTTTTTGGTATTTTGCTTGGTTTTATTATAAATAAAATTATTATTATAGTTGATTGCTGGTTAAAATTTAATTTTGTGTTTGTTAATTTATTTTTAAAATTTAATATTTCGGTGCCATAGTCTTTTAATTTTTATAGCATTGGAAATTTATGTTGTGGTCTGATATTTACATTTTTTTAGTTAAAATATTTGTGGTGCTTGCGTTACGATTTAATATTTAAAAAAAATGATATTGTTTAGAAATAAATTAATATTTTAATTATGGTAAAAAAAAATGGTGATATAGTGTTAAAGTTTGAAGAATGATTAGGTTAATAGACGTCTGTAATAAAGAAAATTTGCAAAGATAGTCTATATTCTTCGTTTTAAGAATAGACAATAATTTTAATTTTAAAATATAGATGAAATTATTAAGATAAAAAATCTCAGTAAATAAATTTAAAAATGTGTTCAATTATTGAAATTATTATATTATAAATCAATAAGTCAAATTATTTCATTATTGTAGAATTTATATAATTAATTAATTATAAATGGGTATTTAATAATATGAAAGTAATATATTAATATAGATGTAACCAATTAATTTAGGTATATAATTAATTGATTTGTTTAATATAAATAAATTATGATGTTAATAGTAAATATTTAAAAAATATAAATATGTATAGCATGTAAATAAATAATTAATTATAAAGAAGTTTGTTCATCTATATAAATAATTTATTAATTTATCAGTAAAGTTATCAACATTCATGTTGTATTAAACAAATTATAAAAAATTAATTTAAAAAAATAATATTATACTAAAATTTATTTTATAAATAAAAAATATTAAAAATATGATATAATTTATTTGATATAAATAAATTATGGTATGAATACTAAATACTTATAACATATAAATAGTTATAGGTTGTAAATAATTATTTAATTAAATATGAATACATGGTGATATAAAATTAATATATTAAATTGTAAATAAAGTTAGTTATGTATATGCTACGTTAAACTAATTCGTAAATTCATATATTATTTACAAACATTGATTGTCTGATAAAGATTCTGTATAAATAAAAGATGTTGGTAAATTTAAATATATCTTATTTTGAATAATAATTAATTAAATTTTATAAATATTTAGAACATATAAAAAAATTAAATAATAAAAATTTATATATTATAGTACATAAATTAATTATTAAATTATAAATGAAATTGTTAACTTTTATGTTACATAATTATATTATAAATTTATTTATTAAAGATAAGTTATCATAGTATTAAAAAAATTATTTGATTGAAAATATTAGAAATATGTATGTTGTATGTTTGTAATTTTATTTTCTTAATTTTTAGATGTTTTGTATGCATATTTATAGTGCTTAATATGTTGAAATTATTAGTATCGGTGAAATTATATTTTGGAAATAACTTGTTAGGTTAATTATCTAATTTTCTGTATATATTTTAATAAAATTTGTATTGCATTGAACTGTAGATTTATTAATTGATTAATATACATATTTTGTAGTATTCGTATATTGTTATTAATTTTGTACGGATCTTAGAACTATGCACATTAATCAATTGATTGTTCAATTTGGATAATTTGAGAATTTTAATTAATTTTATATATCACTTTATAGTAAACAAATAATGTGTAACGAAGATCGAATAAAATTTTGAGCAGCATTTTTTTTAGTTCTTCGTTGACATATTTATTTATGTGGAGAACTAAGGAGAAATACTATTAAAAGTTTATTAAGTCTTCGTTGTACATCGTGTGTTTACTATAAACTAATATGTAATATTAATATAATTCTTGAATGAGATAGGACCTATCTTTACTTAGTAGTTGATGATATGATGCATTTTTAGTCATTAGAAATTCTGTATGTAGATATTAATTTGAAAATATATTGCAATCTATATTTATTTACTTAATAGAATAATTGCTTTCGTAATTTCAATGTTGGATTATTACTTTTGTTTAAGTTTTTTATTAGTAATGTTATTAGAAATTTTATGAAAATAATATCTAAATATATTTTGTTTATTAAATACGTAGGATAAAATGAGGAAAACAATCATAGTTTTATGTTATATTAATAATTCTATCATTAATGAAAAATATGGTATTGAATACAATCAGGGATCGAAAAAGATAATTAGAATTAAAAAAGACATGACATTCAAAGAGTTAGAAAACAAAATAAACAGTCTTCTATATAAATAGAACTGCAAGAAAAATATTGATTGTTTATAAATATTTACAAGTTGTACAATCGACATTTGTAAAGTACGAACTGTTTCACTAACCGATGATGAAGATATGGAGATAATGTTTTCAACTATTAGTTCATATCCATGTATATTGGATGCAGAGTTGTACATAGATATCTAAATCGTTGAAGCTCTTGAACCCGTTTATGAACAAGATGATTATAAAGTAGATGTGCGAAATATAGCAATAATTTATGTAAGTGAATAGATTATTTTATATTACAGTTCGAATATCGTAGATAATGTACAAAAAATACTAGTTCAAAATTTTACAGAAGACCCATTACATACAGTAGACAGTATTGTGCCAGAAAGTAATATTAAAGAAGCATCAGTATACACAGCTGCTGATGATACGATGCATGTAAATAATAAATTTTTTCATGAAAATAATGAAGAAAGTGAAGATGATGTGGCTGGTGAATCTAATGAAACTGGTACGTCAGCACCTGTACGAAGTTCACAGGATATCAATGTTTCAAATTATACTGCATTTCAAGCTCCTTCCAGAACATTCACTCAGGTTGATTGGAATGCTGCTAATGTGTCCATGTATTTTACATTACAAAAATAATATGTTATATGGCAAAGAGATGAGAAATTATGTAAAGGATTTCGCTTTACAGATAAGGCAGAATTACAGACTATAGTAAAGCAGTATTCTCTTAAAAGGCATCACGAATTCAAGGTTTTTGAGTCAAACCCAGTTTATGGCTTGTAAAATATAAGAATAGAGAGTCGAGATGTCAGTGGATGGTGAGGGCTATTAAACGTCATGATTATTTTGAGATATATCGATATACTTGTCCCCATACATGCATATCCATAATGATGTCTGAGAATTATTCTAGGCTGGACTCTACATTAATTGCAAATAAAATACGGGATCTGATGAGAAATTTCTACAATTGATATTGCTGGACTTGGTGCAGTGATAAAGAACAAATACAACTATATACCCGGTTACAAAAAATTATGGGATCCCAAGTAGAAGGTGATAGCCATGTTGTTCAAAGATTGGAATATGTCATATCAATTGTTGTCGAATGGTTGCATGCTGTAGAAGAATTTAATCCTGGTTCTTTGGTGAAATTCATCAGCACTCTAACTGGTATTTCAGCTTATGCTCAATTTGATCGTGTGTTCTGGGTCTTTGCACACTCGATTGAAAGGTTTAGGTATTGTCGACCGGTCATAAGTGTTGATGCTACTTTCTTATATGAAAAGTATAAGGAGAAGTTGATGATTGCAACTGCTATTGATGGAAATAATTAGATATTTTCACTTGCATTTAATATTATCAATGAAGAGTCAGCTGATATGTTGGGTGGTTCTTAGCTTGTATAAAAAATTTTGTTACATCATGTCAGAATATGTCTAATTTTTTATTGACATGCTGTTATACTAGCTACAATGCAAAATGAGTATCTAGGTTGGCAGTCACCGAATGCTTATCATGTTTATTGCCTGCATCACGTGGTAAGCAATTTCAATTCAAGATTTCGTTATTCGAAATTATGGGATATGGTGAAAAAAGCTGGAATACAAACATAGCCTATAAAATTTCAGAAATATATGAAAAACATCGAAAAAATTAATCCAAAAGCTGTTCAATGGCTGAATGGTATCCTTTTAGAGAAATGGACACGTGCATATGATGACGGTCGACGGTATGTGTTAGCTCCACCCAGTGATTTTGATGAATAACAAAACATTGAGTGCATATTGTATTCTAATGAGGATTTCAAGTTGTGAGTTTTCAGGAAGAAGCACCTCAAAATTCCAAAGACTTATGGTGTAAGGCACGTAATGGCACGGAGCAATTCTCACATATCCGGGCATCCTCTTCATTGAAAAAGGGTATATAATTGTTTAACTATTATGTGTTTATGTATTTATGAATTTTATTTTTGTTTTCGAGGCATTTACACTTATATCTGAATGTTTTCAGTCTCAAGTGTCGACACCTGGACAGTCAAGTGTCGACACTTCAGCATTTAGCACGGACAAAAATCCTTGGCACGCCAAGTGTCGACATCTATATTCTAGTGTCGATACCAAGTATCGATACTTAGGTTCCAAGTGTCGACTCAAGGCCTGAGATTTTTAAAAATACAGAACTTTGTGGTTTTGAGGATTTTTGTGTCAAGTGTCGACACTTGTGCATCAAGTGTCGACACTTGAATGTTCAAGTGTCGACACCCAGAAATCAAGTGTCGACACCTGACAGCCAAGTGTCGACACTTGCAGCCTGACAGCTCTAACGGATCTATTTTTCTGGCTTGCAAAAGTTAGTTTTCAAGCTCCAAACGGCTATTTCCAATGCATCAACGGTCACAAACCATTTTTAGAAGGTTTTTGGTGTATTTAAGCTCCACCAACCTCATTTTAAAGTAAGAGAAAGCAAGAGAGAAGTGAAGAGAAATCTATTCAAGGGCATTCAAGTCCACTCAAAAGCCATAAAGCCAATATTCTCTCCAAACTTCAAATCAAAAAGTCTCTTCTAGTTTGATTCCACTGAAAAGCCTACTAGCTCATCCTTACTTCATTCCAAAAAAAGGCACCTTGAAGAAGAGTAAAGACAAAGCATCCTTTTGAGCTTCAAAGATTCAAATATACTCTTGAAGAGAGTTTGTTGTAGCTTTTAAATTTCATATATGTTTTTATTGTGATTTGACCTTGCTTTCAAGGGTGTCTTGAAAGAAGGTTATTGTGGTTTGTTGGTGAGCCAAAGGGACAAAACCAACTAGGGTTAACTTGTGAGCCCGAAGACAAAACAAGTATTTAGGTTTGTTGGTAAGCCTAGGTGACAAAACCAACTTAGGTTTTGACTTGTGAGCCTTGTGAAAAACAAGTCGACTGTAATCTGGTGTGGATTATAGTGGAATTCCCAAGGATGACTTGGGGAGTGGATGTAGGTGCTAGGTTTGCACCGAACCACTATAAACTTTGTGTGTGATTGTTCTTTTCCTCTCGTACTCTTTAATTATTGCTATCATCTTGCATCAAATTTATTATTGCTCACAAGCACCACTGGACCTTCATTTTATTGTGTTAAATTTTTAAAATACCCAATTCACCTCCCCTCTTGGGCTTCATTTCTGGGCAAAAAGTGGTATCAGAGCAACGGTACTCTCTTGTAGGTCCAAGGATCTTGAGTAAAAGATCATGGCAGCCCCAATAGGCATGGGTATTGTAGAAGGTCAAGCTTTAAACTGACCCCCACTTTTTAATGGCACAAATTACACATACTGGAAGACACGCATGCGCATATTTATACAAGCTCTTGATTATAATTTGTGGAGAACAATTGTAAAAGGTCCTCATCAGCCTGCAATGATGATTAATGGCATTCTCACTCCAAAAATGGAAGATGATTGGGATGAGAATGACATTAAGCAAATTGAGCTTAATGCTAAGGCAATGAACCTTTTATTTTGCTCTCTTCCTCCTAGTGAGTTTAATAGAATATCAAACTGTCTCTCCGCAAAGGAGATTTGGGATACACTTGAGGTTACCCATGAGGGTACATACCAAGTGAAAACCACCAAGGTTAACATGCTAATTCACACATATGAAATGTTTAAAATGGAACCTACTGAGTCTATCAGTGAGATGTATATTAGGTTCACAAACATTGTGAATGGCATGAGAAGTCTAGGAAAAATAATTTCTAACGGTGAACTTGTGAATAAACTTCTCAGGTCTCTACCAGCTTCATGGGATGCAAAGGTCACTGCAATTGAAGAAGCTAAAGATGTCAACACTCTCCCGCTGGAACAACTGTTGGGTTCCTTTATGACTTATGAGCTATCCCTCAAACAAAAGAACGGAGAGGTGGATAAAAAGAAGGCGATCGCGTTCAAATCTACTACTAGAGAGGACTCAAGCGAAGACTCTGAAGAGGATGACGAAGAAGATGAAACGGCTCTGTTAGCAAGGAAATTCAGAAGGTTTATGAGGAAGAAAAAGTTCAACTATAAAAAGAAACCTCTGAAAGATGAGCCGAGTAAGGAAAAAGACAAGGAAAAGGAGAAGGAGCAGCCCACATGTTTTGAGTGTAAGAAACCCGGGCATTTCAAGGTAGACTGCCCCTTGTTAAAGAAAAGCAGAAGAAAGCTGAGAAAGAAAGCCATGATGGCAACTTGGAGTGAAAGTGAAGACTCCAGCTCTGAGGAAGAACAGCAGGAGGTAGCAAACTTCTGTCTGATGGCCGATCAAGAAGAGGTATGTTCTGAAACTGAAAATGAATTAACTTTTGATGAGCTTCATGAGATTTTTGATGAACTAGTCATAGAATTTCAAAAATTAAAGTCAAAACATAAAGACTTAAAGAAACAAATTTTGGATCTAGCTAAAACAAACAACAACCTTTCAAATGAAAATAAATACCTTCTAATACAAAATAAAAATTTAAATGATAAGATTATGGCTCTTGAAAAAGAAAATGATATCTTTGAAAAGAAAAGAGACTTACTTTCAAATGAAAATTTGTCAAGACAAAGCAAAGAAATTTTAATAGAAAACAAAAGATATAAAGAAGAAATCGAAACACTAAAACCTTTTGTTGAAAAATTTACTTACAGTTCTGAAAAATTAAATTTACTATTAAATAACCAAAGAGCAGTATTTGACAAAGCTAGATTAGGATTCAGAACTCATAAGAAACAGAAACTCTTTAAAAAATTTTTTGTGTCTGCATCTTCATCCATTACATGCTATACTTGTGGTATTAAAGGACATAAATCTTATATGTGCAACAAAAGAAAATTAAATAACACTAAGAAAGTTTGGGTTCCAAAAGGAACCAATGCCACTAACCAAAAAGGATCCAAGATGGCTTCGATACCTAAAGTCTCCACTTGATCTTTATTGCAGGTATGCCTTGCAACCAACAAGAAAAGAATGTGGTACCTTGATAGCGGTTGCTCAAGGCATATGACAGGAGATGTGAAGCAGTTCTCATCACTCACATATCAAAATGGTGGCAATGTAACTTTTGGTAATAATGGAAAGGGCAAAATTATCGGTATTGGTAAAATCCATATAACCCCTACCTCTTATATTGATAATGTTTTATATGTTGATGGATTAAAATATAACTTGCTTAGCATTAGTCAATTTTGTGACAAAAATTTTAAAGTTGTTTTTGAATCTTCTTTGTGCATTATTTCTAGTCTAGATGACAATGGCATTAAGTTCATCGGTCATAGGCATGGCAATATTTATATGGTTGATCTTGATGATCTTCCTATTCAGAAAGGTCAATGTCTAGTGCCAATGGAAGACAAGATCGATGAAACTAGTTGGCTTTGACATCGTAGACTATGACATGCAAGCATGTATTTAATTTCAAAACTTAGCAAAAAGAATTTAGTAAAAGATTTGCCTAAACTCAATTTTGAAAAAGATAAGATTTGCAGTGCATGTCAACTTGGAAAACAAACAAAATCTTCTTTCAAACCTAAAGGAATAATCTCTATATCTAGACCTTTGAAATTGCTTCATATGGACCTCTTTGGGCCTACTAGAACATCTAGTTTGGGAGGTAAGAAGTTTGGTCTAGTCATTGTAGATGATTTCTCACGTTTTACTTGGGTCATGTTCTTAGCACATAAAGATGAAACGTTTTCTGAATTTATTAGATTTCACAAAAGAGTTTTAAATGAAAAAGATGTTTCAGTAGTATCTTTAAGAAGTGATCATGGAACTGAATTTGAAAACGCCGATTTTAATAAATTCTGTATTGAAAATGGAATTCATCACAATTTTTCTACACTTAGGACACCTCAACAAAATGGGGTAGTAGAAAGAAAAAACAGAACTCTTGAAGAAATGGCACGCACCATGCTTTGTGAAAATGATTTACCTGGATACTTTTGGGTGGAAGCCATAAATACTGCATGCTATATTTTAAATCGAGTTTTAATTCGACCGATTTTAAAGAAAACCCCTTATGAGCTTTGGAAGGGTAGAAAACCTTCAATCCATTATTTTCATGTTTTTGGATGTCGTTGTTTCATCTTAAATAATGATAAATATAATCTAAGTAAATTTGATGCCAAATCAGATGAGGGAGTCTTTCTAGGCTACTCCATATCTAGTTAGGCATATAGGGTCTTCAACAGAAGGACACTTGTTGTTGAAGAATCCATACATGTGGCATTTGATGAAACTAACCAAAAATCTTCAAGAAAAGAAGATGTGCTTTTTGATGAAACAGATAGCAAGAAAACTGAAGAAATAAACAACAATGAATGACTTACCAAGGAACAGAACGATGATCAAAACACTGACGGAGATCAAGCACAAGGTGATGAAAATACATCAACTGTTGATCCATTACCAAAAGAATGGAGGTATGCTCATGGACACCCAAAAGAACTAATTATAGATGATCCATCTAAAGGTGTAAGTACTCGATCATCTCTTAGAAATATTTGTGATTATTTAGCTTTGGTGTCTCAAATTGAACCTAAAACTATTGAGGAAGCTGAATGTGATAGTAATTGGATAAATACTATGCAAGATGAACTTAATCAATTTAAAAGGAACAATGTTTGGACACTAGTGGATAGGCCTTCAAACACATCAATTATTGGCACAAAATGAGTTTTTCGAAATAAACTTAATGAAAATGGAATAGTAATTAGAAATAAAGCTAGACTAGTTGCCAAAGGATACAATCAGGAGGAAGGGATAGATTTTGATGAAACCTTTGCTCCTGTGGCTAGACTTGAGGCAATTAGGCTATTGTTGGCTTTTTCTTGCTTTATGAATTTTAAACTATATCAAATGGATGTTAAAAGTGCCTTTTTAAATGAATTAATTGAAGAAGTTTATGTTGAACAATCCCCTGGTTTTGAAAATTCTGAATTTCCAAATCATGTTTATAAACTTCATAAAGCTTTATATGGATTAAAACAAGCTCCAAGAGCTTGGTATGATCGTTTAAGCTCCTTTTTGCTGAAAAATGATTTTACTATAGGTAATCTCTTAGTAGTACAAATCTATATTGATAATATAATATTTGGTGCTACTGATGAATCTCTTTGTCAAGATTTTGCAAGATTAATGCAGGGTGAGTTCGAGATGAGCATGATGGGAGAACTGAATTTCTTCCTCGGACTCCAGATAAGGCAAACCAAAGAGGGGATCTTCATCAACCAAACAAAATACACAAGAGAAATACTCAAGAAGTTTGGGATGGAGAACACTAAGCCGTTAGGTACCCCTATGAGCTCTACGTGTAGACTTGACAAGGACGAATCAGGTAAGTCTATAGACCAAAAATTATATTGTGGCATGATTGGTTCATTGTTATATCTTACTGCCAGTAGGCCAGATATCATGTTTAGTGTCTGTATGTGTGCTAGATATCAGTCAAATTCTAAAGAGTCTCATCTTTTGGCTGTTAAAGGCATACTTAGATATCTATCTGGTTCAATTGAAATTGGTTTATGGTACTCTAGAGATTCTTTATTTGATTTAATTGCTTATTCTGATGCTGACTTTGCTGGGTGTAAACTTGATCGTAAAAGTACTAGTGGAACCTGTCAGTTTCTTGGAATAAATTTGATCTCTTGGAGTAGCAAGAAACAGAACTCAGTTGCTCTATCTACGGCGGAAGCCGAATATATAGCAGATGGGAGCTGTTGTGCTCAAATCCTCCGGATCAAATAACAACTCGAAGATTTTGGCATAAAACTAACTAAGACACCCATAAGATGTGACAATACTAGTGCAATCAACCTGTCTAAAAATCCTGTGCAACATTCAAGAAGTAAACACATTGAAATAAGACATCATTTCATAAGAGATCATGTACAAAACTCTAATGTAATTCTTGATTTTGTTTGTACTAATGATCAGTTAGCTGATGTGTTTACAAAGCCTTTGAGTGAGGATAGGTTCTGTCTGATTAGAAGAGAGTTAGGTGTCATTGATCCATTCTCCTAGAACTCTCTTAGTATCATTTTTACCTAAATCCTAAAGCTTAAAATTATTGACTAAAACCCCAAAACTTTGTCAAAATTTTTCCTATTTTTTTCGGATTTTCTTAAATTTTTTGGCCAAGTGTCGACACTTGGAAAGTATCAAGTGTCGACACCTGACCAAGTGTCGACACTTGACATATCTGAAGTGTCGACACTTGCGAATCTGAAACTGTTTTTAAACGGACCGAACGATGATTTTTTGAAATTTTCTTCCCCCCTGATTTCTTGGAACAGTGGTCCCCTCTGTCCAAATCCGTCCTTTCACCCCTCAATCCTTCACAAATCAGGTATTTCTCCTTTCTAATTTCGTTTTATTTTTCTTTGTTTTTAATTTTGTTGATTTCGAACCAAACAACCGTGTTTTGGGTTTTCCGAATATTTTTCTTGAATCTAACCGGATTTTTGCGTGTTTTAATGGATTTCTAAAACTCCATTTGAGGGAATAATGTTTTAACTTGTTTTTCTCGAATTTCCCTCATCTTTTGGCCGTTTTCACCCCTTTTTCGCAAAAATCACTTTTTCATTAATTTTGGGCAAAATAAATTGGATTTTCATCTAAATTAAATTTACTAAATTTATTTATTGACTATTTGGAAAGGTTTTTCATGATACATTTGCGACATTTTGGCCTATTTGCTAAAACCCTAAGTGTTTAGACCCAAATCCCATTTTTTTTATTATTAGACCTTACAAAAATTATTTTTCCAAAGATTCAAATGTGTTCTACCTAACAAAACTTTTTCCTACAAATTTTGTTCGAAAGTTTGTCATTTGATCAAAATATATTTTCTACAAATATTATTTTTCAAACATTATTGATTCTGGTTTTCGAAACCTATCTGAATCTTTTTTTTCTAATCTCAACCTATGGCCAGTCTCTTGTTCTAAACCTTTCTTCCTTTTTCCTGGTCAGTTGGCTGTAATGGGTCCTAGGAAGAGACTTGCAGTTAGGGAGAGGCCCAGTCATGGTATTGAAAGGAGATCGAAGGCCAGATTTGATCCTACACAGCCGAGCAGTACAGCCACATCGAGCCCCCCCTGCAGAGAGGATGGCAGGGAAGCTTGTAGCTTCAGGGAGGAGAGTTGACTTGCAGTGCTTCGACAGGCACCACTTTGGTATTAGGCAGATACTCACTGATGCAGGACTAGTACCCTTCTGCACCATGCAGGAGAGGTACTATCCTCACCTAGTGAGGGAGTTCTACGGTGCACTGGACTGTCGACGACTACTGTGGACGACATCTGTCAGGGGTATTGAGATCTCTTTGACTGATGAGCTTCAGAGCAGTGTATGGGAGATACCCCGGAGATGAGTCTGTGCTTTTTCAGTGGATGATAAAGAGACGGCATTTAGGTGCATCCTTGAGAGAGAGGATGTTCACGGTATTTCAGTGGTTATCGCGAACCAGTTATCATTAGAGATGCGCCTGCTGCACCATATTACTACACGGATCCTACTACCGAAGACCGGGAGATTCGACTTCATCACCGAGAGAGAGTTGATGGTGATGACCAGTCTGATTGAGAGGAGACAGATAGATATACCCACTCTGATGCTGTCACAGATGCATGATGCTGCCACTCAGCGCCGACACTGTTTGCCATACGGCATGGCACTGACCCGACTTTTCAGAGCTTGTGGAGTATCATTGGAGGGGGAGATCCCCAAGGAGATACTGCACACGGATGTGTACGACGAGAGGTCATTGCACCAGATGGGATACATGATAGTTGGAGGTCGATGGGTTCGCAGAGAGTCTGGCCAGGAGCCAAATGAGGAGGATGAGATTCGAGAGGCTGAGGCTGGACCATCTAAGCCAGCAGTTCTTCCTCCAATAGATGTACCATCGACACAGGCAGAGCACCTGTCTCCTGACACTTCAGCTCCTCCACCACCATCTACAGGACTATCTTTTGAGGAGCATGCCAGAGCACAGTTCACAGAGATCAGAGGTGAGGTGACTCAGCTGCGTAGCGAGGTCGAGCTTCTACGAGCACATACTACCTCGGAGCATGCTGAGATTCGCAGATCCATGGAGGAGGGATTTACTCGCATTGAGAGTCTGTTGAGATCATTCATACCTCCTGCAGCCCCTGCACTTGCACGATCTGACGATGATGACGATGATGATGATGATGGCGACGATCACCAGAGCGACCATGCTGATTATGCTGAGGGTGGTGATCAGGATATTGATAGAGCTACAGAGGTAGTGGGCAGTGACAGCGACAGTGTGGGCGGTGCCGATGCTTATGAGGTGGTCAGTCGAGATCCTCCTACTACACTAGCTCCTGCTACTGCCTTGGTTGACTCCACACCGGACCTTATTGCGCCAGCTGATCGTCTTTCACCTCCTTTCACTAGATCTTCTAGGGTTGTACCCGTCTTTGGTCCTTCCGGCCGCACTAGGAGTCGTAGAGCTTTAGCACCTCCTAGGGCATTAGCCACCAGATCTAGGATCAGTGCTCCTTTCAATCTTGATATTCCATCTGATGAGGATTAGCCTCACAGATGTCTGTTTTAGCTCTTATTTCGTATATTTGATACATGTTTGACTCTGATGATTTATATATGTTTCAGCTCTTGCTGATGTCTCAGCAAATTTTGTACTAAAAACTTATATATATATGTTTCTATTCAGTACTCTGTTATCTTGGAAAATTTTGTGCTTCACTAAATCAGTTTACTATTCCTTGGCTCTGATACTCCTTTATCTTGGTATATTTTAGCTTTGATACTCTTTGATATTAGCATAATTTCAGCTCTGATATCTATGTTATTTGTCTCTCTACTATCTTTTTGTATCCATGCTCATTGTAAGGGGGAGGTTATTCCCCTTTCTAATGATTGACAAAAAGGGGGAGAACATGTATTGATTTTGATTTTATCAAGAAAAAGGTGTATTGTGTTGATTATATTGATTTCACCTTGCAAGAATCTTTGAAGTTTACCTTAATAAGAAGTATCTAATTAAGGGGGAGATTATTTCCTCCTATCTATAAAGTTTTTGCCTCTATTGTGACTAAAATTCATATTTATAAATTAAATGGTTAAAGTTTGAACTATATTGCCTCTTTTTCTCAAGGTTTTGTCATCATCAAAAAGGGGGAGATTGTTGGCTCCACCCAGTGATTTTGATGAATAACAAAACATTGAGTGCATATTGTATTCTAATGAGGATTTCAAGTTGTGAGTTTTCAAGAAGAAAGCACCTCAAAATTCCAAAGACTTATGGTGTAAGGCACGTAATGGCATGGAGTAATTCTCACATATCCGGGCATCCTCTTCATTGAAAAAGGGCATATAATTGTTTAACTATTGTGTGTTTATGTATTCATGAATTTTATTTTTATTTTCGAGGCATTTACACTTGTATCTGAATGTTTTCAGTCTCAAGTGTCGACACCTGGACAGTCAAGTGTCGACACTTCAGCATTTGGCACGGACAAAAATCCTTGGCACGCCAAGTGTCGACACCTATATTCAAGTGTCGACACCAAGTGTCGACACTTAGGTTCCAAGTGTCGACTCAAGGCCTGAGATTTTTGAAAATACAGAATTTTGTGGTTTTGAGGATTTTTGTATCAAGTGTCGACATCTGTGCATCAAGTGTCGACACTTGAATGTTCAAGTGTCGACACCCAGAAATCCAGTGTCGATACCTGACAACCAAGTGTCGATACTTGCAGCCTGACAGCTCTAACGGATCTATTTTTCTGGCTTGCAGAAGTTGGTTTTCAAGCTCCAAACGGCTATTTCCAATGCACCAACGGTCACAAACCGTTTTTAGAAGGTTTTTGATGTATTTAAGCTCCACCAACCTCATTTTAAAGTAAGAGAAAGCAAGAGAGAAGTGAAGAGAAGTCTATTCAAGAGCATTCAAGTCCACTCAAAAGCCATAAAGCCAATATTCTCTCCAAACTTCAAATCAAAAAATCTCTTCTAGCTTGATTCCACTGAAAAGCCTACTAGCTCATCCTTACTTCATTCCAAAAAGAAGCACCTTGAAGAAGAGTGAAGACAAAGCATCCTTTTGAGCTTCAAAGATTCCAATCTACTCTTGAAGAGAGTTTGTTGTAGCTTTTAAATTTCATATATGTTTTTATTGTGATTTGACCTTGCTTTCAAGGGTGTCTTGAAAGAAGGTTATTGTGGTTTGTTGGTGAGCCAAAGGGACAAAACCAACTAGGGTTAACTTGTGAGCCCGAAGACAAAACAAGTATTTAGGTTTGTTGGTAAGCCTAGGTGACAAAACCAACTCAGGTTTTGACTTGTGAGCCTTGTGAAAAACAAGTCGACTGTAATCTGGTGTGGATTATAGTGGAATTTCCAAGGATGGCTTGGGGAGTGGATGTAGGTGCTAGGTTTGCACCGAACTACTATAAACTTTGTATTTGTGTGTGATTGCTTTTTTCCTCTCGTACTCTTTAATTATTGCTATCATCTTGCATCAAATTTATTATTGCTCACAAGCACCACTGGACCTTCATTTTATTGTGTTAAATTTTTAAAAGACCCAATTCACCCCCCCTCTTGGGCTCCATTTCTGGGCAACAGTATGGATTGATGACAATAAATATATTTGAGTGTTTCAATGGAGTTTTAAAAAATGCTTGATTCCTGCCAATAACAGCATTGGTGCAGTTGACTTTTTTTCAACTTGTATCATACTTTGATAGTCGACGTGTCCAAGCAAATGATGTAATGGACAGAAATGAAAGGTTTACTCTTTTTGTTATAGAATATGTCATCTCAAAGCAAGCTAAAGCTACATCGTATATTGTTACAAGGTTCGATAGAGCTAGTGGCTTATTTCAAATCTAAACTACTAGATGTGGTCTAAACATGAACGAGGGCAACAACACACAGGTAACTGTATCTTTCTATATTATTTGAAAAAAATATTATATATATGTTGTATATATGTTGATTTATAATTTTTTAAGTTATAGGCCGTGTATCTTTTACAATGACATATACGTCATTTACCTTGCTATCACGTCTTGGCTACTTGTGCACATGTTGCTATTGATTTTTATAGATATGTTGATCGATGCTATATCTTACATGACTATCATCAAACTTATGCATCTTAATTTCAATCAATTTCGTGTCAAGAATATTGGTCATAACAAAATGGAGATGGTATCATTATACCTGACAAAAATAGGTTGCGATAGAAGGATAGGTCACATTCCATAAGAATTAGGAATGACATAGATGTCAGAGAAGCTGGTAACAAATGCAGGTGTACAATTGTAAGGATGAAGGGCATGACAGACAGTCATGTCCAAAACTTTTACAAGCAGATTAGTTATATTATTGAAGTCAAATTTCATAAGTATTTTTTGATATATAAGCTTATTCACTTGTTTATACGATGTTTATTTAATGTTTATGACTTTTACTATACTGATTTCTTTCTATTGTTTATAATTTGTTGATATATCAAGATAAGAGTTGATTGCATCTTTTAGAATTTTGTGAAACGATAATGGTTTATATCATGACTTTGTATTATGTTTAATCGATTATAGTTTTATTGTATGGTTTGTGATGAATTGATATTTTTGTCTTTGTGTGTAATATTATTTGATTGACTTTGTATTATGTGTGATCATTGTACGAACCTTAATTTTCTTTTTAGGAAAAAAATTGTTTGTTAAGTGAATTTTGTGCTTAATTGATTTTTTTTAAAGTAATTGTATATTACGGTTATGGATAGGGGTGGTAATCGGGTCGGGTCGAGCATATACGGGTTGGGTTGAAAAAGTCTCAACCTGAACTCGACCTGTTTATTAAATGATTATAATTTAAAACCTGAACCTGGCCCATTTAATAAACAGGTAATCTGACCCGACCCATTTAACATGTTTATTAAACGGGTAACCTGCTAACCTGACCCGGCCCGACTTGTTTAACCCGTTTAATAATTGAATAACATGTTTATCCAACCCGATCCAACTTATTTAATAAATAGATAACCTGTTTACCTAACTCGACTCGACTCGATCCAACCCGTATATTAAATGGGTTAAACGGTTTAAACAGGTTGGGCCTAAAAAACCTGAACCCGATCCGTTTATTAAATGGGTTAAACGAATTGACACGTTTACGACCCGAACCCATTTATTCCAAATCCAAACCTGTTTATGGTGGATCGAACATGGGTCAGGTTGGCGGGTCGGGTCATAAATTGCCATCCCTAGTTATGGATCCCAGTCTATCAGATCATTCGGTACTATACGATCAGGATACACATCGATCTTGCTTAGCATGGGAGGGGTAGGAGACTGTTATTTCGCAGTATTGATGTAGGGAGTTAGTTATGTGCATATCAGTACCATTCGATCGGTACATATTGCCTTATTTGATGTAGCCAGGTTTTTATGGGATTGCTCGCTTGGGATTTATATGTTTGGACTGGTATTTGATTACTGCTCTTGTAAAGCATTGGCATCCGGAGACATACATTTCATTTATCGCATGGAGAGTGCACCATCACCCTTCAGAATATTGTTATTTAGTTAGGTTTACCAGTTGATGGTCTACCAGTAATAGGTACTACACAAGTAGACTAGAGTCAACTTTGTCATGATTTATTAGGAGTTATCCCACCACATGGTAGACTCTAGGGATCACGATGAGCTTGATATGGCTAGCGGAGTTGTTTCATGAGTTAGCCTTAGATGTCGACAAGATAGCCATACAGCGATATGCCAAAGCATATATTTTGCAGCTGATGGGTGGGTGTTTGTTTAAGGATAAATCCGGAAGCCTAATATATCTCATATTTCTACCCCTATTCGCAAACTTCGAGACTGCTGGACATTATAGTTAGGGAATACAGGGCTTGCGTGGTTGTATAGAGAGTTGTGTAGGATGAGTATGAGAAATGCTATTGATATAGCCGGTTCTTTGTTACTACTACAGTTATGGGCATGGAATAGATTTTTGATCCTTGCACCTCGTAGATTACTATGACAGGCTCCAGATCCTAAGGTCGACTTAGATGATGGTGAAGCTGGTTTATCTCAGGGTCCGTTAGGGATGCGGTAAGTTTTTTTGCTTATATCATACTTTATGACTAACGATATTTATCGAGTTATTTAACTGATTTAATTCATTTATTATACAGATGGAGAGACATTTTTCTGTGACAGAGGTACCTACATATTTGGTTTCTTCATATCGATACTTACTAGATCACTTGAGAGCAGAGTAGGGATGACTAAGATGGAGAGACATTTTTCTGTGACAGAGGTACCTACATATTTGGTTTCTTCATATCGATACTTACTAGATCACTTGAGAGCAGAGTAGGGATGACTATAGCTTATTTTTTTTTAACGATTGATGATTCTTATATTTTATTATTTAATAAATTATGCTTCATATTCTTCATAAACAGGTGATATGACAGTCATATACTGTCGATATTCTTGTATAGCTATAGATTATTACCTACATGATCAGGATATCTGGTATACTCGAGTGCCATTTATATGGTTTCATATAGTAAAGTAGTACTTTGCTGATAGAGTGATGTACCAGTTTGGGATTTGGCAGATCGTACCAGACCAGTGTCATATAGATACTGCATTACATCGTATCTATTTCAAGGAATGATTCGAGCAGGACTGATCAGTCACTCATCAGCATTATATTCAGTTATAGATGAGCCAACGTGATTATATTATAGATGGTTCTTCAGTTGAAGGTATCATGGATTATCACGATCAATATATATAGTGGTACCGCAGCATCACTCGGTAATTCATCAGTTGTGATGGTGCGATATATGATTTCCTGGTAAGAAATTTTAGTTTTGCTATTTAACATTATTAATATATACTTATTTTATTTCCTGAAACTCATTAATTGTTTGTAACTTTCAGAGTAGTGGCATCATGATGATACATCATCTTGCTCAGCCAAGTTCCATATCGACGGCCTTGCAGTATATACAGGATATATGTAATTCCATCCTTGATGCTGTCGGGGAGCATACATGTATCCCATTAGGCGCATTTGTTCAGGAGGTCAACAAGGAAGACAGAGACTCCTTTGCCTTTTCCATATACATGAAAGCACCTCCTCCAGCTCAGCACAGACGAGGTACTCAACAATAAAGTACCTCTCTATATCCGATGCCGTAGTTCATATCATACATGTCCGTGTCTAGTTACTTTCATGATGATGTGAGATAATTCACATCTACTGAGAATGCGGCTGCACATTTTGGTTATACTGCTGCACCGGACTACATGATGCATCACGATTATTCAGGACATGAAGAACAGTACTATGGCAAGGGATCGTCGTATCAAGTATCTGCACAGCAGTCATTCATTGATGTAAAGCATATAGCGGAGCATTAGGGACCAAGTGAAGTTGAGCCGATGCCTCATCGAAAGCAACCTACACGCAGGAGGAGATGGCTACCTTATGAAACTTAATATCTTTATTTTTATTTATCTATGTATTTTATTTATAAAATTTTATTCTAAATTTTTGTATTTGTTATTATCAATTTGAATGATAATTATTTCGGCATTTTTGTTGATGACATATGATTTATTACTCAATATATATTCAGAAAATTAAAAAAAATAGTTGCAATGAAATATTTAAATCCATTAATTTTAATTTATTAATTTTTGAATATATTTTTAAAATTAGGCATACAAAAAATATTTACGAAACTCATAATCTATATTTTATAAAAGAAAAATATACCTTAAACCTATACTAATTTTTTATAATAATTAAATCATAATTGGATAATATATTTTAATAATTTTTAATTTTTTATATTTAATATCAGGAATTTTTTGTTATAATTATTATTTTTATATTTTATTTAGGTTATTCTTAATTTTTTATTCATTATGATGTTATATAAATAATTATTAAGAAAAATTTAAATCATTCCAGTACAAAGGAAAAATTACATAATTAAACTTTTGCAAGCTTATTATATTAGTTAATAATAATATATTATTTAAATACTATTATTTTAATATATTACTTGATATTAATCAACTATGATAAATATTTTATAAATTCTATATATTTTTTATATATATTATTTAAAATTACTTAAAGAGATGGAAGAGGATGGAAAAAATTCTTTACATTAATTAACATTAATTATTTATTATAATTTTTATACAACAAATTATCTACACTTTAACTGATATTATATTATATTATATTATAATAATATATATTACATTGTTTATAAATAATGTCATTTAATAATTAATTTATCAAATTCATAATATCAAATAAATATTATTTAATAATTAATTTATTATTTATGTCATTATAATACATAAAATATTTAAATCCATTAATTTTAATTTTTAAAATTTTAGAATATATATTTTAAACTAATCATATAACATATATTTATAAAATTCGTAATCTATATTTTGTAAAAAAAAACTTTAAATCTACATTTTGAATTTTTGATAATACTTTAATAATTATCGAATAATATATTTTAATATAGTAAGGAAGGCGGTCAATGCACATGTCTGGTGCCGAAGCATGTCATAGTGGTTGAGACACATATTCCGCATGCAAGGGACGGACGTCGAGGCCCTCTGCGCGCGCGGGCATTGACCACGGCAAGATCAAACATAGGCCGCAAGCGGTAGCGAGACATGACATGTTCGATCGCGAGGCTTTGAGCATGTGGGCATGAAGAAAGGCACGGTATGTTGAAGGGTGCCAAGCACAGGCTGGCACAAGCATAGCACGGTCGATTGCTTATCGTGCCATAGCATAGCATAGGGCTTGCAAGGGCGCGGGGGCATACCATGGATGATGGGCATTACACGTGAAGGCACGAGGCACGCTCGAACTCAGAACATCATATCATAACATTAATATAACATATATTAAATTATTTCAAAATAATGTAATTATTTAATAAACTCGAAAATACAATATAAAATAAATTTTATATGATAATAATTTTAATGTAACAAATAAAAATTTAAATTATGTTAATTTTTTATTACTAATTATAAAATATTAAATCTTAATAATTTTATGGAATTGAAATAAAAAAATTACAGCACTGACATCATAGGTAGCACCCGTGATTTCAGTTTCACGTGGCTACCAACACCTATTTTGATAAATAAAAACCAAACTACATAAATTTTATAATTATTTATTAAAATAATATTATTTAAAAAAAATTTATCTGATTGAGAATGTAAAAATAAAGACGTATCATCTCCACTACTAAGACGGTAGCCCGATTGATAGAGATCTTGCTTCACTACCAACGAGTCGAGGTTCGAGGCATGACTCGATATTAAATCCAGGATCTTAGTGATTTCATATTGACATACTCATCATTCGGTTGATGTGAATGAGAGATCATCTCTCTTTCTTTATCCCGTTTTGCTGGCCGAAATTTATCCATCCCTATCCTTTTTGATTTATAAAAAATAATAATAATAATAACATCCGCAGGAGATAGCATGGAAAGAGTCCCTGGCCAATTGAGTCACGGGAAACGGGAAAGGAAAGATGCTGCATGAAACAGTTCCCTGCATCCTATAGCCGATCTTGGCTAGTTTTATAATGTTCAGAAAACCAAACGGCCAGATATGCGTTGGGAAATGGAAATGACCGATTTGTACATGTGGTTTCTTTGTTCGCGATTCAATGCTGAGGTCAGTCTCGAAGGTCTGCCTGTTATTTTTGTCATGCAAACGCTGAACCATTGCCAATTGCATGTGACAGCTTTGTGGTAACTAAATGGAGCCTTTAGTTGCCTCAACTCTGTATGAGTAGCAGATGTCAGAAAGCAATGATAAGAAGTCCGTAATTGATAGCACAAATTTTAATTTGACAGTACCCACCAAACGCTTAGGTGGACAAAACAAATGCAAGTCGGTTTTGTCAGGATGACTCTAACAAGTTGATTCACTTCCGTCACCAGTCTGGCAACTCATTAACAAAAAATCAGAAGACAATCAAGAATGGATCAAACAATGCGTCGTTCCTCCTAATTAAATTAGCCAGTTTTTCATCAATTTCACAACCTTTTTCGATTGAAAGGGAGCAGTAGCCAACAATTGTACAACTCGCTTACCTAACATTAGACAAATTTGAGTAAACAACCCTCTTCAAATTTCCTGGGGAATGATACAGAAATTAAAAGTCACGCTCATAAAAGACAAACTATCAAATCATGAAGGAAATGGAATCGAATAGGATTGATAGAACGCATGTAAAACCTGAGAGACTTAACCAGAACCAGCAACGCCAATCCCAGAGAAAGAAAGACAGATCAAAGGATCAGGAAAGCAGGCCCAGAGTTCCAAATTGGCCTGCGGCAACGGGCTTGAATCGCGCAAATGCATGCTACTTTCTAATCCTGCGGTACGGTCATCGTAACACAATTGTCATGCCACCATCAAACGAACATTCTGGACCCAAGGCCACGAGCTAAATATCCTTACTACCATGAAGAACACCATATAAATATAAAAACAGAGGCATAAAGACAAGCCTGTCTGAACCTACAGAATAACACCTGATCAACCTAAATTAAACGTTAGATCTTCATTGCCGAAATTACCATTCAGTCCTCGATTTTCGCTAGCCAAAAAATTGGAGGCTGGTACCATATTAAACTAGCTAGTACAAATGATTAGTCATGCAACAAAGGTGTCTGTTTGACGATACCTCCATGTGGAAATTATTATCCCACTTTCTGCACCCCATCTGATTCCATTGTAACAATCAAGATCATGCATCGAAGTGTCACTGACTGGACATTTAGAAAATCCTGCAGAGCATGATTTATTTGCAATGGAAGCGACATTAAGAATAAATCTAAAAAATATATCACATACTTTTCAATTTTTTCAGACTTCTTTTGATAGAAAGACAGTCCCACTAGCATTACAACAACCCGCTAGATTTTTTGAATGAATCAAATCCAGAACCTCTGGTTGCCAAACCGAGGGGCAAGCCCCAATTCCTTTTGAGGTTAACATAATGAAGGAAAAAATCAAGAAATGAAAATCCAAAATACAAAAAGCAACCGAACTAGCAACTTTTAATTTACTCATGCTAATAACAAATGTAGAAAGAAATAAAATCAAAGAGAAACCACATGCACATACCAGTAACTCATGCCTCTGCAAGTCAGCAAAACAGATGATGCATGTTCTAGTTCTGTCGATCTGTTGCATCACCCAAATCTGCAATATATGTCAGCTATAAATAGATGTCTTCGGCGTGAAGTACATGAAATGTCTAGTTCTAGCGACAAATCAATAAGAGAGAGCAAGAGAGCGAGAGAGAAACAGGAATCTCCAGCTGCTCGAGATAAAGAAAATGATAAGATTAATTTAAGCCCACTATACCATTTTACATCAAAATATATATAAGACCAAAGCTTTCTGGTTCCACTCCTAAAATGTTACTTTTATGTACAAAACCCCTGATTGATGAATTTTTCACTGATACAGGATTCCTATAAAGATCAAATAACAGCATCCAAAAGCCCTCCTCAACCATGAGCATTCCCTGCTTCAACAATTAAATTTAAGATTACTTGGTCTTGAATCCATGGGAAAAAGGAATCAAACTACTAGGAGAAAAACAGACCTCTAGAAGACGACGCTCCTCTATGCTGGGTTCTGGCACCCTTGTCATGTGAAACACTAGGAATCTTGGATATGATCAGTGAACTTTGCAATCCCTCCAGCAACTGTGGCATAAACATAATAAAGTGTCAACATCAAACATAGACAATTTAGCCTAGACTGCACCAAATAAAACATTCTTGATGAAGACCTCTTTTTTCTAAACAAAAAAAGGACACAACCCTCTAAAAGTGCCTGCATAAAATGCTCTCCCTCCAAAGGGGCATGGACCAAAAGAATTAGTCTGAGAAACATCACATCAAATAAATGATAATAGGACAAGATTGATGGAGGCAGGCAACATGAGAGGAAGAAGGATTATTGGCTTACTGTAGAAGTAAATTTCAAGCTACAAAGTAGAATGGTTTCATGGTGGCAAACAATGTAAGGTTCTATACACACCCGACGAAATATGTCAAAAGTTCTGGTCGATAATTTGATCAGAATAAAAGGTGACTTGCACTTAAATGTTGTAAGTGGCAGATGTTATTGTTTATGGGCAGCAAAATATCATTGAGCTTTGCTGAAATGGTAATTGAGATTAAAAGGGGAAAAGATGATAATGAATCATATAGAGATTAAAATTTTTTCAGTCAGAAGATTATTCTGAGCTAAAAAACAGCATGTAAAAAGAGAATAGAAGGGCAAACAGATGATAATGAATCATATAAGTACAAAGGCTTCTACATGTTGAGAGACAGTGAAACTGGTTTTCAAGTAGCTAGCTAATCACTTTTGGAGAGAATGTCTTTGTAGTAATCAATAGTAATTCCCAAAAACTGCAAGGAAAATGTTGATCAAGAAAAGTTCCTAAATGTTGCCTATGGAACTAAGGACTGTCATGTCATATTGCCTAAGGTCTGCAAACACGGGAAACAATGAATTATTCATCTCAGTATAAAGGAATTAAAAATAACCTCAATCTGGAATAGTCTTTAGCCTCTTGAATGGTATGCCTAATGTTCCTTGAAGCAAACGTCACAAATTATTAAATAAAATATAATATATCATAGATCTATGGGTCAAAAAAAGGTTAAACAATCTGTAGCATCCTTGAAGTCAAAAAGCAAGGTTTCTACACTCTAAACATTTGTTAGAGGATTTAAGCCAATACATAACAAAAAAGGTAGTCTACAAGAGGTACCATACATATATCAATATATAAAAATAAGAATATTCTACAAGCAGATGCCTTCTCAACCAAACAGAAAAGGAAATTTAACAAACACATCACCATCAGACAATATTAAACAGAGCCTACCCTCGACGTTGGTTGAATTCTGCGGTTGGATCTCCGAGGCTCAATGGCATCAGGGACAGTTTTAGCAGGAATTTCAGAGCCCTTAACTTCAATTCCAGTTGATTTATCTGTAGCATGTGTAACCTTTCCTTTTGGTCCTTCAGCCTCAACAGCAGTGGATGACTTCATCTTAGATGATTGAACACTGGGTATGGGCATCACAGAAGATTCCACTGCTGTGGCATCTGCTGTTCTGAGACTAGCTGACAAAGGACCAGCTTCCAGTAGATTTTTCTTTCCTATATTGTTCTCTTCAGTAGTCAAAGAAGCTTTGACATTTGGTAAAGAACCATGACCACTTTCTCCACCATTTGAAGCAGGCACAGTGGTTAGGGATGAACCATCCCTCTCAACTGTACCTCTAGCCTGAATGTTTTGCGATTTTACAGATTTAAGCCCCCTACGCTTGGAGTCACTGGCCCGTTTTCCTTTGGTATCCACTTTTGAAGTACTTCTCCATAAACGGGATGCTTGTGGCATCAAATACTTTGCAAATTTAATAGAATCATTCCCATCACTTGCCTTTTCAATCTTATCTGCAGTGTAATGCTTGCTTACTTCCATAAATTTTCTTTTCTTTCCAGGCTTGGGTACACCAAAGACCACTCTTGATCCTTCTTTCTGCAGGCCAGTCCGTTTTACTTTCAATGCTTCAGAATTACTTTCCTCTCTTACCTTCTTTCCAATAGAAAAGATCTTATCCCTTGCAGATAAATTTAACGATCTTGAATCTTCAGGTTTTCTAAAATCAGCACTGGACATATCTGTTGACGTACTCCCCACTCCTCTGCCATCAATTCCTGAATCAATTTTGCCTTCAAGCGTGCCGAGCTTTTGCCGTTTCTCATAGGGAGTATCACCCTAATAGTCATCACACACCAATCAGCCCAGTGAAAATGATAATAACATGACTACCCATAGATAATTTACCATAACATCAAAAATACCAAGAACAATCAAAGAACTATATGCAAACCTCATAGGGTTCGGCTGTATTTCTTTCTCTGACACGCGACCAAAAAATCCATTGACCATCCTTCCAAATGAGAGATGGCCGAACATTCCAAGCACTAACACTTGATGAATCACCTCCACCTGCATACAAGCAAATAAGTGCAATATATAGTTTCCTCAAAAAAAGGAATGCAAACATACAACTTGGGTAAAAAAGAATGTCAGGATTGTTTTCTAAAAAAAAAAGACCAAGGCTATGTAAAAAATGACAACAATAAAACAATGGTTAAAATCAAAACAGTGATCATTATGTCAACTTCTTTGTAATAACTAGTTGTTTAGCAAGTTTTAATTTCAGGATGCACCATAATTGAGATTGCATGAGCAAATCATCAAAATCCTGTATGTGTCAACCTATTCTAGAGTGTTAATCAGCAACCATTTGACAAAATATTTTTTTTTTTTCTTTTTACTAGGTCTGCAAAATTGTTGAAGTTAATGAACTCTAATCCAAAGTTTTAAAAACCGTGGGGTGAGGCTGTTCCAGCTTCCCATTGAACGGGACACGCCATCATCCCATCCCATCCCGACACTTGGGACAGAATGTCCCAAGATGTCCCAATAGGGACATTGGTGAGACATCCCGACACATGGGATAGTACCCCATACCAATGTTTCACGGGACGTCCCGCCGGGACTTGAATCCTTGCTCTAACCAACTCTGCTAGCTTATCTAAATATTTTTTTTATTCATTAACAGATCATAGACCAGCCAAGTACATGAATCTCCCATTGAATATAATCATGTTATAAATCTCTGGATGGCAAGGAACATTGATGGGAAATTACTCAGCAAACAGTAAACTTCATGCTGTACATTTCCTCCTTGAACAACCAATCAGCTGCTTGACTGGCTTCATGGCGACTGATTGCAACAGATAATAGAAAGTTCTGTTCCAAGGGCTAGGATGTCATTTAAGAACCTTCTAAATAATTTCTTGACAAGCAGACAGCTGATCATGGTAGAGGAATTTTCACAAATTTCTTCCTAATTTCATCCACATTGTGAAGTAATTATCCTTGCTAAGTTAATCACAAATGCTGGTTTAACAGCTGTTCCAAACATGTTTTGGAAAATAGAAACAAAATGTTACCAAAGAAGACATGTTATGCAATTCTATTGATTAGATGTGCATAGGCTTCACCACAAAAGCTCATGGTCATCCACATTGTTAAGATCAGGATGGGATTGTAAACAGTAGCGGGGGGTGGATCAGATTGGGTAGTGTATTATAAGGTTTTTTCCAGATTCTTAAGAAGTATATGAAATATAAAAATTGAAAAGCGAGCAACAAGTCGCAAGAAAGAGGAGAAATCTGATTATCAGTGAAAAATAAGATGTTTAACAGCAGTATGTAGCACATGAAAGAAAGAGCACAGAGTTCAGTCTGCTTAAAATGAGAAACAGAGAAGAGTTGAGCTGAAGGGGAAGAGATTAATATAAAGTAAAATAATAAGAACAAGGAGAAGAGAACAAGAGGCCTGCAGCAAGTTATTTTACTAATCCTCTTCAGAAAAAATGTCAGTCCAATGTACTCCCTGCAGCCAGATATAGATTGTTTAATAGGTTCCACTGACTTCCTTCCTTCTCCCATAAGGCCTCCCAATATACTATATAAACAGTCAACCAATACTCACCTATCACTGAATGAACCAGATCTTGAATTGATATGGACTAGAATTCTTTGTACTAAGCAACTAGGTAGCCGACAAATTATTACTATGATAAAACAACCAGCTGGTCATTTATTATACCCCCATTTGAATTCAAATAGAACTATTTGAAAGGATAATAGCTCAAGAATCGCATCCAAAACAAAATTAGCAAAATTAATTATATTACAATCTGAAAAAAAGCCAATCTAAAAATAAAATCAACAAAAAAAGTTCTGGAAAATGCTCTGGCATCAGTTCATGAGCAGTAAACAGCCTGTTTAAGTGGATTAGGTGATCCAATGGATCAGATGATCTACAATTTGGACCATGCAATCCAAAATAAGATTGTCCATTCTGTTCCAGAAACAATCAAAGTGCTCGATTGGGATCAGCATTTTTCAATCCAAAATGACTAATCCACAAGCTGCATTTAAATTGCAAAAATGGACTCAAATCTTATGATTGAATCTGCAGGCAAAATTAGCTGCATTTCTGGTTACAAGATTTGTTGCAATAGGAAGCATACCCTGCAAGAATCCCCTAACAACTCTTTAACAACTGAAATTTAATATCATATAATTTTAATATATCAAATATATTAGTTATTTCAATGGATACTTCAAATACAAATTTGAATTATAATAATATAAAAACATTATAACCCAAATAAATTTTGTAATACTATATTATTAAATATTGTTATTATAATATTCAAGGTTTTAAATCTTGTGAGATGGGACTTCTTAGTTTTTCTATGAAACGAGATGTGTCACCGTCCTGTCCCATCCCAACACATGGGATAGGCGATGTCCAAGATGACCCGATCAAAATGATCAAAATGCTGGCAAGGCGTACACATGTGATGGTACCCCATCCTGGTATCCCATGGAATGTCCCGCCGAGACCTAAATCCTTGATAATATTAATAATACAATTATTGTTATGATGAGAACAAAATTTAATTAGTATGTTGTTTATTATAATTTATATATAACATTATAATAATCATAATCATATTAATATTAGTCATTTTAATAATATATTGTAAATATATATTTATAATTGCAATGATATATGTAATTATTGTAACATACCACATTATTTTATAATGGTGTAATAATTGTAGTAATTACTGTTATAACAAATTAATAATAATTTGATATTATTGTAATTATCTTTCCATTATAATTATCGAATAATATGACAATTATTATATTATAACAGAAAAGTAAACAGCTGACTATTTCCAGGGGGTAACCATACTACATAATTTGCAAGTTTACCACATAATCAAACAGATGCAATTTTGCAGTTTTCAATTACAGGCGATCCAACAGAAGCAATTTTTTGCAGCTGCAATTTCAATTGCAGCCCATAAATGAATTGCATACAATTGAAATGGAGACCAACAAACAGCCCATAAATACCATAGACATGTATCATTCAATGTTAGCTTATTAATTCTTAGAAGGCTGAGTTAAATGCAGTATCTTCTGATGTAACATAACATAATTTCCTGTAATCCAGTATTAATTGGTTTATGAAAATAGGTAGTTTTTAGTTCCATTCGGTTTACATCAAGTTTTAGTCCAACTGGGAGCTTAGAGGAACTGCTTTGGGGTGTCAGTTGCCTGTACATGAGAGTAGCCCAGTCCCACTAGAGCTGGGTTGGCAACTTCACAACCACCCTCCATGTACAGTGCACTAATGAGTAATGCCTGATGACGATACCAGTCCATCTTAACAGTTCTGGCGCATCAGATCATAAAGATCGAATGGCTGCTTTGGTTTGTCCATTAGATTGCTTGCTTCTTAGGATGGGATGGACTTAACAGTTTGGTGCACAGGCTCTAAGTTACATAGTTCTCAGCAACTGAAGCAAACCACTCTGATGGATTTGCAACCTTTGATTCCCTACTTTAAGATTTCTCAATGCTCCATCAATATGACTTGAAAAACTATATGGCCTGCTAATAGTTCTTAGGAAGAACATGACACCACAATTATAACCAGAAAAATATTTTTATAGTTTTTTTGCCATATGTACACCTCAAAAATCAGTTATTTGCTTATTCACCCTTCAAGAAGTTGATAGTGGATTTACATCCTACCAAAGGTCTGCAATTAGAAAATGCACCTATCCTACCATTTTGTCATTATAGCCTTAGTCTGGCTAGGTTTAAAATTTTGATTCAGCTTGTCCATTTAGCTCATTTGAAAACTAAATATTTTTTAAAAAAAATTCAAGGCAAACATTTAGAACTTTGTGCTTATAATGTAAAATGGATTTTCCTCTTTTTTATATGCAAATTCAAACCAAACGTTATCTAAACAGCACTTAAAAAAGAATCCTTGAGGAGGTAAAATGACAATATTAGCATGGTAAAATTACTTATCAAGAGGATGTCATCTAACCACAAAGGGCATATACCGCTTTTTAGATTTTGGCAGGACATTTATGCAAGCTTCATATTTCCCATCAGATAGAAGTTTGTATGAAGTCATAAAAATATACTATAACAGAAAAATTGGTCATGTGTGCACGTCTAACACCTACTCAAATCACAGTAAAAAAAAAGGGCAGATGCCAAGCATATTAGGCATCTAGATTACACCTTCAAGGGGCACACCTGGAAAATGGACAGTCAACTTTGTTTCATCGCCTGGGCTCTTCTCAGCAACAATCCCTTCCCACCAACTGAGCATAAAAACAACCACAAAATTAGGTGACGATATTTAGGATCTCATACTAAACAAAATGTTGAAGTAGATAAATGCCATGTAAACATGCACAATTGAACACATACAAATAAATATTGGAATCAAACATAATTATCTCAGCTTTGTTTAAAGTCATGAGACTGACAAGTAAGATTTAGAAAATCTATATTAAATTAAAGAGAAATGACTGGCAAGGATTAATTATGACAATGAATGACAAAGAATTCTTAAATGCCAACCCAAAACATGCAGCCTTTTATTTGCTGATTAAACAAAAATTATGCATCAGAAAATAGAATTGTGATCCGGTTCTTGGATAAATGAAGACTTCTGATCTGATTCAGAAGGGAAAAAGAAAACAACAAGAAAAAGAAGAGTGCACGCCCAAATTAAGCATTACAAGAAAGAACAAAACTTTGGGTAATTAGAGGAAGCAACAAAATCAAAGACAGAAAGCTCTGCTTACATGATTATTTTTGTAAAACAGTAGAAAGTGCATGCCCAAATTTTGAAAGGAAAAAAATAATGCAACTTTAACAACAGGACTTCTCCATCTGGATGCATTGTCTTTATGGATCAATATATAGTCCACTAAAGTTTGAAGACATTTTACAAACCAGCATTCAACCTGAATTAGCTCTCTTAAAATGGCACTAAACTCTTAGAAGAGTCAACTTCGGGCATGAGAAGGGGAACAAGCACAGCGCCTAAAAATCATATTGGCAGGTAATGGTAACTAATGCAGCCTAAATCTATTCAATCATGGGAACGCTCTATGATGTCTTTGGATAAGGGCAAAGTCTAAATGAAGAGAACTATGGCATTGGCTGCAGATCCATGTCAGATGCACATCCAAAAAGGAAAACCGAACAAGTTCTAAACAAAAAATATTTAAAAATTGAAAGATGAGGGTACCACAATTTAGACTTACAAAAATGAATACCATGAAAGTTGAGACATGATCACCAACTTCCAATGATCTCAACGTTAACCAAATAGAGCAAAAACAAGAAATATGATAAAGCATGCTCACCCATCCCGTATCCATGCATCTACCCTATCTCCAACTGCCCAAGCATAATTCCCAACAGCCTCTCTACGCCGCTTCCTTGTTCCTTCAGGTTTCACTGCAGCTATAGGATGAGCAATACGTATTCTAGGAGCTTTATCTTTTTCACTCTCAAGGGGTATCCACTCTGTCAGCTGACCAGAGCCTGCATACAAGGAAAGTTGTTTGGTCATAAAAACAAACCAAAGAGAAGCGAGTGGAGATAGTCCACTTATATAATCAAAATGCAGAATGGAGTAGTTTCAATTAATTTAAGAAACCAAAATTAAATTCTTATAAAAATGGAGGATTCTGATAGGCAATAGTTTTCTCCTCAACTAAGATGTATCTGTTGCCATTTAAAAACAGCTGTTTACCTTCATCAGGAAGATCACTGTAGCAGACGAATGCTTTACCATCTTTAACATCAAGAACCCGTGCAGAAAACCAAACCCCTCTGAGACCATCCTCATCAGCCACAACCTGAAATATTCAATATCAAAGTATCGACTAATCCTTGTTGACATTTCAAGAACAGTACAAGAACTAAGAGTAACAAAGAAAACATTTCTTCCTAACAGACTGTACAATTCAAAACATATCAGAAAAGATGAGATAAAACAAGAAAAAACAAATAGATGCTGCAGCCCAAGCAACCTCAGAAGAAGCCACACTCAGGTGGGCCACTTGTCACACAGGGTCCAACCACCTAGGTGTCCACCCCAGGTGGCCTAGCTTCTTAGCATGCAATCAAGCAACCTACCTAGACCTAGTCAACTAGTGTAGATTATAAGTTCTTACCTCTGCCACAAATGTCTTAAAGCCAGATCTTAATTATGACTTGCAAGTGAAAAGACATCTCATTTATTTCCAACTTCATGTTAAAATTATTCACCATTAAGTAGAGTTGCTGGTTGAACTACTTGAATTACCAGGCATGTTTTTGGACAGATGAATACAATTGCTAAATAATTTATCCATATTATATTAAAATGGATGACTTGAGTCTGCTTTTTGTCTATTAATTAATTCCCAAAATTGTCATTTTCTTTTTTCGGTAAAACCTTAAAAATTGTATAATAATGGCATTTTGTAAACATACACAACTCACATACATGTATATATATTTCTAACAAATCTTCCTTTCTTCCAAGAAATTTAAGATTTTCGTTTCCTTTGAAAGTTTCAAATCCATATGCAGAAATTATGAGCTCAATAGTGATGCTGCCTGGAAGAGCAGAAGCACAATAAGAATAAGTTTATACCTCAACAAGCATTCCCTTCTGGATGATATTTCCTTTGAGATTACTTGCCACAGAATCTCTTTCAAGTCTATCAGTTGGAACAGTTACTGATGTGATTCCTAATTCTGGTAAAGAGAGCCCTATCAGCCAAATTGAAGTCTTCCAATATTCCATCTGCAGTAATCACAATTTTTTGAAAGATTGCAAGTTTTCCATACCTATGTTATTTTCCTCTGACTGTGTGGCCTGTTCACTATGGGAAGTTATTCCCTCTTCATCAGCAACTTTCTGTATCTCTCTATGACCTGATGACTGCTTAGTAGACTGTTTAACAGATATGTCTTGATCACCAGGCACATCCATACCCAAATTCTCCTCTTGGTGCAAGCCATTTGTTTTTGTACGTTTCTCAATGGTCGTGTGCCAAACTTTCCAATAACCTTCAGGACCAGCTTCCACCAAATCACTGATAGTAAATGGTAAGGGATCCCCCATCGCAATGATCATTCCTGCCTGTGAAACCGCTTCTGCAGCTAGTTCTGCAACTTTCAATATGGCATCTAAGTTCTCTGCTCGCTTTGTGGCAGCAGAAGCTGCTTCCACCCTTCTTCTCGCAGCCTCTCGTGCAGCAGAAATGATAGAACTAGATCCATTGATCTTATCCTTGCCCTTCAAGATTGAAACAGGAGTTAACCTTACCAAATCCTTTCCAACATCAAGGCTCGTTTCAGAATTTTGAACAGGATGCCCTGTTTTGGCAGAACTCACAGCTTCATCTGCCACCATCTTAGCCTGCAAAGCAGCCTCAGATGCAACCTTAGCAGCTTCAGCAGCCACTTTTGCAACAGAAGCAGCTGCTGCAGCTGCAACAGCTGCAGAGACAAGTTTCTCCTCAACTTCTGTAACTAAGCCAGATTTCTTTTGGATAGCTAGCTGACTCCATATTCCTTGGCTGTGCTGAATGGCAGCAGCAGCATGAGCAGCAGCAGCTTCTGCTTGCATCTCTGACTGCTCAATTCTACTGCAAGTCTCCTCAGAAATGATAAGCCTCTGTTCAGCATTACCACTACCAACTATCTGAAAATGAGCATGAGAGGTTATGTGAGATGAAGATGAAACAAGACCACCAGGTGCAGTGGATAAAGGGAAGCCTCCAGAAGTTGGTAGATGCTTAGAAACGGCAGTAGTGGAAGCAGGTTCAGTTTGAGGTTGAGAAACCAAAAACATTTGCCCAAGCTCTTCAGGCGCTGAACCCTTCTTCCTCTTTCTGGACTTCTGAGAAGTAGATGCATTCCTCGTATTTGCAGAAATTGCCAACTTATTTTGGCTTTCAACCTGCACAACAGATGTTGCAGAGACACTCATAGGAGCCTGAGTAGGCAGCACAGTATTAGGGTACACAAGCTGCATATTGGAGGCACGGGGTGCAGATGAGTCTCCCAAAGGTGTTACTTGAATTGTTTCAGCAACGGGTGTTGCAGAATATTGTGAGCTAGCATCTAAAGTTGGACTTTGTGATGAAACAACCCAGGAACCAGGACGGGGGGTCAGAGAAAACAATGGTGTAGTGTTGCCTGTATATTGCCTCAATTGGGAAGCTTGATATTGCAGGGGAGATACAGCCTGATTGAAGTCTGGGCGTGTGCCTCTTTGTACATTAGAAGCTAGGGCATCATGAGAAGAAATACTCCACAAAGGTGATGGCAGAGACATTGTGGAATTTACTATAGTTGAAGGCACAACCTTGATGCCACTTTGGCTAGCAGGGGTACTGAAGGCCTTGCTTTGAAGTGGACTGGACATTGTTGCCTGCTCAGTAACCCTAACACCTGCAAATGTCAATCACACCAACCAATCATATAGTAATCAGATACATTGGTTAACAAAAACAATGTTCTAGACAAAAATTACCTGAACGAGAATGTATAGGTGTTTCAAAAATATTAAGAGGTGATTTCTGATTCTGAAACCTTTCCATAGCAGCACGCCACACTCCCTCCCATACACTCCTTCCACCATCTATTTTTTCATTAGCAATGATCCATCAGAATGGAAAAGGCTAAGATGCATATCTAAAAAGTTTCATTAATTATGTATAGCCCAAATACCCACCAGTTCCTCCAAATGCCGATAACATACAAGCCTCATCCGGTGGGATACCTTGACTGCAGCAACATATTAAAACATTTTAATAATAACTCAATAAATATAAAAAAATCAACAAACAGAGCTTACAACTCACATTAATGATCCATAAACAAAGATTTGTGCACGCAATTGAACTTGCTGGAAATCTGTGAAAGGCTGGTGAATCAACGCTGCACTAGACACTGAAGTATTCAAGTCAGGCAAAATAGATGACTGAACGTTAGGAACATTGCTTATAGTAGTATCACTGGTAGGAGAGGTACTGCATGTATTCTTTTCCCTTCCTTTTGCCTGCTTTGGTGATGGAGTTTCTTTTGCAGTCCTTTTTGATGTGCTTATTTTTCCAGTTCCACGGCTAGATGCTTGCTTATTTTTAACTTCACCAGTGGTATTGGTGGTGGTTCTTAGCGGACTTCTTTCTTCAGATTCTTTAAGACCACCTTGAGAATTCTCTTTTGAAACCTTAGAATTGGATTGCAAAGCCACAAATAGTTAGAAGATTTACCGGTCTTCAGGAAAAACTAAGACATGAAATAATAAGCTATTTAAATTAAAGAAGAAGATCCTGTGCTAGCTCAAGAGAAAGAGAAATAGTAAACCAATTACCTGAGGAAGTTCAAAAGAATGCATACTGGAAAAGGGTTTCCAGTTATTGGCAGTGGTTTTTTCAGTCAACTCTGCTAATGATCCAACCTCAAATGTAAAGCTTCTATCATCTTCAGATGCAGTACCCTCCTTAGGATCACGATCACTAGATTTAACTTCACCAGCACTCGTTATTGTCTCTGAAGATAGACGAGGCAAGTCATCTGAAGCAGCACAACCACGCTCCAAAACTCCTCTACCACCCTCTTGATACTCCACTCCATCTTGAGAATATTCACTGCAACTGATGACTGTGGGTGAACCACAACTTGGCTCAAATGAACTCTGAATACCATCACTTCCAGGTTCCAGCAGGTGCGATTCAGCATCACTTCTAGGCATGGTGGCCTGGGGAGATATGTTTGTATGGCCATTTGACACATCACCTGCAACAAGGCAAGCAGGGCAACTACCATAATGCCCAAACTTGTTGAACTTCACTACTAAAGAACTAGCAAACAACACATGAAAAACGGACATTCAATTATCTGACTAGCATTGGGCATGAGCAATGCACATGATAAGTGAATAAAGAACAGCTGTAATTAGATTAGAAGAATAAAAGATAGGAGTCCGTCAAGATGGTCTGTGGTTTCTCTGGAGTGCATAAATTTTCCTTTTACCCAGCACAGGTGCATGTGTGTGTGTGAGAGAGAGAGAGAGAGACCAATAGGACATGTAAATAGGAAAGGATTTCTTCAGGATTGAGCCCATTTCCCAAGAGTAATTTTTCCTTTTTTCCTCCTATTCCTTGCTAGGTTCTCTCACATGGTGACACATGAGAGAGTTGAAAGTTCACAGCAGCCACGAGGACTTTGCATTATAAAATAGTAAGTATATAGATATGCTACAACAAATATCAGCTGTGTATTAAATTGGTTGCATCTACAATGGATGCCCCGCACATAGGGATGCATTTGGGACAGGCCTCAGTCAAGGATATCCAAAATTCTGAATAGGATTGGCACATGACCTGGCCCAAGCAATATTAAAATTGCCCATGACCCTTGGACCCAGCCATGTACATCATTACCCACCGACATACTGAACTTGTTATGTAGCACTTGATATTAACTTGAAATCAGGAAGTCAAGTAAAAAAAGTGAGTGGAGCAATTTAGGGTACACAAAAGGAAATCTAGTTACCATGTCTATGTAAAATCTTGATACATAATACATTTGATTTATTATTTGCTCAAAGATAAAAATTCTAGTTCTATTTTTCTCAATCAGCAAAGACAAATTAATCTATACACATCATCTTTTGATTCCTTACTTTCATAAAACAGATATTAGTGATAAGAAAAGTGGTAAGTCAAAATCTGATTTATCAACTAGTGAATCATTTAAAATGAAGAGGCAACTCACAGTTGGTTTCGACAACAAGATTCTGCTTAGCACAGTTATCTCCTGGAGTTAAATTAGCTTCACTAATTTGCTGTCCAGTTTGGCAAATACCAGGAGAACACTCCCATGCAGATGGATGTACAGGCATCAGCTGCTTCTCATCATTCTTGGTGGCTTCTGCTGTAAAGAAAGCAACACAGTTTTAAATAGAAGCCATCATTCATGATACATATTCAAGCAAGCATACTTAAATGACAGAAATAGAAAAAGAAGCAGAATCACACTTCCTGCCACAGTAACAAGGATATAACTATTCCACCCTGCACACCCACCGACCAACCAGATCCAACCCAAAGATCTAAAGTAAAATCTTCATTAGTTTTACCCACCTATGGCATTGAGAACATCAATCAAGATAGCTTCTTCGTCCACTAAAGATGAAAAAAAATTAGATACATCTCACACCTTTCCTTTGGGGGAAAAGAGGAAAACACGATTCACTTCAAACTGGTTAAAATGACCATGTGTGACAGAATTAGATGTAGACCACCAGTTTGTCCTCATATTCTCTAAAAACATAATTTTTTACAGGAAGGGATGACCAAGAAGTTGCAGCTTATGATGGAATATTAAGATTACATTCATCAGGATCAGATTACAAATGCTCATGTGATCCTTGAGAATTCATGTTACGCTTCAAAACTAACAAAGAATACCAGCAGCTGCTCCACAAATATATGAATAAGCTCTATCATTTTAGAAATTGGGTTTCTAAATTTATCCCTGACTAATATTATTTAGCAAAATAAAAGATAAGATTACCTGAGTCATCCAGAACCATCTTCATTGGTGATGAGCTATCCAGAACTGCATCAGCAACTGTAGTTGGCTCACTTGACATTTTGGAATCTAAGTGACTCCTTGTAACTGATGCTGAGATTTTCGCATCATTCTCATCGGAGTGGAAACACTGCGATGCAGGTAAAGGTAACACAGCTGCTACTTGCTGTCCTACGACCACATCAACAGCAATAGCATCTTCAGAACATGACTTGTGTAGAACAGTCAAATTATCGAGTGAAGCTGACTCGACACCAACTGTAGCAGGATTGGCGACTGATCAAAAGCACATGCACATCAGTTCCAAATATGAAAAACCATGCCTCCAAAATTAAACCAATTATCAAAAAGAAAAGTAATCCAAATGAAAGGGAAAAGGCAATATTTACCAGATTCATCCTGAATTAGTTTCCTGACTGATGAACCATCTGTTGCCATACCAAGATTTTGGCCCGTAAACAAGGCATCTTCCATCTTCTCAGTAACATTAGAAGTGTCAATTCTAGAACTTGCACCACATGAATCAATGGATAGTGCTGTGTATTCCTTTCCAATAACAGAAATATCCTGAGGAATCACATCATCAACATTAGACTCACACTCCGATTTACCAGCTTTTTTCATTTCAATTGATTTGTCCTGAGTGGAAGATGTGGAAGATGAGACCTTTACTTCAGCATCATGCTGTAAAGCAGGCAAAAGAGATACTTTTAAAGAAGCATCTTCTGAAGCACTCAATGTAACACTTGATTTCTCAGTAGTATCTCTAAGATCTTCATCCTCTACACTCTTTTCTATAACAATGGGTTTATAATTATGACAATCATTGTTGTTTTTGTCAGATAACTGGCCTTCAAGATTTTGTTTTTCTTCAATGACATCCTTAAAAGAAGCAAGTTCTTTTTCCCCTCCAAAATTAATTATATTTGTGTTTTCAATCAGCACAGTACTTACATGAATATCATCATCTTTAGAAAGACATTTAGTTTCATTGCCGCTGACATTTTTAGATGCTTCTGTCATATGAGGTATCTTCTCCATATTTTCATTGCTGACTTCAACAGAATGCATCTCAATTTCCCTATCTCCTTCCACCCCTAGAGTAGATTTCTCATTCATGTTTGCCACAACATTATCACATGTCTCACTATCTCTATTCAAGGCCTTACCCTGGTAAGCAATAGCTTCCAATAGTCCATCAGAGTTCTCAGAAAATGTAGGCACATTACATCCTTCATTTAGATACACCAAAGAGCCCATAGATGGATCCAAACATGAAGAATCCTTTATCCTGCAAAAATCATTGTTGAGTGCATGGCCTTCAGAATGATGACCATCCAATTTACCATCTCTGCATGTAATATGATTATATGCTTTCTGAAGAGTATCAGGTCGGAGACCTTCTGATTTCTCAAGCATGCCAACCTCTTTGTTTTCCTCCCTTATTTGCTCTGAGAATGACTGATTTTTCATCATCCCAGCACCCATACCAGATACATCAATGGATACGGCTGCAGGGTCATCTTCAGTTTTCCTGCATTCAGAACTTGCTTTAGTGCCTCCACTTGGAGCACAACCATGATCATCAGGTGTGCTCCTCCTCACAAATGCATCATTCAAAGAATCATCATTCTGAACGGTCCCCAAAAACTCATTAATGACTTCATCAGAAGTTTTATCAGCACAATGTTGCTCAGGAACAACCTTTCCATCCAAGTTAAACTTCTCATCTGACGAACTTATGTCCATGTCCTTTTCAGATTTCTCATCTTTGGAAGTTTGAGACATACATTCAACCTGAGGCTGAGCTCCAAATGCATCCTTATCTGACCCAACAGGGATATTATCAGACTTATCAGCCAGTGGGGTGCGATCTGAGTGCACAATATCACCCATGCAAGAGTTCTGAGAATCATCTTGTCTTATCAAGGGATCCATTTGATCATCTATCCCATTCAATTCATCATGCATATCTGCCTCTCCAATGACAGGTTTGTTGTTTACCATCTCATCTTCTCCAACAGATTTTAATAACATCTCCACAGATTCGGACGATGTAGCCTCAGACCAGACATTATTATGCCTAGAAATGCAGCAAGATTCAGCAGCACTTGAACAAAATTCTATTGCACTACTTCCTGGTGAAAAGTCCTTAATCCAATTATTTTCTTGACCTTGTATGCCAAGTAAAACCTCTGGTTCAACTAAACTGTCAAATCTCAGATTGACCTGGAGGTGTTCATCAAATTCAAATTTTGGTAGAGCAAACGACCTCAAGATTGGAGGAAATTTGCTGCTGTCCTCTCCAACTAGTTGAAAATTCTGGCTTTGAAAATCATAATCATCATAATCCATGGATGAATCCCTGCAACAAATTGAAATGTATATATGCATGGTAAAGTACACACAGTTAGTCCACAAATAAGTTGGCCAGCTATGAAAGACCTACTTGGAAAACTTAGTGACAGCTTTACAGTAGAAGCTATAGAGGTATAAACAATTCTAGTCCTTTTATACAAGCACCAGTCTATTGAGAAAATGGAATGCACTGTGCTTATAACAATAAAAGATATTGCTTAATTATACAGAAAATATATTTTTTCGAGCTCATGGAGTATTCTAGAGAATACAAAACAGGCCTGCAAAACCATTGAAAGCACCTTATACAACTATTTGCCTGCACATAGAAAATTCGTAGGACAGTCCTAATTTATGTTCGACCTTTCTCACACCTCATTTACTTGACCATCCTGATTGGTTTGAACATAACCGTTATCCTACAATCATCCAGAAAGACACGGCTCCACAGCAATGGTGTACTCATGGGCCATAGTTCATCTCTTTATTATCCCTTTTATCCCTTTCACCCATTTACAAGCTCATAACTGATTCAGAAACACAAATGTTTATAAGATTCAGGAAAGCAATCCACACAGTAAAGCAAGATGCTACCGAAAAAGAAAGTAGCAAGGTAAAATTGGTTAAATAACAAGGACCATAAGATCCTCTTTGCAGGGTGATGTGTTGATCTCAACCAGCACATTGAACGTAGGCCAAAAATGCTTCCAAAAGATGGTAGACAACCTACTTACATATGAACCATGGAGGTACCAAAACAACTTTGGCTCCCAAAAAAAAAAAAAACTAATAAGCAATTCAAATTATTGTGATGAAACCTGACAGTTCTATTCATCCATAAAAACAGCATATATAAGTATATACAAGCTTTGAAGTATGTTGGAAACCACTGCCACTGGCATGTTTTAACTGTGAATAATTGTAACACAAATAAAAGGAAATATTACACGAGCTTTAACACAAATTGGGACACAAGAACATCAACATATTATAAGTGTGATAGCATTAACTCCAGAAAGTGAAACTACCCGATTTTGCAATGGAGACTCAAGGTCAACGGCCATTTCCAGCCCGCTACAGGTTTTTCTTTATAATTTTTCCTGTTACTATTAAATAACAAGGTCATTACCCAGTTATGGTCCTGGCAATCCAGGGTCCTGTGAGGGGCAAACTAGGGACGGACCTAACTTTTGGCATTTTTTGCATAAAGTGAGCATCCCAAGACTCAAACCCGTGCCATCATGCAACCCAAGGCTTTTACCATTGGACCAAGTAATGGCCCATATAATTTTTCTCTTACAATTTCGGTGCCAAAACAGCACTATTTAAACAATATCCATGAACCTTGTTCAAGATGACAAATGCTATTTTCCAATAATGATTTCCTCTGAGCAGCTACATCAGTAATGTTGTACTGGATATTTAGAAAATAGAAGACAAACTAGCAAACAACCCTAGTTTTAAATTTACCTCATTTGTTACTTTTCAAGATTAATATTTTTTACCCTAGTTTTAAATTTACCTCATTTGTTACTTTTCAAGATTAATATTTTTTTTGTTTCAAAAGTTTTCAACTATTAATCAGTGTTGCAATGGAATTATTCCTTTTTGCTCCAAAAAGAATTTGCTGCAGGCCAACTAATTCATCAAAACACAACCTAAAGTAAAGTTTCAATTGTTGGTTAGTTAAATCCCAATTAAAAGTTGATCATGCATGAATTTAAACAGCCTTATTCTGCTGATGATCCACAACAAGAATGCTAAGGCAATGCAGAAATAAATGCACTAATTTCTCAATCACCAACTCTTGTGGTAAGGGCACCCCTTATGAGCCATGTATTTACTTGGCAATCATGGTTCATCCATGGTAATAGAACTACATAATAGTCCATACCATATATAGCCAATAGATCTACCAGCCGAGCTACCTTGCCTTTCTTAAGTTATTGGACCCAGCAAAAACTAATCACATCTACAATAATTTGCATTTACTTATCCAAATAACTAATGCATGAGAAGAAAATTTGAAATATTGAGGTCAGGAAAAGTGATTGGACTTGACAGAAAAGTGGTTGGACTTGAAGGAATCCATATTGAGGTTTGGAAGTGTACAAGCGACGTCGGAGTAAATTGGTTGTCTAATCAGATTTTAAAGATCAGGAAGATGCCTGACGAAAGAGAATGATAGTACCAATATACAAAAATAAAGATGATATTCAAAATTATTCTAACCATTGTGGTATGTAACTCATGAGTCATACTATCAAACTTTGAGAGAGGGTGACTAAGCACAGACTCAGATGCGATACAAAAATATCATAGAACAAATTTGATTTTATGCCAGGAAGGTCGACCATGGAAGCTATCTTTCCCCTTCAAAATTTTAAGTATAGAGAAACGAGAAGAGATTTTCACATGATTTTCATTAATTTAGAGAAAGCATATGTTTAAGTCCATGAAGCATGTTAAAAATAAAAGGAGTTTTAATTAGGTATATAAATGTGATTAATAACCTACACAATGCAACAGTTACTAGTTTGAGAACTACCGATGATGATGTAAACAAGGTTTACACCAGGAATCTACTCAAAGTCCTTAGCTTTTTGCCCTAGTTATGGATGAGCTTATAAGGCATATCTAGGCCGATATTCCTCAGTGTATGCTATTTGCAAATGATATAGTCTCAGTGGATGAAATTAAGATCTGGGTTAACCATAAGTTAAAACTATGGAAGAGTGCATTAGAACCCATGGCTTTTAGACTAGAAATGACCCAATCAGAGTACATGAAATGCAATTGTAGTAAAATCAAAAATAGAAATAAAGATGGAGTGAAAATTATGGATAAGAGTGATCATGTTCATCATTATGGATTGATTATTCGTAAAAAAGGCAAGATTAAGAGAATGCTATCCATAGGATTAAAGCAAGCAGGATAAAATGGAGAAATGCAGCTAGGATATTATGTGATCATAAAATACCAAGTTGAAAGAAAAATCTTTATAGGGCAACTATACAACCAGCTATGCTTTATTGTACAACATATTGGGCAGTTAGAAAACATCATATAGACAAGATGAGTGTGGCCAAAATGACAATGTTGAAATGGATATATAATAATATAAGAAATGATGGAATAAAAAATGAAGTTATTCGTAAAATATGGAGACAGCAACAGTTGAGGACAAATTGAGATAAGCACAACTTTGATGGTTTAGATCAAAGATCGCTGAACCGGTACCAGGACCCGTACCAGTCAACGACGGTATGGCCCACTACCGTACCGTGTCGATACGTATACCGGCCTTAAAAAATTGAGAGAAAACTCTCTTCCTCCCCTCTCTCATGCAAAGATCGTTGAACCGGATCCAAACCGAGCCCGAACAGGACTGAACCGGGCCGTACCGGTCCGAACCGACCGATACCATACCAAACAGATCCATACCGGTCCGATTCAGGCCAGTTTTTATGGTTCACATCCCAAACCATTTTTAAAGATTGAACCGTACCGGTCAACCAGTTCTTGACCGGTACGATACGCCCCGTACCGAGTGGTACGGGATGGTACCGTAAACCTTTAGATCGAGGGATGCACAAATACAAAGAAGTGATTTAATATATGTAGAAGAAAAGATGGGTAGAGGTAACTTCAAATCACATGATAGGAAGTAGCGAGGATGGACTTGATATCTCAACATCTTGTGGAAAGTATGAACCTCAATTGAAAAGAATGGAGGAAAAGGATTCATGTAACCATCCCCGACAATTAGGGCTTAGTTGAGTTGAGTTGAGTTCATCTTTCTGGGTTAGGGAACTTGAAGGTATACAAGCATCACCCTCAAATACAGATGTAAATGAATCTTCAATAGGATTAATGTTTGAAGTAAAGGCAGTCATGGCATATTTAGTTGTTTCAGGTTATGCTTTGCACCATAAAACCTTATCATGTCAATTCCACAGTAATTTGACTAGATTTGGGACAAACAAAACAAACATATCACATAATGACTCTCTTAACTTCCCTACTAGTGACTGGAGTCAATACATTCCACTTCAATAAATTTCAAAGATCAACAAAAAGTATCCAGGGGGTTAAAACAGGAATGATATGGAATAGCTGAAATTGATTCAAACCCTAAAAAACTTAAAACTTAAAAGATCGACAAAAAAATGAGAATTGCACCTCCAGGTATTCCTAAAATGGCATGTCCAATTAACACTGTTCTCAACTAATTCTGCTTGCATAAGCCTCAAAACTAACTAGTCAACCTAACTTCATCCATGTTCGCACTATTCAATTGATCAAAGTATGTTCAGGTAGTTCTGGCAATGTAAACCAGCCGGTAATTTAATTAGTAAGTGAACAATTTTTTTAAACTGAAATGCTTGATGACAAATGCCAAATTGTTAAGCCATCTACTGTTCCCATTTAGCATGTAAATTTAATTAAAAACTTCAAAACCTAGCAGCTTACACTGTGAGATCGAAATCAGTTCTGGATCAGCTCAGCAACAAAAAAGCCCAGACATATTTATCTTTTAGCTTGGATGTTGTAAGTTCAACTGATCATACATTTCAGGCTAGTTCGGACCAGAAACTTAATTGTAACTGATCATCCCATGGTTCTCATGCACTAGGGACACGTAAAACAGAAATCAAGGGCATTAATGACATTAACTAACATATCATCCACAATACTGTAATCAGTAACTAGACAGAACCTTAACCCACATAGTATACTGTCTGGTTCACCAGAAAGCATTCACCGTAGTGAGCTAAATATACTTTCAGCCTAACATACTGGATAGGGGTAATGTGAAACCAGTGAATTTATGCTTGGATAAAACAGGCAAAATACTAACAAATAATTTACACATACGTAGCGCGCGCACAAAAGGAAAGAAATTCGGAGTCATCCAAGACGAGATTTATAGCAATAAAGTACATCTTAGTAAACCCTATTTTCTACCTGAAAAGTGATCAAGTTACAAGCATGAAAGAGAGAGCAACAAAGCCAACAGTTCAATCATAACATGAAACGAATCAAAAACCAAACTTCTGCACGCGAAACAGAATAGCCCTGAGCCAAGATAATCGCTTCATTCAAATAAGCTCGATACACAGAGAAAACCCTAACTTTCAAGAACGGATAACCACGAAGGACAACAAGGGTAAAGATTCCCGCCACATAACATTCGAAACAAGCAAATGAAACACCCTAATTTTTCTTCCGCCCTAAACCACCGAATTATCAGAAATAGTGAAACAGTAGGCAAGTGGAGTGAAGGGTGAGAGGCGGTAAACAGAAAAAAGGGACACAAGTACCAGAGAGAGTGTGCCTAGGCATCCACCACCCTCCATCCGGAGAGAAAATCTTGGCTGTCGAGCGTCCAAACCCCAAGTCTTACGGCGATCCGCAGGCTCATTTCCCGAGGGACTCGATTGGCATCGGAAGGCTCCCCTCCGGGCACCAAACCCTAGCACCGCGAACCCACGACATATGCTCCCGACGCGGCGGACGACGGCGGCGACTCCCTCCGGCGGGTCTCCAAGAATTCTCTGGCGGATCGGAGGGCGGTTTCGGGGCGAACGCGGAGAAAACGAAAAGCCCTTTTCTTTCGCTCCGCTCCTACTTCGCTTCCTTTCTCTCGCTCACACGCGTTGACGGACCGAAGCACTGAGAGCGAGATTGGGGGCGAATTTAATAGGGACTTGCATTTGAGCGAGGAGCGCGGCCGGAAAGGCTCATGGTTTTGCTGGATAATTGCGGGAAGACCCAGCATCGTTACTTTCGCACGTGCGAGATGATGCAAGCGTTTTTTTTTTTTTTTTGACTTGGTTGCAGGATCCGAACCCTGTTTCCCTCATTACACGTGATAAATGAAATGATTCTTCGACCCTGTTTCCTTTTATAGAAAAAAAAAATGTAAAACCCTGTTTCCCATGCTAGACTCGAAGCAGCCCCAATTGTACGTTAGATTTCCCTGATTATATGTAAAACTTTATACATGTATAATTGACCTTCATATTTTTTTGAAAACCCAACCTACAGCATTCGAATTCATAATCCCTACCGGTTGGATGGAAGCATCTAGTTATTGAAGAATGTCCGAATGACCGAATACCTATACTAGCAGCCAGCAGATGTGATGAATATGCTTGTTTCTGTGTTGCTGTAGATCCTTATTCAAGATCAAAGCTAGCATTGATCGGCGGAAATGGTCATTAGTAAAACTTATAAAATAAAGTCCACAATTGTTGTTGGCACTGATGAAAATCCTCGAATACTCGAGTCATAAATTTAGAACAAATAGGAAGCAATCAGCGTAAAAAAATATTACTTCCCTTGAATCCTTGGGATTCCGATTATTTATAAAATAGAGCTGAGAGAATGAGCAACTCCAAATATTACTTCCCTTGATTATGCCATTACGGTATTATAACCCTCTTTCATTCTCGTGAATAAAGAAGGTCGTTTTTAGTGATATCATTGACATGGGATAGGTATTTTCATAAATTGGACAATTGGCTATTTGAAATATGGAAAATGGGCTACATGAGAAGAAGCGTGCTCAAGGACCATAGCTAATAACAACCAAGTAAAAGTTAATCTAGCATTAAGTTCGATGCCACGGATGAGCCAGCAATGGGTTGGCAGACAGGACCGCAGTAATTGGTTATTGAACTCTGAAGGTACCTTGATGATAAGTTCTAATTGATAGATAGGTCAACGACTAAAACAGTGGGTTAAGCATCCATCTATGAAGCCACGTCCCAAAGGTATGACGACACATCCAAAAATACCCTCATAACACTTGCACCTACTGCCGAGTCTAAACCATAAGTGAGTTAAAATAAGAGAATAATGCTGATATTATATCTCGGATCCTAGAAGGCTTGCATGTAGCTCTCGATGAGTTATCATTTAATGCACCACCTCTACCTTAATCATTTAATGTATAACCTTTTATATCCTGAAAAGCTTTATTAAGGATTCCTCCAGGACATAGGGATTCACCATCTCTGCCATGATCTCTGCTAGCGAACTCTTTGTACCAATCATCCCAGCTTGTGGATTGAAGGTTGGCAGGCTTGTTGTAACAATCATTCTAGCTGATGGGTCGATAGTTGGCGAGCTTGTGATACCAATTATTCCTTTCGATGGATCAACAACTTTTACAGTTTTTACTAAAACCCTTTCTGATATTTAGTATAGTGGCATTGTTCTTAACCTCCATTGGAACCTCGTTGGGCACGTCGCTATTTCTATTCAATGAGGATGGAGCTTGGATGATCAGTGAAGCAACCTCTTTCTCCATCGAACCGGTGCTGGAGGCTGTGTAATAAGGAGATCAACTACTGACAGGGGCGACACACTAGGAGATCAATAGTGCTAATCATTGAAGTCAAGAAAGCGACCATCGATGTAGTTATTTTATCCCATTTTTTTTGAAAGGCCCTTTCAAGTGCTTTGTGCTCTTCCAGAATCATTCTGTCTTAGGGGAGCTAAAAGAAATATCATAGAAAGTTTGGTTAGAAAAATTTTTAGTCAAATTCCAATGGCAAGGGGACTAGTTTAAAAAGTGAAGGAAAACGAAAAAAGAAAAGGTAGAAATATGCAATTATTAATTCAAAATCCACTAAATATCTTACAATCATAAAAGGATTGATTAGTTATATACGATCGCTTCGATTTTCTCAATGGCCAGCGATTGATGGCATCAGCCATCGCCTGCATTAAATAATAACTCATCTAGAGTTGCGAGCAAGCCTTCTAAGATCCGAGGCATGACATCAGCATTACTCCATTAATCTAATCCACTTTCGGTTTAAACTTGAGAGTAGAGGATAAGTATTATGGGGATACTTCGAATACCTTGGATATATCTTTAGGATGTAGCTTCAGAGATGAATGCTTAACCCATCAATCCAGCCGCTGACCTATCAGTTGGCCAAAACTTGTCGACGAGATGCCTTCACAGTTCAATAACCAGTTGCTGTGGTAATGTATGCCGACCAATTTACTGGCCTATCAGTGGTGCCGAGCTTGATACGAAAGTAAATTTTACTCAGTTGTTATCAGCTGCGATCCTTCGACATACCCCTGAATTTTACTTAGTTATTATCAGCTGCGATCCTTCGACATACCCCTACTCACATGGCCCATCTCCTATATTTCAAATAGCTAATCGTTCAAATTATAAAAACAGCTATCCCATATCGATGATATCACCCGTATTGACCTCCTTCATATGTGGGAGCGAAATAGGGCTATAACAATGCAACATCATGATCAATAGCCCGATACTCTCGAAATTATCCATTTTTTCAACCATCTTCTATAAATAACCGGAGCCTAAAAGACTCCTGGATAAGCAACTCTTTTCTATGCTCATTGATTTTCATATATTTCAGATCTCTGATTTGAGCATTGGAGAGTCTTTGTCGGAGCCAACTCCAGTTATGGACTTAATTTTATAGGTCTATCCAACAACAACTCCCGCTGGTCAGCATCAACTTCAATTTCCGGCCAGAATCTATAGCAACAATGCTTTTAAAGGATCTATGCATGAATTTTTTTCCTAGAAATGAGAGCCCATGTTTGTCATTACAGAAATATAGAAGAAAAATACGAAGTCCAAGTGAATGCTAAAGCTCACGGTAAAGGGAACTCTTGGGTTGTGTATCCACCAAGTTTTGCATACAACTATGAGCACGGGAATGATAAGCAAATAACAGATGGATACAATTGCATGACAAGAGCTAAAATTCAATGAAAATTTGTTGGACATTCATTGTTAAATAACAATGATCTGATGATAACTCTGCTCAGCGTACGGACGGATGCACAGGGGTCAGATAGAGAGGCGTAATCGGATGGTTAGTTGGTGTACAATACATAGGCTTATGGCTTGAATACCGATCACGCATTTTGAGCTAGCGGCAAGAAAGGCGACAAGTCGCTTTAGGGACCGGCGACCCCCCTTGGCCTGGCTTGGTAGGCGTCCGGTCCTTTTCCTGCCACTCTGGCAAGGAAAAGTATGGAAGAATAATAAAAACACTTGATGGACCCGGGCTACGGCACACCCAAACAAACACCTTTCATTGCTAAACGGGCCCCATCCTGTGTCATCCCTGGCCGAAGCGTGGGTGCATGCAGACAGTTGCGCACGGACAGCAGCACACCTTAGGATCGTGTGGATTTTTTTTATTGCCGAGGGCCTGTAAGTTCCCGAAACCTTCACCAGTGTACCCACACCACGTCATCGAATGACATGAGACCCGGTGGGTATGGAAGCACCGAGTCAGGACGCCATCAACATGTGACCCATGAGTCCGCTTATTAGCATAGCGTCATACGACGACAAGAAGTTTTAGGACCCCCAATTTAATGGGAAGACTGCAGTCACTGCACAAGCCTAGGCGACGGGTGTATCTAGCATACAGTTTGACACGGATATAAATGGAAATTTTAGGGAATGGACAAAAATCCGTTAGAAGATTTGAGTTGTAGCTGAGATGAAATGTCTCTTGGATTGCACTCGATGAGACTAAGGAATATACACAGGTCAATGTTTGATTTCAATGTTTACGATATAAGTAGAAGTTGGTCCCATCAAAACGTTACAGAGTTTAGTTATTTCTGAATCATTGACAAGGAATTTCCACCCACCAAGGCTTTTCGGTCAAGTCTTTCCCGAAGACATAATGAAATCTCGTGCTGTATGGTAACCATTCAATAACCTGGGAGGCTTTTCTCCTGTTCTTTGAATCCATGCATTTCTGGATCGACTCCTGCAACTTCTTATCTATGTTCTGCGACACCCAGATGAGAAGATCGTCGGAGCTTATGCAGGTTTCTTTGGCATATCTGTCGAGAATCTTTGGTAGAAAAATCTTCCTTGACTTCTTGACCACCACGTTGGCTTGAAGGAACTCCTCCTTGGCCTTCTCTAACTCATCCGCTACATTTTTTGCAGTGTAGACTCTCAGCTGCAACATGATAAGAGAAGCCTCAGAGATTTGTGAATTTGAAGTCGGTGAATGTTTTCGAAAGAGCTGAAGATTACCATGGGATCAGATGAAGCTCCGGTACATAGGGCAAAGAGAACAAGTGGGTGGGAATCATGGATACCAAATTTTGACCCAAGGAGCTGCTTTTCTTCTCCAGATTTCTTCCGCATTGCGGTTGAGAGAATTGTTTCAAACCACTAACAAAAGTTGAAACAAATAAGAGAGATGTGGATACGGGTCTCTCTCTCTCCCTCTCTCTATCTATCTATCTAAAGGTATGAACAATAGTAAGAAAATACTTTGTCAGATAAGGTCTGATTTTTTTTATTTTTTTTTTTCAAGTTCATGATAAAGACTGCCATTAAACGTTGCTTGATGCAACGCAAAACGGCAAAAGACACAATCCAGCACAAGATAGAAAAATGGAAATAAATCTTGCTGGATGTAGTCCCTATGGTCTATGGAAGAAAAATCACATATCCAGGTAGTTTAGGTGAAATTAATTCACCGAATATATAAACGAAATAAGTTGAGCTTACACGGCCAATTCGAGGTGTGCGGCAGCTCAAAATGAAGTACTCTATGGAGTTGGCAGTGATGATGTGTCCTCCAATATTGTAAGCAGCCTGCAAGAACCAACTGAATAGTTAAAACAAAAACAAAAAAGAAAGGAAATGAAAATAAAAAGAAAATAGACATCAAAAAAGATTATCTAGTATCACCTCAGTCATAAGCAGCTCAAGCAAATAAGTAGGAAAAAATAAAGGAAAAATAGCTTTTTAATATCATTTTAATAACTTAGATGTAAAAATAATTTATAAATTGGGTAAGCCCAATCAAGTTGTAAACAAGATGGTGCTTATTCAAAGATTGAAAATGTATGTTTAAGAATTTACACAGATCATTATGTTCTGTTACATAAGAATCATTCAGGATAGCTTTGGTGATGACTCTGGAAATGGGGCTTTTCAACTAAAGGTAAATAAATAATTTCACGATCTGAAGAATTATATAAGCTGCATGTTTCTGCTTGGCTAACGAAGAAATATATATCATGAAAAGATGTCAGTTAGTACAGTATCGCATCCAATTGATCCAGGGAAGGTGCACATTTCTGTAAGAGAGCCTTGAATTATTGCATGAAAACAGCCTTTCATACCTTATGGAACAAAGCAATCCTTCTCAGAGAACCATGGGGTATTCCATAAGCCAAGTATGCCTGAAAATTAGTTGACTAAATACAAATTACATCCAAGACATATATGCTGAGATTTATCAATTTGTAAAATATGAGATTTACATGCATAATGAGAGAATTGTAGATATTGATCCAAAATGCCAACTTGACACTGCTTTCCAACACACTCACATCTACTCTCTCCAGTTGTTCCACCAGCAACCTACAATAACAAAAGGGAAGAATAAACATTTTAGGCAGTTCTGAATAATTTAAATGAAAGAATGGCACAGGAAAATAGTTTATATATTTTCTATTCTAACCTATAGTTATTTATTGCATATGATGCCCTCAAAAATTGGATCTTGTCCAGCGATATAGAAGATATTTCCACTGTGGATCTGCTTGACCATTGCTGCCCATCTGCAGTAACTCTTCGAGGAAGGATAACGCTGGTAGATGATCTTGACAGGAAGGGCGAGCGGCCTTTTTCAGGCTTTTCAGATGAGTCACTACGTACCCAACAATATACAGCAGCCATGCATCTAACCAATTCCTCAGATATTTTACTTGGACACTCGTAGAGATGGTCTTTCAGAGTACGAGCCAAATAATTCCTCCTGGCAGTTGGAAACTAGTCAAGAATAAAAGTAACAAATATTAGAGCCATATACTGTTTAGATGTAGTTGTTTGTAACTGAGATTTCTGAACCCTGAAAATACAAGTAAAAATTATGACTAGTTATGAGACCTCTAAAAAATTCAGGCTTCGCACTGTTGGGAGACTTTAAAGTTTAACCTAGTACTCTATAGTGAAGACTTCAGAGAAGACAAATTTTGCTTCTGATATGGGATGTTTGTATGACTTCTAGAAGGTTTTACACTAATAGTCATCTATCATATTCTTACAATGCTTTTTTATCTTTCAATAAGGAACTCGCTATCAGCTATTTCATGCGTTATGGAGCCTAAAGTCTCAAAAATGCCCAGCTGAAGAAGAATTAGCAAGACATAAAAATAGGCTTAGCATCCTTATATTGTGTAATGTACTTTACACGGATGTGACTTCTCCACAAGCAAGCAAGAGCATGTGATTGTTCATGTATTTTTTGATTTGTCTTCTTAACATTCAAAAAAAATATATCCCCCTAGATGCAATATGCAAGTGGCCGATTGTTAAGCTATCTCACATCATTAGTCTTTAAAAAAGCTTCCAACTGCTATGTGGCACTATCAGAACGGCAAATGCCAATTCTATGCTCCTATATTGATGGATAATCTGAGAGTGCAAGCTGATGTCAAGGTTCAAGGCTACATCTGTTGTTTGGAAGGATGCAACAATGAGCCCATGCTTGCAAGGAAGCTTGAATATCGATAAGCAAAGGTCTATATCTGCAGCAACAATGTCATTATTCAGTTGCACTTGGCAACAAGCAACAACTCCTCAACTGTATGAATTTCATCACATCATGTTTCTTAAAATGAGAAAGGTATTATACTTCTTATTGCTACAATTTTTTGGTGTACCATTATAACCAGAAGTCCTTTGCAAAAAGATTGAGATTACATGAAGAGTTTTTAGCTTAACATCGAATTGAAATCAATGATAAAATATTTCATCAACCTATGGCATTAGCAGAATGTCTTCAAAAGGCTGAGATAGAGAAGGTCCAATGATTGGAAACAATTTATTAAAGAAGTGAAACATAGCAAAAATTGAACCAATATGAGCAAGATTTGGAAATAAGAAAATGCTGACTGACACAGGCATAATACATGATACACTAAATCTTGCTAAAGAGTAAAGATGATATATGCACTGAACTAAATAGTGATTGCTTTTTAAATATCTCTAGGTACAAGCAGCAGTGGGACATGATATAGTAGGAGCCATATATAGGTCATATATATACCTTCTTAGAATCTGAGGAGTTGCCACCAACACCAGTATTCAAGTTTTCACATGACAGTGATTCATGTCTGACCTTTGGCTTGAGCAATGGATTACTTTTCCCAGATTCTTTCATGGAAGCCAAAAGCTGGAAAGGTTGCAAGGGGAACTTTTTTGAGGAGCAAAATGCACTTGATATAATGCTTGGGTGCTTCCTTGTTCCACTTTTTGTGTGAGCAGGAGAAGCCACGCCTGAACTTTGTGCTGATGATGGCCCACTAATGCATTGGTCAAAGATACTTCTGTAGAGAGAAAGAACATGTTGCTCACGGTTTGCTATTTCTTCTTCAAGTAACTCGATCTCTGCAATTAGCTCCCTTGTCTAGAATGGGGGAAAAAATTCTTGAGTTATTTCCATCCAAAATCCACTCAAGGATCAGCAAAGAAAATTAGGGCAACCACTGATTATGGTGGTTATCATATTGCAAAACCTACAAAGGATGGAAGGAATCCAACAAAAATTGAATAACTTGATTGCAAATATGCATGGAAGCAATGCAAAATCAACAGATTTACAATAAAAAAAAAGATATTTCCTATATGGAAGATCAAATCAATTATCATTCTAATTACAGGAAGCCCAAAAGTGATAACCAAAATATTGCACGAAAAAATGCACCTTCTGTCAGTATTTTCTCTATCATGAGCTCTTTACATTGTAGACTCACGTCCAGTTGGACTTTCATTAATTTTCAGTTAGTAGATAGCTCCTGACAAAACAATAAAAACAGCTCATCTCTCTCTCTCTCTCTCTCTCTCTCACGCACACACACATACACACATGCATGCATGCATGCACACAAACAAACATAGAGTGAAGGAGTTGTCAAATAAATATTGTTTAAGAATAGATATGACTATAAAAGTATGATATCCAGCTTCTCAAAAGCAACCATTCTATTTAGAATAGACAAAATGTCCTGATGACTTCTGAAAAACTATAAGTGAGCTGGACAGCTTGATCCTAAAATAAATATACACTCGAACCTTATATCTCTTGATTTATAGCGTCATATTCATGAGTTATATCTTCTGTTGGACAGATGACCATGTTCAATTTTCATCTCCCACCCACTCCGCATGCTATGTATGAACGTGCACACAGAGCACATCTGACAGAATTTGATCAACATTCTTAGTTGATCTATTGAGCAATATCTCAAAAAGATTTTATATCCCAAAAATTGAAGAAACATACCTTTTAAGAGATACTTGTTTTTCAGAATTCTGCAGATTAATTAGCACTTAATTAGAAATTTAAAATCTCTGATGACAATTAATTTAATAGTGATAGACAATATCATGAGCGCTTGACAAGTTCCATTATGGATTAACTTCAATGTTTATGAGAACTTAAGCAAACAATAGATCATGGAAGTCGGAAAACAACCTAGAGTAATGAAAGTTTTGCTGATTAATATCAACACTGCATCCATACCATCAGAGTGAAGGCCTTCCATATAAAATAGAAAGTTGCAATCACAAATGAGGTCGGTTGATATTCTACCATGGAACCTAAACTAGATATGCTTTCTACACCAACTAAAAACATTACATACAAACTATTTTTTCATCATTGTCATATAATATCACTACCTTACTCCAACCACCATCCTTTCTTAAGCTGGAGTATGGCTATTTATTCAAATAGCCTTTCATGTCATATCACATCTGTTAACCAAACTGCTCTCCTTACCCTCCATGAAGCCTACTTTCTCCAATGTAGGTAATGACAATAGACATATTTGACTTTCAAAAGATTTAGATCATAACAGCTGAGGAGCTTTCTTTTAGATGGTCGGACAAAAGTTAAGTCACTCAGCCTCTACCACATTTGGCAGAGAGCTTCCTAAAGAAGAATCAAATATCTAATGTGATGTGACATCGAAAACAGCATGCAGATGCAGGATTGGTGGTAGGAGTTCAGATGTCCTTGGGACAACAGTCAAAGACCATAAACTGGTTTTAAGCAGTAAAGGATTTCATAAAGAACCATAAGTCCTAAATCTCAAAAGAAAAAAATCAAGAGTTTATTGTGATCTCATATGAGAAATCGAAGTTCTAGGTGCATTTTTATATCATTCTGAATCTTAACTATAAACTGGCCTCTTGAAAAAATGAGAAAAGAATGCACATGAAACAAATTGCATAAGATGGGGAATACAGAGAAGGAAAAAATATAAAAATGATAGACAGGTATCAACAATTTGAAATGTGCTCTCTTTCATTCTTTCATTTCTTTTCCATCATGCCTTTGTCCACGGTCCACACATGATCCATGTTATGGTGCTCAAAAGCCAATTGGTCAAAATGTAATATTACCTCCTTGATAAATTGCAAATGAACATATATATGAACATATGGCAAAAGGTTGTTTATGCTGTAATCAGGCAAAAAAAGGATCTAATCAACACAAACATATTTCTCCAGAAAAGAAAAAGAAAAATGCACACACGTCCATGTTTACACCCTGAGCAAGCATACACCATGTCCTCTTGTATCTTGTATGATATGGTTCCTGCAGACTTATAGCCATTTTCTTTTTTTTTCTTTATTTTGTAAGAAATACAGGGAATGCCACCACCAGGGTTTGAATGCTGGACCTTTCCCATGTAAAGAGGGATGCCAACCAGCTGAGCTAAAGCTGGTTGGCTAGTTATAGCCAATTTTGAGTGTGCCAAATTGGCTATTGCCTCCCATTGTGGATTGCTGCATTCAAACATTTGGAACTCAGGTAATATGATAGCAGAGCTATCTTTTTCTAGGCCCTCCTTTGCCAAGTACAGTGCATATATGGAGCATTTCACCTTTCATAGTTGTTCTCCTTCATCATTATACAAGACTGGCTTGGGTGCATAGCTCAGGTCCATTTGCCGAGCTATTATGGCATCTGAACCTGGATTTTGTAGAACCAAGTGCTTCAAAAACTCTCGACAAAGATATGAAAACCCTGCTTTTTCAATTGCTCGAATGGCGACAAAAATGCAAGGCAGAGTCTATAATAGGTCCAGCCCCTTTTTTTTTTTGTGAAAGGGCCCAGCCTAAATTTATACCGAGCAAATGCCGTGCCAACACAACACCTAGTTCAGACCAAGTTTGGATTTAAGCAGAACCACAGGCCTACTTCAATTCACACCTAAATTGCTTGTTAGTTATGCCTTATAATAAAGTAGTTGTGAAGTTTAACCATGCCTAAGAAGGGCTCATCAAATTCTTTCTCCATGGAGTGAAAGGGCATAAAGGATCAATTTAGTGCTGACTTTTGCATTTTTCAAGCAACAAACAATCTATTGCAGAATTATATCAATAAACCATTGCCGCAACTCTAATGATCACATGCATCAAGAAATTCAATATGGACTTCTACTATGAGAATTTGAAGGAGGATTCAACCCTCAAAATTTGTTAAAGGACTTCACATGTTAAAAAGACAAAGTTTAGAAGATTGGCCGATTTAGCAGTGCGCATACCAGTGTTCTTGGTATCGTCCTGAACTGCCCGGTTTGGGATGTACTGTACCATACCAGCTCTTAGCCGATACGGTTCAACCATAAAAAATGATCCGGAGTGCCGGATCGTTCAAAAAAATAAAAAAAATTCTGTACTATAACGGTACAATACCATATTAGTACATACCACCCGGTTTGGGCTCAGTTCTGCCCAGTTCAAATCCGGTTCGGGTCCGATTCAAGTTAAACAATTTTACCATGAAAAAGAGTGACAATTTTTTATAATTTCATGAACTCGGTACCGGGCCCGATACTATATGGTACAGTATGGTACTGTACTGATCGGTGACCGGTATGGAGCCCAGTACTGGTTCAATATTACTTGGGGTATCAAAAAATTAAAACCATTATCTTTCAAATTTTACATGTCCCAACAATTAAAGTACCTCTAAAAGGTAGATATAACTATAAACCTGACCAACAAATCATCATTTATTATTTTGAGGTCAGCTAAAAAATCCATGAGCCTTTTGTTTTCCATGACCTATTGAATAGAAACAGGCTAAAACAGCATTAAAAAATATTTCTTGTCATAAATCTAATCAATCTAACATTTGGTGAATCAGTTTGAATTCTATGATTCTAGACTTTCATTACACCTGCTTATTACCATTCAAGATATCCATTTAATGATGTTCCAGCTAAAAAAATTACAATAGGGCATCCATCATACCTGAGCAGGGAAATGTCTGTGTCCAGGAGATAAAGTACTGGAAGCTCGACCAATTGCCCTCTCGAGCATAAATCTGATAGTCTTTTCTTGATATAAATGCATCTGTAGCTGTTTGATCTGTGGAAAATTACATTCTTAGTCTAATATCCACAATTACTAATATGTTTAAACCATGCATCTCCATGCCTCCATTGCTTTTTTCAAAGACATTATAGCATGGTTTAGCACATGATGCAATCCAACACTCAACAAGACATTATCTCCCCTCATCATGTGAAAAGTATAAGTGCAACTATTTTTGTCTCAGGGTTCCTCTTTATATAATCAGCTTTTATATAAACGATCCTATTAGTTTGAATTTTATTTCCAAGAATCACTTAATGCATTATGTAGAATGCCCAGCATGCATCAGTAGTAAGTGATTCATTTCAAATTGAAGACTCTTTGTATGTGATCTTGATTTTTTCTCATATTTACCGTGCTATTACAAAGTGTGTTGATTTTGTTAGGCCTGAACTACAAACGATGGACCCATAGTCGTAATGTAACACAAGCAATGAAGCCCTTAAATGTGATACAAGCATTTACCCATAAGTCATGGCACCCAAATTCTATATATAAAAGGATGGGATCTAGCAAAGTAACAAGGCCAGACAATCCTCTTATTCCTTCTCATTCTTCATTTACTCTCTTCCAACCATCTTTTCAATTATCCTTGCCTTTATTCACCACTTTTGCTTATCTTTTCCAATATCTCCAAGGATAAATCTATATCTAATTTCAGCAGGTCAGCAGTTACTTTTGCATCATTTGTCAGCCTTCAAGGCTTTTTACGGTTAATTCTTGAGCTACTGTGTTGACATATAGTCTCTACATTACTAGCCTAAGGAGCAAGTTTCAGAGTGAATCAGCAGTCCTGTTAAAGAGGAAAATTAAATATAGTACAGGCCTACAGGGTGAATGCAAGATGAGGATGTTGCTGCACAAGAATAAATGTGTTTATTGAATTTATGTATATAGAATAAACACAAACTCATTCAAAGAATGCAATAAGAGGTTAATTGACAACAGCAAAAGGATATGTACAAACATATTGGACTATGCCTTGCTTCTACTTCTGACCCACTATACACACCACATGAATGACCTCTATATGCTATTTACTAATGTGAATGTGGACAAGCAAGCATATATATGTTTTATTGCAGTTTCTTTGTCAATCCAAGGACCTTAGATATTGTAAAGAGGCACTTCACAGTTCTGCCACTAATTCTACTTCCATTCATGATTCCCCCTTGGTAAAACATATAGATAGATATGTAGGCATCTGTGCATGCACACACACGTGTAGCATATATAGGATGGAGATTTGATGCTCCCACTCAACCGACTTTCTGAGTTGTTCTAGGGCAAAGAACAAGCTTGCCTCTCATGTATTACTTTTATAGTTTAACATGCATGAGGGTCTTTCTATCTTTTCTCTCATGACATCATTGCACCTTTTTCATGCAATAATTGTTTCAGTTTTTAGCATATTGATGGCATGAGCCAAATGACAAAAATACCCCCATACATTTAAAATAAATCAATTAAGGGCATTGATCATTTGCCAGTAGTGTTTGGAACCCAAGTGTGTTTGTGTGTGTATGTGTGGGTGTGTGTGTGTACATCTATCACAAAACAGAAAGTAAAGCCAAGAAAAACAAATAAATTTTACTAGGATTTTTTCTTACATCATTTTCCAAGGAAGCTCGGTGGTTTGATGAAGTCTTGTTGACAGTGTCACTTGAATCTTGATTCAGAGAACCGTAGGTTGACTTCATTATGTTTAGCAAAGTCCAGGCATCCAGAAAAATGATGAAATAAGTAAGTAGCAATTCTTGGTTTCAAATATTCATCAAACTATGTTTTAAGGGATATGATATCCAAGCAAGATAATAACATACAGCATTATTCTCTGAATTAATCAGATAAAATACTCTTTGGGAGTCTCACCTTAGATTCATTAAAATCCTTTCCCATGCAATACAAGGTCCCATGTTTTGCAGTTTCTAGGTTCCTATCACATGCACTGAACAGGAAAACAATTGTTCTATGATAATTAGCAGAAATAGAGTATAAAGAAAGACATTCAGCCTTACAGAAGGAAAATAATTTTTAAGTTCTGGAGTAATTTAACTAAGCTGATTGATTCTTTCAATATAAATTTACATATGCTAAAATATACAAAGTAAATTCAGAATATACTAGTATCGTCAACACATTGAGAAGTTTTAGAATCCAATAAACAAGGCTAGCCTAAATGCTAGCGGTATGCTTTAACAATGGCATGCAGAAAAATAAAAGGTGGACATTAAATAGATGAGGCCTTAATACTTCTTTGGCCTTTTATAGATGTGCTATTAATGCAGATATGGATGGAACCACTGCAATGACAACAAGCCCCAATGTGGTAAGTAGAAGAGAAAGTGAAGGAGAAGAAAGAAGGAAGAAAATGGGAAGACAAGGCAGGTGCAATGCACTGGAGAGAAGATCAGGTATACAATTAATCCACCTCAAAAAAAAAAAATTTAACAATCCACAAATCATTAATTAGAATATGTAGTATCCTTTTTGTAAAGCCTACATTATACTCAGCTAAACCTTAATCCCTTGTTTAAACTGAACATAATCATGTAGGCTTTACTGACTCGGAGGAATCTTAAATATAAATGATAAATCTTTTAGATATGGAAATAAACTATAAAGTATATCAAACAATCATAGAGCCTGAATTCTAACATAGATTCCAGAGCCTGAATCTTTACCCGAGCTAATGTAGAAAAGTAATGAAGTATTTCTATATTTCAACTAACATGTCAAGTATAGTTCTTAGAAATGTTTCATCCTGTGTCTGCTGATGAGTAATGGTTAGTTTTTAATGCTTAACTACTTCCTGGTCCAGTAATGTCATATTCACATTGGTGCCATTGCTTGCAAGTTATCTTTTATCTGGTCCATTGATCTTTCTTGCCAACTTGGAACCTGAGTAGCAACACCTAAATATTTAATTCTTCTATAACCAAACAAACATTTTGTATTACAGTCAAATATGCTCATATTGTGAATGCATGAACCTCTTTGCATCTATACAAGTATGCTGGCAGTATAAATGGGTTCATTTTCATACTGTCTTTAGCATGCATATTTTGACAATATAAATTTCAACCTGCAGGGATCTATGTTACATCTTTAGCAGATCTTGCATAGATGCCTTTACAGCTTGTCATAGAGATCCTCTTTTACAGGCTTGTTGCACCAATATACAACTTGAACTTAGCTTCATGAAACCCGGAAAGGATTCATATTCTGAGATTCATAGTCTGAAACTTTTCCATCATAACTGAACCAAATATCATTTGAATTTGGACTCGCACTGGTAGTGATTTGCCCTGAAATAGATTACTATTTCAATGTTCACTAATTAACAGACTTATGCAATTTTTTTAGTATGATACACCTGCATGTATTTGTGCAAGAGTTTTTACTTTGTCAACTAATGCTGAACATTATTTGATGGCTAAGGAAAATACAGATCAAACAAGGCTAAATCCAAGGACCCTAGCTAGAAAGATCACTATGATATGTCCTCTGTTGCTTCCATAAACCTAAAATTTCAACTGGTTACCATGACAACCAATTCTGACAAGTAGTTAAAAAGCTAATGATCACCCCTAAATGCATTGATGGCCTAGGTTGTTGCATGAAATAATTGACAAAGTGGTTGAAACCAGTCTGAAATTCAGAGTTATCATTGATATCAGGTTTGACATTTAAAGTTGCCTTACGCAATAGAATCAATAGTTGTCCAAGCCCAGTCAACGAGTCTGAGTTAGTCTCAAAATACTTTGCTAGTTTTAGTTTATTTTATTTTATTTTTGCAAATAACACCATCCATTATCCTTTACTGGCAACAAAGACTGGCCTTTTTCATATTTTCAGTTTAACGCTTGTATTTGGCTAATATTCCTTCGATAATCCACTAAGTTAAGGTTTTCTCAACACATGAGACTTGACTAAGTTACCCTTCATTCCACCAGCATCTTTAGTCAGTGTTCCATCATCGTGTAGAGAAGAGAGAGGTACATGGCCAAGTCTGGAGGAGGGAAAGGGGGAATGTGGATGATTGGATATTTGGATTAGAAACATGACTGAAGGTAAGTTTGTTCTTTTATGCTGCTAGTTAAGTCAATCAATACCAGCACTTGAATCCATATGTTTTATGATGATAGCCAATGGAAAGGGGGTTGTTGGGGAAAATAGGCATAATGCGTATAATAAGTTGTAGATTTGAAAAATAAAGGTTTGCATATATATGATAAAGAAGAGGATGATTTGCAAAAGCACATTAAAAAACTAGTATCTCATGAAAGTTAGGGCTCATAATGCAAATCGGCTTTGGCCTTGCATGAATGGCAAGTAATCTGGTCCAGGCTCGCTAGTGCACCAAGTGCATTCATGTGATTAATAAATTAAGTGCTCTAATCTTTTACTGGACAGTTTGTTGTTGTTTTCATTGATGACATATTGATACCCATGTTAAAAGCACATTTTTGTCATTTAAAGGAGAAATTATTATAGTTAAAAACTAAGATATGTACATAGGTTTTGAGTTATTCAGTGAATGGTAAAGAGTAAAAACATTAATTTGGACAAAGAGAACGTGGGGAAGGTGGTGGCCATTACGAAATGGCCTGCATTAAAAATGATAGCGAGGTGCAAATTTTTCACTGATTGACTTATGACTGTAGGTTACCGAAGAAATCAAGTAACACAGTCCTTTAATTTTTTTAAAAAAAGAAAAGAAACAAATAAAAGAAAGAAAAGACAACAAACACAAAAATAAATGGTTATCAAAAAGCAAGAAAAGTTTGCATCAATGATAGTAATGCTATCTTCTTATCCTATTCTAGACTGCCAAAATTTGGGATGTTTATTGGGTTGACCTTGAGGCCTCATTTTTTGGTACTGACACTATGTTGCCATAAGGAAAACTAGTATGCTTATACAATAAAGGTCACAAAGATGCCTATAAAAAGTGACTAATGTATGACATCAAGTTTTCTGTCATGTTTCAAGCCTGGAACTGTTAAAGAAACTAAATCCTGTATGACTCACAATAAGCAGGTCTTCTAACATGTCGATCACTTGATTGTTAAGCCAACATTAGTTGGTTGTGTAAAGGTAGTCACCTTTCCCTCGCAGTATACTTATGTCTTGAAAAACAGCCCAAGCCCTTGATGCTAGTAACAAGCAATTTATGGAACAGTATATATGGTACATGTACGTAGAAGATAAGTACTTAAGGATGAATAATATCAACAGCAAGATGGGATAGAAAAGTAAATTTTCATGTCTGATAAGGGTTTCTATTGAGGAAAATAATCTTGGCCATCCTGGATGTTACCTAAGAAAAAGGATAACCAAATAGGTTTGTCCTAGAAAAACATGCGATCTGTAAAAAGAGATACCACTGGAGGTAGCTGAACTTAAAAGAGTCATTTACAAAGGGGCAGAAAATGTATCCCCAAGTTAATTGGTATTAGAAAATTTTCAAAGCAACCTAACTCAATCAATCACACACATTTTTGAAATAACCAGCCAGGCAACCACTGGTAAACAAAAGTTTATATGACAAAGATGAAGTGCCCAAAACTTCTTACACAGAAAATTCATCCTAGAATCAACAATTATGCATCTGAACATCGCAATCATCCTCATTGAAAGATTGACCGATCAATTCAATCAGAAAATCATACATCACAAAATTTCTCAAGTTCTATACCTGGCGTACATGCAATAGCAAGACCCCGGAAGGCAGGAGTACTGTTAACAACACAAAACCTGAATTCAAATGAAATACTCATTCATAGCCCTCTTTGCAACTCATGTAATCTTAGATGAAGATTTCAGCTTCTGAACTAGGGTGCAAACAAGAAAATAATCATGTTTGTTTGACCAAACAACGATGTTAAAAACATAACAGAAAAAAACCACTAGTGCACCGCTAAAATTAGACAAAAATAAGCAATTATGCAACTTGTCCCTCGGGATAAATTGGAGCACAAACTATACAATATTGATGCATGGCAGCAAAAACCACACAACCACCCATTATCTCTAACCTTCCCAAAAGTAGTCTGGTTTGGGATAATTGGAACCTTAAAAACATAAAAGAACCCCCACATAACACGCAATTCATCATGTCGACCAAGAAAAACATCGGAAACAGAAGAACTTCGACAAAAATCACACCTTTTAGAGCGCTTGTGACGCAGAGAACAACTAGAAGAAATCTCAGAATCAGAAGCCACACGTTCCTCACTCTTTGCATCCGTGGCAACTTCCTTTCTCTCCATTCCTCCACCCTCTCCCCCTTCTTCTATCCCGAGATCTCCACCACCTGCATCCGATCAAGTCAAGCTAAAACAGAACTATGGTATATATATATATATATACGATTCACATGGTCATAAAACCTGGAAAACAAGCAAACCCCTCGGTTTAAATCTCGGGACAAACGGGATGGGGTTCGCTCATTAATGGCGTCTCTTTAAATCTCGGGACTGATGTCGGATTGGTTGGCTAAAACAGAGAGTGGAAACGGGAGCCGGCAGAGGCATCGGCCTCTCTGGGGCGACCATAGCCGAAGAAGAGCCTAGCTGAATTACCGCAACGATTGAATGCCGTGGGGGCCCAAGGTTGTTGGGGATTTCAATACCCAGAGTTAATGCAACCGACGCCATCGATCGCCAGAGAGAAGGGAGAGAAAAATGGAAGAGGGGGCGGGAGGGGAACGGTAACAGGGTTACGAGGTCAGTGGGGGACCTTTGAGTGGCGTGCGCAGGGTCGGGCCGAGGGATCAGTGGAAGCTAAAGCTGTTCACCCCTACATGCGTCGTTGGGTGGAATCAGGAATGACGAACGTACGGATGAGAAGAACCGGACATAGACAGTTAATGGTGTGCCGCGGGTGAGCATAACGGTTGCACTTGGTTTCAACAAATTGCGGAGGCTACTCTTCCCTAAGTTCCCTTCCATGCTCCGTATACATTTGATGATGACTGGTTTTGCCACCTGTCACGGTTCAATTTTACAACGGCCAGTGGAGCAGGATGCCAAGTATACGAGCAAAGTCGAATTTATCATTCATGTGGGGATACCTTAACACCCTGGACAGGAGGGTGAAGTTGCGAGGGAAGCAGAAATTATACCATGTGCACCAACCAGCGTGTCAGTGTACGCCATCAATCACCGGAATATATTATTAAGAATTCGTTTGATTCAAAAATAAAAATAAAAATAAAAATAAAAAGTGGAGGGGATCCTTGTTTTATTAAAATTTTAGAAAGAAAAAATCAGAAAAAGTTATCTTTCATTAAAAAAAATATATTTTATAATAAATTTTAAAAATTTCATTATAATAGAATAGGAAATAATGACATTTTTCCTTTTAAAAAATATTATAAAAAATATTGCTAAAATTTTATAAAATATTAATAGATGGTCAATATAAAATACTGAATAATAATATTATAATAATATTTAATTATTAAGGATGTAATAAAAAAAGTAAATATTTAATTAAATATAAGTTATCCTGTAATAAATTATTTTTGCATGATCGATCAAAAATACTAAGATTCTATTTTTAAAAGATAACTTTCTTGGAAGTTACTTCAGAAGAAATGCTCTTTTCATGGATCAAATAAGTTTTAAAATTTTTAATCATCGATGTACTTGTTCTCCATGATGGTATCCGAATCGTGCTAGAGCATGGAATATGAAATATAAATCCGTAGAGGATTTGAAATTTTTAGGTTGGAACACCAAAATAAGAATACGAATCCCCTGTGTTGCTCATGCGGCACCACAATATGTGTGTGCTGATGGACAACTATACATGATCATTTTTCTTGCAATGTATACCGTGCATGGACAGCATCCAGAGATCCATATTCTATGGTGTCATATCTTAATAATCCGTGCTCTTAAAATAAATTATTAAGAATCCTGATGAATTGTTTTTAATTAGATGTTTTTTAAGATTTTAATTTGCAAACAAGCCGTATTTCATTCAAATTATAGCACATTTTCCTCTCTCCAGATAGGATGAGGTGGAGTGCTTTTTAGCCAGACGCATTTTGGTCCAAGAAAAACTGAACAGCCTTTCTTCGGTTCTTGCACGTACGAACGAAAACAATTATCCATGGTGATGAAGAATATTATTTTATGATGGGAGAAGGGGGAAAAAAAAAAAGTGGTATATTATTCGGCGACGCAAATGATTTTTTCATGATGGGGCGAGAGAGAGAGAAAGATTAGCGTACCAACTCAATTCACTGCGCCCCATATAAAACCATGGCATGTACCGGCGTCTCCATGATTTTCCTTTTTGACGGAATCAACAAAACCACCCCAACCACGAAGACGTCCGTCCACCAAGGGAGCTCGACTGCTGCCTTTATCATCAGTGGCTGTCGGCGTGTTCCCATGTGGTAACCCGCCTTCGAATTCAGAATCGCCCCGGGATGCGGTTTTGTCGTGTCCGGCGACTCCTGAGGCGATATTTCTTTCATTCCGGCTGACACGGACCGGTTTGGGCGCGTGAATGGGCCGGCCCCAGCCGTGCGGTTGGATGTACGGGTTCAGCTGTTAGCCATAACGGTGGGTCATGCCTCGCACGGTGGGTGGGATGGCATCCGGTGATGCACCCACCGAGATATGGGTGAAACCTCCGCTGCAAAAACCTCCCTCCTGATGCACGCCGGTCGAAGCAGGATCTATTTGTATCTTTGGCATCAAACACGGGGCCGTACAATGACCCGACGTTACCGTGCCCGTCAGGAAAAAAAAAAAAAAAAAAAAAAGGAATCCAAAGTGCAGCGGCCAGGGCGATTAATTCCTTGAATTTGGCCTCATCCTAGTCTTGAACGGCAGAAAGTTGGACAGGTGCACGGTGGGGGCCGAGATGGTTATTGTCTAATTAAATCGGATTGCGGGAGCTTTGTATTACTAGCCCGTTGCATGCCAGCAAAGAAACATGAATTAACGTAATCATAAAGGAATAAATGGCCATATATATGTATATATATATATATATTTAAACCTATTTAGTTGGAAAAAAAATAATATAAAGAAACTAAATTTTATATTAAATTATTATTGCCGTCTGAATCATTGTGGCTTGTAGTTCCGGCATGGCATCGAATGTCGCTCCCCTTACCTGAAATGCTGCACGCGTTCCTGGATCCCTGTAAAAGAAAGAAAGACCTAGGTCGGAGATTTCGATGGGGGCACTCCGACGATCAAGTCGATAGGCGATCCAGGAGAACAGATCCCTTTCCGCGGATCCCGGTGAGATTTTCATGTTCGGGAGTCATATATTTGAGAAAAGAAAGTGAGTGCATGGTGTTAACAGAAAAGAAGGGCCGGAGCAGGTCGACTGGTCCGTGAGATTCTTCTGACGAATTTTCCGGTAGCTCCAGAACATTGCATTTGGCTTGCTCCTCCTTATGCGTACCAATCTTTACTGTCCTTATCTTTAGCTGATTTTTTGTCTCTTACTTCTCTCATTTCGTTCGGAGGCCCCTCTTTATTTATGTTATGGAGAGGCCGTGTATGTGACCTCGTTCTTGCTTTTCAAATATTTTCCTTTCGATAATCTTGCATTTTCATGTTTTAAGGATATTTTTTAAAAATAAAAAAATTAACTTCTTTTCCGCAGCAAAATTAAAAACCCATGTCTCATGTAAGTTTTTTCCCGAAAAATCTTTTTACCTTGCCGCATATGTTTGATTTGGCTATAACGGGCCTGGTCTCCTACTGCAATGGAGGTCAGTTTCTTATGAATGCGAGAGATCTAATGTCCGGAAAGTTTTTTTCTTTTGCAAAACTTGTAAAAAAGTCCACTCACCGGAGAATGAATGGAGAGAGTGGGCACGGGTCCTGATAGCTGGGTGCAGCCCAACCTTGTCAGCTAAAATAAACACCCAAGAAGTTCAAGTAATGGGCTGCTTGTCGTATTTGGGCTACGTGCGTCGAACCACAACGTTAACCCAATGCAATCACGGTGTTCGGTTCGAGTATACATTAAAAAAAAAGAGCAATTAATGCACCAATCTCTATCTCATGCCACCCAAAGCCAAAAGCTGCACGCGTTCGCTGGCATGAGCGTGCCGTGCCAACAACCGTTTCCCTTGACGGGAACCACTTCTAACATAAATATTTTTTAAAAAAATTAATAAAATTAAACCGATGAAGACAAGATGAATAAAAAGAATCGAACCCACTCATCTCGACTTGAAATCTGATTCTGATTAACATGGCGAGGGGCAAGGCGTAGCATGAACCAACCCGGAAGGTACAGGGCCAAGCTATTGCATGAAAAAATGCAAATATATATATTTATATATATATAATGCATTACTATATATTCTAAAAGATTTTTTTTTTAAAAAAAAATAAAAGGCCCGGAGCCAAAACTATATGAGGAGATATATGGCAAGATTACAGGTTTATATACAAAAATCCAAACAAAAGCAACAACGGCATATACAAAAGAATACAGAATCCATATACCAAACTTGTGAAAAAGAAAGAGAACATAGAAACCCAAACAAAACGCCACCCAAGACGAAGAAGACAGCATAAGTTGTGGCACAGATCCAAACTGGACCGGAGCTGGAATTAAAACAGTCCATATGAAGAGCTCCCCCACATCATAATTGCTCCCGCAGCTGATATAGAAATAAAGACCAATAAATAGAATGGTGAAGATTGAATCACATAAAACTCATAACAGCCATGGATATATTGTCGCATATATATCAAGGACTGGTAAAAATGTTGCACACCATCCACTTCCTGGGAGTCTAAGCGGTGAGTAGTGGTAAGTTGAAAATTTTCCAGCAAGTAATCTGCACCCCTCCCTGACCTTAAAATGCTTCAGCAGTAAATTAATTATCATTCAGTAATAAAGTGAAGTGTGAAATATTCAAGCCAGACTACCAACAGTTCAGCAAAAGGGATAGAAAAGGGTTGCAATTTTTTGCCTCCAACTCTATCCAAGAGTCTTTGATGGTCCCTAATGATGAAGGTAGCAACAGCAGCAGAGCTGGATGTAACCGAAGCATCAAAATTAAGCTTGAAAACTCTTGTTGGTGGGGGCAGCCGAGACATCAACTTAGATTGAGTAGATGTCCACTAAAAGGACCGATTAGCTCCCCGATTCTATACATTTTTAAAGTTGCAAGGAATTATCAGGAGAAGAAATGCTAGACAATATGCACATTCCTCCTATGATCGCCTATGAAGGGCTAACATGTTTGTGCTGAAAGAGCTTTTCATTTCGAGCCTTCTAGATTGACCAAGACATAGAACTCCAAAATTTATGAACCCTTTCTATGCCGTTAGTTAAATATGCACGGTTCAAGCTCAAGCAAAGAATTATGAAAGAGAGACATCCCAATTATAATTGCAAAGGTTTGCCAATATTCCTTAGCAAATGAGCATGTGACCTTAGCATGATCACGGTCCTTAATAATTGTATCACAAAGATCACAGAATTACTGAGTAGTAGGAATAATATTTTTGTGGCATAAGACCTGTTCACAAGATAACCTCCTCCATAACAATTTCCACCATAAGGTCTTTACCGTCATCGACACCTCTAATTTCCATATCTCAATATATAATTGATTGGTGGATATGATTTTGTGATCGCGTAAAGGACACATGTCTTTTAATTTTATAGCCATTGCTTTACTAAGGCCCCAACATAGCATATCAAGCCAGTTACCTTAAATTAAAGGAATAGCATAAATTTGTTGTATCATATCATCCAAAAATAAATATATTGTTAAATTATCACCCTACTATCTATCTGAATTTATAATATCCCTTACTCTGAGATCATGACAATCAAATTAAATAAATTAAGAAATGTTGAACTCATGATAAGAGGATTTGGAGACACCAAGGGTCATCTAATCTAACAGCCTGATATTTTCTCCAATGCCAACCGACCAAAGTACTTGAAACTAAACATTAGGTCTATGAGCTACAATTTTATTCCAAATATTAGATGCATGCACTAGTTTCCTATAATTGAACCAAGATCCATTGAATCTATATTGTGCCCCCACTATTTGAGTCCATAAGGATTAAGGTTTCAAAATTAATTGGGCATCTATTTTACACACTAATAGTTGCTTCCTTTGTATTAACGAGGTTAACCCCAAACCTCCACTATGCTTATAAGAATATGCCTTTGGCCAAGATAGTAAATGGAGGTCTCTTCTTTTCGCTGAAAGTCCCCATAAAAAAGCTTTGAATTCTTTCTCTATATTATGTAATAAAGCCATCAGCACATGAACAAAAGACATATAATATAAAGGCTGAGATGTCAACATAGATTATAAGAAAGTCATTCTACCAGCAAAAAAAGAGCCCACCACTTCCAAGATTTAATCTTAACCAAAGCAGCATCAAGAGAATAAGTAAAATAAGAGGAAACTATTTTATCTTCTGATAAAGATATACCTAAATATTTCTAATCATCATTTTCTCCGGCATTTGGAATAGGTTGCAAATAGTGCGTTCAGTTGTCCAGGGAGTAAAAGGGTTAAAAGTAATATATGATTTATTTGCATTTACCTCTTGCCCAAACACAAAATAATAAGCCTATGATAGTGCTTTAATGCATATACTATCCCTCAATATGGCTTTTGCTACTAATAGCACATCATTAGCATATAGGATATGAGATAGTTAAGGTCCATCTCTATTGGATTTGAAAACCTTCAACAAGTGTAATTCCATCACTTGTTTCAGTATCTGGTATAAAATTTCTTAGCAAAGGATATATAAATTTGGGAAGATCGGCCATCCTTGACGTAACTTTTGAGATCAATTGAACCAAGTTGTTGGGATACAATCACCAAGATTGCAAATTAGGCTCCATTAATATACATATTAACCCAACTAATGAATCTGAAATGGAATCTGAAATATTTTATTACTCTAAATAAGATAGGCTAATATACCTTATTATAAGTTTTTGCTATATCAATTTTGAGTGGCATGATACTTCAAGTAGCAGAGACCTTATTTAATGAATACATAGCTTTTTAAGCAACTAAAATATTCTCAATTATACTCTGATCCAAAACAAATGCCCCTTGCTATGTAGAAACCATTGGAGGGAGAATAAACTTCATTCGATTTATCAATATCTTGGCTACTATTTTATAACCTGTATTGCATAAACTTATAGGTCGATAGTTATTCATCTCAATTGGATTATTTTTCTTAGGAGCTATGTAAGTCTTCTTCCAAAAAGTTGGCATGCTTATACTTTAAAAAATATATCGAATGGTATCTGTTGTTATTGATGAAGCCAAAATGAATTGAATTTTATTCATGTATGGTCATGGTATATATATAAGAGATACAGATCTTAAGAAGGTAAGAAAGTAAAACTAGGAAGGAGAAAATTACAGATCTTAAGAAGGCAGGAAAGTAAAACTAGAAAGGAGAAAAAAAGTAGGAGATCATTTATACTAGGAATATGAAGACCATTTATATGAGAAATATGAAGACTTTCCAATACTCCCTCTCAAGATGAGGTAAAGATATCTTGGAGATCTATCTTGCTAACAAGAGATGAAAAAAATTTACTTAATTCCTTTATTAGGATTTCTGCCACTTCATTGGCTGAGTGGATAAAAGGGATGCAAATTTGTCTACTTGTTATCTTTTTCTTGATAAAGTAGCGATCAATTTCAATATATTTGGTACGATCATGTTGCATCAAATTATTCATAATTTTAATCACCACCTTATTATCACAATACAGCATCATAGGAGATTTACTCATAAAGTGTAGCTCTTGGAGTAATTTTTGTAACCAGAGAAGCTACATATTTTCTGAGCCATTGCTTTATACTCAGCCTCTACAATCGATCTGGCTACAACAAACTATTTTTTACTTCTCCAAGTAACGAGATTATCGCTAACGAAAGTACAATATCAGTAGTGGATCATCGATCATCCAGTAAACTTGTCCAATCTATATCACGAAGTGTCTCTATTCTTAGGGAGTCATATCGAGAAAAAAGCAATCCCCATCCAGGATACTTTTTCAGGTAGTGTAGTATCCAATACACTGCCTCCATATATCGTTCTCGTGGATTTTGCATAAATTGGCTGATGACACTAATTGCAAAAACAATATCTAGTTTGGTATGAAAAGAAAAATCAGTCACTCTACCGGTCACTGATATCTCCCACGAAAAATTGGAGCTCCTCCATTTACCATTAACTTATGATTCTGGTCAATGAGGATATTAATTGGCTTACATCCTAACATCCCAATCTAGTTAAAAAGTTCAAGAATATACTTTCACTGAGTCAGAAAAATACCGTAAGATGATTTAGAGACCTTAATACCCAAAAAATATCTCAGTAGCTTCAAGTCTTTAATTTCAAACTTGCAAGCTAGATTTTGCTTAAGTTATACAATCTCCCTCGGGCCAACTCCTGTAACAACTATATCATCAACATATACTATTATGATTGTTCTCTTCCCACCAACATGCCTGTAAAATAGAGTATGATCAGCATTACTCTGAGTATCCCATCTTGAGCACTGCTCAACTAAAGCATTTAAACTAGGCATGGGGAGATTGCTTGAGGCCATAAAGAGAGTGCCTTAATTTGTATATCTTTTCTGTCATAGCTCTGCTTACAAACCCAGGAAGAATCTACATGTAAACCTCCTCCTGAAGATCTCTATGAAAAAAGTCATTCTTCACATCTAGTTGATACAATTCCCAGCCACAATTAGCAGCATACAAGATCAAAGTATGCACTGAGTTTATTCTTGCCACAGGAGCAAAGGTCTCCTCATAATCGATGCCGTACGTCTATGTATACCCTTTCGCCACTATGCGAGCCTTGTACCTTTCAAGTTTGTTTTCGAGATTATGCTTTACTATATACACCTATTTACAATCTACTGGTTGCTTCGTGCTAGGTAGAGTTATTAGATCCCATGTATGGTTCTTTAACAAAGCATTCATCTCCTCTATCATTGCCTATCTCTAATTTGGAGTTGCCATAGCCACCTTCAAATTAGCAGGAATGCTAAAGATTCCAATGCAGCTACATAACGATAGCGAGAATGAAGAACAATCAGGCATGAACCCTTTTGTTGAGCAATAAGAATATCTAATTCAGAGAAAATACTTTCATTTCTTTGACAACTCTTTCAATCTCATCTTCTATAACAATTCGAATTAATACTTCATTTTGCTGCACTGTTAGAGTAGTTTAGATTAGTTTGAGATGGTGGTAGCTTTACTTCCTGCACATCCCATTAGACTTGCCATCTTTGTCAAAATTGGGCTAAAATATAATTTTTGATATCAGCCTCTTCAATAATTAGTATACACAGGGGATCTAGGACCGTGTGATGCGATTGCACCACCTTTTTAAAATATTTAATTCATGAAAGAAAGTAACATGCAAAATTGGGCTAAAATGGTTGATGTAAAAGAGACTTTGATGGACCGGTGTTATGGGTGGCTAGGCTTGAAAAAAAGGAAAAGGAAAAAAAAAAAAAAAAAAAAAGAACAACATTCATAGGAGGATGGGACCATTCGATTTATTAGGCACTATAAAGCATAGACAATTATAGTTTTATAGCAAATAAAGTAATAATTATTTTAAAATATAAAGGATCAGTGCTTTACCTAACCTTTGCCATAACCAGCAAGAGAAGAAAGATAACTACTGCCAATCATTCTTTAACTCGGAAAAAATCTTCCAAAGTGTCGGCAATTCAAGTTTTAAAGCGCAGATGTTGTGCGGGGGCTTGATCTCGGGCCCACTTTGCGAGGCCCATCTGGAAACGCTTTCGTAGTTTCCTTTATTTAGCTCGTCTCTGTTTATCATTTATCAAGGGACAGTTTCAAGGCCTAACTATTTTATTATCACCATTCAAGTGAAAAATCTTCCCTATCTTCTCATGTGGACGTCGCCGATTCTAGATGAACCACATAAATCTCCAAATGTTTTTTTTGTTCTTTTTTAGCTATTGCCTTTATTTTTTTTTACATTCTTTATCGAGCATATTATTATTTTTCACGTTGGACTATTTAAGCTTGTTGCACTACATGCAAAAGCCTCCAATCTGCTGCATAAACTGCAAAGTTAGTGGACATGGAACATGACAAGCTTCGATAAGGAGGTTACTTTCCCATCGTGGCAATGATATTTGTGCAGACTCGATTAATGATTTTGAAATTTAACATGCACTCTAAATTTATAAGACATGTAAGTTTTAGCAATGCACTTTTTAACAGGCTAGATACACCAATTTGACGGAGGCATTTGCCGAGTCATGATTTTGTTCCATGTTCCGGTACTATTGACTAAACCATCACCCATGGATGATTAGCAATGGGTTCCACTGGTTGGCGCTAGTTTTATCCGGACCGACTAGCCACTTCTAGGCCAAGTAACCGGAAGTAATTATAGCCATCTAACATGATATCCTCATTTATAGACATGCCAACTTGTTATTCGACTTTGACTTGCTAGTCGGTCGTGTCGATCCAGTAAGCTTGGGCATGTGGACAAGTCTCTCTTTCTGCCTGACAGTTGCCATACTTTGGATAATCAGTGATTTCAGCTAATTACAGCTATTATGGCATGAATCGTGGTGGATATGATCTTAATAAAATTTACCGGTATCATGACAAAAAAGATTTATTCGATCAGAGTCCCGGGAGACAAGATCTCGTCATCACAGCAAGTTTGTTATACCTGTCAAAATTGACACCCTGTAACGATATTCTGTTATGTCATATAACCATATAAATAGGTAAGAGTGATGTTTGGTTTAGGTACATTTTGAATGTTCCCTCATGATTGCTTACATGATTATCGAATCATCACAGGCTCTTAGTTTTGGTTACCGTAGCCTCTTGTTTTCCGTACACTGACTTGATGTCGAAGTATCATCGTGGTAATCCCGATCTAAAACTTTTTACAGGTTCTGAAAGCGAAGTGATCAAACTCAGAAAATCAAAGTATCCTTGCTAGTAATCCCGATCCAAAACTTTTTATAGATTCCGGAAATGGAACAATCCAACTTAGCTTCTTACCCCTCCAAAAAACCCAGAGTACCTTTCTTCGTCGCTGGAGCACAGTGACCAACCAAAAAAGAAAAAAAGAAAGAAACTGGACTGGATGAGCTCCATTCAAACAACTGACTAGCGTCGTCTATGATTAAGGTGATGGTGTTGGTGCGTGTTATCATCGTTGGAGGAAATACAAAGAAATTCATTTGGAGAACCGCAATAATAACTTAATTATACAATAAAACCAGTGCGGAGCGAACCATCCAATGGCATTAAAGTATTTCTACAAACTAGTAATTAAATCCCAAATAATGTCGACGACCTAAAGACGTCAACCCGTGATAGGAAGAATTAATAAAACAGCTCCCACACCATGACATCAAAAGCAGCAAAAAATATTGGGGATGAGGGATCGCTCCGTTCTTGCACCTAATCAGGAAAAGGACATATCATAGGACAGTAGTTGATAGTACCAGAACAAGTGCTAAACGTGTCCATGAGGCTCAGTTATCATCCACATAGAATAAAAATTCCAAAAGACCACCCAACAAACATGCTCTCAAGTCTCACCTCTTTTGGTGAACTCTGGCATCTCCACATTCGATGCCTGCATATTAAAAATGGAGTGCAGCAGCTGTCTTCACATCCATTACTCCCATTAAATCTACACCAGGGCGGTTGGCCGGCCATTAATCATCAAATAACTAAATGAAACTCTCGCGATCAGCTCTCGCCGCCCACAATATTCTGAACCCCTAACAGCCTAACTTTTTCGTCATTGGGCTATACATATGGGCCACGGGCGGTGCCAGGGAGGCCCAATACTTGTATATAAAGTCCATAGGTCGCATGGCTCCGACGTGCAAAGATAAAACGAGCAGTGGCCCTTTTAATTCACAAGAGAGCTTGCCATTCCTACTTCCGGCCAGCGCCAAAGATGGTGAAGCTCGCCTTCGGTAGCATCGGTGACTCATTAAGCGGGGGGTCTCTGAAGTCCTACTTGGCTGAGTTCATCGCCACCCTCCTCTTCGTGTTCGCGGGCGTTGGCTCTGCAATCGCTTATGGTGAGGGACGTTATACACAGAGATATATATGCGCTTTACTTTCTTTTCAACCAGAAGAATCTTTATGCAAAAGAGTTAAAAAAAAAAGAAAAAGGAAAAACTTATAGTTACATGTTTTTTTTTTTTTGGTTGAACCATGAAAAATATTAAAATCATAAATATTAGAATTTCATTTAGCAATACTTTGAGAAAAATGTAAGATCCAATACTTAATCCGAGAAAATTAGCAATCCCTGTAATTTCCAAAAAATGAAAATAACGAATTAAGTAAATACCCAATTAAGTATTGCATGCGTGGTTCCAATTCTAGAATCGTTTCCTTGACTCGTTTCCCCACCCGTGGTGTGATGCAGCGAAACTGACGGCGGATGCGGCGCTGGACCCGCCAGGCCTGGTGGCGATCGCCCTCGCCCACGCCTTCGGCCTCTTTGTGGGCGTCTCTATGGCGGCAAACATCTCCGGCGGTCACCTTAACCCCGCCGTCACCTTCGGCCTCGCCGTCGGCGGCCACATCACCATCCTCACCGGCATCTTCTACTGGGTCGCCCAGCTTCTCGGCTCCACCGTCGCGTGCCTCCTCCTCAAGTTCGTCACCGGCGGTGAGGTAAAACAGAACAAAAGCATCCCCGGTGTCCGCCATCATTCATCAAATAAATCAATCGATCTATCCGAACCGTCGATCTGATTCGTTTCCATTTCAGGCGATTCCGACGCACGGGGTGGCGGCGGGGATGAACGAGGTGGAGGGGGTGGTGATGGAAGTGGTGATCACCTTCGCACTGGTTTACACCGTCTACGCGACGGCGGCGGACCCCAAGAAGGGCTCGCTCGGGACGGTGGCCCCCATCGCCATCGGCTTCATCGTCGGAGCCAACATACTCGCCGCCGGCCCATTCAGCGGTGGCTCCATGAACCCGGCCCGCTCTTTCGGACCGGCGGTGGCGGCCGGGAATTTCGCCGGCAACTGGGTCTACTGGGTGGGCCCGCTCGTCGGCGGCGGACTGGCAGGGCTAATCTACGGGGACGTCTTTATTGAGTCGTATCAGGCGGTTCCGGCCCCGGAATACCCGTAGGGACGTGGACGCGAACCGTTGGATTGGATTGGATATATAATATTCTCTCCCTCTCTCCATCCCCTCTCGTGTTTTTTTGTCTTTGCTCATATTATCATAATAAATGTACATATAAGAGTACCTGACGCGGGCCCTGCAATGAACGTTACGTCAAGTGTGATCGAATCAATCATCACGGTTCTTGTCTTGAGCTGTCGCACCTTGCCTGCCAGCAGGGCAAAAATCATAGGAACCGGGTACAATACAAGTTTTTTTTTTTAAAAAAATAATATTTTTTAATATTTTATTTTTCAAATTAATGCCAATCTCATTTTATTTACCGATTTATATGTACGGATCCTTCTAAAAAAATAATAAAAAAATTAAAAAAAATCTTATTTTATTTACCGACTTAGATGTACGGATTAAAAAAAGAAAAATAAAATCGCGATGGAACTCGCGATTTCAAATAAAAAAAAAATAAAAAAAAATAATTGAAATCGCAGATTGAATCTATATTTTCTTGAAATCGCAGGTTCAACCTATGATTTTATTTTAATTAAAATAAAAAATTTTAAAAAAATAGAAAAAAATAAATAATAAATAATAATATGATACTATAATAATTTTAAAAAATTATTATAACTTACGATTTTACAGTCCGATCGTCGATCCGACCACTGGTCTGATAGCCAGTCCGGCTCCGGCCATCGATTCGACAGCCAGTTCGGCTGCTAGATCGATGCCAGTCTGATCGCCAGTCTAGCTGCCAGTCCGGTCACTAATCTGACAGTCAATCACCAGTCTGACGGTCGATCCGGTCGCTAGGATCCTGCCACCGGTCCGACCACTAGGGTCCGACGATTGGATCAGTTCTAATCCGACCGCCAGTCCAGTCATTAGGTCGATACCAGTCCGGTTGCTAATTCGATCGGTATTAGTATCCAATCATATCAGTGATCGGAAGGTGGCCGAACTTTTTTATTTTTTAAAAAAATTATTTAAAAATTTATATCAGTGATCGGTACCCAATCCGGGTGGCCCGTAACTTTTTTTTTAAATTTTTTTTTAAAAATTTTTAAAAAATTTAGATTTTATTATATTATTTTAAATATTTTAAAATTTATTATATTATTTTAAATATTTTAAATTTTATTATATTATTTTAAATATTTTATTATATTATTTTAAATTTTCTTATTTATTTTTAAAATTTTATTAAATTAAAATTTAATTAAAAAAGAATATTTAACACGTGTCGGTGGATTTTTTTTTAATTATTTAAATTTTTTTTTTTGAAAATAAGCTGCTAATGACATTTTCGTAATTAAATCAAACTTTATGAATAGCAGTTCCGTAATTAAATCAAATATTACGAAGGATATTTTGAAAATTAAAACAAAATCATGCCTGCCATTCGTAAAGTTTGATTTAATTACAAAATATTATTGGCAGTTTATTTTCAAAAGGGTATTGAGGTAATCAAAAAAAAAAAAATTACGGTCATTAAATGCACGTTTTTTTGAAATCGCGGGTTCAACACGCGATTTCACTTTTTGTTTTGTTTTGTTTTGTTTTTTTTTGGGACAACGTACAACCTAAATCCATAAATAAAATTCGATCGGCGTTAATTTGGGAAATAAGTTTTTTTTTTAATATTATTTCAGTCAAAAACCCACCATACAATATCATATGAATTTTATAATTTATTACATTATTTTTAATATTAATATTAAAAAAATTGAAATTTAAATAATTTTATTAATAAAATTATTAATTCAATAATCATGATTTTTTTTATTTTTAATATATATTTTTATTGATATATAATATATGGTAATATGATATACATTAAATAAAGTAATTATCAAATAAGTTAATATATATTTTTGGATAAATCAATATATAATTTATAGAATATAGCATTCATCAATATTTAATGCATGATTAAATGAAACATACTGATGGTTTATCGATACATATTATAAATTTTTGATACACATCCGGCAGTAATCTAATACATATGTATAGATAAAATGATATATAATTTTTTAAATATAATATTCACCGGTATATAATATATGGTCGGTTGATATACATCTGAAAAATATTTAGTCGATATTTCAATATATACCTTTAAATAAATAAAAAATATTCATATGACTAGATGATACATACTTGATATCTTATTTCAATATATACCTTTAAATAAATAAAAAATATATACCTTTAAATAAATTCAAGGAAGAATATCACTTATTTCACGAGATGGAGAAGCCCATCGCTATATTAATGATAAGCTTTCGTGAAGTCTACATCTCATATATTTTAACACTGCAGATTGGTGACCAGATAAATCCATAGGCTTCCATTCCTACTCCAGTGGATGGTCTATATTCGACTATGGATATCTTTCTCCAATATATTAAAAAGTGTGTTCAGTTGGAGATAATAAAAATAGAGAGACTGTCATGATGGTCTATATAGCTTGTAATACTTGATTGACCATAAATGATTACATCGGCCGAAATAATGTTTGGATTCCTAAATTTATTCTAATGAAAGTAATTAATCAAGTTCAGGAGTATATTAATATAATTTCCCCAGATATAACTTTGATGGTTGAGAAAAATAGTGAATCTTCTTCTGCAGATTCTACAATCCCATGGATGATTTATTTTTTTGAGAGCCACCAACCTTTGGATTTTTGAGGGTTAATTTTAATTGTAATATTTTAAATAATTGCGAGTTAACTGAGATAAGTTTTGCTATTAGGAATGCAAGTGGTGATGCAGTGGTTGCAAGAGATGTTAGATTGTATGATACTACATTTTCTATAACTGGATTATGTGTTGCATACGAGAAGGCATGGTGTACGTAACTAAAATCCTGAGAGCATCTCATATTATTTGGAGATAGACTGCTTGGTTGTTATTAGATGGCTTGTTGGTCCAATATTTACGGAAGCTAACAATCATCCTTTGAGGTAGGTAAGATTGTTGGAGAATAGGATAATTCTATTCGAAATAAAATATATTTATAAGGAAGCTAATTAAATAATAAATTAAAGGATAATATATGTTGTTGATAGTAGGGGATTTCTTGGATGTCTTGGATATACCTTCTTGTAACCCCATAGCTAGATGTTTTGCTTGCCAACCTATTCATCGGCCTATCCATTGGCCGAAACTTGCTGTCGAGATATCATCACAATTCATTAACTAGATGTTGAAATTTAGCCTACCAACCCATTTGCTGGTCTATCAACTATACCGAGCCACGTACCGAAGCATGAAGTACTTAACCGTTATCAGGCGTGGTCTTTTGACGCGCTCATCTTCACGTGATCCAAGATTTCAAATAGCCAATCGCCCGAATTATGAGAACAACCACCCCGCTGTAGTGATGTCGCCCGTTACAACGGCCCCCACCTTCTGCGGGAGAGAATCGGGACTACAATCGTATAACAGCACGATCCTGACTCGACATTTTCGAAGTTGCGCCAACTTTTATAAATAACCAAGGCTCCAAGGATTCTTGGCAAGCAACTTTTTTTCATGCTCATTTTTTTTTTCTATTTCATATCTTTGACTTAAACATCGAAGGGTTCTCGTTGGAACCAACTCTAGCCGGAAACTTTGTTTTGCAGGTCACTTTAGCAATAATCCTCGCTAGCCAGTGCCTCCTTAAATTTCGAGTCGGAATCTATTGTAATAGGATCTATTTGATGACTATGAAATATATTCCTTTTGAGATATTTTATTTTTATATGCTCGTGCATATATTTATTCTAGATTGATTTATTAATTCTGGTTCAGTATTAAAAAAAAGGATTTGCACTTCCTGGATTCTGGTGTGGCATGAATAGATAGGAGTGATGCACGGGGCATTTGTATGAATCACATGGTGCCGGCTCCTAGATTGCCACATGCTTGATGAGTGAGGGGCAGGTTCCTTATTGTACCATTGGCTAGGCGGCCATAGTTGATCTACAATAATTAGGGCTGGAACTGAACCGGTCCAAAGTCCATTACCTGAAATTGGACAGGGTCAGCTCAATAAATTTCGGACCAGCCCGAAATCGATTCAGGCTTCAGATCAAATTTTAAGTATATCGGACTAGACTTCGGACTGTAAAATAGAATTCATTTAATTTTTGGATCAAAGGAATATCCGGATTCGATTCGAAAATTTTTAAAATATGATCCGAAACTTGATCAAATTTTGGACATGACCGGCCCAATAGATCATGGGTCGATCCAGTTCCAGCCCTAACAATAACCATTGAAAAGAATATATGATTCGATAGATGGTTGTCGCACGCTAGGGTGCACTGTGAAAGGAAAACAAACTCCATATGTGGATCGTTCTTTCTGTGTCTTTTGACTGCAATTTCCATGAGATTCTGTTAAGGATCACGATTCTCTAGTGTAATGCATTTAACTAAACTGCTCAAAACCTTCATTGCTGTCACATCTCAGATTCTCAAGCCATTTTATTGAACATTGTAGAGAATTCACCAAATATGGAGGTCAAGTAGAGAATCTTCTAATTATCTTAGTAGCCTTGCTTCTGTGATTTAAGCAACTCCTGATCCCGTCTGTGCTATCTCCTAATAATAATTCTTTGTACAGTTTAAACTGCTTGAAACTCTGACAGTATCAAAAACTGAAGCAATATTAATTTGGGATAAAACAACGTAAAATACCTACTGGAAATTACAATTACATGCATATCGAACTGACTATAATTTTTTTAAAAAAAATATGTAATTAGAAAAAAAAACACCCTGTCAAACAACTATCGCTTTTCTATGCCGGGAACCAGAAGCAGAAGAGAAAGACGGGTAGACGGATTCTGGTGGACCAGCGCGGCCATCGCCGCACCGATCGGAGGGCCCACCCAATAGACCCCTCGGTTTTTGAAGTCCCCGCTGATGACGGCTTGTCCGAAGGACCGGGCCAGGTTCATGGACCCACCCGTGGGCGAGCCGGTCGCCAGGACGCGCACGCCCGCCACCAATCGCCGGGGGCCCCACTGCCGACCCTGGCGAACCACACTTCGTCCTGCTCCCCCTGTGGTCGGACGCCACGTACACCGTGTACACCAGGGCGAAAGTCGTCACAGTTACCAGAATTGCCCCACCAAATCCCATCATGTCCCTTGCTATCCCCGACGTGGGAATCGCCTACCCTAAGGCTATTTTGGTCCATTTACTTAAAAATTCGTCAAAAAAATACTTATTTCCTGTTGTTTGCTGACCTGGCCAGCGGATGCGACACGTAGGACGAGGCAGGCTACGGTGGAGCCACCAACCGAGAGATCTGTAGAAGATGGCTTTCGAGACGCTGACGCAGCCGGCGACGGCGAAGCCGAAGGTGACGGCGTGGTTTACATGGCCGCCGGAGGGATCGGCAGCGATATACACCGTTGCGAATAGCGCGAAGCCTTGCGCCACTGCCGTCGCCACGAGGGACGACGCCTCCGACGTCGCGTCCGGAGATAACATCCCTACAAACAGAGAAACAGAGCTTAGAAATTAAACAATCGAAAGAGAGTGGGGGGAAGCAACGGGCAGAGATGGTGGAGCCGACGGCGGCGAAGACGAAGATAAAGGTGGAGAGGAACGAGATAAGAACGGAGGGGGGGGGGGGGGGGGGGGGGGGGGGTGGAGAGAGAGGGACTGCTGGAGCTGACTTTGGACAGAGGAAGTCATTTCTCTTCAACTTTGTTTCAAAGTGGCCAGCTAACAAGGGAGGAAATGGATGGTGAGATGTGCGAAAATAGAAGAAGGGAGACGGTTGGTGGTGTTTTAAAGAGAGAGAGGGTTTGGGCGAACAGTTATGACCGCCTGGGGAAGGACGTTCGAGGTCGTTGCTCGCGGTTTTCCGGACCCTACATACGCTTTCTACGTTGTTTGCGAGTTTGGCTGGCAGCTGCCATGAAAAAAACAGGGGCAAGCTTGTGAGTTCACTTGGTGAAGTCGTGGTCCGCTAGTCCTGCAGGACCGATTTAAACTGGGCTAGGATACGTCATCCCAAGATTATGGGCCCGGATAGGTGACCCGGGACGTTTGTGGGGATAACGAAATAACGATTGTAATTTATGACATGAAGCTCAGCAGGAAGAAATTAGAAGGACATCATGTTACACGAATATATATCCCATGCTCAATAGATATATGCATGAAGTATTCAACTAAATTAAGCATGCGGCTGGAGTGCATCAACCGAAGCTAAGGCAAAAACGTCCAAAAATTATAAAATTAGATCGCTCGTGGAAAAACAGTAAACTAAAATTGATATGTTGGCTACGTCATTTTTGCGAACCAACACTCTGATCTCTCGACTGTTGGCAAGCACTGCAATCCACCCGTATATGGACTTCTCATTTTCCTCCTATAAAATTAAATAATATAACAAAAATAATGTTATCATCGAACAATAAATTTTGAAATTCAAAATTTAGTACAATCGATAAAATCAGAGGAGTTTTTTTTTTAAAAAAAAATTATTTATTGAATGGTGACTTGAACAGACAAGACACCAATAAGAGTATAAATCATCATCTCCTAACATAATGATGAACAATAGCTGATAATTTTTATTTTTAGAAAATCTCAATAAATATGGCTCTGCGCATATAGCAACCATTATAATTATTACAATGTCAAATAATAGTTTTAGAAGAGAGAATTGCTTCAACTTATTTTAAGCTAATGCATTACCTCTGGGTGGAGATCTAATATAGATACTGTGCTGAGGCATAAGTCATCCAAGAAGGTCATTTGGTGAACGACCCAAGATCATTAAAATATCCCAAGTCAACCAAGAAGGTCATTTGGTGAACCACCCAAGATCATTCAAATACCCAACTACAATGATGGTTCTTTCGGCTTGCTAAAATCCTGTAGCAAGATAAGTCTACGTGTAGCGCATTTGGGAGCGGCCTATACCCTCGCTAGTAGCCAGCTAGTAGTAGGTTTCAAGCTTTTCTCCTCTTTTTATTGCAGTGGGAAAGGGTAATATCCGTTGGCAAAAACAACTGTCCCTTCGGTCTCCGAATTCCAACACGCCCCTCCGTAGGCGGCGTTCCACAGCCTTTCTCGAAGCAAGGCTGAAAAGAACGTGACTGCCATCGGCCTATCATAGCCCCCACCAGACGTGTCGGAATGCTCAGCACCTCGGCCCCAGCCAAACGTTTCTTATTGTTGCCTTTGAACCTTTATTCCTCTCAAAATGCCTCTCCCAGGTCCCAAATGCTTCGTAACAAAAAAGACTAATTATGATTAAAGTACGTCCAAGATAAACCGGAGATTCTGGCAGTAGGAATCGAATAACGTTAATAAAATTTGTCCATCATGAGCTATCACTTCCTCCACAAGCAAGAGAAAAATATGGAAGCAGATGCCAAGCTTATCCTTTTAATAAAAGTTATGAATCAAAAGGCGTCGATACCTCACCAGCACTAGATTTTAAACTCCGACCCACAACAGAAAGGGTTCGATAAACTAATACAAGCTTGCAAGTTTGTCTTTTGTTCGGCTTGCAGGGGGGATGGGGCATGGCATGCAAGAGACCCTCTACCCAATCAATACCTTCCATATTGATGGATACCCATGGCCGGCTTGGAGTCACGCATTCGTCCTCGTTCTGATGATGATGATGCTTTTCCTTATCTCAAAGAATTAATATATCTAAAAGTTTTGAGCAAGACGAGACGTTTGACTCAACTCGTCTCTAGGTATAGCCTTGGCATCTTTCTACAAATCACTTGTATTCATCTACATAACATGAAGTTGGAACAGGGCCCATCTGCATAAATTGTGTCAGCTTTACGTACAAGCCATGTATAGGATCAGATGTGTCTAGGTTTGGCTCGAACGCTGCAGGGAATAAGAGTCTCCATGGGCCGCAGAAGCATCAACTTTCTTTCTTTTTTTTTTTTTTTTGGGGATAAAATCAAACTTATCTTAATTATCTGCCTCTTGATTGTTTAATTTATACTGAAAGATAATTACTTGAATGCGTATATTCCAATGGAACAGACTATAAGTCCCGAGAAAAGATAACTCTCGTGTCATATTCATATTGGATTCAGACGGTGTGATGTGAAGTATAACTCGTGTGCAAATGAAAGGGTGCGGATTTAAACATCCGTACACGAGTATGTGCCGCTAAAGAGAGGGGGAGAATGTTGCGTTAACCTTTGTTTGTCGCTTTCGGCCAGTCGAATGCCTCGCACAACACTCGAGCCAATTATTTTAGCTTATCTTTGCTTGTTGCTAAATAACTTGCAATAGTGGGAAGTCTCTCTCTCTCTCTCTCTCTCTCTCTCTCTCTAATACGGACAGGTGGTCACATAACAATAGAAACCCATCATCCTGTCCGGTCTCCGAAACTCTCCTTCAAAAGGATAGTGGTAGAATATGAGATGCATTCTATTCATCTCCAAATCTAATTAAGAATTGCATGGTGGCGCGATCACTCTCTAGTCTATTCTTTCATTGGCCCTTTCATGGAGAAAGCTTTCAGCAACCCACCGCTAAGAAATGATCCAAATATCGCAAAATCATCCACCCAAACAAACAGAGCCGATTAATTATAAATAGTTATCAGGGTATAATTTATCCCCTTCCACCAGCACACGAACCTCCAAGCCTCCGAGTGACGGGAAAGTGAAAGGCCACCCCGAAACAGTAGATCCGTTGGCGACGGGTAAATAATTCCAACAACAAAGTAACCATCACCCAGCCAAATTCGCTGCCCTACCGAAAGTCCCATTCCATCACCGCTCACCACCACCGGACAAAAACGAAGCCTCCAAAAGCGACGTTATCGTTGCAACTCGCGTCACGTGATAAGACCGAACAAAAAACCATCAAACAACATTCCCCACCCTCCCCCTCCATCCATTCATGTCGACGAATTAATCTCCGCAACAAGCAAAGGCGTAGGGAATCGCGCATCAGCGCACGAGCCCACGGCGGCTTACCAGGATCGCATGCTGCCGAGATTTCTTTCAGAAAAAAATGGAGGAGAAATTAACGCCGCGTTCTTGCACTCCTCCAATCCACTTTTGAGGATTCCAACATTAGATTCATTATTGGATCGATCAAGTGGGAGTTAAATGATTCAACCCCAAACATAATTATCCAAAAATTTGATCGAGTTGAGTTGCTTCTCAAAATCTCGAATACTAGTTTGAGGGCGTGATCAATCGATGTCCGACATGATTATTATAAAATATTATTTATTTATCATTGGAATATTTTTTTGTAATTGATAATTATGAATTATATATTATTTTATTATGACTCACGGGTTAATTAACTCGTATGGGTCTTCAAGCACCCGGATCACCGGAAATTCGAACGAACCGAAATGTCGAGATCGTGAACGCTAGCTGCCTCCACACCAATGACCCCATAATGAGTTCGGTACTCCACCGTTCACCGTATCGGGACGGGGGACAAGGGAGTCTGGGAATAGTTTGAGGAGCATGGAAAGCAAAGGCTAGAAAAAGTAGAGCAGAGGGTTTGTCCACCCCCTGTCTCCCTTGTGCTCCGTGTGGCCTCCCTCGCCAATATATAGCCAACAATTGGAGCACACCAAGTGCCCGGTTAAAAGATTAGAGGAAGAACGATCTATAATATTAGCAATTGGAGGAGGGATGGAGAAGGGTTATTTTTGGGGGAGAAAGAGGAGAGCGGAATTAGTTGGTCTGGAGAATGATGTGGGAGGGGAGGAGGAGGTGGTGGTCGAGAAATTGCCGGCCATCCCTCCGCCGCAGACGCCGAGGGAGCCGATGGAGTTCTTGTCGAGGGCGTGGAGCGTGTCGGCCTCGGAGATCTCGAAGGCGCTCCTTGCCTTCAACAAGAAGAGGAACTTCGTCGTCGATCGCCTGCCGGAGATGATGATCCCCGAGAACTTTGTTCTCGGTGCTGCTGCTGCTCGGAGTCAGCATAGAGTAAGCTAGTCTCCCACCAGAAAATTTGAAACAACCGTTCCTTCTATCAACCATGGTTCAAATTTTCTGACCGTTGAAATAAGTTTCGTTTACTCGATTTAAAGTATATTTTGGTTAGAATACTTCTATTGTTTAGACATCAAGAATTGTCGGTCAGAAAGATTAGGTGAGATCTTGGTGATATCGTTTCGTTACTTTTGCTGCTAGCAGGAGTGACTTTTGTTACAAAGAGATCGAGACCGTGAAGCGTGTAAGGGTGTTGGAGTGGTTGTTGCAACAGGACCACAAGTGCGACAGGCCAGCATGTTGCAGTTTTAGGGCCATCTAGTATCCTAGATTGCCTGAGTACCCTGTGGATAGGAATAGTAACTTTACAATCTTTTGAGACAGAGGAACATGACATGATAACGACTGTCTTTCGAATCAGGATATTAATCATATCAATAAATTGTCTCGATTTATCTCTAGAGAATTTCTTGTTATTTTATCTTTTAAAATTACTTTGAATCATACCGGCGTAGTCATGTTTTAAAGATAATGGATTCACTATTAAAGAGAATTATCAGTGCAAAATTATTATAAATTACTTTGAACAGATCTCAAAATAAAGAACCAAAGTTAAAAGAACCGAACTTAAGAATTTCCTCTGCTGATTAAAGCTTTTATCAGGGCAGATTATTTGGCCGACCAACTTTAGGATTGGTCTACTTCCATGAATTGTCTGGACTTTCACAACCTTTTGCTCAGTAAAAATAAAATAAAAGGAACTACTTCCTTCGTCAGGGAAGCAGGAAGTTTTTAATATAGGCAAAATTCAACATACACATCCATGAACTCAGAATGAGTTTATGCCCAAAAATTCAAAATTGACATCCAGGGCTCGATGTTTTATTTCGTGTGCTAATTTTAGCTTTACAATCTCTTTATTAAGATTGATTTTGCATTCTCAACTCACTTCCAATGCATTATGATGACTCCAGCCGTGCCCCGGAATAAATTCAATCATCACACACCATGCAACAATTGGGAAATGGTTTCGCCACAAGGAGCCCAACAAAGAGAAGGTTCGAGCAGAGAAAGCCCGCATCCATGCTGCAGTATCAGTAGCTGGAGTAGCTGCAGCAGTTGCTGCCATGGCTGCAGGCACAAGCTCGGAGAATCAAAACTCAAAGATCGGTGCGGCCATGGTCTCTGCCACTGAGCTCTTGGCATCTCATTGCATAGAGATTGCAGAGCTAGCAGGAGCCAGCCACGAGCACTTGGTCTCTGCTGTTAGATCTGCGGTAGATGTTAGAACCCCAGGTGATCTGACGACTCTCACAGCAGCAGCAGCAACAGGTTTGGAGTTGCATCCAATTCCTAAGCAAGCACCCCATAAGACTGTTACCACTATCATTTTGTTCTTGACTGCTCACCGATTTTGATCCATCAGCATTACGAGGAGCTGCAGCATTGAAACTGAGAGTGCAAAGAGAGGCAAGGAACGATGCGGCAGTCATCCCTTACGAAAAGGGCCACTTTGGCAGCCCAGATATCTGGTGCAAGGAAGGCAAGCTGCTCAAACGCACAAGAAAAGGTACATTGTTCAAACTGGGACCATGACCTTTGGTCACACTTATGAAGTTTCTAAATGCAATTGAAGGTTCCCAAGAATAAAGCAATGATTAGATAACGCATTTTATTCATGTTGCAGGGACTTTACATTGGAAGAGAGTATCAGTGTATATCAACAAGAAATCACAGGTAGGGAGATGAAATAAAGGATATCGCAATTTACTTTCAGATAACATGGGCTCTAATGCAATTCAAATTAATTATAGGTCATAATGAAGCTTAAAAGCAAACACATAGGAGGTGCACTGTCAAAAAAGAAAAAGAGTAAGTTCTAGGATTCACCTAGTATGCTTAGAACTTGAGTCAATTCATTTAGCCTGCAGAAATGGAGGCTTTGGAATATGCTGACAACAATCTGTGATGATCAGGTGTTGTTTATGGTGTGTTTGATGAGGTTCCAGCATGGTCAGGGCGTGAAAGGGATTGTGCAGAAGAGAGATGCTGTTTTGGCTTAAGAACAGCTCAAGGACTAGTAGAGTTCGAATGTGAGAACAGGAATAGCAAACACAACTGGGTGGATGCAGTACAAAACCTGCTTCGACAAGTAACTGGTAGTGCAGAGCAAGTAGAGAGCTCTCTGGAAGCACTAAAACTCACCTAGTGTAGTTTATCTATAAATAGCCAGCTTGGCCCACAAGGCAATATGTAAGAACAGTAAAGTATATAGATACTCAGAAAGCTAAGAAATTTGGTTGTCTCTATTCAGAAAGCCCATATCACTGAATCATTAATAAAGATTGTGAAGCATTTTTCCTCTCCTTCATAGAAATGAAGATTGTGAAGCATGATGCAGGGAGACCACAGTGATGATATAAAAACCAAATAGGATATCAAACAGAAGAATCCTTATGCAACTGAATTAATAGAGGAGTTGAACAAATTGCAGCAGTTTTGTTTGATTCATAAGGTAGCGCTCAAGGTTAACATTATGACTTTATTGCCTGTGCCAAACATTACTTTTCAAGGTTTTCCAATTTCTGCACAAAGCTTTGTAAGGTATCTCTTTGAGAAACTCTCTCAACCTGCTTCGAAAAAATAAAGCAACAAACTGGCAATTATTAAATTTGACATGGATGTAGGGAGGTTACTTTTGTACAGCATCAGGAAGAAGATAAAAGAGAGAAAATGCAACTTCATATTGCATGTACATTCTGTGAATGGTTTCATCTGATGAGATCAATTCAGAGGCATGTTCAGTTTCGGGAGTCAAAACATGATCTCCTGCCAAAGCACAAGGGTTCCAAACCTAGAATTCATTTTGCATAGTTTTGTCAAGTATCTAGATACTTGCATGCTTCACTATAGCATGGCTTCATGACAGCACATAGGTGCGTTTGAAGCATGGTTTCATGACAGCACATTAGAGCTGTTAATGGGTTGGATCCGGACCCGAGACCCGTGGGTATTTATCCAACAGGTCTGGATCTGATATTAAATATGGATCCATTTATCCGGATCCAGATCCGGACCCATTTAGCCATAATTAAATAGATCAGGGTTTGGATATTACATATCCAGACTCGACAAACCCGGGACTCGATTATATAAAATAATATTTTATATATTTGTATATTTATATATATTTATATTATTATGGATTGTTAGATCGTGATCTAAGAGTTCAAAATCAACTCTTGTTTTTAATATAAAAGCCTTCGATTCGGTGCCCTAGGTTTCTTCCATTCGACTAAATTCCCAAATCCTCCCCCCTCGACGGCCGATGCCTCCCCCCCTCGGCGGCTTAGCCCCTCTCCAGTCCAGATTGGCCGTCGGTGTCCATCGCCGACCATCTCTTCCCCATCAGGCCGTCACAGGTGGTCTGGTGTCACTCCAACACCCTTCTCCCCATCCGGCCTTCCGTGACTCCGACATCGTCCCTCGCTAGCCGCTGCTTCTCCGACATTGGCCTAACCCTCCGGCTCTCCCTTTATCAGAACCGAGCCTCGCCGGCCGCCGTTACTCGAACATCATCCTCCAGCAGTGCTGCCTTCGTCAGATCCGAGCACCGCCAGCCGCGCTACCCCGATATCGACCCCCCGCAGCTCTAGGTTTTGGGGATTAATACGATGTAAGTTTGCTTGCAGCTACGAGGCATAGCCGAATGATTATAAAAATGTTTAACAACATTAATAATCTTAACCTTGACGATGTGCCAAAACTCTCTAAAGAAGAATTCATGGTACCTATCTAGGTGCCTTCTTTGGATTTAAGCTTGTGATAGCCTTCACAATCTCCTCCCCGATTACAGCAGCAATTAATTTACTATTCTGCAAGTTTGTAAGCTTGAATGGAATAGCCGGAAGGTTTATCTCCTCATAATTATGCTGAAACTCACCTATTCCTAAAATGATTAAGCTAGAGCCCCTTTATATCTTCCTCGTCTAACTCTTCCTCTGTTTCAATTTGCAACGCATTAATTCCATTTCGTCTCCTTCTTAGCATTGTTGATTTATGATAAATAAAATTGTATTAGCATCACCAGCTTTTAACAACATTACTTTTGATTTTTGCTACTATAACAGTTCGTTTTAATGATAAGCACGGATCAATGGTGGTACCTTTCATTCGGGTCTGGGTTCGGGTCTAGATACTCGGGATCCATTCGGGTCCGGGTATGGTACTTCAAAATTAGATCCATTGAATATTCGGATCCGGATCTGGATCCAGTAGATAAGATTGGGTCCGGGTCCGGATATCTAGATTCCGACCCGAACTCGATCCATTGACAGCTCTATAGCACATAGGTGTGTTTTGTTGGGAATCAGGCACGTGTATTGGGAGGCAAACAAGGCAGCATACCGGGTTACCTCCAATGTGGCAGAGCATTCAGGAAGGGTATTTTGGATTGACTAGTTTTCTATTCTATCGGGCTGCATAATAGTTTATTCTCTGACTTTGGATGTATGCATGCTAGAAGGCTGTGAATCTTCCACTACACCCAAAAAAAAAAATAAAGGGGGGAGGGGGGGTTCTTTCCTTATCTCTCCTTAACCTCCATCCAGCAGGTTACTTCAAAAGTTCTCCCATATATCTCCTATGATGGTTATACAATACTTGAATGTATAAAGTACCAGAGAAGTCTCAGCCCTCATTTGTGGATTCCCCCCACAAGATCTACGATGCAATTACTCGACAATGATTGGTTTCCAATTGCATGCACTAACGGAGTACAATTTTGCAAGTTTAACTCAACACGCAAATGTGTCCAAAACAGTATAAGAACTCATTTGTCAGCACACAGCATCTGCTCTAGAATATGCCATTATAGAATCTCATGGAGCAACTCTTTATTTGCTAAAAAAAAAAAGAAACAGAAAGAAAATTTGAGGCCACGGGGAGCTGATCCAGTCATGAATGCTTTTAATTATATAAACAGCTTTCCTCCAAATAAATTCAACAGAGCATATCACTCCTGCTTTGAACAACTTGCAAGAACTGCAGTCATGTATTTTCAATCTAGGTAAGGTACTTACCCAGCAGATCTTTCTGCATTGAACAACGTGGATAATTTCTTGGTCATTGCTGATCTCATCTTGCAGGCAACATGAAGGATAAAATACAAACTCACCGTCAAGTTGCAGCACTATGTACTCTTACAATAACTTCAACAGCATGAGAGATATTAGAAGCATGTAAATCAAGATATTGTGGAACTTATGAGGATCAAAAAACTATAGTTAAAGAACTCATCTTTCTGCTGCCATACATAACTCTTTATGGTAGAGTAGCAGCATACCTATGTATAATACACTAACAAGCCTATAGCAGATTGTCTTAGAAATCTCTTTATGGTTTTGAACTCAAAATAATAATAGAAAAATTGAAAGTTATGAGGGCTAAAAAAAACTAGTAGGCCAACTGTAGAAATTGGAATTTCTGCTATTTTCTCTCAGGATAACTGAATTGATATTTCGGCTGACAGATCATGCTAAGTTAAGCATATCTAAAATTATAGTACCTGCTTGAAGAAACAGGTAAATTCAATCATATGGTGCCATAATAAGTTCAATTACAGGACAAAAAGAAATCTGTTTCTTCCTTAGAAAGAAGTAGCGCATGCATATGGAATCTTATAACAATTATGATGATGGCATGATAATGTTTTCTTTTTCTTTTAAAATTGTTTTGACCTGTCTCTGCACATTTTTAAAGGCAATTTAGGAAGTTAAATGGACTTCAGCACATGCTAACTATAGGCTTATTGTCTTCAAACAGTTTTTGGGAAATGATTTTCGTTTCTCATGATTATATGTGATGATTGCTTGTTTTTCATCCATCTTATTTACAATTGACTCATATTTACAATTCTCCACAGTCTGTATATTCTCAAATTTTTGAAAGAAATCGAAGAGTTCTTATGATCCATGGAACTATTCAATCTAACCCTCTAATATTTGATAACTTGATCACATTTCTAACATCATTGTTTAGAGGCTGTATGGATGCCCTACCTGTGGAAGCCCCCACCAACATATTCATGTGATGTCTCCCACAAAGGTGGAAATTAGACAAGGAGTGGAGGCAAAGAAATGGAGAACCAAGAGGGATAAAGCAATATCATTGACTACACAACCTTCAGATTCTCATGATACTTTTCAATACCTTATGGGACTACAGTATCTCTCACTTGCCTCTCCTTCCCAGCCAATTTACCATTCCTTAGATATGCTAATATTGCAATCACGTTCTATCTATCTAGGGATACTCGGATAAAAAGAATCAATCAATTAGGAAGTCTATTTTTTTGATACAGGAAAAGAGATGGGGGGTTAAACCTGGTGTAGCTATCTCTGCAGACTTTCATCCCGTCAGATAATGTTCGATGCAACGTGCTCAAATTTTCATAACCTTTTTTATCATCTAATGATGAGTACGTCAACCAGACACCACTAAGATGTTGGCCGATAAGAATGGGAACACAATAGTAATTAGGAGGTTTCATCCCCTTCATATGTCACTTATTCGAGGTTCTTCTTATTCATACGTTTTTATTAAACCATGGCCGTCCTTCAGTTTCATAAGTACCATTAGAAATTTACTGTATTTTACTAATCTGATACACAAATTTCCAGGGTATAGAGAAAAAAAAAAACCTTATTAAGGAGGCCAGCAACCGCTGAAATGGTGAACAAAAACATCTTGATCATCTAAGAGAAATGAATCCGAATCACCCGATTTCCATTACCTTCTTCTTATCCTTTTCAACTAAGAATGCAACTAGGCTATATCAAAGACTCCTTTCGTGAGATCAACAACTCTGATTTCAACCACAAGTTCACATATAAAGAAAATTTGAATCAAATGATATCGGTTAAAGAAAGTAATTGCACCCACCATTGGAGTGGAAGTCCAGAGTATTCTCAGGAACAAACACATCCTCACTGCGTACGTTTTCCCCTCGCAACGCAATACATTCCCACAACTTCCATTAGAACCCTAACTCCCATCCATCCAGACTCTCCCATTCCCATTACTTCCTTAAACTCACATTAACAAACGAAAACCAAGATTCTTTTTTTTTTTTAAAAAAAAGGTGAAGCGTACCGGGAAGGGGAATACGTCGATTCAACGGCGGTGGAAGGTCCTTCGGAGAATCTGGACCAACTGAGCGCTCCGGAGAAGAAGTCCCCTCGCGATTCGGAGGAAGCTCAAGGAGGAAGAAGACGAGGCTTCCCCAGGATTCCTGATTTCTTTTTCCCTTCTTCTTTTGGGATTTGGATCGGTGACTCCGGTTCAGGAAATGTTACCAGACCGCATCGGTTCAGGTCCTGAACCGGACCAGGATCGCTGCCCCAGAGGTCAACCATGTGGTGACCCGATTGCGACGAGAAGCTCCCCAGTTCCTCCGTCCACCGTCCCCTCTCGCTTCTTGTCTTCTACCTCCGCTTTTACCTCGCCCGCCAATCGGCTTCAAACAAGGATGCCGGTAAGCCTACCACTCCTCGAATTCCCAGGATCAGGGAAATTTCTAGGGCGGTCCACGGCATAGAATTGAGTAGGTTTTGGTGCTGTTCCAGATGAGGAGAATGATGGAGATGGAGCCGCCGGGGCCGCTGAGATATCTTATCGGCGCGGCGATCATGATGGTCGGAGTGGTTCTGCCGCTGGGGTACATGATGTTCCGCAACAAGCGCGTACCCTCCTCGCCTTCCTTTTCCAAGCAGACGTAGGTGTGCCTTCGATGTTGTTCTTTTTTTTTTCCTGTTCTAATTTTTATCTTTCAAGACTTCACCGCTTCTGGATCTTGGAGGTGGTGATCTGAATTGACTCCATCCTGATTTTTTTTTGTTTTTTTTTTGTTTTTCCGACGGATATTGATTTTTTTTTTTTCTTTTTTAAATGGGTTTGCAGGAATAAATGACTGATCTAGATATACCAAATGGGTTCTATTCTTCTGCCCATTTATGGCTTTATTCTTTTTCCTATTTATCTTTTTTCGATTGAAGAATTACTGGCGGGTTGGGGGGAAGGGGAAGGAGTGAGAGCAAGCGGGTTCACTGGATGAAGCCACTTTGTTTCATTTTTTGCTCGATGATGTATTCTTGTGTCCACCAGATAGCCGATGTAGTTTGTATGCGGTGTTTTACGAGGGTTGCATTGTCCAGCATGACACATTTGCTTTACTCTGATTGCTTTTAACATGAAAACGCTTGTTTAGCGATTTCCTTGGATTTGAGCATGGTGAAATAGTGACAGCCTCGCAGTCTCCCTTTCATTATGCAAGAACTTGCAGGCTAATGGGTAATTAAGAATCATGGTTGGTAATTACTCCTGATCTTGCCGTTTCTAGAATCTCTGTTCACTTTATCAGCTCTTGTGGTACACAAAGTACTTACATTGAAATATTATAGTTGTATTGAATCTATTATTTCTGCCAAAGGCAAAGAAGATCTTATCTTGGTTTTTCAATAAAATTGTTACCTCTTGTTTTGGAGATACCTTGCCGATGCATCATCAAGTCATGTCAAATTAATGTAAGACATTCTAATGGCATATTAGCATGGACATGGAAAAAAAATCATGTCAAATAGTCCATTGAACTCTCCCATGGTTATCTCTTAAAGGCTTGTTTGAGAATTGTCTGCCAGATCCAGCAGGATCAGGAGGGGAAGAGAGTTCTGGAGGGGTAGAGAGGGAGGTAGTGACAGAAGGGGTGAGGAGATTGCTGGGGTTGCGGGCCGATCCTGGTGGGATTTAAAAGAGAACTCTCTCGGTTTTTTTTTTTTTTTGGTTAATCCAATGAGATAGGGGTCTTTGACTCCTTATCCTCTCCCTATACTCTCCGGCTGCCCCCTTTTCTCCCCTTCGGCACTATCTTCCCCTCCCAATCCAGCTGGATCCATGGGCGATCATTTCAAAACAGGCCCTAACTGATTTTTTTATCTCTTTTCAAATTCTAGCCCATGAGCTTAAGTCATAAATCTGATAAATCTCAAACCTCTTATTTCCAAACCATGCATTTGCATATGCCTGTTTACTAGCATACAAATATGTGGATGGTAGGCATGGAAAAGCAGAGATGCTATCTTTATGTAGTTGTAAGCATATACTGCTATGCTATCTGTGTGTATTTATAAGCATGTTCTGTTATAAAAGCACCACCTTGGTTACAACATTTATCAGCCACAAATGAAAATTTAATTTTTGCTGGTGTATTTTAAATTGTCTTTGAGTTAATGTTGATAGCTATAAGCAAGGTATGCTATACTGTATTGAATCAGACAATACAGAGCATACCGTATCAATTCGGGACTGGTACATTGTATGAGAGGCGTACTAACATTCAGTACGCCAAACCGGTCCCAATACCGGGCGTACCAACATAATGACAAGGTGGTACCAATATAGAGCCCAGTATATGGACAGCGGACCTTGCCTATAAGGAATAAATTAATTAAAGCCAGCAAAGAAGTTTGTATTGAAGACAATTTTTAAGGTTAGTGTAGCATCAAATCGGTGAACATTAATCCAATTATCCATTTAGCAAAGTAGTGACTTAGCCTAGCATAAGATAAACAATCTCATCTTATTTTTGTGTGACAACACTGTACAACCACAAAATTTTATTTGGAAATCCTGCCTGCATTAGATGTGTCTACTGTGTAAAGCTTGTTGATTAGTATGGGGCCCGGTATCTAGATGGCATTACCTTGCCTATAAGGAGTAAATTAATTAAAGCCAGCATAGAAGTTTGTCTTGAAGAGAATTTTTAAGGTCAATGTAGCATGAAATCGGTGAACATTAATTTAATTATCCGTTTAACAAAGTAGTGACCTAGCTTAGCATTAGATAAACAATATCACCTTATTTTTGTGTAACAAAAGTGTGCAACCACAGAATTTTGTTGGAAGTCTCCTGCTTGCATTAGATGTGTCTATTGTGGAAAGCTTGTTGTTTAGTTCATTTTGGGCTTTCTGAACACAGAAATCCCTTTCTTCCTAGGACAAACAAAGGTTAAAAATTGGATATTATACTTTGAAAAAAAAACCCCTCTAAAGTTGTTTTATTTGCAAACATTTTTGTGTTATTTCCAATTCTATTATTTGTTCACTTTCCAAACATAAAAAAATTAATCCATTAAGAAACTTTTGTCTTCTTGATCTTGCAACCTCCCTACAATCAAATGGTCATCTTAAATTTGTCATATTTAACATCTCCCTTCTTCTTTCTTTTCCCTTTGACGTTTTTAAATTCTTTGGTCCACTTTTAGATTGTCTAATGTGTAATACATGTGATTTTGGATGGACTCTGTAATAATTTGGTCACAAAAGAGATTAGAAAATAACAATATGAGGTTCGGTTGATTAGCTGCTTTACCATGTATTTCTAAAGTTAAACCTGGATAGAAGCTCATTATGAAGCCCATGATGTATACTTTTTTTGACATTATAATTATAATAGTTATGAAGTATCAATATTGGAATTTTAGACTAACATATTTCAGAGCTTGCTAATTGTTGTGACAACTCAACTACTTAACCTCGATGAACCAACCAGATCGATGACTAAGCTGAAGGCATTCTTGACCAAGTAGTGCAATCTTGGCCAAGCAATGTAACCTTTGCCGAGTAGACTAACCTTGGCTGAGCAGACCAGCCTTGGAGTAAGAGATAGAGGCGAACAAGTTATAGTTGCCCTCGTAGAGATTGTAATGGACAGGATTGTGAGAGGTAGGATCCCAATCGAATCAGCTATCATAACAAAAAGAAGCCAACAGAAAAAATTTTAGAGAATAAGATCCCAACATTCTACCATAAATTTGTTACACATGTTATAGGAGGCCATTTTTCAAATGGCATTCAATTACTCGGTGTAACTCTATAAAATTGATAAGAGGGGACTCCTAAGAGGTACGTCTTCACACTCCTCTCTATATGTCATCTTGACACTCTCTGGCCATGGCTTTCAGTTCTACCACTGTTGCCTAAACTCTCTTCACTGATTTGAGCATCGGAGGGTCTCTAGCTAGTAACCACCGGTCAAGAGGACTGTTCTTGCAGGTCTCCATTCGAGAAGGTCCAGGAGAAAAACCTTATCCCACCAGCTAAGGCAGTGGGACCATCCGCTGCTGTTGCGGTTTCGGAGGAGGGTGATTTGGCTGCAACACTTGCTACTTCAAATTTTTGAGCACATGTACTTGTTGGTGGGCCTTCACTGAACAAATAGTCAGATGTTGGAACCAAACAGAATGGTAGTTGAAGGAAATTGTAGCAGTGTCTTTGCATCAACTATAAATGATGAAAGGTAAACTTGCAAATTTAATGGGCATTGCCATGCAGCATGTCTCCCACTACAAGGTATGATTACAAGGCCAAACGAACACTGAACCTTGAGAGTCATGAATTTAAGAAGTTCTTTGTAGACTTGCAGATGTGCTCTTAAAATTGGAAGTAATATCATTGATATCTCCTTTTTAGATTGCATCACCAACTCTGCTCTCACCATTGTTGTTATTGATATATCTAACATGTCCATTTTTATGTAAAACCAACTTTACTATCATTGGTCCATTCTCTCTTGTTTCAAATTACATTCCTGCCATAAAAGGTCTGGTAGTTGAGTTTGAAGTACGATGTTATTGTTTCCTGTTCTAACAATCACTGAAGGATACTGATCCAGGGTTGTCTATTAGCAGGGTTGTGAAAGAGCTGTCATGGATTGCACTTCAACTCACCATTTAGAGTTACACTAAATATCCCTTTAGTTACAACTTGTGCATTATCTTGTATCATGTCAACCATTTGCTATTTGTAGCTCTCGTGAGAAGAAATTTTACATTCTGGTTTGGATTGAGCTTTTAGATATCTCATGTTGCATTTCTCCAACAAATCGAGATACCTTGCATAGTACATTTTGGGATATTGAGAGAGCTGATAAATAACATGTTAATTAAGCAGTGCTCTGGAGTTTCTTGTTATCATGAAAGATTTTTTTTGCTGGGATAGTTGTGGAAAAGTAATTAGAAAGCTGGAGGAGAAAGGTTCAGCAGTAATTTTTTTCAAAAAGAAAGCATCAAGTGTAAACAATGATGTCAGGGGTTATGCTCATTTGGTCAGTGGCAATCTTGTTTCTTCTAATACCATGGGAAAATCCATTTAAGGTTCTGCTGCAATTTGCTTGTAAGATGATTGGAATATTAGTTGCTGTTGGTATGGCTTTTGTAAGAGGCAAATCCAGATAGATAATCAAAGATCAGTGACTGCTGATGAGAGCATTATCCCGAGAACTGGCAACTAAGGGACTTGTTTTGTGAAGATGCTTTGCTTTTTCCTGTGATGATTGATTTTCTTTTATGTTATATGTAGCAGTTTGGTACAAATCAGAGATGATAGAGCGAGGATATTTGTCAAAACGCTACCCGGCATGCCTCCAGAGACAATCAAGTAGCAGTTAGATCCATTTAGATTCCAGAATTAATGTCGGTGCAACGTCAACAACTAGAGCAGTATGTTGCGGTGTTCTCAATGGTGTTGGTTCCTATAGATTTGTAATAGATTTTCATTTTCATGGAAGGAATGATAAAATTGTATTGATTAGTTGCAGAGCCAAAACGGAGATGCGAGAGCATTCCTTCTTCGAAGTTGGGGCCTGTGGGGTTCTTTTCCTCACTTCTTATTTTCGCTTCAAAGCTCAGATAGTGTTGTACCATGAGGAGGGTTAGTCTTAAAACATCATACTTCTATTGCATCTATTAAGTTCCACTGGCACATAGCTTTGAAGATCTATTTCCTCAACTTATGCCCGAAGTCCATTTGAGAGAGGGGGTGAAGTCGGTTGCTTGCTTCCCTTAAACCGAAATTAGGGATCGTTTCACAATATTGATCTCAGTTTTTTATTAGATTTTTTTTTTTTTTTGTACTTCAGTTGGTCTGGGGGTAATGTTTCACGATCTCGGCTACCATTGTCACGCATTTTGCTAGTCTTGCATTGTCAATTTTGCCATCAAAATTAAGACCTCGTTTCTTTTTTCTCTATTTTGATACAAATAGACAGCCATACAACTCTGGTGCGATGGTAATTCAAAAAATCAAATAAAAGTAAATCTTGAAGGGATAGAGAAATATAATCGCTTTGATGCCAGGATCAGATCTAGTTGACTGCATTGTTCGTCTTCATATAAACATGTCGAACCGACATAGTCATCGGCGGTCCAAGAGATTGTCAGATATCATGAAGGAGGAAAGGGCGAACACGATGTTACTTGGATCTATCCTGAATCGGTCCAGCACCATATGTGATGTCAATTGGTTCCAATGGTAATATATGCTGTACCGAGAATAAATCTGCACTTCTTTGATTAAAGATTAGCTCTAATGGTTCTTCACTCCCATAACATTATACCAATGCCAGGTAGGGCTGGAAATCGGCCAGTCCAAAGACTATATTTTAAAAATTTTTGAATCGAATCTGGGCATCTCTTTGGTCCAAAAATTAAATAGATTCTATTTTACAGTCCGAAGACTAGTTCGATATGTCTAAAATTTGATTCGAAGCTTGAACCAATTTTAGATCGGTCCGAAGTTTATTGAGCTGGCCTAGCTCAATTCCAGATAATGGGCTTTGGGCTGGCCCATTTCCAGCCTTAATGCCAGGGGACTGTTCTGACAATTTCAGTGGTAGATCGGACATCGGCAGCAGCAGACTTGAAGCAAGTTTTTTTTTAAAAATAATATTTTTTAAAAACAAAAATATCAAAATAGGTTTCTCTAAACAATTTTATCAAAATAATGTAGTTTTAGTCACGTGTTAGCATTTTTAAAATTTTTATTGCCATGCGGGGGTTGAATGGGAACGTGGAGAAGATACGGGTAAAAATCTGCATCTTTTGACTAAAGACGTAGGTTAAACCTATATCTTTAGCAAGATGATGCGGAAGAACCTGCATCTTCTCGCTCAGTCTTCTCAACCAACCCCAAAAAAAAAACAAACTAGGCTTGAAAATGCAGGTTCAAATTGGCTAAAAAGTAAAAAAAATCATAAAATATGAAGATTAAGAAAATAAAAAAATAATTAAAATAAAGAAAAATTAATAAAAATATTATAAAAATTATTTAAATAAATATATTTTAAAAATTAAGAATATAGTATGAATTAAAAAGATCTGTAATAATTTTAAAAATATTAATATTTTTAAAGATTTTTATGATTAAAAAATAATATATGTGATAGAGAGCGCCGCCTATCATATTTAAGGTGAGCTCCCGGTCGAGATCGAGCTCTCGTCCGAGGTGAGCTCCCAATCGAGGTCGAGCTCTCGTCCGAGATGAGCTCCCAACCGAGATCGAGCTCCCGTCCAAGATCGACCTCCCATCCGAGGTAAGTTCCTAGTAGAGCGCCACCTGTCCCGTCTGAGGTCGAGCTCCCAGCCAAGGTCGAGATCCCATCCGAGGTGAGCTTCTAGCAGAGTGCCACCTGTCCCGTTCGAGGTCGAGCTTCCAACTGAGGTTGAGCTCTTGTTCGAGGTGAGCTCTCAGTAGAGGTCAAGCTCCCAGTCGAAATCGAGCTCCTGTCCGAGGTGAGCTTCAGACCAATAGATCTCTCAACCGGACCAAGTCTCCGAAGGTAAGAAGACATTCCTCCAATCATGGCAGGAGGAACAGTAGAAGGCGAAACGCAACTCTCGAAGGGTAGGCATGAGGGAGGCCCGGATGGTGACACTAGGGTGCGACGTTGCCATCTCGGTCGGACCGACTGCAACTCTCGTAGGGATGCATGCTCCATCGGGACTTCAAGCCTTTCAGCATGCCACTCGCACCTTCTGCAAGGTGCATGCTCTGCCAGGGCTCTAGGTTCTATAGCATGCCGCCTGCATCTCCTGTAAAAAGAGTGCTCCATCGGGGCTCTAGGCCCTGTAGCACACTGCCTGCATATCTTGTAAGAGGAGACCATTCTCTGTTAACAGGGCCGACCATTCTCTGTTAACAGGGCCGACCAAGTCTTCTCTCCGAGAAAGCGGAGGATTAGCGGCGATCCCCACGAACGACCGTCCGGGAAGGATTGCCGGAAGGAAAAGGGAGGGACCGACGTGACCTCGGTGGTTGTCCAGCCACCTATCGGTAACCCAAAAACCAAATCCCCCCTCCCCCGAAGCTCTTCCTTCGGCATGACCGAGCCGGTCTCCCCATGACTGCCAGCGGTGGCCATGAGAGACGGCCACAAAGAACGGGGCCAGGCTAACCGGAGCAGACGGCGGCGCGACCACCGGCAGTCGTCCTGCCGCTCAAATCAACAGAATAAAATAAAAAAAAATAAAATAAACAACAACACTGACCCCTCCCCCTCTCGCGTCGATCATCTCCAATTAACCCATGCTCCAAAGAATTAGGGTTAGGTTACTTACCGGCGATGGTCGGTGGCGGAAAAAGCTGCACCGGAGGAAGACGACTTCGGAAGGGTGAGGCACATGGTGGATCACCGGAGGAGAGGCAGCGTCGAGCTTTCGGTGGGAGATAGATTCGAGAATGGATCGAATCCCGTGGAGGGTTCTTCCTTTATAGGAAGATATCCCTCTCTCCCACGCCGTCGACCCGGTCTCCACCTCCTCCGCCGAGAAATCCGGTCAATCAGTACCAGGCTTCATCCGAACTGAAGTCGGCAACCCGGTTGTCGATTTCAGTCCAAACGTGCTCGGGCTAGCCCTTCTCTTGGGCTGGGCCTCACATATCTCATGTGCCCAAGAAGTAAATCAAGTTGCAGACTACGTTGCTAATAAAGCATTAGGCGGGACTTTCCACTGGGCTCAATAGGCCGATCGATGAGGATGCTAGTTTGGCCATCCGTTGCAGGTAGGGCTGGAAATGGGCTGACCCAAAAGCTCATTATTTGGAATTGGGCTGGGCTAGCTCAATAAATTTCGGGCCGGCCTGAAGTTGGTTCAAGTTGTGGACGAAATTTTAAATATATTTGACTAGTCTTAGGACAATAAAGTCCATTTAATTTTTGGACTAAAGGGATGCACGGTTCGATCCAAAAATTTTAAAAATATAGTTTTTGAACCAATCTAATGAACTTTGGACCGGCCCATTTCCGGCCCTAATTGCATGCCGATGCATCTAGAATTCTCAATTCCATTGGGCATGTCTCCTTTGTGTTGTTGCTGCCGTTTTATTCTCTCCCCGACATCTTAACCTTTTATCCGTATGGCTAATGTTTATTCAGTTGGATGATGACTCGGGGTGTTTACCGTTGGTACGCTGCTCGAGATTCTGGTATTCTGTAGTTAACACGGTGATTTCCATTTTTTATCTAATTTGATATACGACCTTTAAAGCATCTTTATGTCAGACTGCAAGTTTTTCATATTTGTTTTCTTAGAGGGATTCAATCATAGGTTGCAGCGGCTCCTCTTGTACTCTAGTATCTGAAGGCTCGCTTCTCCTTTCAGAGGTTACGGTTTCCATGCTACCATGTCTTTTGGTGCTAATTCACTTGCTACAGTCGTTCGGATATGGATATATTTCTGGAGGCCTCAATAGGATATATTTCCCGGATTTTTTTTAAATAATATTTTTTTAATAAATATTTACCGAAGTAACGTCAAACGTGGATTGGAATATATTTATCAAATTCATATTATCTGGTTTGAATGGCAAACGCATCAAAAAAAAAAAAAAAAAACTTCAAATTTCAAATAAAAATATTTAAAATAATTAATCAAATAAAAATTTAAAAAATTATAGATACAACCTGCAATTCTTCTTAGTCCTGCATCCCCATTTTTCAAAATAAAAATTAAAAAATTAAATAAAGTCTAAATAAAATCATAAATTATTATCTTAATAATAATATAAAATATTAATATTATAAATAAAAGTCATTCTAATATATAATAAATAATATAAAAATTATAATAAATATATTATAATATATTAAATTATAAATTAAATTATAAAATATAATAAATATAATAAATATTTTATAACATAATATAATTAGCCGGTGTCAGTCTAATCGCCAGTCCGAATGCCAGGCCGATGCCAGTCCGGTTGCTAATTCGCAAGTTTGGTCAGTGCCAGTCCGACCATCAACCCCGTGCCAATCCGGTTACCACGTCGATACCAGTCTGACCGTCAGCCCGGTCGCCAGTCTGGTGCCAATTTGATTGCCAGCCCAGTACTAGTCCGATCCCCTACTAGGTACCAATTTGGTTGCCGGTCAAGCCGCCAATCCGATCGCTAGGCCGGTGCTAGTACGGTTGCAAGCCTCGTGCTAGTCCGGTCGCCAGTCCGGCCACCAATTCGCCCATCAAGCTAGTACTAATCTGGTTGCTAACCCGGTACTAGTCTGGTCACTAGTCCAATTACCAGTCCGGTATCAGTTCGGTCTCTAGATCGGTGCTAGTTCGGTTGTCAGCTTGGTGCTAGTCCGGTTGCTATTCCTGTTACCAGTTCGATGCCAGTCCAGTCACCAGTCCGACCACTAGGTCGATTACAATCCGATCGCGAGTCTGGCCACTAGCCCGGTGCTAGTCCAGTTGGACGAGCGACCGAACCGACACTGGACCGGCGTCTAGGCTAGTATCGGGCTGGTGGCTGGACTTGCGACCAGTCTAGCGACTGGACTGGTACCGAATTGGTGCCGGAATAGCAATCAGACTAGCACCAGGTTAGCGACCAGAATAGTGACCGAACTTGCATCAACCCGGCAACCAGACTAGCGACGGAACTAGTACCAGGCTGGCAATTAAACTAATGACTAGACTAGCACTAGGTTGGCGACCAGAATAGTGACCGAACTTGCATCAACCCGGCAACCAAACTAGCGACGGAACTGGTACCAAGCTGGCAATTAAACTAATGACTAGACTAGCACCAGGCTGGCGACCGGATTGGTACCGATTTGACGGATGAACTAGCAACTAGACTAGCACCGAACTGGTGACTAGACTAGCACGAGACTAGAGACCGAACTGGTACCGACCTGGTGACCGGACTGGTAACCTGACTAGCAACCGAACTGGTACTGGGCAAGAGACCAAACTAGCACCGGGCTGGCAATCGAACCGGCACCAAGCTAGCGATCAAACTGGTGGTCAGTTTAGTACCGGGCTAATGATCGGACTGGCATCGATTCGATAGGTGAATTGACGACTGGACTAGCACCGACATGGTGACCGGACTGGCGACTAGACTGGCACCGACTAAATTATAAATCTTATATTATATTATAAAATATTTATTATATTTATTATATTTTATAATATAAATTATATTTTATAATTTAATTATTATAATATATTTATTATAATATTTATTATATATTATAATAAGTTTTACTTTATAATATTAATAAGATGATTTTATTTATATTTTTTAATTTTTTAATTTTTCTTAATTTTTTTATTTGAAAAATGGGGTACAGGAATAAGATGAAACTGCAAGTGTGACCTATGGGTAGTAAAGCAAAAAAAATATACCTATAATTTTTTTTTATCTTTTATATTATTTTTAATATTTTAAATATTTTTATTTTGTAATTTTAAGTCACAAATTTAATATGTAGTTTTTGATTTGACTATCATGCAAATCAAATAAAACTAGTTAGGTAAATATATTCCAATTCACATTAGTTCGGTAAATATTTATTAAAAATATTATTAAAAAAATTTATATTTCCCTCTTCTCTTTTTTTTTTTTTTGATTAATTGGTGTGTTTAAAGTAGGGAATAAATACAACCGAAAAAGTCAGAAAGCAGGATATCACAAAAAGCTCTTGGAGCATCCCCGAGGAGGTCCACAGGACATCAGCCGTATGATGGGCTATATAAAAAGCTACCAGTCTGCCGCTGAGTTAGCTTTTCAGTAAACATGCCGAATGATAATAGAAGTAATACCCCGATGAAAACAACGATATCCCGCAAGAGAGAATGTGATAGGGGGAATCGCAAGGCTTCCCGAATCCAAGATATAATGGTAGCCGAATCCCCCTCGAGGAGAATGTAGTCAGCTCGAAGGACTTGCGTGGCATAGAGTAGACCAGCCCATGCTCCGTGGAGCTTCGCAACAAGAACTATCATAGAGTGAAGAAAGTTGCCCGTTGCCGCGACGATGTGGAGACCCCGGTCCCTGATGACGAAAGCAGCTCCAGCCCTATGACCAATGACACTTCTATCAAAGTTGACCTTAACATACCTCGGAGATGGGGGCTCCCAGGAAATGAAAATCTGAGAGGACGCTTGAAGAGCAGAAAGTGAGCCCCAGTTGTGGGAGGTAGATAAGGTCAGCATCATAAACTCATGGGCGTGAGCACGGGTTCGTTCGACAACCACTCCAGGGGAGGGTGTCGAATAGTCAAAGACCACTGCATTGCGAGTGAGCCAAAGATGATAAGCAGTATAAGCCAGGAGAGTAGCTGATGGATGAGCAGACGGTGGCCGAATTAGGAAAATAAAGGTATCAATACGGTCAACGACATTCCAGAATAATTAAGAAAATCTAGCTCACCTCCAGACCTGTATCGCCCAAGGACAAAGAAACAAGACATGGTCTAGGTTCTCGACATAATATCCACAAACCTGGCAGTGGGGAGGCAACTGGATCCCTATATAGATAAGAAGATCTTTAGTAGGAAGATGTCTCCAGGCAACTTCCCAGATAAGAGGCTCACTCTAGGGTGAACATGCAACTTCCATATCCAGCCCAAATCAAGTGGGTGTAAAGAGGGCTGACAATAAAGAGAGTACAGCTTTGACAAAGGAGCTCTAGCCTGAGTAGAGGATCTCCAGACACAGAAATCAGCAGCAACAGTAACTGGCAAAGCAATAGCGAGTATCCGAGATCCAAGAATATGTCCAAAGGAGAGAAACACCAAGCTAGAATTCCAATGAGTACCATCAGGAGTGAATAAATCCGATATAGATAAAGAATATGGGATGTTAGATGATATAAAAGTTAGCCACCTAGCCAAAGGGATATCGGATATCCAAAAGTCGTTCATGAAATCAATAGCAGCCGTCCCCCACCAACCACCTGGTCTGAGGAAGTATAACCGGAGCTCTGGTCAGCATCTCCCTCCAGATTGGGGAATAACGATGCCCCCTACATGGAGGGTCCAACGAAGATAAGGGCCCATACATATCCCGCATCATAGAAGCCCACATACCCTCAAGGCAGAAGATAAATCTGGTCACATGTCTAGCCAGCAAAGCCTCTCGCATAGTCAATAAGAAGTGAATGCCAAGACCACCCTCCTGAAGAGGTTGGCATACATCATGCCAATTAAGAAGATGAACTCCCCGCCCAACCATGCCAGGCTCCATAAGAAGGTGCACATAAGTTGCTCCACCCTGGTGACCACTAAGATAGGTACAATAGCATGGAAGAGCATATAAATGGGTAAAGAAGATAATACTAATATGATTAGAGTGATCTACCTATAAGAAAAAGGACTCTCCCCTGCCAACCCTCCACCCTATCCTAGACAGCTCGGATCAAGATATCAGCCTCATTCTTGAGAAGCCTTCTGCCGGTGATCGGAATCCCCAGGTAGAAGAGCGACCCCCATGCTCCGAAATACCAAGAATAGTGCAAATATTATGACAAGCATGGGTCGTCAGTTTGGGGCTGAAGTGGATGGTAGATTTATGCAGATTAACTCGTTGACCAGAAGCTAAGCAATAATGCTCCATAATTCGACGAAAGCCCTAGGTACAGGGGATCGTAGCTCTACCAAGGAGGAGGCTGTCGTCTGCAAAGAGAAGATACGAGATAGGGTGGGCTCCTAGGGCTGGAATGTAAAGGAGATTTCCAGTCCAAAAGCCGCAACCTGCAGAGCTCATGACAGAGTATCAGCACAGATAATAAATAATTAAGGAAATAGAGGACAACCTTGGCAGAAACCAAGGTTAGAGCAGAAGAATTCTATTGGAGTACCATTGATAATTAGAGCATAAGTAAGGCAGAGAACACATGCTAGAACACGAAAAATCCACCAGTTGTGGAACCCAAACTGAGTCAAAGACCACTCCAAAAAATCCCATCGCATGCTGTCATAAGCACACTCCATATCTAATTTAATAGCTATAAGAGTGTCTGGAGGAGGCCCTCTGCAAGTCAAACATGAATTCCTGGACAATGAGAATGTTATCAGAGATGCTCCGTCCCCCAATAAAACCTCCTTGTTTAGGACAAATAATTTGGGAAAGAATAGGCTGCATTCTGATGACCATAAGTTTAGCACAGATTTTATATAATGTATTGCAGAGGCTGATGGGCCGGAAATGAGCCGGTTCAGAAGCATTTTGGCGCTTGGAAATAAGGATAATAAAGGTCTGCTTCCAGTCATCCGGTATATGACCCGAAATAAAGAAAGTACGCATAGCCTGAACAATGTCAGTGGAAATAATTATCCAGAATCTCCTGAAGAATATAGAGAGAAATCCATCAAGTCCAGGAGCTTTATCTTCAGCCAAGGACCATAAGGCATCCCTTACTTCCTCCTCCGAAAGGATAGTATAGTTAGTTGTTGATTCTGAATAGGAGACACCACCTGCAAAGGAGGAGGAAAAGTAAAGGATACAGGATGATTATTAGGAACATTCCATCTGGATCTGAAGTAATTTGTGACCTCCTGATAGATATCATCATCTTCCTCCGTCCAATTTCTCTGAGAGTTGCGGAGGCCTCTAATATGATTTCGGAGTCTGCGAACTGTAGCTGCCTGATGAAAAAATCTTGTATTTCTATAACCTTTCCTGATCCAGTGGATCCTCGACTTCTGTCTCCAATAGATTTTCTGTTGAGTGGGAAGAGAATGGTGCATAGCCAAGTGGTCCCGTAGGGAGTCCATGTCAGAGTCATCGAGGCCCCCTTCCTGCTCCGTCTCCTTTTTCTAGTATAAGCACCAGCTCCTTTTTCTTGCAGGGAAAAAAAAAAAAAAAAAAAAGAAAAAGAAGAAGCACATTCTGCAACCATGCAAGGAAATGAAGCATAGAATCTAAAGGCCAGAGATCCCCTTTGTTGTTCAAAAATTAAAAAATGCAACAAGTTTACCGTTCTTTTTTTTGACTGGACAACAAATTTACCATTCAACGTAGCAAAATCAACATTTTAATAGGAGATTCAAAAGGCAGCACACATTCAAAAGCCAATGCAGATCTACTTACCATTGTTCACCCTAGACAACCCCCACCCCACCCCACCCAAACAAAAGAAAAATAGTCGTCCCCGTAGTCCACCAACACGAATCAGCATCAGCAAGGACATAAAACTCAATGCATGTCAATCAGCCATCTGATCTTGATAAATGAAAAACATGGGGCTAATTGAAACCTTGCATATCAATCATGGAATTTTTTGATAGGGGAAAGTAGAGCTGGAGAAGCCAATAATTGGAAATAGATTTATCCAATGGTATGCTGCTGAGGACGGTGCATAACTTAAAAACACAAAAGGTCACTGAAGCAGCAGAGACTGGAAACAAAGGAGAAATATTAGATTTTAGAGAGGCGGGGCATAAGCCCCTTGGCTATTTGGTTATCTCAACTGTAGTAAGACACCACCTAAATGCCAAAGTGCTATTTGGGAGGGTGTTTGTATTGTCTAAAATTGATTTTAAATTTAAAATCAAAATTTTGAGTATTTGACTACATTTCAAAATGCTTTTGAATTGTGTTGAATATTCTAAAAATATGGTTTACGTGTTTGCAAGGATACCCTCGCTATGTTCCTCACATGATTAATTTCACTCTTGTTAATTTCATTGTCCACATCTCCTCCCATCAATCTCATTATCCACATCTCCTCCTATTAATCTTACTATCCATGTCCTTTTTTTCCTCTCCTCCAATTAATTTCATCATCAATGTCTTTGAATCTTTTTTATTTTAGATCAATCTCCTTTTATCTCCATCTATGTCCTCTTTTTAACTCTAATGTATATAACTTCCTTGTTTATTATTTTTTTCTTTTTCCAACTCCATTGTGTATGGCTTCCTTGTTTATTATTATTTTTTCAGATTAATCTCCTCTAGATTGATTAATTTTTTCTTGTTTTTGATATGTATCTTTTTTAGTCATTTTATCATTCAAAGCAATTTTTGAATTTATCCACAGAACATACAACAAAAAATTTCTACAATTTTAAAACAGATTAAGATATTGAAAACCAAATAAAAAACTATTTTGTTTCAAAACAATTTTTGATATCAAAATGTAGCTTTTATTGTAAATTATTTTTTAAACAAAAGCTACACCAACAAAAGAAAAAACATTAACCAGCATTTCAAAGCATATCATTAAAAGCCTGACATCAAATAGCCCACATCTGTTATACTTTAATTAGTTATTAGATTGATCGCCATGAAATGGAAAGCATATGCAAAAGAACTCACTCCACATAAATCTTTGCCAACCTCGTACTCCTCTATCAGTGATAAAATCAATAACAAATTACTGCCACTTCACCTCTTCAGTATAATCACTTTGAACTGTTTTATCCCCGGATTAGCCTGAATCACTTTGACGTTGCATTTTTTAATTCAAACTAACCCTATGTCTTCAACTTTATGTTGAAAAATAAATCCTTTGTTATTAACAGCTGGCTTGCACAAGACTGTCCAAACTAACTCGAAACAGAGGTGTTTCCTGATGTTAAATCTCCTACGTGCTAGGTTCTTGCTAGTCAGAGCATGCCAAGTGAAACTAAGATGTCTTTCAGTTGACAAAAAGTTGAACACGAAAATTGTATCATAAGCACTATACTTGATGGTCAACGTTGTTAGTTGACCCAGGTACCAATTATTATGATTTCAAGCCTTGAAAGGTCATTTTTACGATATGAAAATTATTCACTGTGCAAGTTGTGTGCACTCCAGGCAGATGAGTCCACGAGACATCCGTTGGCTGCACAAAAAGAACTTTATCATGCGAGTGGGATGTGATAGGGAATTTAGCTCCAAAAAAAAAAAAAAAGGCTCCAGCAGTTGGGGCATGAAACCAAAATGTAATTACTCCCGCAGGGCATCACAAACTCAGGAAGATAATGATGTATTAGAATAACAAGCACAACGAACCCTGCACATCATTAAACAAATTCAAAGCAAATAAAAGCCTCACAACATTTCTGAAGTAAATGAACCTCTCACATTGCTCCTCTAAATAAAATCTGCATGAACTAATCAAAATTGTACATTTAAGAAGTCCTATCTGCCACAAAGAACTAAGAAAAATGCTCTAAAGCAACATATCCTATTTTTATTGTTTCACCTTTGACACAATCAGTCTGTCCCCAGGCAAGGATATAACATGGCATTCTTAATCTAAAGAACACAAGGGAAAAAAAAAAAAGCCTAAATACAAACCCAGTACCTTTTTATCTTGTCTGTGTGGGAGAACAGAGCAGCCCTGATGCATCTGCACCCCCCACTGCAAGCTCACAAACAGCACAAATCTGCCCCTCCGTAGCTGGCACAAAGCGAGCCCCACAATATGGGCAGGAAATATCCTTCTGCCCACGGTAGATTGGAACAAAAGTAGCCCCACAAACTATGAATGGATTCCTGTAATCATAATTCAGCTGGTTGGTATCCTTTTTATCACTGCAAGCCTGCAACACCTGCCTAGCCTTCTTCGCTTGGGCTTCAGCAGGACTGTTCTCCAGAAGCATCCTAGCAAAATTGGCAGCTGTAGCAAAGTTCCCACCCCTGTAGCAGCTACTCATTGCACTTGCGATCACAAGTCTCATGTGAATCTTTTGAAGCTTACAGTTGGTGAAATAGGCTGCCAACTCCTGCTGACGAATTGCATTGTCCTTAATTTCCTTTCTTTTGACTTCCATCTTCAAGCCCAGAACATACTCTCTTGCTATCTCGATAAGCTCCTTCACTTCATCAACTTCCCTCTTTGAGTCCACGACCAAAAGTGGGATAGTGTGTAGGATACTGAGAAATTGACGCAAAGCCTCTGGAAACTTTCCCTCTGTTGTGACCCGGTAAGCAGCCTTAAGCTTCTCATCCATCTGTGAAAACTTGAAAACAAGGGCTGGTGGGCCCCTCACATTAGGACTGGCAGATTCAGTCCAACCCTTCTCAACAGCAATTGATATCACCGGTGCTGTAGCAAAAGCACGAAGATATGTGTGGCTACCTTCATAAAGTTCCACAAACAATGGCTTTAAGGGAGCAAAGTTCTTTATGCCCAGTTGCCGGCTAAGCAGGCGCATGGCAGTGTCAAAATTTCCAGCAGCCACATGCTCCCCTGCCAGAGATGATTTCTGAATCCAAATCTGGCTTACTGGTATGCCAGGCGTAGGAGCAACAAACAAAGATGAACGAGCATTGGTGCTAGCTTTTGGCATTTCCATATCTGGTGGTAATTCCAAATCTTCAAGGTCCCACCCTCCCTCATCATTCTCTTCGGTTGCTTCACCATCCTCAACCTCTGCTACTATATCACCATTCTGAATCACACCTTCAACATCAACAATATCCAAATCCTCATCACCCCAGTCAGCACCGATAGCTTCTTCTTCCTCATGTCCTGCCGTCCCAAGATTATCCAACTCGCCTTCAAAAACACCTCGCATCACCCTTAATAATGGCCAATCACCACTGCACATGAGTGGCTGAGGTGGCATCAGAAGAGAACTGACTTTTCCTTCAGGTATAAAGGGAACATTATCTCCCAATTCAGCTGCAAGCCTGTCAGCAACTTCAGCAAGCCCATGAGTGGCAGCTGTGATATATGCAAGAGGCAAATGGCCAGCTCTCTCCAAGATCATGACACGTTCCTGAACGCCACCTAGATACATGGCATTGTGGAACTGACCCATCACATCATTTTTAATCTCAGCTATCCTCAACATTTTGGACAGTTTTTCCATGTTCCCTGTTACAAGATAGAGAAAAGATAGCCTCTCAAAGTTTTTAGTCCTCTGGTATGCATATTCCATAATACTGGTGTTTCCTTGTCGGAGAGCCTCAATGCCCAACCTGTACCAGTAGTCTTTCTCATCTATCTCCTTTGCTGAAGCAACAGCAATCTGGATGTTACCACTCTCAAGAGCCAGGTTGAATCGGGTCTTCTCATCTTTGACAAAATGGAGAGCTACTTCAGGGAAACCTTTCTGCTGCAGATATGTGATCACAGCCTGTCCGCATAGCTGTGAATGCCTGATCATGCTCATCACATGGTCGTATCGTTTTCGCAAAAGGGCAAGCTTGAAAATGTATTCTGTAGCATCAATTGATATAACTTGATTCTTTCCATCACGATCCAAGCAGTAGACATTGCTACCAGAAACCTTGGTTATGTAAATAGGAACATCGAGGGTTCTTACGATTCCACTGTCCCCACTAGGAAGGCAGTACTTAATATGGTTCAAGGTTGTATAAATAAAAATGCCATTCTCATCCCAGGCACCACTTTTCACACGGATGGTCTCGTGGAGAGTGCAATGATGGACAAGTTTCTTGCTAGCAATGACTATAGCATGTTTGCTCAACAAGGCAACAGACTCCATGTCACTTGACCAAAAAACATATTTGACAGATGGGGCCTGAAGTTCCCCAAGAACAAGCCCCTGTTGCAGATCAAAGATGACCACCCTATCCTCAGCCCTGCACAACAGACTGCCTGTCCCGGCATAAAATATGGCATCAGTAACAATAGGAAGAGGACTCTTTTTAACAATCTCATTCTTAAGATTCTTCACCAACGCTTGATTGTTACCCTTGTCGAGAACTGCAAACCTGTTGCGAGCTACAAAAACAGCCGAGCCGCCAGATCCCCTCTTTGCTTCCTGCATATAATCACCCCTTCCGGCAGAATCCTTGGGAACAATATAGAGTTCGTATGAACCCCCATCCACATCAGAGCAGAGCAAGACAGCATTCTCTGTGGGACTGTAAGACAGTGTTTTGGGTCCCTGATTTAAGCTGACAGAACCAGGCCTTCTAATTGGAACCGCTTGATTATCCTTTTGGGCTGAAAACTCATAGAAACACAAAAACCGATCTTTGACATAGTAGAGAGTATCTCCACTCACAGAGAATGCAGGGCGCTCTCTCTCCAATTTAAAAACAATCATACCACTGTCATGACCAGCTGCAAGAAGGTTCATTTCTGGATGTGCAGCAAGAATCCAGAAACGGTCATGTTCACGGCGAAATGTCTGAATACCAGTGCGTTTTGTGGCATCCCAAATGCGAATGCTTTTGTCTTCTGAGTTTGACACGATAATATCCTGCTTTGCATGGAACATTACACAAGAGACATTATTCATGTGCCCTCTCAATGTGTCCACTTCCCAAGCCTTTGTATCTATATAACAAGACAAGTGACTTGTGTTAATACATTTCCATTCTATTTAAAGACCACAAGGTATATTAAAAGTTTCCATGTTTAATTCTTGAACATTAATTTTTTTTTTTAAAAAAAAAACTATATTGTTTATTCATTTTATTTTCATGATACTCAAAATAATCTATGCATATTCCCCAGATTTAACATAGAGTAGTAATTTACTAAACTTTTGTATTGTTTCAATTTTTCCCCTTCCATGGATACTATAAAAGACATGAGGAAGCTTAAAAAGCGCTTTTGAGTTTACCATTCATTCGCCATAGTTTCAACTGTCGATCATCTGCTCCAGACACGATAAGAGGCAGGCTGGGATGAAATGATGCCCAGTTGACTCCACGATCATGACCTTCCAAGACATACTTGACAACAGCATCAACTCCACCAAATAGATCAGTGTTCACCTGGCTCAGGCGCAAGATGTCATCAGTCGGTGACACCGTCTTCTTCCTCAGTGCACCAATATCCCAAACCCGGATCGTCTGATCCAGGGAAGCTGATACAACCAGGTCCTCCTTCAGATGGAAAGAGGCACACATGACATAGTGGTTGTGACCTGTTAACACTGAAATGCAGGTGCGAGACTGCCAGTTCCAGATTCTAATAGTTTGATCATCGCTAGCACTGACAATCCACGGATACTCATCATGAAAGTGGACTGTCCGAATGTAATCGAGATGCCCAAGAAGGGTAAATAGGCACCGATGGGTCTTGTAATTCCAGACCTTGATCTTGTAATCATCTCCTGCAAAAATATAGCATTAAATTGGGTAATCCGAACTCACAATACAACTTTATAAAACTCAGAACTTACTATTCAATTCTCAATATTTAGGATCTCAAAATATCATATCAAAGCGCAAGCAAGCAAAGTTCAATCTTCAGGTTTTACAATTGATAGACCACAGCGTCAAACTCAAAAATAATCAGGTCAACATATAAATTAGATGAACAAAGAACACATGCCAGCGTTAACTATATGCACCATCCCAACCTAAATCATTTGCATGCAATTCATTAAGAACTGAACAAAACCGCCAAGATCTACATACATTATTATTAAAACCAATGTAATAGGAACTTCTTTCAAGTTCGGCAGATATAAACCAATGTTTTACATTATTAACAACAAAAGTAGGGTACAATAAAACTCCATCCGGGTATAATAAAACTCCATCCGTAAAGAGAAGATTCTGATGACAAGAAGGGGAAGAAGAATCACCTCCGGAGACGAAGAGGGGCTGAGATTTATGGAAGTGAACGCCGCGCACAGGGCCATCGTGCTCGTCGAATCGGTCAATGAGGGTGCCCACCCGGTAGTCCCATAGCTGGATCACGCCGCTGTGGAGGCTGGCGAGGATCCATGGCCGCTTGCTGTGGAAGCTCAGACCCTTCACCCGATTGCTCTTAGTCTCGAACTTGGTCAGCATCCCTCTCCTTCTTCCTTCCTCCCTTTCGCCGCCTCCTTAAGACAACTGATCTCCGGAATCCCTAACTACCCCAAGAAGCCTGCGAGATCCAAAGAAACCGATTGAAAGGATCCAGATTAGACGGGGGAAATCAGATGCCAGCCTTAGGGTTAGGACTTGGATCGAAGAGCGGATCTGGAACCAAGAAACGGTGGGTGAGGAAGGGCTCTAATTTCGGGATCTCAGATCTCGATCTAGAGAGGAGGAAACGAGGATGGGGAGAAAGAAGACGGAGAGAGGTCGAGAAGATAGATCTCCACCAAGAAGATATCGCCGTCGCCGCGAGAGAAGAGTAGGGGGAAACGCACCACGATCAGATCTCTCCCGCCCTCGCCCACTGCGACTCCCCTCCCGTCTTATGCTATCGTTTTGTTCTTATGCCGTTGCCAGCGATCGACGAAGAGACGGGGGGAGCGGTGAGTTGTAGATGCTCATGTATTGGAAAGCTTGAAAGTTGTCGAGATTTGTCAGCGGCAAGTCATGTGAATATTGTTGCCGTCAAGATCGTCGTGATCCGTAGTAGCTGATAAAATCAGGTATTATATATCTATTCATTTAAAATATTTTGATATTTTAAATCTGTAAGGAAGCAATGTTAGTGATCCAGGTCCGAAAATTTCGGCGGGGGCACTCTAGCGATCAAGTCAGTGACGATCCAGGAAAATAGATCCTCCTAGTCGAGCCACTCTCGATGAGCTCCACACTAGGAGGAGTGAATATAGTGTGAGTGGAAGATGAGGACGAGCTGGGAGTGGTGTTGGCCGAGGTGGTCTTGCCCTCCTCTCTGGCTTTCCTCCATTTTGTTGTTATGGTTCATCTGGTGTTTTTGAATTGAGAAGTATGCTATGGATGTAGTGATACTGGATCAGATGCCGATACCTCTTTTGCTTACTCCGGCGGGATTTTCTACCTTGGTTTGCTTTGGGATCTCCCCCCGCTGTCGTGTACGGCGAGGTACCGTGACGTAGACGGGACGTCTCTCCTGTTTTGACAGTTGAGGAAGCTTCCATAAATCTCTGACACTCCTTCTACCTGTCCCCCTCCTGGGAGCCTGACAAGGCCTCGATCGACGGGCCACCGGTCTTGGGACCCGTGCTTTCCGGTAGGGTCTTTTCTTCGGTTGTACGGTGGATCGGCGGAGGGCATGGTGCCTTGATATGAGCTTTCCTTTCTTTCTGGAGTGAGTGACGGCCGTGGGCATTAATTGCAGCATTGTTGGTGTTGTCGTACGGCCCTCGGGAGTAGTCACTGTCCTCGGAGGGGAGGCATGGCTCCCTTGGCGGCTGGCACGTTGGTTTGAACCGAAGGCCGATCTGGAAGGGTAGGGCCTGCCTTCGGTGGACTCGCCTCGGTGCTGCTCGGCAGGGTGAAGACAGGCTAAGCTCGGCTGCGGAGGGGCGCCTCGTGGCGGAGAAGGCTGAGCTCGACTCCTGACCATGGGGCCCGGCTTCAGGCAAGCTCGGCACCGGGGTGCCGCCCAGCCCAGGGGACCTAAGCTCGGAGGGGCATCTCGTGGCGAAGGAGGCTGAGCTCAACTCATGACCACGGGGCCCGATCTCGAGGGGTCCGCCTTGGAGGGACTAGGACTCGGCTCCGGCCTAGGTGTTCCGGGCTTGTGGGAACGGACCTAGCGGAGGACGAGCTCAGCTTCGGCGGGCAAAGGTGTTGCTTCAGGGGAGCTCAGCCCGACGAAGGCGCTCGTGTTGAAAGCTTGTCGTGGCGTCTGATGGGGGCTCCACGTCAGCTACCTCACGCCACGTCAGCTGCCTCGTGCCACATCAGCGATTTGGTCCCATCATTTGCCCCCCACGCCTGAGGCTCATTGGCGCGCGGCGCTTGGGGAGAAGGGCATAATTATGGCGCTGACATGGAAAGGAGGAGAAATCTGGTGCAATGATGGCCAAAATCGGCGGCGCCTCGCTCTGCGGTCCTACGAGCCTGCGGGAGGATGCCACGTGGCCACGTAGGGGGAGCCGTTGAGGCGGGCGCGGAAGTCAGAGCGACCGCGGTCGGATGGGCGCGCTGGCCAAATGGATGGTTGACACGCGGCGGGCGTCTTCTCGGGGGCCGCAAAGGTACGATCGGGCGTATATAGTTTAGGAAGGAGGGATAAGTCTTTTCGAAGCTTACCCTCATTCAAACTTTGCGCGCCCAGCATCCCGCAGGAGTATTCTCCCTCTTCTTCTTCCTCTCCGGCCGCCGGCGACTTATTAGGGTTTTTGCAGGTTAGCCCCCCTTTCTCGTCCTTTAGGAGTCGTCTTAGGGTTTCTCCTGTCCCTTTCTTTCTTTTTCCTTTTTTTACTTCATTTTGTTGCTAATTTGGCTCTTCCCATTGCAGCAAGGGCGGGAGCTAATCCTCATAAAGGATTACTGTCGCAACTGGACGAGGAGGGACAGAGAGCAGGGAGCTGAGCTCGCATCCCTCAAGGCAGAGGTAGGTCGAAAGGATGCGGAGGTCCGGGAGGCTGGCCAGAAGGTGAAGAGCCTCCAGACCGAAGTAGCCGACGCGGCCAGAATAAGAAAGGAGCTCGAGTCCAAGCGGGCCCGGTAGAAGGAGCTCTGGGCCGAGTCGGAGGCAGCCAGAGAGAGGGCCACCTCCACTGAGAAGAAGGTGGCAGCGGCCGAGAAGAGAGCTGCCGATGCGGAGGAGAAGGCCGCTCTTTCCCACCATGCCACCGAAAGTGCTCAGAAGGGACTGGCGGCGGCTGTCCGTCAGTCCGAGCACCTGGGAGCGCAGCTGGAGGAGGTCCGGCGCTGGGCCGAAGCTGCAGAGAAAGTAGCTGCTGATGTAGTGGCTGCTTTCAAGGCGACCCCGGAGTACCTCAAGGACTTCCGGGAAGCGGCAACGGACTCCTTCGCCAAGGGGTTCGCGTACCACCGGTCCTAGCTGCAGGGAGTCCTATCCGAGGAGCAGCTGGCCGCGCTTCGAGTCCCCGGGAAGAAGGCTTCCTTTGCAACGACGACGGTGGCGGCAAGGTAGGGAGCTGCTCCAACTGAGGCTCGTACCCCAGTGACCTCGGCGGCACCTGACCCTAGGGAGCCGACACCGACGGCGGCGAGGGCAGCACCTGCGCCGCAGCCGGAGGCAGCTGATCCGGCCCTAGCGGCTCCAGCAGCTGAACCTGCTCCTCTAGCAGAGGTCGCCTAGGGGCATGCTCAAGCGACGGAGGTGGAGGAGTGAGAGGTCCCAGCCGTGCGTCGCCCGGGGAAGGAACCAGCTCCTTAGGATAGGATATTTTTTCTTTTATACTTGTACTTTTCTTTTGTTTTCTTTTCTTCTTGACCAGGTCACTCGGCCTGTCGGGGCCCGGAAGATAGTGTAACCAACTCCTTCAGTAATGAAATTCACTTTTGCAATCACTGTGTCTCTATTATCTGTAATGTGGAATGTCTCTTCTCTCTCTTCTCCTCCCTTTCTTTGCTTTTTCTTCTTTTTCGGTACAGAGAGGTCCGAGAGGGGAGCCGAGGACTTTGACTGGCACGGACCCGGCGTTGAGCTTGAGGTCATGCCGGTGATGAATGTTGGCCTTGGACTCAGTTGCTTAGGGACATGATTCAGTAGTCACCGTCTTGGAGCTAGGCTCGGAGACGTCGAAGGCTGAGATCCCTGGTATTGGAAGTCTGAGTCTTGAACCTTAGTGTCTCGGAGCTGGTCCCAAGGATGTTGATGATTGAGGATTACAGCGCCGGAAATCTGAGTTCTGGACCTTGGCATCCTGGAGTTAGGCTCGGAGGCACTAAGTGCCTGGGGGCTTCCCAGGTCTTTGTGCCGGAGGACTTTTCTTCGGGCTTTGATGCCGGGGAGCTGGGCTCGCTGGTGCCTGGGGCTTCCCAGGTCTTTGTGCCGGAGGACTTTTCTCCGGGCTTTGATGCCGGTGAGCTGGGCTCGCCGATGCCTGGGGCTTCCCAGGTCTTTGTGCCGGAGGACTTTTCTTCGGGCTTTGATGCGGTGAGCTGGGCTCGCCGGTGCCTGGGGGCTTCCCAGATCTTTGTGTCGGATGACTTTTCTCCGGACTTTGATTGGCGACGATGCTGCCCAGCCCAGGGGACCTGAGCTCGAAGGGGCACCTCGCGGTGGAGGAGGTTGAGCTCGACTCCTGACCATGGGTCCCGATCTCGAGGGGTCCGCCTGAGGTGGGAGCTCATGCTCGGCTCCGACCTAGGCATCCCGGGCTTGCGGGAGCTAACCTGGCAGAGGACGGGGCCCGACTTCGGTCGTCGTCATGGAGCCGGGCCCAAGGGTGTTGTTGATGACGAGATGCATGGCTCAGAGGTGCTTTTGGCCGGAGATCTGAGCTCCGGTCTTGAGCAGGCATCCCAAAGCTAGGCTCGGGGATGTTGATGATGACGAGCTGCGTGGCTCGGTGGTGCCCTTGGCCAGAGGTCTGAGCTTCGGTCTTGAGCAGGCGTCCTGGAGCCGGGCTCGGGGATGTTGAGGATGACGAGCTGCGTGGCTCGGTGGTGCCCTTGGCCGGAGGTCTGAGCTCCGGTCTTGAGCAGGCGTCCTGGAGCTGGGCTCGGGACGTTGATGATGACGAGCTGCGTGGCTCGGTGGTGCCCTTGGCCGGAGGTATGAGCTCCGGTCTTGAGCAGGCATCCTGGAGCTGGGCTCGGGGATGTTGATGATGACGAGCTGCATGGCTCGGTGGTGCCATTAGCCGGAGGTCTGAGCTTTGGTCTTGAGCAGGCATCCTGGAACTGGGCTCGGGGACGTTGATGATTAGAATTTCTGGTACCGTTGTCAGGGCCATTTGCAAAGCACTTTGCTTGGCCATGGGCTCTGACACGGTCTTGTACATATCTTACAATAAGATGCCTTGAGCAACTGCCGCTAGGACATTTTTTTCTTGTTTTGCCTAGTTTTGGGGGATTTTCCTTGTGTCGGGGCTTCTTGCAAGGAACCAGAAAAATGCAAGTCTCCTCGATACCTTGGAATCCCCGGGATGGGATTTGGCGGGATGCCCCGCATGTATAGTATCGGGAGGGTGAGTGAGAATAATTGTGGGCTAGTTTTCTGGTGGATTCTTGCGATTCATCGTTGCCTCCTCTGTCTTCTGAGTCCTTAGATAGGTCTAGTGGTAGTTGCATTTTGCTTGTAATCTCTCCATTTATATTAATGAAAACATTGGTTTTGTCTTTGTGCAGTTGAGTATGTTTCCTTGCCATTTTCCTTTGTCTCTTGTGTGTTTGCCTTGGTTGCAGCATCATATTTCTGTCGCTGGCATGCATTGGCTGGTTCCATTTTGCTGGGCATTTTGGAGCGCCGCACAGGTTTGGCCTAAGCAAAGACTCACCCCGTGACAAGTGGTATCAGAGCAGGTTCGGTTGTGGACATTAGCACAACGCACATGGGTCGCAGGAATGAGGGAGAGACGAGCGAGACGGTGCGTGATGAGGCGACGGTTGCCTCACCAGTCCCGATAAATGTACAAGCTGATAATGCAAAGCCACGAAGCCACAAGGAGCGGATGTCCGTGTTGGAGGTGCAGTTGGCCCAAATGGATGAGAGCATGGCTCATCTATTCTCAATGGTGGACCGTGTTGCAAACTTGGAGTTGAGTCGGGAGCAGCTTATAGAGACTATGGATAATCTCAGTGACAATACTAAAGAGTCTGTCACGCTTTTACGAGAGCAACTGAACGATCTGACCACCAGGGTTGAAGTGCTGACTCAGGCAGTGGGTAACATGCCAGCTCCAGGTGTTATGAAAGGCGGGACAAGCCGGATGAGAGCACCAAAACCTAGAAGTTACAATGGAGCTCGTGATGCAAAGGAGTTGGAGAACTTGTTTGATGTCGAGCAGTACTTCCGGGTGGTGCGACCTGACTCCGAGGAGACAAAGGTCATCTTGGCTACCATGTACCTGACCGGGGATGCAAAACTATGGTGGCGAACTCGGTATGAGGATATGCAGGCGGGCCGATGCATCATTGCCAACTGGGAGGACATAAAGAGGGAGATCAAGGCTCAGTTTTTGCCAGAAAATGTGGACTTTATTGCTCGGCAAAACTTGAGGCATCTCCATCATACAGGAACCGTGTGAGAATATGTGAAGCAGTTCTCTGTATTGATGTTGGACATTAGGGATATGTCCGAGAAAGACAAGCTATTCCACTTCTTGGAAGGTTTGAAGCCATGGGCCCAGTAGGAGTTGCAACGGAGGGGTGTCACCGACTTGGCATCTACTCAAGCTGCAGCTGAGCGCTTGACAGATTTCCTCCCCTCTGACCACCAAAGAAGAAGGCCATGACAAATACCTCCAAGAATCCAAAGCTGTCAAAAGGAAAGGGTGGGGGGAATGAGAAGAAGAAAGACTTTAAAACTAAGGTGGTGCGGGCACCAGACTCAGAAGAAGACTTCAGGAATCCATCTGGATCTCTGATTGATCTTGCCTGAAGAATTAGGATTTTCTGGTTTTGTAATAAGGGTTGACTTGGTCAACTCAATTTTTTTGAGTCTGTATTTCCCTGCAATTTAAATTTTATTGAGTCATGTTGACTCAGTACAAGTCCTAGTAAATGGTCTAGGTCTTCTCCAGGGTGCCACATTTTCTCCCAAGCCCAAGCAAGTGGGCGCCACACTCCCAGCCACACGCCAGAGTCCAGGAGGCGCCACATCTCCATCCCAGTGTCTTGGTCCCCACACCCAAGGGAGCAAGAAATTTTCTTGAAGCCAAAATCAAGGAGGCGCCCCATATATATCTTAAAAGGCCAAGCTAAAGGAGGAAAGAGGCATTTCTTGGGGAGCACTTCAAGGGGGCGCCCAATCCATGCCTAAAAAGACCAAAGCAAAGTTGGGAAGAGCCATGACTTGGGGAGAAAGAAAAGGAGGTGTCCAAAAGAGTTGAGCCATGAAAGGAAGAAGCCTAAACTTGTGGAGCAAGACTAGGAGGTGTCCAAATGAGCCAAACCATGAAGGGAAAATCCTTGATTCATTGAGAGATACTAGGAGACACCCCCATAACCTGCCATTTGGAGCTGATTTTCAAGTTTTCTTGGAGTTTTTGGGCTGCCCACTCATGGAAGGAGTCTTGGGAAGAGAATTTGATGCCTAAAGTGTGGGTTAGTCCTATTAGTCCCACATGGAAATGTATAAAATTTTATTTCTTTGTTATGTCTATATATTCAACTCTATGTAACTCTTGAAAGAAATGATGAATGAATTCAATTTATGTGTGAGCAAACTTTGTGTTTCTCTCTTCCGCACTTGCATTCAGGTGTTGAGCTCCGTGAGGGAGTAAATCCGGGTTCCCCAGGAACCTTGAGGAGGTGTGAGATCTCCAACCCCAAAACCCCTAAACCCTAGGTTAGCCACTTCAACTCCAAAACCCTAGCCGCCCATCATCCTCTTCTTTCCACCAAAACCTAGCCTACCCCCATCTCTCACGGCCTCTCTCTCCAAGTGGAGGCCGACCACCAGCATCCAGGTCTAGTTCGGCTGCTTCGAATACGGAGCAAATCCCAGAGGAAGTCAGATCAGCATCCAGGAGAATCAGGACTTCAGCAACATCAACTTTCAAGTTCTTCTATCTGGTAAATCTTTCCTTGAGTATCTGGTTTCATAACTTGTTCTTCTTCTTTCCCAGATCTTGAGTTCAGGAGAAGCCAACTCTGCCAAAGGACCAGTATTGGAGGATCCATTGCGAAGATATCTGAATCCGGGGATCCAACAATCTGCTCAAGAGAGTCCTTCCACTAAACTCTGTGAAGATCACTGCCTGGTCTGTAACCCTTCTCTTCTCTTTACTTCTATCCTGTTGAAAGTTCAGAGCGAAATCCTAGGTCTGGGAGTTTCTCAACCCCCAGCGATCCTTTACTTCTGAACTACTCTGATAACCTGGTTTCTTTAAATTGTGCTTTCAATTATTACATAGTTTCTTTCAATTTAGTTTAACTTTTCTTTGAGTCAAAACCGACTTCTGAAAATATAAAAAAAAAACAACAAAAAAAGAATTAGTCTTAATTTACTTCTGCATACGCTTCTTTGTTTTTTTGTTCTGCATCAATTTTGGTATCAGAGCTTCCGTTCTGCATCAATTTTGGTATCAGAGCTTCGTTCTACATCATAAGGGGCCAGAACCATCAAGGACCCTAAAATCTGGGTGCTTTCTATGTGGAGGGCCACACATGATGAAGAACTGTCCCCAGAAACAGGCTCTCAATGCCTTGCAAGCCAGTGTGCAGCGAAGCCAAGTTAAACCGGAAGACCTTAGCAGCGATAGTGAGGAGGAACCGGTTGAGGGTCCTAGGATGGGTGCCCTCAGACTACTCAATGCTATCAAGGGTCAAGTGGGGGAGTAGCTCAAGCCATCCAAGCTGCAATAGCCAAAGCAGCAGCAGCGGTCGAAACTACACTAAACTCACCAGCATGCTAGTCGACGAACCAATGAACTCATGTATGTGCAAGTGGAGCTCAATGGTCGTGTAACTCAAGAAATGGTGGACACTGGGGCAACCCACAACTTTGTTGCTGATCGGGAGGCCACTTGCCTTGGATTGAAGCTGGAAGGGGATTCTAGTAGAATGAAGGCAGTGAACTCGAAAGCTCAGCCCATTGTTGGACTTGCAAGGGAGGTGCCAATGCGAGTCGGAACTTGGTATGGAAAAGCCAATTTCATGGCTGTACCGCTGGATGATTTCCAGGTGATTTTGGGCATGGAGTTCCTTCAAGCAGCTAGGGTGGTCTTAATGCCATTTCTTGATGCACTATGCATGATGGGGGATGAGTCCCCTTGTGTTGTCCCTGTTGCTCGGCGGACTCAAGAAGGGATGCAGCATATATCTTCGCTTCAACTGAAGAGGGGAATGAAGAAAGGAGAGTTAACCTATGTGGCTGGTGTGAAGCTAGAGTCAGAAGCCAAAGACATGGGTCCTTTGCCTCCTGGGGTGGCTAAAGTCCTCCAGGATTTTGAAGATGTAATGCCTCTCGAGTTGCTGAAGACTTTGCCACCGCGGCGGGCGATGGACCACAAAATTGAACTGGAGGTGGGCACAAAGCCTCCTGCTCGTCCGCCTTATCGTATGGCCCCACCAGAGCTTGCAGAACTCAGGAAACAGCTTGATGAGCTACTAAAGGGAGAACTCATTCGTAGCTCAAAGGCCCCCTTTGGAGCCCCAGTTCTCTTTCAGAAGAAACATGATGGGAGTCTCCGATGTGTGTGGATTATCGGGCCCTGAACAAGGTGACTGTGAAAAACAAGTATCCAATTACTTTAATTGCAGACTTGTTTGATCAGCTGGGTGGAGCTCGATATTTTTCCAAGCTGGATTTGAGATCTGGGTATTGGCAAGTCCGGATCGCAGAGGGAGATGAAGGCAAGACTACATGTGTGACAAGGTACGGGGCATTTGAATTCTTAGTGATGCCCTTCGGATTGACTAATGCCCCAGCTACCTTTTGCACACTAATGAACCAGTTGTTCATGACTATCTTGACAAATTCATGGTGGTGTACGTTGATGATATTGTCATGTTAGTCAGACACTGGAGGCCATGAGAAGCACTTGCAGATCATCCTTCAAGTTCTGCGAGAGAACTCCCTCTATGTGAAGAAGGAGAAGTGCTACTTTGCCCAGGAAGAGATTTTGTTCTTGGGACATCGTGTTGGTGGTGGCATGATCCGTTTGGACCAGGAGAAGGTCCAGGCTATACAAGAATGGCAGGCCCCTACTAAAGTGACAGAGTTGCGATCTTTTTTGGGGCTTGTTAACTACTATAGACGGTTCATCGCAGGATACTCTCATCGAGCTGTGCCACTAACAGAACTATTGAAGAAGGATCAATCATGGGATTGGTCTTTGAAGTGCCAAGAAGCTTTTAAGGAGTTGAAAGCTGCTGTAATGGAGGAGCCTGTGCTACGACTTCCAGATCACAACTTACCCTTCTGGTTTCCTACCAGAACTTCTTCCCCTACTGGTTTTGCCCTAGAGATTTCTACTAATCCCACCTCCTTGTTGGATCCTATCGGTCTCTCTCTCAGATACTACTCTACTGGATTCGCTTCCCGGTGAACCCCTGCTAGAGCTGGAGGAAAGGCTTCTAGAAGACCCCGACATTGTAAGGAATGAAGAAATGGAAAGAGGGAGGAAGGACCTCTAACCTATGGAAAAACAAAAATGGTGGACCAGACCACTGGGGAAGACGATGGACTGCAAAGGAAACTGAGAACCCAGGAGCACGAACGCGAAGAAAAATTTCTTTTTCAAGTTCCCTTCCCTTTTATAGGTGAAGGAGATGGATCTTCGAGGCGGTTCGGAGAACTAAACGATCGTGCACCGTATCGGCAGTTTCAATCATGGGTACGGCCTTTTAAAAAGGTCATTAATGAGACAAGCTATGGCGATCCGCGTGAAACCCCATTACTGGCTGAGATCATGCCAACAAAATATCCATGCTCCGGATAATTGCCACGTGTCCGATCCCCACCGAATAAAAATTTCTCTCTCGAGAATTTTCCAAGACTTTTTCGGAATCAAGGCATTTCTTTTGAGACAGCCCATGGTGGAATGACACTTGTCTTCGCCACGTTCTATCGCTCCGCCAGGCAGTTATGGCGAAAGACGTGTCAGGACTCTATCATTATTATTTGACGGTTATCACTAGAAGACATTTAAAGTACTCCCATTCTTCGAAACTTAATTATTTCGAACTTGGGAGTGGGGGACAGCTGTTATGATATCCCAATTTTAGTCCAATTAATTATTTTTTCTCTTATTTTATTGGTCACATCAGCTGGTAAAAGAAGTCTTCGGTTTCATGTTAACCCTGGGTCTTCGGTTTCGTACACTCATCTTGGTCCGAAGACTATGCCTAATATTCATAGTTTCGTATCTATGATCTAGGATATAAGTTTTTACCTTATGTCTTCGGCTTCGTATTATTGAATCTGTCCGAAGACCATGCTCAATATTTATGATTTTGTCTGTTCGGAAGATATTATTAACCCAGTGTCTTCGGCTTCGTACATCCACCTTGATCCGAAGACTATGCCTAGTCTCTATGGTTTCGTATCTATGATCTAGGAGAAATTTATTTACTCCATTGTCTTCGGCTTCGTACAATTGTTTTGATCCGAAGACCTAACTTCCTAGGCGAATGTCTTCGACTTTATTCCCTCAATATGATCCGGAGACTATAAGTATTTATTTTTGTTATGTCCAAAAGAATCCGAAGTGCGGAGCTAACATTCCCTTCGGAGCGCTACTAAAGAGAATGTAAGTCTCACTTCGGATTTATTCTTAAAAGAAAGAAGGTTTTGGGACATGTGGGTTTCTTGAACAAACAGTTAATCTGTTTAGATCGTTGCAACCATCCACATGGTCCGAAACCTCAGATTGAACAAACCCCTAGTGTAATGGCTTTTCCGACAGCCACTACTTACGGTTATGAAGTGGTTGCTTTCATCAACCTCCATAACCGTAAGTAGTTACGTTGGAGCTTATAAATACTGGTAAGAGGGGACACTCAGGGGATTTGAATTCTCTTCTTTCTCATTCTCTGTTCTCAAGCTTTCCATTCTGTTACCTGAGTCCTTTCTGACTTTGGCATCGGAGTGTCTCCCGTCGAAAAACCTCTGGTCAGGGATCTGTTTTGCAGGTTCTGGTTCACGGCGATCCAGCAGGAGAATCACTTCATCCGGTCAACAGAGATTCAGCATCAACAACTAATATCTTATAAAATAAATATAAATATGGATATACCGATATCTAATCTAAATCTCTAATTTTCAATAATGTAGAGGTTATCCAACCCAACAAGTGCTAAATCCCGTTCGTTATAAGCCACCATGGGCAAAATCACATATAGCTGCATAACAATGCATTGGACAAGCTGCAAGATTTCAAGCAATTAAATCACGCACTGTTAGCTATATTCCTTCATTCCATACCCTTATCGCAGGGTTGCTTTATGTTTAAGCAAAATACATTGCAAGTCGACATATCATCATCCAGAATGTGCAGTCACTTAAAGTAGGATTCTGATTACAAGCACTCCAACAAAAAGTCGAATGCTTACTATGAGACTCGGTCAAACACAAGGTAGAGGTATTGATCTTTTGCAATTTGAGTCCAAAAGGATCATCAGAAAGCATCTGTAAAATGATTTAAAATCTGAGCACAATGTAGTAGATGTCAGTTGTTGGCAGATGAAAATTTACTGAATAGATAAGCATATATCAATTGCATGTCTGCTCTTCTCATAGAATATTAACAGTACATAGCGCTATATAGCTCATCCCTGTCCCACATAACAGCATTGCTAAATCTTCATTTCCACCAATCATACTGTGCTCTATTTGCCAACCTCAAAATATGAGATGATATAGGCAAAATAATCAAAAGGCGAGATCAAAAAGCTTCTTAGTTTTAAAAAGCTTAAGGATTTGGGTGAAAAATGAACTCCGAAGGTTCTAAAATGTGAGAATGCCTACTAATATTAAATTGGGATGCTTTCTTGGGGATTCAAATATAGGAATATGTCTGATTTGTGGCAATCCATCCGGCACTCTTTGAGCAATCACCTGGTAACTCTGTAATTCTGCAAGGCCAGGAAGAAATTACAAAATGTTTTATGTTACGAACCTGTTAGGTTGAAAATTCATTCATAAAGAGCAGCAGACTGGAAAAACACTGGAGAAACAACTAGTAAAGGCATTTTCTCTAGATCATACTGCAAAATTTCCTTGCAGCTCAAGAAAGCAAAACTGCTTCAATTTTAAGTAGCATATCATCATACCTTTACAGTTTTTAAAAGTTCTCTGGCACCGCTATTGTTTTTGAAGTGATCACGGACAGGCTGCAAAGTGTAACGATCTTTGCAGTTAGAAACAAGAAAAGGAAAAGCAGTATAAATGCATCTAGAGAACAAAAATAGCTGCTTATATAAACAATACACAATCATTGACAAAATTTTCACTAGAAAAGTTTTAGCCCAAAATCAGGGCAGCATCATCCCAAGAGTAGGCTACTAATGCTGAAATAGATGTGGACGCCAAATAGGTTGCAAGTAGGGCTGGAAGTGGGCTCGGGCCGGCCCGATGGGTTTCGGGCTGGGCTTCGAGCTAAGTCCAAAGCAAATCAGGCTGGGCTTGGACCTTGTAATAAAGTTCATTAAATTTTCGGATCGGGCTCGGGCTTCTCTTTGGCCCGGCCTAGCCCGACTTGAACCTGGCCTGAAACTTGCCCAAAAAATTTGACCTGAACCAGGCCCGAAAGAAGGCCCAGCCCAACCCGACCAGCCAGCCCAATACCTATTATAAACACATGACCCAATATAACCCATTTTTCCTTAGTACTCGACAGTCTCGGCTTTCTCTGGTTCTCCTTCGTTCCCTCTCTCTCCGTAGTCCTCCGTCCGTCGGTCGCCGGCTCCCCGCATTTCGATCAAGCGAGCCGATCATCGTGGCTAGCCTTCCGCCATTCCGATCGTCGTCTCCAAGGTAAAAACTCCATTTCTTTCGCAGTCTTTCCCTAACCCTTCTTTGTCTCTTCTCCCTCTTTTCGCCTTCCTCCACTGAGACTCGTGGTAGTCTTCTGACTTCCCACCTCGACCTCTCTCTTTACACCTCCACTGGCACCAGAGGCGGACCGCTGGGGAGCTGGGGGCCTTGGCCCCCTAATTTTTTCGTAAACCATTTATATGTTAGGTTTGTTTAAGGTAAATTCTTATATAATAGGTATTTGCAACCCCCCCCCCCCTCAAATTCCTCGAAACCAATTCCAAAAAAATTGGTAAACAAATTCAAAAAAAATTCGAAACCGAGTCTCAGTGAAAATAATTTCCTAAAAAGTTTTGTTAAAAAAAAAAAAATGGTGAACAACTTACTTGAGAGGCGCCGCCATCTCCTTCTCCTTCAAAATCCCGAAGCCCAAACCCAGTGAACCCCACCTGGCACCCACTGGCCGCCACCGTCCCCGACAGCGCACCTGCTGCCGCTGGTTGTTGCCCCCACGGCCCCACCCATCGTGGCGCCACCCCACCCGTGACCCGCCATCTCCTTCGTGGCTTTGTCGACGACCAGGCCACCACTCCGTCGGAGAAGTCCAGGCCACTGTTAACCCGAAGGAGAAGCCCTTCATTCATCTAATCATCTTTGAGTTCTTGTCGAGGTCGTCTCCAAAGTATAGAGCAAGCCCCAGAAGGCATAATAAGTTTTTATAACTTTTCTTTTTTTTCTCCATTTTTTTTAAAAAACTAAGTTCATGATTGTAATTTTGCTTTTGTATTCTCTAATCTTGTGCTTCTTTCTTCTTTCTTTTTTTTCTTTTTTTTGGGAGGGGATGACCAAATGCAATACTGCAAGTTTATGTTTTTAGTTTTATTCCCTCTTTCTTTGTTTTTTTAAATGTTTGATCTAAGAAATTTATAGATTCTCTCGTTGCGCGGTATTTGAGATTTTTTTGTTGGTTGATTTTTTGGTAGATTAAAAATTTGGTGGAGTTGCAAGAATTGTTGAACTGATGAATGTAGGCTTTCATATCAATCTTAGTATTTTTTCTGGCCCCACCTAAAAAAGTTGGTGTGGTCCACCCCTGACTGGACCACCACTTTAAAAACTATCCTTGCCCTTGTTTGATTTAATCCTTCCCCTGCTGCACCGTGGTTTGCACTTTAATTTCTCTTCTCATGTCAAATCTTCTTCAAGTTTTTGTCTTCTCTTATTTTTTCGTTTCTTTTAGGCTGTTGGAGATCTTGCCTGTTCGACAAGATCTTGATAGGGTTTTCTTTTAATATTTGCTATGGAAAGGAAAAGAAAGGGGGAGTAGTTCATGGAGACACCTTTTCTTTTTTTTTTTTTTTCCAGTAACACAATTTAATCACCCTTCAAAAGTGATGACTTACTACTAAAACTAAAGATAAGCCTATGTCTCTGAGAGTCCTATTTCTCTATTTTATTAGTTCTCTCATCGTATTTTTCACAAAAGCAGATGGCAGGAGGAAGATCTTAATGAACCAATAAGACCTTTTGGCATCCAAACATATTTGGGCTTTAATTCGGGCCAGCCTGAATCAAAGCTGATTCGGGTCGGCCCAATCGGGCTCGGGCAAGAGTTTTTCAAAATAAATCGGGCCTAAGCCTGGCCCGAAGCCCGAAAGGCTCGAGTAGGGGTATGGCCCGGCCCAGCCCACTTCCAGCCCTAGTTGCAAGTCTACCATGTAACCATTCTTAGGCTTTCATCCCTTAAAGACTTATGAAACCACTATCTAATTATCTACTACCTATTTTATAAATAAAGATAGTTTAACCATATCAGACACTACAACCGTTAACAATCACAAAGCATCAGTTTGGTTATTGGCTAGAAACGGCACTATTAACCATACAAAGGACTTGATCCTAAATCGACATGAGCTTCCAGATCTTTACAAAACCTCCATAGTTCCTTCCCTGATCTCTAATCTTTCCACTATTACATATGCAGCTCCTGCTCATCCTCAAAGAAACCAGTACCAGACTGTGTCAGCCAACATGTGCCAGTCACAAGTCTCTCTATGTGCCAAGGCTTGTAGCAGACAAATTAGGTCCATGCTGGTCTGTATCTATATGTGTGATTGCATGCTGGACCAGCATAGATTAAAAATGCACGACACAAGGTCCATACTCCTGTATTACTGCCTTGCTGACATGGTTCAACATGGCCAATACACATGATACAACATGATAAATTCATGTACAATAAGTTGCACATACTTATAACATCTCATTTGGACCAAACGTAATTGATCCGCTTACAAAGCAACTTTTGAACTTGAGAATGAAATTAATCATGTGGTGAACTATATGAGTCGGGGATGAGCATTAGTCAACCAACATGCCCATTCTGAGGCTTGTTTATCTTGGTAATATATATGAAATTCTTGTCTAATAAACTATATGGTAATGTTGCATTGGATATGGTCAGACTAAAACATCGTTTGCAACAATCGTCAGCAAGCTTTAGCCATTGATAGTGGCTTTAAAATTTTCTCCACCATCAGTTCAAATAGAGGGCACAGTCCTCAGTTGATCCATGCACACCTAACAATTTTCAAAAAAATTGCATCCATGTGCTCTTTACCCTGATCTGAATCTTCAAATCTACACACAGACCTAATAAAATTCTTTTATGGTCCCAACAGAATATAAATAAAACATCTCGATTGTATCTCCAATAATATACACTGTAATGGTGCGACTTCTAAACTCAAGAATGAAATCATATATCATAATCATGCCACCAAAAGGCTATATAGCATGTATATTTTATGAAGGATTAGGAGGTTGCATGCTGGTGCTATGCTAGACTGTCAATTACAGAATACGTACAGTCCTGCACTATGCCCGGCTTCTACTTAATGAAGTGAGGTGACTGAAACAACAAACAAAATTACCTGCAATATGTGATTTATTGATTTACCGAGAGCTGGTTTTACATCAGCTGGATGCAATGCCCCACTTTCATAGTCTGCAATTAGTTCTTCCATGCTATTGAATGTCCTGGCAAAAGGAAGTATCATCTGTAGGTCAGCTATTACAAGCCTAAGCACCAGAGCTTGCACAGATTATCAACAAAGGCACTAAGAAAAATTCTTCTGAAGTCTGAACCAATACCATATATTCTAAAAAGCATAGGATGTCAGTTAACATGTAACAGAAATGCTACTTGAACGAGATTGGCCATTATAAGGAAATTACATGGCATCCCCTATTAAATTAAAACAGTAACTAGAGACACATCAATTCATAACAGGGCAATACTACAAGAACACAACCTGAAAAATTCCCCACTTACAATAAAATTCTGGCCAAAGGCGGCTTTCCACCTAGGCACAATATCTTGTTTTCAGTTCTTATGTGGACTACTCAGGGGATAATGTGGTTTGGTGATAAGGATTCATCAAGTTGTCTGGGCATGTCATTAAATGTCCTCGTAGAAAGAATAATTGTTTAGCTACAGCTAAAAATGAAGAATCATAGGTCATAAAAGATCTGACCACAAGTACTTGTTTGAAGGACATGGACACCTTCTAGACAAATTATCTGAAGATTAAAGTTCCCATAGATCATAATAGACAAAAGTTATCAAGAGATCAAAGAACTCACTTGTCCCCTCCATTTTCTGAATTTCGTGCAACCTCAAATTTACCAAACCATGGGAAAATGATGTACTTAATGTATTCTAGACATGGGTTTCCTTCCACAATCTTTGGTGGGCAGTAAGCTTTCTTTATCTTCAAATGCACTTCAGCCTGCAACAAATGATAACCAACAAGCACGTTGGTTGCCAGATCATGCAACTTGCAGAAAAGGTGACATCAATGCAAGAAAGTGCTGAAACAGCAGTTTTCTAACAGCTAGAAATGAACACAGTATACATGATGAGATTGTCATCTACCATGTGGAAAAACGACAAAATAAATAATAACTGTCATGTAAAGCTGAAACCAATATAAAACCTGAAAACCAGTAAATTAAGAGGCAAATTCAATATAGTAGCCGCATAATGCTTAAAAATTAACTTGAAAAATTCAAGTTACTAAGACAAGATGCAAGAAAGAATACTCCACTATGGCAAAGAATTGGCCAATAATGATTAACGATCTTGAGAAGAGTTCACATGTGAGCAAATGTGAATTGCATGCCAGATACATAAAATCCCCATATAATGTTTGCAATAACATATTTACTTTGCCATTGAAGAACACCTACCTCCTCATCCTCCATGAAAATGGAAGAAGATGGATCGCTTTTTGACATCTTCTCCTGCCCCTGGTGTAATCCAGGCAGCATGTCCTCATTTCATCAACAGTTAAGGCCCAGCAGACATCTGATATTGATCCAATATAAACTATTAGGCATGGATAGAAAAGAAATCCATGTCAAGTAGGATACGATGTGACAGAATAATGGGCTTGTTTTTTCTTTTGATGTCATCACAGTACTCTCTTGCAAGCACATTCACTTTCCGCTGGTCCACGCCTAACTGACAGATGTCAGCCTGAAATGGCATCATAATAAACAGAAGTATATAATATGCTCACAGATCTTGCATTATTAGACAACAGGAAGGAGAATTGAAGTAGGAATAAAAAAGATTAAAAAAATGCAACACAATATGAAAATCTAGAATCTAGATCATCTTGCACATCTGACATTCCGGGGGCAGTAATTCATCAGGAAAAGAAGAAATGATGTCATGAAACTACTCAGTTTTGGAAGAAGGAGCAACCCTCAGGAAGAATATGTCTGCACACTGCATGCATGGATAAAATATCTGAGCTGCAGTCAACTCATCTTGTTCACTTCGACCCATAATCTGACTGCACCTGCATGAATATGTAGCTTATCTATTAGATTTTCACTGAAATAGTGTCCTGCAACTGCAAGACTTGAAATACCCTTAACATACTCAAATGCATATTTAGATATAAGGCCCAGAATACATGCTAGATATACCTTATTATCCGTGGTAGTGTATTTCGTCGAGCTATGTCCATTACGAGAGGCCAATATTCATGTGTTTGGCTATTAATTTCATCAGAAGACCAAAGAAACTCAACCCTGTCAAGATTCATCCCAACAGATTTCCAAATCTCAATAAGATAACGACCGACTGTTTGGATTTTCTTCATATCACCCCCCATTTTATTGTTTAGCTGTGCAAACCAATCTGCAATCCATATTTTTACAGTGCACCCAGCAGATGTCAGCTTGTTCACATTGATCATCTTCATGACACCCTGATGAAAAGCAAAGTGCCATAAGCAGAAGAATGCAAGAACATTAACCTTTTTATCTGTGATGACTTTGGATATCCAGAACCAGTTAGTCACTCTGCAAAATTGAAACAACTTTTTTCTTGCTGCCTTTGCCGTATAAAAAGATATCAAACAAAAAGATTCAATAAAGCTTTTGAGCATTGCAGAGTGACATCATCCAAGCAGAATAATGGCCTATGAAGGATCAAAAAGTGGAGGAAAAAATTGCAGAATTCAGACAAACAGAACATAGAAAACAAGAAACTGCACCAGTAATGATCAGATCAATTGTTATCTGGTCCTCACCTATCAATTTATTATCATTATGTTATCCTGCAAACTATATAAAAGTGCCAACGGTCCTCCTAAAAACTTTCAACATTTTTAAAATACACCTAGATAACCTAAAATTAACATCATGCTGAAGTTTTAGACTGATTTTACCCAATCAAACCATACAACCTCCCATCTCTATTACAATCCAAGTAGGAAATCATGGCTGGAGACCTAATGGACCAATTCTATATCCAATAGTATGCATACATTAAGACTGTCTCATGTTTTCCACATCTCAACTAAAACATGGCAACCCATTATGTGCCCATCTCCTCTCTACGAGATACCAATTGCACCAGGTTTCTGATGTGCACTCACTCTTTGAACAAGTGCAGGCTTCTACCTCTCCATATGACCCATCTCTCTTGTTAGCAACATCAGGCCCACAACCCATGCCTTCTATCCTAGAAAGAAAAGAAACATAGTATTGTCTTTCTAGTGAATTGATGTCATCCCTTGCATGGTCTAGATCAGTAACATATCAAGGATACCATTAACATTCTAATTCAATTACTATAATAAGAATGAACTAGCCTTATCCTATCAAATTGGAATGATGAATCTTTATCCTCTCATAATTTGCTCTTGCAAACGATAGGCATAACCTTCACAATCTATTAAATTGAGCTTTTCAAGTCCATTCAGTATATTATATCTATTCCTACTTTTGTTCCTTCATAGCCAGGCAAAAGAAATCCACGTGCCTCTGTCATTTTGTTGTAATTATACCTCTGTTCCAAGACCCCACATAAATGCATGGCTACGCAAGTAATCTTCCAAGCAAAGAAATTTTCTTCTGAAATAAAACTGATGACAAAACAAACCCAAAAACCATATTGTGGTTGCAGCATACCAAAAAATCTCCCGAGCGGTGCAACTATTGGAAGGGAAAATCAGAATTAAAAAAAACATCGAGAAACTAAATTACCAAAATGTGGTAATCTCTTGAATTAGCCAACATGATCCTGGTAAATTGTTAGGGCTGGAATAGGCCGGCCCAAAAGCCCATTGTTTGGAACTGGGCTGGGCCAGCTCAATAAATTTTGGACCAGTTTAAAATTGGTTCAGGCTGCGGACAAAATTTTAAATATATTGGACTAGTTTCAGGGCTGTAAAATAAAGTCCATTTAATTTTTGGACCAAAAAATACCCGGATTCGATCCGAAAATTTTTAAATTATAGCCTTTGGCCGGCCCATCTCCAGCTCTATAAATTGTAGAAGCTCCCTTTACACAAATTAGATGTCACTTCTAAAAAGTATACCCAATAGATAAAAGAGCAAAACGTCTCAAAGGATTAAACCTGGGCAATGTGCATCCTCCCCGATGGTTCAAACCCATCGTAGCAGATCGGATTCGATTTTTTCTCGAGGAGGCTTCTGAGTTCGTCTTCCTGTATGCATTCCTCTCCCACGCTCCTTGCCAGCGCGGACTTCTCTTCCAACGTTAACCTGCAGCCCAAAAGGCACAAAGAAGGCGGAAAATGATCTCAGCTTTGTACCAATAGCCGAGACTTAGTTTAAGTCTTCTCTTTTTTCTAAGGAGTTTGGATTGGACGGAGTAAGATTCCAAGGTCCTTACGGGGCCGTTGCCGGAGCCCAGGAGGAAGCATCCAGACATAGAGAGACGATACTTGGTGAGGATTCGACGGCGGGGATCTGGTCGTCTGTTCCTTCCGCCATGGACGACTCACGGGAGGGACGGCAGCAGGTTTTGCTGGGGGTTAGAATTTTTGGGCGTTTACAGAGGAAGAAGTCGATGACAGCCCCCAGGGTCGAAGTTTGGTACCCCAAGGGAAATGTATTTTTGGGGAGAAATTATTCCCAGCACTACGTCGAGCAGTGCATAATTTTTTTAAAAATATTATTTTTAGAAATATAATTACCAAAATACCGTGCCTTCAAAACTATTTACAAAGCCACGGCTGTCTGATGCACCTGGCAAAAGTTGTGGGTTGCTGGCAAATGATTTAAAAAACCCACAAGTTTCTCCAAGAAAAACTTATGGTTCAATCCACAAATTCTCCTTTCCCTTGCATCTCCTTAAATCCCCTTAAATCTTCCTGAAGCCCATGCCATCTTCCTCCAAACACCTCCCCTCTAAGTCGCCTGTTCTCTCCGGTGATAGGTTTCAGCTTTCTATCAGTTTTCTATGGATTTTTGACTCGGATATGGAGGTTTTGGGATCGGGATGAAGCCATTGGTCTTGTTCTTTGAGAGAAATCAGGCATTGGTCTTGTTTTTTGGGGTTCTTTTTGGGTGGTTGATGAGTTTGGATTCCAAGGATGGTGTTTGCTTGCTTCGATGTGTTTGTCAACTTGGCTTGCTTCTTGTTGGGGTTGGATCCTTCGATGAATAGGAGATTCTATATTAAAGATTTCTGCATTAGTTTCAAGCAGTCTGTTTTATTATGGTTTGGTTCCAACTACTATTGCTATCAGCATAACAGAAAGAAAAGAATGCAATGATTCGTTATTATAAAGTTCTTTAAATCTCTTATATTGGCATATAGAAACAGAGAAATTTTTTATATCTTCGAAGGCCATCCAAACTCCCACCGATCGCCCGCTCTCTCCGGTGGCCTTTCCCCGGTCGACTCCCACCGGAAATCGGCAACCTCATCCGTCTCCACCAGCTCTATGTTGGCTATTTCAATAGCCATGACGGCGGCATCCCGCCGGAAATCGGCAACGTCTCCCAACTCGTCCGCTTCGACGCTGCCAACTGTGGCCTCTCCAGTGAGATCCTACTGGAGCTCGGCTGCCTCGAGAACCTCGACACCCTCTTCCTCTAGGTGAACGGCCTCTCCGGCGAGCTCCCACCAGAGCTCCGCCACCTTTGGAGCCTCAAGTCCATGGCCTCTGCTATCTCCACCATGATTGCCCGCCGTTGATTCTTCACCAGGATGTGAAGTCCGATAACATCCTTCTCGATTCCAACTTTGAAGCTCATGCCGCTGACGTCTGACTTGCCGAGTTCTTGCAGGATTCTGGTACCTCAGAATGTATGTCCGCTGGCTTGGCTCCCATGGCTACATTGCTCCAGGTGATTTTTTTTCCCCCTTAGTTTGGACATTTTGCCGCTCAAGGCTACGGAGTTTTTCTTTTCGGTTATTAGTTAGGATTCAACTGTTTGTTTTATCATTTTCTTCGCCGGACTAGATATTGAGTTAATTGGGATAAAATGAAAAGGAGTTCGTATATAACTAAACAGATATGATAAGGCTCGATCTCAAGGATTTATCATGGAAGTTTTTTTTTTTTTTTTTTGCTCCTTTTTTTAGCTTTTACTCTATCCTACCTGGACTTCAGTCATTGAAAAGTTGAAAGCTTCTTTTTAATTCAAAAAAGCTACTTTGAGATCTTAAGTTGCTCCGGTGGGCATTTTGCTTTTAACTATAGAATGAAAAAGCTTCAACTTTAGCTTATATGTTAAACTTTTGTATGCACAACTAAAATATCAATTTCAATATCTCATGGTTAGATTTGTTGGGAATCCCGGTCTAAGTACGAACCGAACATCGGTTCAGCTGGCCGAAGACCTTTCCTCCGAACCAACGACTTCGGACCTAGAAAGATCGGCCAACCACGAGCAACCCAAGGCTCCCTCCTGGCTTACGACATATGAAGGCAAGACCTTCGGAATGTCTTCGATCCTAATCGACAGGCTCCACACCGACTTCCGAAGACATACTCTTCATTTCCTGCCGAAGACACGATCTCGGCCCTTGGTAAACACCAAGTCCTCGACTCATGCAGAAGACAGGATCTCCGACCGAGAAGATCCGAAGACGGGGAGATCCCTGGTTCAATTATGAGAATCCCCCTAAATAGGGAAAATCTGAAGATGGGTCCACGATCTGTCCTGGATAGGCAACAGTAACCAACAGTTACTATCGACTATCTCCATGCCACGATCATGGCGCGAAATTCCAGTTGCCTCGCCTCCGGTCTGGCCGGAACCGCTCAATGACAACCCACGATTGCCAATCATGGGAAGAATTAACTCCACGTAATCACTGGGAGAAGAACGGATCCGCAAGCCGGGCGCCCCCTTATAAATAGCGGTAAGAAGAAATGCTCGAGAGAGATACACACACATACACACTCTAAATTCACATAGCCTTTCCCTCTGCTTCTCGAGAATCTTTCCCATTCTGTGGCTGGAGCCCACCTTGACTTAGGCATCGAGTGTCCCCGCCGGAACAACTTCGACAAGGGACCTGTTTTGCAGGTGAACCAAGGAGCGGTTCTGTAGTGCAGCAGCTCCGACCGGCCGGAACAGGGACTCCACGCCAACAGATTGGCGTGCCAGGTAGGGGAGGGCGACAGACAGCACTCTTTAAGCTCCTCCTAAATAAGGGGAAGTAAGAAGTTCCTGATGGCGAGAAGAAAGACTCAGATCGCCTCCACAAGTAGAAGTCGTGTTCCATCCCAAAGGGGTGCGCCCCCGGGAGAGAACGACGTCCCACCTCTCACAGTTATCGTGGGATTGCAGCAATTTGAAGCCCTTGTAACCAAGTCACCAACCTTACGGCCATGGTTCAAGATTTTCAAACAAATCTTTTCCAGTAGAAAATCCACTGGCCGCCTCCAGACATAGCTCTCGATCCCGAAGGAAGAGAGCTCCACGGGAGGGTTCTACACATCTCTCCCCCTGTTCTCGGCCCTCTCCTGGAGGTCGAAGTTTGAGACTGCCTAGGCTCGCCGATTCCCCACATAAAGGAAAAGGCCTAGGCGAACTCCCTTACTTTCCTCCGAAGACTCTACTCCCGCAGAGAATGCGTCTAAACAGACTCCCGATTATGACAGGAGATTTAGAGCCATTGAATCATAAATGGCGAGGGCGCGGAACAGAGAATGTGAAATCTAAAGAATCCCGATGACTTGATAGTGGGTGATCTAAGCCCACCCTACACTGACCGTATCATGGCCGAAGTCACTCCTCGGCACTTCAGGGCTCCCCAGATGGAACCCTATGACGGTACCTCCGATCCCTTCGACCACTTGGACAGTTTCAAGGCCCATATGATGATCCAAGAAGCTTTGAACGCGATGTACTGCCTCGCGTTCCCGGCTACCTTGAAGAAAGCCGCTCGGATGTGGTACTCAAGCCTATGCCCAGGTACCATCGATTCTTTTTCCAAGTTAGAGAAATTGTTTGTCTTGCATTTCAAGACCTACCGTAAGATCCCCCGAAATACGGACACACTGTTCCTCTTTCATCATAATGAAGGAGAAAGCCTGCGACTACGTCTCCATGTTTAATGCGGCCACACTTGAGATCCCGATCTCAACGAGCATGTGGTAATGTCTGCATTGAAGAAGGGACTTCGCACATCCAGGCTCACCTTTTTCCTGGATAAGAAGTTCTCCAAAAGCTACACTGAGCTCTTGTCGAGGGCTCAGAAATACGCCGATGCTGAAGAGCAAGCGGCCAACCGATGACTGATTGAAGGGAAGCCCCTTTCAAAAAAGAAGAACAACAGGGACAAGGTCCCCGATCTCCAATAATAATAACAGCAAATATACTGACCGCCGAAGAAGTCCTCCCAGGCCTAGAGCATCGGAGGAAGATTCGACTCCTACACCCCCCTCAACCTTCCTCGAGAAATGATCCTCATGGAGATAGAGAAGGAGAATTATCTCCAATAGCCTCGTCCCATGAAGGCCTCCTCTTCCGTAAAGAATAGGAACAAATATTGTCGATTCCACCGGGACCACGGCCACAATACTGAAAAATGCATCAAGCTAAAGGATGCGATTAAGGATCTCATCAAAAGAGGGTATTTGGGGCGGTACATTGGTCATCAAGGACCTTGGTCGAAAGCTACTGTCCCCCAGCCACCTCTTGAAGAGGCCGAACTGCCATATCAAAGGCCCACCAACGGAGGTGTGGGATGATACACCGGCCTATCGACTGGAGGAGGGACGAGGACGATGTCCCAAAGTGACTCAAGGATAGCAACGTTATTCTCTTCTCCGATGACGACCTTGCGGGAGTCCGACTCCTGCATGATGATCCCCTTGTAATCTTGGTCATTGTGGCCAATTATGATGTACAACGAATCTTTGTTGATAATGGAAGTTCGACTGATATCTTGATCTACGATGCATTCTCTAAAATGTGTTTACCTAGACATCAACTACGGAGATCCCCCATGCCGCTCACTGGTTTCGAGGGTAATCAAGTTCATGCCGAGGGAGAAATAGTGTTGTCTGTGACCCTTGGTACTGAACCTCGACAAAAAACACTGCCGATCAACTTCACGATAGTCTGGACCTCCTCGACTTACAACATCATTCTGGGATGGCCCGTCTTGAACAAGTTTCGAATCGTGATCTCCTCTTATTATCCCCTGGTATGCTTCCCCACCAGGAACGATGTCGGAGAAGTTAGGGGAGATCAGAGAGCGGCATGGCAGTGTATGATGATCCAAGACAAACACTTCAATGATTCTGCAACTCTGGATCAACTGGATTCGAGGGATACAACTACAGGCTCTGGTGAACCCATGGAAAGAACTGTCATAGTACCGTTGACAAAGGAAGACCCCACTAGAGTTGTGCAGATCAGGAGTATGCTTGATGATGAAACCAGAACGGAGCTGATCCGATTTCTCAGAGACAATGCCGATATCTTTACTTGGTCGGCTTCGGATATGCCGAGGATTCCTGCCGAAGTAATCACTCATTGGCAGGAAGTTACCCCGGGTATAAACCAGTCATGTAGAAGAAAAGAAGCTTTGCTCCTGAAAGACAGAAAGTCGTAGACGAAGAAGTAAACAAACTCCTTAAAGCAGGGTTCATCCAAGAGGCCCACTACCTTGAATGGTTGGCCAATGTGGTAATGGTGAAGAAAGCTAATGGCAAGTGGAGGATCTGCATCGATTACACAGACCTCAACAAGGCTTGCCCAAAAGATAGCTTCCCTCTTCCAAAGATTGATCAACTGGTCGACGCCACTGCCGGCCACCAACTATTGAGCTTCATGGACATTTTTTCTAGCTATAATCAGATCAGGATGGATCCCCAAAATGAGGAGAAGACGGCCTTTGTCACCGATAAAGGTCTCTACTGCTACAAGATGATGCCATTCGGTCTCAAAAATGCCGGGACAACATTTCAAAGGCTAATCAACAAAGTTTTTGAAAAGTAACTGGAAGAAACATAGAGGCCTACGTTGACGACATGATCATCAAGAGCCTCCTCCAAAAGATCATATCCAAGACCTGGAAGAATCATTCAGTACTCTATGACGCTACCGCATGAAGCTAAACCCGGCGAAGTGCACCTTCGGGGTCACTTCGGGTAAGTTCTTGGGCTTTCTTGTTACAAAGCGAGGGATTGAGGCAAATCCTGAGAAGATCCAAGCCCTAAAGGATTGAGACATCCCTCCTGCAAGAAAGAAGTCCAGCAGTTAACAGGGAGAATTGCCTCCTAAGCAGGTTCATTTCTCGTTCAGCCGAGAAATGTCTCCCATTCTTCAAGGTACTTCGACAGTCAAAGGGCTTCGAATGGTTCGAAGACTGTCACAATGCCTTTGAAAAGCTAAAGAAGTACCTAGAAACTCCACCCCTGCTCTTCAAATCTCAAGAAGGCGAGGTACTTTACATATACCTCTCTGCTTCGATGAAGCAATTAGTTTGGTCCTTGTCCGGAGAGATGAAGACGGATCCCACAAGCCGATCTACTACATCAGCAAGGTTCTACATGATGCTGAAACGCGATATGCAAGGATACAAAAGTTAATCTACTCTCTGGTGATTACAGCAAAGCGACTACGGCCATACTTCCATGCCCACGTCATCGTGGTGCTGACTGATCAGCCCCTCAAGGCCATTCTCCGGTCTCCAGACACCTCAGGAAGGATAGCCAATTGGGCTGTGAAGTTGAGTGAATTCGACATCAACTTTCAGCCCCGATCGACTATGAAGGCCCATGTGCTCTCTGATTTCTTGGCTGAATGCACCTGGAGATCCGAAGATGAAGTACCTTCGGCAGAAGATGAAGTACCTTCGGCAGAAAATGAAGTCCCTCCATTTGGGTGCTCCATGTGTACGGAGCTTCCAATGCTACTGGATGTGGAGCTGGCCTTATGCTAGCTAAACCTGACGGCCATAGCATAGAGTACGCACTACGGTTCTCCTTCCATGCTTCTAACAACCAAGCCAAATACGAAGCCTTGCTTGCTGGACTTCGGATCGCCAAAAGTTTGGAAGTTCAACAACTCCGGGCCTTCTCAGACTTTCAACTGGTTGTGAATCAGGTTAAAGGAGAATATGAAGCCAGGGATCCAACCATGATGCAGTACCTAGAGAAGGTACGGGCCTTATTTTCTCAATTGGAGCATTTTGAGATTATCCATGTCCCTCGATCAGAGAATTCCCGGGCAGATGCATTATCTCGACTGGTACTACAACACCAGAATCTCTCGGGCGCATCTTTGTTGAACATCTTGAAACTTCGAGTATAGCCGAAGAGGCTATGGAGGTGCGCCATATCGACACCGAGCCAAGCTGGATGGATCCCATCATCAAATTCTTAAATAAGGGCATGCTACCAGAAGATAAGACAGAGGCTAGGAAGATCCACTGGATGGCATCCCAGTATGTCATCTTAGACGGAACCCTCTATAAGATATCATTTTCTTAACCACTACTAAAGTGCTTGGGACCAACGGATGCAGATTACGCCCTGAGAGAGATCCACGAGGACATATGCGATGATCACTTGGGGGTAGGTCTTTGGCATACAAGATCATTCGACCAGGATATTATTGGCTCTCCATCCAGAAGGACTCGTCTGACTTTGTGCGAAGGTGTGACCAGTGCCAAAGGTACGCCAATGTTCAGAAGCAACCTGCAAGTCACTTGACTCAACTGATAGCTCCTTGGCCTTTTGCCCAATGGGGAATGGATATTCTTGGCTCATTCCTGCCGGCTTCTGAACAAAGAAAGTTCCTCCTTGTGGCCATCGACTACTTCACAAAGTGGGTAGAAGCCGAACCACTGGCCTAGATCACAAAAGGCAAGGTGGAGAATTTTATAAAAAATTCTATCATATTCTGGTTTGGCATCCCACATGTCATAATCACAGACAATAGAAGACAGTTCGACAATCCGAAGTTCAAGGACTTCTGCGCTCGGTATCATGTTCAGCATCGGCTGACCTCCGTTGCCCACCCACAGTCAAACGGAGAAGCCGAAGCAACTGATCGGACCATTCTCCAAGTCGAAGAGGTCATTCGACCAGGAGCATATCGACTCAAGACCCTGGATGAGAAATCTCTATCCCGGTCATGGAATGTACAAAACCTTCACAAATATTATCAATAAACATATTCCTAAATTTCTTATGCAAATTTGCTCAACTCCACTCAACTCAGGATGGTTTGTTGCCTCGACTGAACGACAACAACCTAAGTGGCCCGATCTGAGAAATCGACTAACTGCGCAAAGGAGAGTATGATCCACTCACCTTATCGATATGCCCAACGAGCGCAACGGATGGCCTAGTCAGGCCACCAAGATGATCGAAGGCACAGGGATGGTTCAGATAACCTACCCTACGGAAAATCCGAAGATGTGTCAGGGCGGGCCTAATCAGCCTACCTTACACTAAAAAAGGTGGAGGGATGGTTTTCACAACCTACCCTACGGTAAATCCGAAGACGCACCGGGACGGGCCTAAATAGCCTACCTTGATCACGATAGAAATGCACAAGGATGGTGCAGATACCCCACCCAACGGTGAATCCGAAAACGTGCTTGAAAGGACCAATGTCGTCCTTCCTATTGACAACAAACATCTCTAGGACGGCCCAGCCGACCTCACATCTTCCCTATACACCGCAAATGGTCTGAGGAATATACGCTCTAGACGTGACATAATGCAACATATCACAAATGACACATGGAAGAGGTAAGAAAAGTTAAGATATTTCATTCTTTTTCAAATTTTTTACAAAAAGAAAAAGAAAAGAACTCTCACAAAGAGAGGACAAAAAAAAAAAAAAAAGGAGGAGAAGGGTTGTGGGAAAGCATTTTCAATAACCTCCCATCGACTTTTTCCTGTGCTGGCGGGGGAGTTCTGGAAGGATGATGAAGGGGCCCTAGGGTCCCTATCCGGACCAGAATCCGACCCCTCTTCGGAGTCAGAATCAAACTCATGTCTGGGAAAGGGAACAGAGGGCTTGATGTTGTCCAGGCCCTTCAAGTCATAGAACTTGAAGGCCTTCCCCTGCACTCCCGGAACCCCTGATGGTAGGAGTCCAGAGCCACTTCGGTGACCTCCTCCTTGAAGGCAGCGGACGCCTCGAAGTCCGAGACAGATTTTGCCACCTCCTTCTTGGCCTCCTCCGTCTCCGCGACCTGGGCCCTGGCCTCCTTCAGTTGAGCCTCCAACATGCGGACCCTTTTCTCCAAGCAATCCACGATAGGCTCATCATCGTTGCTCGGTTCAAACAACCCCGGACTCCTCTTCCTTTTGGGATCAATGGCCCTCCTCTTTGCTACCTTCGAAGCTTGGAGGTGTTAAACCTTATTTTCGATTGAAGCACTGGGAAGGAAGAAGGAGTCTGAGAGGATGATAGCCCTTGACAGTAGAGGACAAGGTTCTATTTATAAGGACTCTGCACCCACGACTGGCCGCAGGGAAGCATGCTCGTCTTTTCCCAGCCGCATCAAAGGGTGCCACGTGTCCAAGCGACGCTTCGAGAACCAGAAGATCGCTTGAGGGTCACTCTTGGGATAGCAGTTGTCGGCACTTCGAATCCGGAGGAATTTCCATCGTGCGGCAGCGACATTGATGGCTCCTTTTTGGAAAAAGGAGATATGGCGGCACATAATGTGGAAGAAAACGTGACTGTGCAAATATCGACACACTGCATGTACAACGAGAATCACGATCAAACTTCCTTAATCATCGGTCAACAGGGAGGTGACACCTGTCTATCATTTCCATTCCAACGAACAGTTTTAGTTATGAAAAGAAGGTGATATCAGCCTGATCGACCGTGGATGGTCTTCGGCAATAGAGTTCTAACTTATTCCAAAGTTCGTCTTCGTCAACTACCAATCAAACGGTCTTCGGCCACGATCGTTCAACCAGATGAAGGAACAGTAAAGCTCGGATTTCAAATTGACTTTGTTCAAGCTACATCCGAAAACACAACATGGCACATGCAGGAGAAGAAGAAGCTACTCTAAAATCTGGAGAAGTCGTCATACAAAAACCATTGATGACACATAAAAAAAAAGAGAGGAGAAAATGCCTAAAGCAACTTAGATTATTCAACATCCACTGGAGGAGACCTAACACCGCAGGATTGAAGCAACTTGTCAACCTGCACAGAAAGGATCTCGTCGAATTGGGCCGGGACCAGAGAACCTTCAGCCTGGGCTTCCTCAGCCTGAGTCCCTTCCTGAATTGGGATCAAAGTTGGAGCCGCCCCCAGATCTTCGACTGAGGTAGAGGCCTCTTCTCCTGGACACGGCACCTCTCCGGCCTCTTTCGCGGCCTCGGCCTCCTCCTCCTCTTCTTCTTCTTCGGCTATGTTGAAGGAAGGGATGCCAGAGATATCAAGGTAGGGGAAGGCCTCCATCACCTTGGAAAGTCCGTCGTTGAAGCCATGCTGGTAGCCATACAGGGATGTTTCGTTCATCTCCTCTTGGAACTGTGAAGACTTCCTGAAGTCTGCTACAGTGTCGTCCACCAGCTTTCTCAGGGCCGCGAACTCTCTCTTGGCCGCTTCAGACTCCATAACTGCCTCTTCGGCCCTCCTGGCAGCTTCCTCCGCTGCTTTGGTCAAACTCTCTATTCTTTCTTGGTTCTCCTTAATAGTTAGCTCCAAGAAGTCAACTTGCTTTTTGCTCTTCCTCCACCCTGCCCCTTGCTCCGCTATTATCAAATGGGCACTTTTTTAGTTCACCCTTCAGCTCATGAACCTCGTCATTCACCCGAACGAGATGGTTCTCCATAGACTGCCTCAATTCTTCGGCTACCTCTTTTGTGGCCCTGGCAGTATGGAGATCCTCCTTGAGGTCATGAATGAGGGTGTCAACATTTTCCAGGCCCTCCTCCATAAAGGTGAGGTCATAGACCAACTACATTGAAAATATGGAGTTATGGATCAAACAATTCTCAGAGCAAAGGAGAACAACAAGGACCATACCTGTTGCAGGACGGAAAAAGTAAAATCAGACACCCTGAGAAGGTTTCGACTTCGAAGAACTGCCACATTGTGAGGCAGCAATATGTTCTTCAATGCCTGCCTGACAACGGTGGGGACCAGCAGTCCCCCCGTGGAAGAAAGCTCCGAAGAGTTCACCGGATGGCTTCCAGCTAGGGAAGCCCCACGAGCGGACTCTCCCTCGACTTGCGGCGCTTTGCCCTTATTAGCTGCAGGGGGACAAAGCGGTGGCACATCCGCCACCTGAGGCGGACTCTCCCTTGAGCGGACTTGGGAGGTAACCATCGGTGGAATTTCAACCGGATGAGGTCTTGACGAGGCCCCTTCCATGGGCACCACATCTTCCCTTGAGGTCCCCCGAGAAGATGAAGTGCTCCGGTCCCCCTCAGGACCGTCTTTTCGAGCTTCTTCCGAACTGCTAACCTTGTGAGAGGGGTTTGAGCTACCCTCTTCTCAGAAGTCTGACGGAGCTAGCTCATGCCAGGCTTCATTCCGCCACTTACAAGTAGAGAAATTTCTTTAAGTCGACTGAGCTACAACAAAAATAGGAGAAAAGGGGTAGAAATTTCGTCACTATACCTAATGCAGAGAACTTGCTAATCCCTGCGAGATAAAGATTTCTCTCCTCCAACAACTCACTGATAGGGGTGACTTCCGAATTAATCAGAAGACTGTAATCCGACTGGTCAGCCGCCAAGACCTTTTTTCCATCATTGGCGGTTAGACGAGGCTTTTTCCAAACAATGTCGAAGACCCATAGATCAATGGACAGTACGAATACAAAAATAGGTTTCCACCCATGGATGGCGCTGGGCATGTCTCTGATGATCTTGCGGCCCGACCGAGGGTCGATCACCCACATCCACTCCCATGGAAATCCCTCTTGAGTACAAAAAGGGCTGTGAATAAGTTAGTCCTAGATTCTATGTTTGCAATGTGGCACAGAACCAGAAACTCGCAGACGTTCCGGATGCTATTCGGGATCAATTGGGCCGGTACCACTTGGTACAGACGAAAGATTTTGATGAAAAAAAGGATGCAGGGGAAATCGAAGGCCAGCCTTCATATGGTCTTCGTACACGGCTAAGCACCTGGGAGGAGGTTTATTCACCCGTTCCTCAGGTGCGGGGGGGATGAAAGGAAACCCCTCGGGAATGCGATAGCGTTCCCGAAGAAGGGCCATCTTCCCCTATGTAACTGAACTAGGGACCGACTCCGGACCTACCACGTCACCGGCCCCCGAGGGCCCAGCTTGTCCCCCTGACTTTCTACAGCTTCTTCCATGGTAAAAGAATGAAACAAAAAGGTAGAAGGAAGATTCTACCTGCAGAATAGATTGGTAGTCAAGAACAGGGAAGACTGAGCGAAGAATGAAGCGAGGTTGAAGAAGCTTCCTCAGCTGGACGTTCTCTCTTTCCCAAAAGGAGACCAGGAGCCTCTAAAGTCCCACCGGTTGATTTGATAAAGGGTAACCCAAGGAGGTAACTCATCTTGGATCAACGGCCAGGATAAAGCACATCCATCATCTAATGGGTGGGGAGAAGCTACCACAACCGTTCAAATCCCAACCAAAAGATTGGCTGAACCATCACGCAATGGGAAAAGAAGAGACAGCCCTAGGGCCACCCGCTCTTTTCTTCTCCCCTAATCAGGAAGTGACAACTATCCACCGCCTGATTCTCAAATCAACCAGCAATCATGATGGGCAGTCTAATCAGGGATCTCATGATCATCCATTATACTCTCCCCTCGGAGGAAAACGACAAAGCATTAATACTCTCACTTCTCGAGGCAAATATTCACTTCAAAAATTAAGAGTAGGGGGCAACTGTTGGGATATCCCGGTCCAAGCACGAACCGAACACCGGTTCTACCAACCGAAGACCTTTCCTCCGAACCAACAACTTCGGGCCTAGAAAGATCAGGCCAACCATGGGCAACTCAAGGCTCTCTACCGGCCTATGACATCCGAAGGCAAGACCTTCGGATTATGTCTTCGGCCCTAACCGAAGACCAGGCTTCTCGTCAACTTCCGAAGACATACTCTTCATTTCCTACTGAAGACACGATCTCCGGCCCTTGGTAAACACCAAGTCCTCGACTCACGCCGAAGACAGGACCTCCAACCGAGAAGATCCGAAGATGAGTAGATTCTCTATTTAATTATGAGAATCTCCCTAAATGGGAAAAATCTGAAGATGGATCCACGATCTGTCTCAGATAGGCAACAGTAACCAACGGTTACTATCGACTATCTCCATGCCACGATCATGGCGTGCAACTTCAGCTGCCACACCTCCGGTCTGGCCGGAATCGCTCAATGACAACCCACGATTGCTAATCATGGAGAGAAATCAACTCCCCGTAATCACTTGGAGAAGAATGGATCCGCAGGCCGGACGGCTCCTTATAAATAGTGGTAAGAGGAAATGCACAAAAAAGGTACATGCTAAAAAATACACAGAGCTTTTCCCTCTGCTTCTCGAATCTTCCCCATTTTGTGGCTGGAGCCCGCCTCTAACTTAGGCATCGGAGTGTCCCTCGCCAGAGCAACTCTGGCAAGGGACCTGTTTTGCAGGTAAACCGGGGAGCGGTCCTGTAGTACAGCAGCTCCGACCAGCCGGAACAGGGATTCCATGCCAACAGTACCTAATAGATATACAAATACCAAAAAAAAAAAACGAGAAAAATTTCCTATTTTCACTCATCTCATGTCACCACCAAGTGTGATATTCTTATTTTTCTCATTTTTATTTTTTATTTTTTTGGATAATGCATCATGAGATCTTATTACAAAACTAAAAATAAATAAAAATAAAAAACTAATGCTAAATGTATTGCAATGACCTATTATACTTTTGGATGCACTCTAAATCTATATTTGGTTGGAGTTGTGAGAAGAAGAATGTATGAGATTGGATGGATGGATGGATAGTTGCTACCTATTATTTGATTCAAAAAATTATAGCAATGATGGATAAAACGAATGGATTGCCTTTCCATCTAGATCTACTAATTAGGAAGAATGGATGGAACATGTGAGGAAGGGTTTTTGCATTGACAAAATTATCTCTTATTAATTTTTTTGATAAAACTATGACACTTCTTTACTTTTTCAATTATTATATATATACTATTAATCCTATATTATTAAAATTTATTTATAATTATTTTAATTTTAATACATAATTTTCATAATAAAAAAAAATAATTAGAATTATCTTTTATTTTTTATTTATATTTACTATTTTTAATTAACTACTTATACAAAGTTAATTAACCTTTAAATTAAATTATAAATTAATTAGTTATTTTTATAATTAATGTATCTAAAAAAATTATTCAATGTATAATCAATTTATTAAATTAAATTAAAATTAAATATTTATATAATTCACTAAATAACTATAAATTATAAAAATATAAGTTTACATATTATCTTATTTTTTAAGTATAAATACATGATGTGGCTGGATCGCTGACGTGGGGTGGGCAGATTGACATGGAGTCCCTATCAGACGTCATGCTGGATTTTCAATATGGGCCCCTTCGCCGGGCTGAGCTCCCCCAGAACAGCGGAGTCACCTGCCGAAGTCGAGCTTCGTCCTCCGCCAGGTCGGTCCCCGCCGGGGCGGGATGCCTAGGCCGGAGCCGAGCGTAAGTCCCCCCCCAAGGCGGGCCCCTTAGGATCGGGCCCCGTGGTCAGGAGTCGAGCCCAAGTCTCCTCCGCCACGTGGAGCCCCTCCGAGGTCAAGTCCCCTGGGCTGGGCTGCGCCCCACCCACCTCCGTCAGGTCGAGCTCACCCGAAGCCGAGTTCAGCTGGTCCGGAGTTGAGCTCAACCCTCCTCCGCCCAGCTGAGCTACCTCGAGTTCAAGCCCCTTGGAGTTGGGCCCCATCTCTCTAGCTCGGTCTCCAGCTCGGGCAGAGGCACCAACCGCCAAAAAAGCGGCGCCTCCCCTCCAAGGACGATGGCGGGCCTCCTGAGGGCCATACAGCAGCCTGCCATGCCGCAATTAATATCCATAGCCGTCACTCACACCAGAAGGAAAGGAAACCCCCTGATCAAGGCGCCATGCTCTCCACCAACCTGCCGTACCGCCAGGGGAAGGACCCAGCCGGAGGGTGCGAGTCTCGAGGGAGGCGGCCCACCGATCGAGGTCCTGCCAGGCTTCTCGGAATGGAGCAAACAGAGAGAATGTCAGAGCGCATGGAAGCTTCCCCAGCCATCTGTCAGAAAAGACGTTTCGTCTACGACACGATACCTCGTCGCGCGCGTCTGACGACACGGAGGGATCCCCAGGCAAGCCAGAGTAAAAACCTAGCCAAGGTAAGCCAAAAGTAAGTAAGCAAAGCAAAAAAGAAGGGATGCCACTGGAACGGGCAATAGAAAAAAGGGAGAAGGGCCACACAGGAGGACTCTTCCACCTTGGCCATCACCTCTCCCAGCCCGCTCTTACTTCCATTCACATCACACTCACTCCTCCTAGCGTGGAGTTCATCCCGAGGGGCTCGACCAGGAGGATCTTTCTCCTGGATCGTCACTGACTTGACCGTCGGAGTGCCCCCGTCGGAATCCCCGGCCCGGGTCACTGACGCTGTTTCTTGCAGGTCCCGAGGCACAAGAGACATCCCGAAGAGGTGGACGGGCGATCATCGACGCCACTAGCAGCTATGGACCACGACGATCCTGGCAGCAACAATACATATTATAAATTGATGATAATAATCTTTTTTATTAAAAGATGGCTTAATAAAAATATTATATCAATATTATTCATTATCTTTTTTTATTCTTCCTGCCTTAAATGAGAAGGAAATTATTTTTATCTATACTTGTATTTTTTAACAATTATATAAGAGGGAGGATAAATGGTCCATTCTCTTCCTTATCTAACCTTCCTCAAGGATGGAACTGGACCGGGCCGACCCAAAATAGGATCGGGTTTCGGGCCTTAAATAGAGTCCATTCAATTTTCGGGCCGGACTAGGGCATCCTTTTGGTCCATCCTGACCGGCCTGAACCCGACCCAGAATAGGCCTAACCGGCCTGAACCCGACCCAGAATAGGCCTGATCGGCCTGAACCCGACCCAGAATAGGCCTGACCGGCCTGAACCCGACCCAGAATAGGCCTAATCTAGTTCCTAGATATTTTTTCCGGTCTCCCTCACTCTGTTCTCTCTCTCAGTCTCTCTCTCTCGTTTCCATCTCCCTCCCCCGGTCAGCCCCCAACGGTCGAAACCCCTCGTACCCGACAACTGACACCCCCATCCCCTATGTGGCTGTGCGATCCCACGACCCCCTTTAACAACGTCCCCGCCCTTCATGTGACCCCGTGACCCCTCTATGGCTCCGCCGCTCCACCTCCCTCCCCCGGCCTTGGCGCTCGCACCAGATGGCCCCACCCCCTGTGTGGCCCCGCAGTTCCCCTCCAGCTTTGATATCCCTCTCCGGCTCTGATCTCTATCCTCGTGCAATCCCGCAGCCCTCCTCGAGCTCTGATCTCCCTCTTCCGGCCTCGGTGCCCAACCCGACGCCCCCTACCCCCCTCGCAACGTCGTGGCCCCCCTTCCGAGCTTGGTGGCTCAATCTCTTCCTCGGTTTCGACGCCCTCACACCTCCTAGGCTCTGACTAGCAACCCTTTTTTTTCTTTAGTGGGTTATTTGGATTTTGTTCGGGCCGGCTTGATCGGGCTTGAATCGGGCTCGAGCTTGATATTTTTAAAAAGTTTCAAGCCTAAGTCCAGCCCGAAGCCCGAAATTTTTTTCAATCCAAAATTGAACAGGGACGTGGCCTGATTCGATCCGACCCACTTCTAGCCCTAGCCTTCCTATCCTATGTATTTTTCTTTCAATATCAAATATGCCAACTTTGTCACTTATTGGACATGAACATCGTTGCCCAGGGCAATGCATTTTTAAATAAAAAAATAAAATAAAACAAAGTAAAATAAAAATAGTACTACAGTAATGAATAAGATGCTCGCTACGTGCCCACTGGTGTACTTTCGCCATGCAGCTGTGGCCCAAGCGTCAATTGGTGCAATGGATGCGTCGAAGTATTTTTTTTTTTTTTTGATAAACAAGTATTCCTATATTACCACTATAATTGTAGCTCGAATGATAAAGACGTTGCCTCGTTATTAATAGACCTTGAATTTGAGACGGGATACTGTAGCTTTAATGATAAAGACGTTGCCTCGTTAATAATAAACCTTGAATTTGAGACGGGATATTATTGTTGGCTTGGTTAAATGTAAAATTATTTTTTGAAATTCATGATAGTTGATATGAGTAAAAGATCATAAAAGCTTGCAAGATAGCTGCACCGAATTTAACTTTATATATTATATATATATATATATAATTTATTTTATAGTGTCATGTTTTTTTTTAAAATAAATATGTTTACTTCGGTATTTAACTATCTATCTTCACTTGCAAAATAAAAAGAAAAAAGCAAAAACAAAAACACTTTTTCCGTGCTGGATATCCGCCCTTGGCTTCGCTAGGCTCGGGTATGGTTCGGCGACGCTATTCTTTCCGCGGGGCTGGGGGGGAGGGGGTGGACGGGTTTTACCTACGTCTCTCTGTAAACCCTACGTCTCTGTCTCTGTCGGCGACTACGATAGTCAACTCCAATTTATCTTCTAGGGAGTTACCCGATCAAAACACGGTTACGAAAGAAGCAATAGATCTCTTTCTTAGCCGCTGGACTTTTCTATTCGGGGAGGAGCTGGACCTCGGCCCTGGAGGCTTCCCCTTTCTCTGTGGGCACTCGGGGGCTCTCGTTCGGGCCTTAGCCTAGGCTTTTGGCACATACTTGAGTGCTTTTGCCACATACTTGAGTGCTTTCTTGGTGGTTTCTCAGATCCCTAGATCTGATCGCAAATACTGGAAGAAACCTTGAGAAGATCCGAGGAAGGGTTAGAGATCGAGAGGACTTTGAAGAATTTCCCTTTTTTTAAATGAAAAATTGTTCGTATTGCTGTTGCGCTTGAAATGATGGCGGAGAACTCAGTCTCGCGGTATGTGAAACTAACGAAGCATCAAGAGGCGCCGGTAGAAGAGATTCGCCCTGGAGAGCTGAATCAGCCCGTTGGTGTTCCCCAGGTTTGCTAAAGACTCGATCGTGGATCCTTTTAGTGATCAGAACGTTCCATTGGAGTCCTTTATTTGGAATCTTGACCTTTCTTTGGATCTGGGTTTATTCTGTTTATATGGCAAAATCTTCAATACTTCATATGAAATTATGGTAGCACGCTGTTGATTGTTTGGCACCCTTGTGCGTAACATAACCTATTTTATTTGGCCAGTTGGAGGTTCGCAGATGCAGTGAGTGCGGGCAACCCTTGCCAGAAAGCTATGAGCCACCGGCAGATGAACCCTGGACAACTGGAATTTTTGGCTGCGCTGAGGATCCTGAGAGCTGTAAGATATATATATATATATATATATATTAATATATATTAGAGATTGGAGAAATGATTCGTTTCTTTTATTACATTGTGGAACAATATCATATAGCGGAGTTAGTGAAATGCACATTTGCTGTCTCTTGGTGTAGGTCGCATTACTATCTAGGATAATATATGAGTGGTTTAGTTAATTCTGACTTGCTAGGATAATATATGAGTGGTTTAGTTAATTCTGACTTGTTTATATGCTTGTTTTGCTCATGACTGCTTCAGAACTAGTCTAGGTGAAAGAAATTCACCATTTTTCATGACAGCCTTTGGGGAACGTATGCATATGATTTTTTTTTTTAATCTCTTCGTGCCGTTTCTTATTGATATTTAGCTAGATGTATTATGCTTGTTTGTATATATACATTTGGTTTGTGATACACTGTATTCTTTTTTTCAGACTAAGTATCTCCGCTGGCATGATTTATTACTTGGTAACTAGGGTGGAGTGCGCTTTCTCTTATTCCTGGTGGCATGTATAGAGAATGACCTTATGATGTGCCAACTAAACTATTAGAGAGCTGATCACAGGCTCAGGGGCATCCACTGTCTTGAGAAATGTTCTCTCTTCTTTGGGGAAAACCTTTTGAAAAAGGTGCCAAGATATGTAAAGCATACTCCTATTAGGAAAAGATTACGAGTGAAAACATTGCAAAAGTTGCAAGGTAGATAATTTGGACAGAGCAGCTATTGTAAAGATAATGAACAAGTGAGGCAATATAATATGAAGCTCCTAGTTTGGAGTTTGGACTACGTAAAACTGGTACACCTTGTATATGAGCATTTCATGGGAAATGTTAAACATGCCAAGGGGGTATTTAGATGCCTTGTTAACATAATTGTTTGTTCCTCTCACATTGATTTGAAAAGCTATATGAAGCTTTCCATCAAGTTGAGAAATGGGGACAGAGCAAGGGAATGGTAGCAGCTGCCAGAGAGGTTGCTGATCCTGCGAGTTACTTGATTCTAGGACAATACATATCAATTAACTTTGTTCAAGTATATAAGCATGGATATATCTGGTGTCCAACTCAAAGTCTCCAACTGAGATACCAAGCTGTTTCTCTTGTTCACATAGCAGATATCCCTACAATATTATAGTTTGACATTGATATTATCCGTTACAAATGATAAATCCTACTTGAATTTTGGATTTTTTAGCATTAAATGGAAATTTCCACATATCATCAACAATTATGATATTAAAAGTTATATTTACTTAACAAACTTAATACATGTGAAGTTGTGAACATAATGCCATTTTTTTCTGTGTTTTTGGAGCCTAAGAACTGGTTTCATAAGATGAATATGCATCAAAGTAGTATAATTAGGAAGAAATGATTAATTTAAAATCGGTGGATAGGTATCATAAAGGCATGAGTGATGAAGTGTTAGAAAGATTGCTGGCTTATAAACTATATGGATGGATTGTACTAGAAAGAACATTGTTTTTCAAAGATGACCAAGATATTAGTTGAGCGAGACATTGGAAATCAGGTTTCGGAGCAGTTGGCATATGATATATGATTGTTACATGGCTGGAACACAGACAAGTGTGTGATTACATGTATATGTATATGTATATGTATGGTTTTATTATAGATATGTAAATTCTTATTGGGTGGGTTCCTCTATTGTAAGTGGAACCTTCTTTTTGAGTGGGGTAATGCTAAATGTTGTGTGTCTGATAGAAGGATTTGAACCAGGAGACTTATAAACTTTCACTATTTTGCAATTTAGTGACCTAATAATGGATGGTGGTAGCCATTTTGCTTGGACAATAATGTATCTGATTATGAAACTTGAGGTTCATACTTCATAGCATTTACCTTGTTAGCTGCCTTGGGCTATCCCAGGACAACAGGCATCCATGTGGGTAGTAAATATGTTCATTTGAGGAGGCAAACATAAAATATCTGTCTCTTCCTTATCGTGGCCTCACCAGGAGAATCAAGGGTAGTATATTATCTATGTGCAATGGTGTGAGGCCCAGTTCTGATTGGGCTGAAGTCGGCGGCCCTTGCCGACTTCAGTTCAAATTCATTTTGGTCCGGAAGTTCGGATTTTCCGGTGGAAATTTCGGAGAAGCCCGTCGACGCCGCCGGAGGTGGGGGGATAAGGGTCTTCCTCGGGTTTTTTAGGGGCATCGGGTGCCTCTGTTGATCCAGAAATACCTCCCTATCGGTGGACGCCGACAGCTCCTTCGTGTGTCCCAGCCCTCGCCGGAGTGCTCTCCACCTGTGGTCGCTGCGATCGAAACCAATCTCGCCGGTAAGTCCTTCTTCCTCGGGAAATTCTTGGTGTAGGGGTGTTTGGCGGGGAGGAAGGAAGAATCTGGTCGATTCTTCTTCTCCGTTGGAACCGTGGGTAATGGCCGGCGATGGGAGGTCGCCGCCGGATTCCTCCTCTCCTTCCGGCAAACGTTCTGGGCAGTCGATCGCAGGGATCGCCGCCGTTCCTCCGCTTGCTTGGGGGGGAGGGGGGATATCGAACGGCCTGTTATCAGAGAGGGATGTCTCTGTTAACGGGGGTGGGTTTTGGCTCTGTGCTCACCGGCTGACGGTCGGACGGCCGCCGTAGGGATCGCCGGACCCTTTCCTTTCCTCCGGCGAATGCTCCATGGTGGTCGGACGGGAGGATCGCCGTCGATCCTCCCTGGTTCTTCCGTGAAGTCGGGACGGTACTGTGGCCAGGAGAGTTGGCCTGGGCTCGAATTAATCGGGCCGTGTTGGGCCGGGCTTGGCTGGGCCGGGCCGGGCTCGGTTGAGCCATGCCCTGTTGGGCTGGGCCTATTATCTTGGATGGGCCGACCCAGTAAAGGCACCATTAGGAAAATAAATAAAAATAATAATTAAAAGAAAAAGGAAGGTGGAGGAAGGGAGGAAAGAAATTGTTTGGGGATGTCCCAAGAAATTTAATTTATGTTTAATTTTTTTTTATAGGAATTAATTATATCAAATTATAAACAAAATAATTTGTGGTATAGGATCGTCATCAATCCCTGGGAAATCGGGTTTAGTGCTTAGTTGGTGAAATTGTAAGTTATCACTCACCGATATAACTTTTACCATGCATGATTATTTGACTCTTAGTTAATTTTTTTTTACGGCTTATATTTATACTACATACATGTATCTCGATGTGTTATGAAATGTAAACAAAGACTAAGATTAAGAGTTATGAGTTGAGTTGAATTTAGCTGCTCTCTAGTCCGACTATGATCACACGAGGATCTAGACTCCTTTTGGACCTCCAGCGGGGCTATCGCTGGCACATGACCGATGAGCGGTATGTGACACAGGAGTTAGTTGTTTTATTCTAGCACATGCTGGGAAGCATGTTTCTCGTGTGATACTCAGAGCTAGACTCCTTTTGGGCCTCCAGCGGGACTATCGCTGGCACATGACCGATGTGCGGTATGTGACACAGGATCTAGACTCTTTTGGAGCGAGCCACGGGCCGATCGTGGCCGTAGTATGAGGGACTAAGTGAGTGTGTATGGATGGCCATCCTAAAATTTGTATGATGTCAGAAAAATAAATAAGAAGGTTAATAATGATAAATGGCTTATATATTATGGTTGCTCACATGCATGGAGTTACTCCAAATTCATGGTAAATTTATATTTGTGACATATGATGACTTACTGAGTTTAGAGGAAACTCATTCCTTTCCCTTGCATTTTTTTTTAGGATCAGAGGAACACATGGGCCAGGGATTCAATCAGTGAGGCTTAGGATCTAGTGGACACTATCATTGTTATTGTCTGAAATTTGATTATGTTAAATGTGTGACGGTTGGCTTTATGAACATTTGAATCTACTTGCCTAGGTTTACTTTTTATGGTTTAATTGCCTGGTTATTCATTTTATTTAAGAAATGGTCGGTACAGGCCTGGTATGTTCCTGGGAAGGTTGAACCCCAGAACATACGGCCGTCTGTCGCACTTCTGGCCCAGGTCTTGGGATTGGGGCGCGACAGATTTAGTGGTATCAGAGCTAGGTTTGTCTTAAAAATCAAGGTGTTATAGATAATGAGAGCAGGGTAGAGATAATTAGGACAGGTTTAAATTAATAAAAGTACAAGTAAGGTTATATTATTTAACTGACTAACTTTTGTAACATAGGTTTAATGGCTCGGACCCGATCCATGAGGATATCAAATCAAAATGATCATGCTTCTAGAGCTCATGATACTTCGCAGGCAGCGGGTCCATCTCGGGCGGCTGGCGCCTTCATGACTCGTAGCCCATCACCTGATCAGGGCGAAAGCCGAGCAGTTAGTCCTCCTCTGCAGCATGATATGAGGACAACCAATTCTGATGGTCAGGTGATAGGTCTTATCCAGGCTCTAACTGGACTTGTGCAGGAAATGAGGCAGCAGGGAAGTAGGGGTGGTCAGTCTTTTAAGATGGATCGGGGGATCACTGAATTTAAGAAGTTGGCGCCTCCTACTTTTGAGGGTTCTACTGAACCTACTGAATCTTTGAAATGGTTGAAGGAAATGGAGAAGGTCTTTGCCAGCATGGACTGTACAGATCGAGAAAAGGTTCGCTTTGCAGCTTACCAATTGCAAGGCGAAGCTTCGGAATGGTGGGATGCTGTCAGGAGACAATATGGTAATGAAGAGCCAATAACTTGGGACATTTTTCGCCAAGAGTTTTTGGATATGTATTTTCCTGAAAGTCTCAGATTTGAGGAGAGTGAATTTACCAGATTGATACAAGGAAGCTTGACAGTGGCACAATATGAAGCCAAGTTTATAGAACTGTCCCGCTTTGCTCCGGAGTTGGTGGCCACGGATGATATCAAGGCTCGGAGATTTGAGAAAGGGCTTAAACCCAAGATTCGTGCTGGAGTAAGACCGATGCAGCTGGCCTCGTACCGGGACGTCGTTAGTAAAGTAAAAATTATGAAGCAGGAGGTTGATAATATGTAGCAGGAGAGGGAACGACAGTTGAGGAAGAGATCCAGACCTGATGGGCAGCGAGGGAACCAACACTGGCAAACAACCTAGACATAAGGGAAATCAAAGGCAGGATCCAGGTCCTCAGCAGGGTAATGGTCCTCGTTGCAGGAGATGTCAAGGTTTTCATTTGGAGCATGATTGTCGTTGGTTTTCTGGGGCTTGTTTTAATTGTGGTCAGCAGGGCCACAAAGCTATGGATTGCCCTCGTCCTCAGAATCCTGAGTATCAACATACCTTCCAGAATGCACCGCGACCGCCTGCACCTCCTCCTTCAAATGTACCAGCTTTTATCCAAGGACAACCTTTAGCTTAAGGATCTGGTGAGCGCCATAAGCAGAAGACCCAGGCTCGTGTGTATGCTCTGACTCAGCAAGATGCTCAGGCATCAAATGCTGTGGTGACAGGTAATTTCACAGATTTTTTTTTTAAGTTGGTTAAATTGAGTTCATATAATCATAAGTTAGAATTTAATTATCTGGTAGGTACCATCAAAGTAGTCTCTTCTTATGCCCGTGTTTTATTTGATTCCGGAGCAACACACTCTTTTATCTCAACCGGATTTACTAAGAAGGCTGGTATGAAACCAGTACCTCTAAATTTTGAGATCGGAGTGTCCATTCCAAATGGGAGCATTATCATGGTCAACATGATTTGTCCATCCTGCACTCTAAGCATTGAAAATCATGATTTTTCATCCGATCTAATGGTTTTGGAAATGGAGGAGTTTGATATTATCTTGGGAATGGATTGGCTAACCTCTTATCATGCCACTATAGATTGTTTCGGGAAGAGAGTAGTTTTCCACCCTCCAGGTCAGGAACCTTTTGGTTTCTCTGGCAGTGAAGGGAAGGCCCCTATTAGAATGGTTACAGCTATGCAAGCTAACAGGATGCTGAGGCAAGATTGTACAGGATATTTGGCCAATGTTATGGATCTCCAGCAAGAAGAAAAGAAGTTGGAAAACATTCCGATTGTGAAGGAATTTCCGGATGTATTTCCAGATGAATTGCCGGGATTGTCTCCTGATAGAGAGGTGGAATTTTCTATTGATCTCATACCCTGTGCAGAACCTGTGTCTAAAGCTCCCTATAGGATGGCACCAGCTGAATTGAAAGAACTTAAAGAACAACTCCAGGATCTGCTCGATAAGGGATTTAGCAGGCCGAGTGTTTCACCGTGGGGTGCTCCGGTACTTTTTGTCAGGAAGAAGGATGGAAGCTTGAGGTTGTGTATTGATTATCGATAATTGAACAAGTTGACAATCCGAAATAAGTACCCCCTTCCCAGAATTGATGATCTTTTTGACCAGTTGCAAGGTGCTCATGTGTTTTCAAAAATTGATCTGCGGTCCGGATATTATCAGTTGAAAATTAAGACTGAGGACATATCCAAAACAGCTTTCCGGACCAGATATGGGCATTATGAATTTCTGGTGATGCCTTTCGGACTGACGAATGCTCCGGCAGCTTTCATGGACATGATGAATAGGATATTCAAATCATATTTGGATCAGTGTGTAGTAGTATTTATTGATGACATTTTGGTATATTCTAAGAACCCGGAGGAGCATGAAGAACATTTGAGGAGAATCTTACAGATACTAAAGGAGCAGAGGTTGTATGCAAAATTGAAGAAATGTCAATTCTGGCTTGATAATATTTCTTTTCTTGGCCACACAGTCTCTAAAGAAGGAATATCTATTGATCCAACAAAGATTGAAGCAATTGTTGAATGGAATAGACCAACTAATGTGACTGAAGTCCGTAGTTTTCTGGGACTAGCTGGTTATTACCGAAGGTTTGTGGAGGGATTTTCCCGTGTAGCCTTGCCACTGACCCAGCTAACTCATAAAGGGATTAAATTTGTTTGGTCTGATGATTGTGAGAAAAGCTTCCAAGAGTTGAAGAAGTGCTTGGTGTCAGCTCCTATCCTTACCCTACCATCTGGAAGTGAGGGTTTTACTATTTACAGTGATGCCTCCAGAAAAGGGTTAGGATGTGTTCTTATGCAAAAGGAGAAGGTGGTGGCCTACGCATCTAGGCAGCTTAAAACACATGAATTGAACTACCCTACACATGATTTGGAACTAGCTGCCGTAGTCTTTGCCTTGAAAATTTGGAGACATTATCTGTATGGAGTATCTTGTGAGATTTTTACTGATCATAAAAGTCTTAAATATTTATTTACCCAGAAAGAGTTAAACTTGAGGCAAAGGAGATGGTTGGAGCTGATCAAAGACTATGATATGAAAATAAGTTATCATCTGGGAAAAGCAAATGTAGTGGCTGATGCATTGAACAGAAAGGCCGGAGGTAACTTAGCAACCTTAATCACTTCTCAGGGAGAAATTCTTCAAGATTTTGGAAAGCTGAATTTGGAGATCCAGTTGCATGACTCTAAATTCTCACTTGCTACTCTTAAGATACAATCTACCCTGATTGATAGAATTAAGGCATCTCAGAAGAGTGATTCAGAATTGCAAAAGATCAGAGAGAAGATGCAATCTGGGATAATCTCAGAATTTCGAATTCATGAGGATGGATCCTTAAGGTTTGGAAACAGATTGTGTGTTCCAAAGGATGCAAGTCTAAAGAAGGAAATCTTGATCGATGCTCACAACTCTATTTATACTATTCACCCTGGGAGTACAAAAATGTATAGAGATCTTAAAGAGAACTTTTAGTGGAGGGGTATGAAAAGGGAAATAGCCATGTTTGTGGCTCAATGCTTAACTTGTCAACAAATAAAGGCTGAGCATCATAGACCAGCGGGACCACTACAACCCGTAGCTATTCCTGTATGGAAATGGGAGAATGTCACAATGGACTTTGTTACAGGATTGCCGAGGACTCTCAGAGGATTTGATGCTATTTGGGTTGTTGTAGATCGATTGACAAAGTCAGCTCATTTCTTACCTATCAAGGTCAATTTCTCCATTGAAAGGCTAGCTAAATTATATATTGATGAGATTGTTTGATTGCATGGTATTCCTGTATCAATTGTATCTGATAGGGATACTAGATTTGTTTCTCAATTTTGGAGGAGTTTGCATCAAGCTATGAAAACCAAGCTGGAGTTTAGTACAGCCTTTCATCCTCAAACAGATGGACAGTCAGAGAGAACGATTCAGATACTAGAGGATATGTTGAGAGCATGTGTTCTTGATTTGAAGGGGTCTTGGGATGAACATTTGTCACTGATAGAATTTGCATATAACAACAGTTATCAAGCAACCATTAAGATGGCACCTTTTGAAGCTCTGTATGGGAGGAGATGTAGGACCCCGGTATGTTGGGATGATGTTGGCGAGAGAAAACTTTTGGGACCAGATATTGTGCTGCAGACCACAGATAAAATTCAACTTATTAGGAAGCGACTGCTTACAGCACAGAGTCGACAAAAGAGTTATGCAGATAATCGAAGAAGATAACTGGAATTTCAGGTGGGAGATCATGTACTTCTTAAAGTGTCCCCTACTAAAGGAGTTATGAGATTTGGGATGCGAGGGAAGCTAAGCCCTCGGTATGTGGGTCCTTTTGAGATCTTAGAGAAAATTGGAGCTGTGGCTTATCGGCTTGCTTTGCCACCTTCTCTTGCTGCTGTACATAATGTTTTTCATGTTTCTATGCTGAGAAAGTATGTACCTGATCCAAATCATGTAGTTGAATTGGGACCACTTCAATTCAGGGAAGATTTGTCTTATGAGGAACAACCAGTGAAGGTGATGGATAGAAAGGAACAAGTCTTGAGACGACGCATCATCCCTTATGTTAAAGTCCAGTAGAGTAATCATTCAGAACGAGAAGCCACTTGGGAGTTAGAAGAAATCATGAAAGTTAAATATCCTCAACTTTTCCAGGACCCAGGTATGTAAATTTCGAGGGCGAAATTTTTTTTAGGTGGAGAGAATGTGAGGCCCAGTTCTGATTGGGCTGAAGTCGGCGGCCCTTGCCGACTTCAGTTCAAATTCATTCTGGTCCGGAAGTTCGGATTTTCTGGCGGGAATTTCGGAGAAGCCCGTCGACACCGCCGGAGGTGGGGGGGATAAGGGTCTTCCTCGGGTTTTTTAGGGGCATCGGGTGCCTCTGTTGATCCGGAAATACCTCCCTATCGGTGGACGCCGACGGCTCCTTCGTGTGTCCCAGCCCTCGCTGGAGTGCTCTCCACCGGTGGTCGCTGCGATCGAAACCAATCTCGCCGGTAAGTCCTTCCTCGGGAAATTCTTGGTGTAGGGGTGTTTGGCGGGGAGGAAGGAAGAATCCGGTCGATTCTTCTTCTTCGTTGGAACCGTGGGTAATGGCCGACGATGGGAGGTCGCCGCCGGATTCCTCCTCTCCTTCCGGCAAACGTTCTGGGCGGTCGATCACAGGGATCGCCGCCGTTCCTCCGCTTGCTTGGGGGGGGAGGGGGGATATCGAACGGCCTGTTATCAGAGAGGGATGTCTCTGTTAACAGGGGTGGGTTTTGGCTCTGTGCTCACCGGCTGACGGTCGGACGGCCGCCGTAGGGATCGCCGGACCCTTTCCTTTCCTCCGGCGAATGCTCCATGGTGGTCGGACGGGAGGATCGTCGTCGATCCTCCCTGGTTCTTCCGTGAAGTCGGGACGGTACTGTGGCCAGGAGAGTTGGCCTGGGCTCGAATTAATCGGGCCTTGTTAGGCCGGGCTTGGCTGGGCCGGGCTCGGTTGAGCCATGCCTTGTTGGGCTGGGCCTATTATCTTGGATGGGCCGACCCAATAAAGGCACCATTAGGAAAATAAATTAAAATAATAATTAAAAGAAAAAGGAAGGTGGAGGAAGGGAGGAAAGAAATTGTCTGGGGATGTCCCAAGGAATTTAATTTATGTTTAATTTCTTTTTATAGGAATTAATTATATCAAATTATAAACAAAATAATTTGTGATACAGGATCGTCATCATCCCTGGGAAATTGGGTTTAGTGCTTAGTTGGTGAAATTGTAAGTTATCACTCACCGATATAACTTTTACCATGCATGATTATTTGACTCTTAGTTAATTTTTTTTTACGGCTTATATTTATACTGCATACATATATCTCGATGTGTTATGAAATGTAAACAAAGACTAAGATTAAGAGTTATGGGTTGAGTTGAATTTAGCTGCTCTCTAGTCCGACTATGATCACACGAGGATCTAGACTCCTTTTGGACATCCAGCGGGGCTATCGCTGGCACATGACCGATGAGCGGTATGTGACATAGGAGTTAGTTGTTTTATTCTAGCACATGCTGGGAAGCATGTTTCTCGTGTGATACTCAGAGCTAGACTCCTTTTGGGCCTCCAGTGGGGCTATCGCTGGCACATGACCGATGTGCGGTATATGACACAAGATCTAGACTCTTTTGGGACGAGTCACGGGCTGATCGTGGCCATAGTATGAGGGACTAAGTGAGTGTATATGGATGGCCATCCTAAAATTTGTATGATGTCAGAAAAATAAATAAGAAGGTTAATAATGAGAAATGGCTTATATATTATGATTGCTCACATGCATGGAGTTACTCCAGATTCATGGTAAATTTATATTTGTGACATATGATGACTTACTGAGTTTAGGGGAAACTCATTCCTTTCCCTTGCATTTTTTTTTTAGGATCAGAGGAACACATGGGCCAGGGATTCAATCAGTGAGGCTTAGGATCTAGTGGACACTATCATTTTTATTGTCTGAAATTTGATTATGTTAAATGTGTGATGGTTGGCTTTATGAACATTTGAATCTACTTGCCTAGGTTTACTTTTTATGGTTTAATTGCCTGGTTATTCATTTTATTTAAGAAATGGTTGGTACAGGCCTAGTATGTCCCTGGAAAGGTTGAACCCCAGAACATACGGCCGTCTGTCGCACTTCTGGCCCAGGTCTTGGGATTGGGGCGCGACAAATGGTCTATCTCCAGTTTTGAGATTCCATGAAAGCATGCCTTCTTTGTCATAGTTTCTCAGCTTTTTGGTAGGACTTGAGATCAAGAAAGAGAAATCCTGAAAATAATTAAGGCATCAAACTCATGGAGGACAAGAATCAGGCATGCATTGGCATTGACGTTTTCATTTGAACTTAAAACTAGCTTGTTGGAACTAAGGATGGTGTTTATTGTGGCAAGACTTAAATCTTGGCCCGATTTTTTGGTTTTTGACTTGTTTGTCTTTATGAAAGAATGCCAATTCCATTCTTATCTTTGTCCATTGGTTGGATCTCTTGTCCTTTTCCTCTAAAATATTTCTTCTTGATTTTCCCAAAGCAATTTAATGACTTACTACCTTTCAAGAGGAAAAAAATGAGATTCAAATAAGTTATCATCAAAGCATGGATCATTAAATTATGGCGAAAGAGAAAATTTGAAGGAAAAAAAAAAAGAAAAGAACTTTGCTCCAACAAGGAACTAAAACTAATTGAGGTGGGGTGGCAGGGTGTTTGGGTGGGAAAGGTTGAGATGAAAGGGAAAAAAAAGAAGATACACAAAGCAATCTTTGAACAGCTTAAAGATATCTCTTTCTGTTTTAATACCATCTAAGATTAAAAGGTAAGTTGATTAACAAAGGTTATCCTTGAATCACTCTCGCTGGAATTACACTTTGATGTTTAAGAGAAATTTATGTAACTAGAAGGTAATTAGGATTTAGGGCAAATATAATTTTTTTTAAAAAAAAACTTTTTCATTCATAGTTTGAAGTCTTGAGGAGTCAAATTGGTTGTTTAGGGATTAATTTTGAAGCCCACATGTTTATTTGGAAAAGAAATCGTACATTCTGTCCTTCTCTCTGTTTGGTAATGAGCTTCTCATCATTGTGACTGTGATCAGATCATTTTCTAGGAAATTTATGTAGGATAGGATCGCCCTTCAAATTGGGAGAAAAATATGCATTGTGATTAGTCATTATTGTTGTTTTCAGAGGCCTATTAACTTTCATGAGTATGAATTTTGGAGTTTTAAATGAAACCTCTCTAAACAAGGTCGATTTTACGCAGTTACCTTCTTCCTCTTGACTGTGGACTTAACCAGGATCCCAACATATCCTTCTTTCATTACTTTCTTAAATTTGCCCCAAAATCAAATGCAATCTTCATGCTGACCAGATTGCTTGAAAATGGTCTACATTTCCCTGCATGACTGCATTATGGTTCTAAGTTTCTAACCATATTCTAAATTAACAAATCTGTCTTCTGTTTGTTGTGGAATGTGATCAGAAGCTTAAACAACACTAGAATGTTTGCAACATTTTGATCATACTGCTATCTGTTTGGAGAAGTGGCTGGATGATCTAATCAACAGGGTTCACAGAATCTGTGAATGGATGCAATACAAATGGTTCTAGATAGTAAAATTGAGATCTATTGGCTTCCAACCAATGTATTATGGAAGACTTGAACATGGTAGAATGAAGTTTGCTGGATTTAGCTCTTGATGGTCCACTAGAGAAACATCATACTTCAGTCAAGATTGAGGATTGCAGACTCAGCAACTTATATATGAGTCATTCTACCATGAGTTAAGGGATATGAAGCCTCAAAGGTGAATTTGTGCCATATATTAATGGCCAAAGAATGTGGGGCAGCCATCTAGTAGTCACATCCCGATGGAATCGTGGAGATCCAATAATGGATTCAAAGTGGAGGTTCGTTGGCATGATTTGTGAAAACCAGCACATTTAAGTAGAAAAATTACCAATTTATTTTATATTTTTGAATCATTTGTATATTAGAAACTCCCAACGAGTCGAACAGCTTGTTTAGGACCAAAGAAAAAGTCTACTACTATGGAAAAATGATGTCTACCAATTTTGGAAAAATGAATTAGATTGTTTTCCCCCACTGCATTCTCATCCTCTGAGTTAATTGATGAGCTCATTATTACTACATCTGCAGTTTTTCCCTTTTATCCGCAAAAGCTAGATAGACTAGGATTCTTATTTGAACTATGGTTGATATGGTTACATAAGCTTTTGAAAAGTTATTCTGTCTCATACTATCATATATGGTACACTGAACAACATTTTTGGCTTATATAGTTATATTTAGAAAAAAGTGGATTTTTTTGTAGTCATCTTCTTCCTTGTGATTGTGGTCTTGAGGAAACACACTTTTCCCTTCTTTTATCAAATTTATTTAGATTCTTATTTAATTTTCATTTATAGAAAATCATCCGATTACTTTTACATGAGGGAGCTTCCCTGTGGCATGTAACTTTGAGAGTTTACAACTACATAGCATGAAGTTTGATGCTTCAAAGTTAAAATTTCATATAGCTAGAGCAAGCACTTGATCTGTAGATTTGTGTAGCTAACTTTTGATTGGTAGGTTATTTGGTGATCTCACTCTCCTCCCTCCCTGTCTGAAGATAATTTCTTGCTGGAGTGGTACTCCTGGTTGTTTTTCCATGGTAGGCAGTTTGATGAAATGTGGAAAGATTCCATGAAAGGAGCAATAAGCTGCCTACCATTTAAGGTGTCATCATTGGGCCAATATGCTGTTTGACTTGTTGAATTTTTATTCATTGGTTTGAGGAACCAAGGTACAACCAAAACCTCACAATATTGGTTCTCAGGATTTGAATTTATCAACTAAAGACTGCTTAATGTCATTCCCCACAAGTAAAAAAGAGTATAAATCAAAAATTTGTGAACGCATGAGATGTCAGGATGACTTTTTGTCTCAACAAAAAATTCTCCCTCAACACATTTCACCTTGTCTACCGGACAAGTACTCAACAAAGTGCCCCAATAGTATCCTAAAACATATAGAGGTTCAGATTAAGGGTGTGTGTGTGTGTGTTTTTTTTTTTTGTGGGGGTGGGTCATTAAAAATTTAAAGGATTTTATTGTTTGGAATTCTCTGTGATTCCAGAGAAAACTTTGATGTTATTAACAAAAGAACCTTAAACTACTCTTCAAGGAATTATTATTTGTTCTATAGAGAAAGAGGTTCAGGAGCTCCCTTGCACTGTGTATTAAAGGGAAGCAGAGGAGACATATAATGCATGACAACTTGGTTTGAATAGAACGATCACTTGATCTGTATGTTGGAAGATTTTTTTATTTTTTTATTTTTTAATATGACTGTAATGAAGATGTTCATTCTCTAGTTCCAAATTAACAGATAGGCGAGACAATAACAATGTGAAGATTTGGCTTTTAATTTTTATTTTCATGTTTACATCTTGGAACAAGAGAGGGCTTTCTGCTATTCTGTGATGTTTTCTTCATTTTATGTGCACTTATCCAATTTATTCTGAAATGAATACAGAATATGAAAGTTTTAACTTTGAATTCTGAATGAGTCTCTGTGTACCTTTAGTGCTAGTCTAAATGTTCAAATCTCTATAATACTTAGTAAGGCAATACAACCTGTATCACAAATAGGCATATCATAGCTGATTGCTAGTGCATTGAGTACGTTTTCAAACTTTTCTTTGGTTTATTCTTTCAGGACCTTCTGAAAAGGTCATGACAGGTTTATGTCAATCTGTCTATTACCTGTTACAGGTCTATCTTGTTCAATATCAGTTATGCACTTTTATCCAGACTAAGAGTGATGGGAGGCATATGAGCATGCAAAAAAGGGACCTTTCTTTTATGGGGAACTGATTTTGATCCTGAAAAGAAAGACCATATAACTTGACAAAAAGCACTCTCCTTGGATTCATATTTATAGTTAGAAGCTGGAAGATGGAGTGTAATAACTGTTTTACTCTGTCTTCTGCACTAACAAAACCCAGTTTAATCTTTCCTGTTTTAACATCATAGACCTACATGTTTTTATTTCATAACCATGCAAGGGGATTATCACTATGGATCTGTATATCTATCATACAACAAACATATATCATGTAATATGTCATCAGTCAGATTAATTAAAATATTTCTTCTTTGTGATTGTAGGTTGGACTGGACTGTTCTGCCCCTGTGTATTGTTCGGGCGTAATGTTGAGAGATTCAGAGAAGATATACCCTGGACAAGACCTTGCACTTGCCATGCCATCTTTGTCGAGGGTGGTCTTGCCCTGGCTGTGGCTACAGCTGTGTTCCATGGCATTGACCCAAGAACATCGTTTCTAATTGGAGAAGGACTGGTGTTTGCTTGGTGGATGTGTGGTATCTATACTGGTATATTTCGGCAGTCACTACAGAAGAAATATCATCTCAAGGTGAACCTTTATTTTTCTCGCTCCTCTCAAATGCATGTGCTGAATGCCATGCAAAGTTAACAGAAACATTGATCTTATTTTTTTATGAAAACAAAAGGGGACCTGCATTTTGTTGCATTTGTAGCTGTTTGAGAATCAGATAAAAGCAATTGGAGTTATGCACATTCATAATTTGCTGAATGTGCACAATTGCACATATTCTCTTATTTTTTTCTAGATGTAGATTCTTGTCCACTGGAAAAACCTTGGTTGACTTGTCAATGTGAAATTTGCTCGAGTACATGGGCTGATCCTTCAGTGACCATTAGTTTAGAAGATTTTCTATCTCAGTATCCAAAAAGGAAAGTGTCTTCAAAGCATTTCTCAGCTTTTCGTTCTTCATAAAGTCTTCCTTTGGGTTACCCAACCCATGAGCTTGAGATACCTTGTAATGGAGGCCATTTCTCATGTCTACATTGCGTGCCTCTGGAACTCTTACTTGGATATTGCAGGTTTTGGCATCAGAATTGACTTGGGGTCTGTATTCTCCCAGCTCCAAAAATTATGGTTAACATCAAGACTGCACATGCACGTGTATGAATACATTTATGCACATATTCAAAATTATGAGTTCAATTTAGCATTCAAAAAGAAACGTTGCTGTTTTGTAAATTTTACTGTAGAGACAAATTCTAATGTCTATGAAACAATAGTCAATATCAAATATAGACATGTGATCCACAAAACAAAAATGTCTTAACGAGGCATTAGAGAAAAAATAAGCAAAAAACAAATGCACATGCCCAATATGTCTCATGTACATTTTTTTATTATGTTATTAGATACTTGATTTATTTGGTCATATGTTTTGCTTTTTACCATTAGAAAGTTGCGATCTTCTGAGAAGAAAAAGGAGTACTACAAGTATTGGTTACCTTCTCTTGGTTAAACGAGAAAAGAAATTTATTTGACCATGCGAAAAGAAATTTATGTGACTAGTTTGTCCCTTAATCTTACCTCGGTCTATGTTCCTGGCTGTTAGCGTAGTTTTTCTATACTTCCTACACAATGGCACATATGTGAAGCATGGTGATAGTTGACATCATTCGTAGATATTTGGCCCATCACTTGAATATCTGCAGTCATGCACTTTTTCTTGTGCGTGACAGCTGAAAAGAGAACCTCAGTGATATAAAGTTATAAACTAAAGATGTTAATGCCAGATATTCATGATCTTTTTCTCTTAGTGCCGATGTTTTTAACTCAACAAACTTACATTAACAGCAGGCTGCTTGTTAACATGAATTGTTTCCTAAATCATTTCCCATATTTTGTGCATGTGCTTTTTACTTACTTGAATGAGGTCTATCATATCCATTAGTGCATTATTTCTAGCATTTTTAATTACCTTGCAGAACTCGCCGTGTGATCCCTGCATGGTCCATTGCTGCATGCATTGGTGTGCCATCTGTCAAGAGCATCGAGAAATGAAAGGGCACCTCTCTGACAATGTCATTATGCCGATGACCGTTGTGAACCCACCTCCAGTGCAGGAAATGAGCATGAATGAAGCCTCTGATACAGGCACCAACAGAACGATCGTGGGAATTTGGAGATGGAAGCTTTATAGATGGTGTATTTTATGATTACAAGGTTCGAGGAATTTTTGAGGAAGGAAGGAATGCATACTGGAAAATCAGCTGTCCCCTTCTATCCCCTTTTTATCTTCTCTATAGGAAAATTACTTTTTTTAGGAGACTTCTCTAGATGCTTCCTGGCGATCTTTTCTTTTGTTGGTTTGATACAGAACTGATGCAACAACTCTACAAAGTTTCTTTTGTTGGTTTGATACAGAACTGATGCAACTCTAGAAAGTACAAATTATGGATATTTGTTTGTTATTTGAAGATTAATATCTTATCCTTGTTGGCTCGACTCCAAAGAGCACTGCGACTTTCTTGAAGTTCAGGCAATGATTTGAATTCATCAGTTAACTCAGGCTTCCTATGACGCTGTCCTTTTCGATTTCTAAGGGTGCCAAAGGCTTGACGGGTTTGTTATGGCTGAATTGGAGCCATGCATTCAGAGTTCTCCAACTGGTCTCGAAATTTTCTCGAGATTTGCACATTAATGGTAACTTCAGACCGCATCTCTACAATGCCGATGCTTGCTTGCATCTGTTTTTGTTTGGAACTGTGGATTGTATGCCCATTGGAATCATGCATCGTACTGGACGAATGGATGGCATTAAAGATGTTTTACAACTATAATATTTTTCCAACAATAAGAGATTCAAAACCAAGACTTCTCTAAGTCCTTAATAATATCCGTGGTAATTTGGTGGAGCAGGAAGTGTTGGAATGCCTGGTTACGATAGCCGAGAAATGTACCATGCCTGGGAATCTATGTTGGTGGTTCGTGACACTGCATCTATATCAATGTACAAAGTAACATGATCCGTTCAAGGACGATTTGTGAATTTGTGAAAAAAAGCTTGGTATAACGACTTTGTCATGCATATTACATTGGGTGTTTTTGCAAATCGTATCCAGCATTTGATTAATGTCACATATAACACTTCCTCTTATTTACCCTATTTACAAATCCATCTAGATAAAAGCCATCTATGTCGAATCTTAGGTTAAAATTCTGTCAATTAACTTAAAAAAAATCGTTACTGTAGGTATTAGATGAGATTAATATCTATATTATTTTATGATCAAAATGCCATCAGAGTCAACGTTTCTTCTGTTCCTCTCACTAGTGGGACCATGGCAACCCCCGCCCGGGGGTTTCGTCCTAATTCATTTAACAAACTAAATTGACCCTTATCCAAGTTGGCCTGCTGTTAGAGTCCATGCAATACGTTAGCCCTTGGTCCAGATCATGCCTTCATGGAGAGGGGGTTTAAATTTTGTCTCGTAGCCGTAGACGGTTCGCACTTGCGTCATACCGTGTCATGCGTCAACTAGTGCTTTGTCTTCTTATGGTTGTTTGGTTGGGATAAGTCACATTACCGTAACCTTGTAATTTTTATGAATCATTTATCTAAAAAATAGTCAAAAAATAATTTTTATTATATCCGATTGATGAAAAAATTGTTTCAAAAAATGATGCCAGAAAAAAAAAAAAAATCAACTTTTGATTGAAGATAATTCTAGACCAAATTTATAATATATCCATTAATATAAAATATTTTTTAATATCATAATAGAATTATTATTTTTAATCAATTTTTATATAATAATTACAATCGCATAGATCTTTGTACGATACATTTTATTTATTTAAATTTTTTTAATAAATAAATTTAGAAAGATACTAAAATAAATTTAATAATTATATATGTATTTTATTTTATGAGTGTTATCCTTCTCAATATTTTTATTTTTATTAACGTCACATTCAGCACTTTTAATAAATATCTAGCATCCACAATCTATTAAAAATATTTTTTATTGAGTATAGATTTGAATTTATTAAATACCAATTTTCATGATATTTATTTTATACCCATTATTTTTTACTATATCTTGTCTTTTTTTTATATTAAATATAATAATTTGACATAGAATTAATTTTTCATGTTAGATTCAAGTACGAATTGTAAGCCATGGTGTGCGGAATTGTGCCAACTTTTTCATTGAAAGGTTGAATCGATCACCGCAAGGCGGTACCTAACTAGTTGGGATCTTGTCTCACAACCAAAAGGTCATGAGTTCGAGATTAAATTATAAGGTTATCTTCGACAGTTAGTGAGTAGAGATCATTCTTTTTCTTTCCCTGTTAGGATCTCTTTACTGTTCTCATCCGCTTGGTACCTTGCATCTTGATAATAACAAGTTGACATAATTATTCTCTTATCCTTTTTCTGTATATAAAAAAAAATTAAACCAGTATACGGTGTACTTCCAAGTGCGATACTGGTTCATTTCTAGAGACCTGTTTGGTTCACAAAAGGTGGTGAGAAAAAAATACAATCCTTAGATAGTGATGGAGAGTTTATTTATTTATTTATTTATTTTAAATGAAAAAAAAATTCTTCTAGAAAGGCTTTATCCATGTTTTATGGAAAGATGGATTTTTTTTTGACTTTCGATGGAATGAAAATTAGTAATCCACACTTGCAATCGGAACAAAGCACAGTTTTATTCGAGAGTTGTCACCAAAGGAGCTCTGGAGTTGCAGTACATCAACCCTGACAATCAACCAGCATATATTCTTACACAAGCTTTGCCTGAGCCAAATTCAAGAAATCTCGAACCAAGATGGCAGTTGAATCTCTTCTTGAATTAGGGGGAGAGGGGGAGGGATATGTTGGAAGAGTAATTCAAATGGGCTAACACGTCGATGTTTGTTATTAGGGATGGCAATGGCTAGGTTCGGGCTGGATGCATAACTATCCAAATTCAAACCCGAATACTCAATAAACTATCCAAATCCGGTCCAAACATTATTGGGACTGGTTTTTTTTTATCCAAACCCATCTCAATTGGATACAGATAATTCGGATTTACCCGGCCCGAGTCCAATTGAATCATATTAAATATTTTTTTTATTTTGTTAGCTTTAAAATCATCTATCATTTTATAAATCATATATATATTGTATAAATAAAATTTAACTGTATTTTTAGTTCAACATCGATCCGAGAGAAGGAAGAGCCGCCGAAGAGGAAAGGGGAGTTGAAGACTAATCGGGGATTACTAATTATAAATTATAATTTACAATTCCCTTATTTATGAAAAAAATGATTAGGATAAAGGATTTAAATATTTTAAAATTTAATAACTAATAACTAATAAATAATATAATATATTAATATAATATATATTTGTTACGGCCGTAACGATGACGTGGCACGTCTCAGATTTCGTTGGGCGTGATTCGAGCCACGTGGAGTTTTTTCGGCCAAGTCAGTTGCGGCTCCGCTCCGGCCGAGGTCGAGTTCGGCCGGGCCCTCCTGCCGCTCCGCCAGATGTCCACCCAGGAGGGGTCCACCTCGATCGAAGCCGGCGGCTCCCCCGCTCCCTCGCCAGGTGGCGCCCTGAGACGGTCCCACCTCGGCCGAGGTCGAGTCGGGTCCCTTCGCTCCTTCGCCAGGTGGCGCCTGGAGACGGGACCACCTTGGCCGAAGTCGAGCGACTCCTGCCGCTCCGCCAGGTGTCCACCCAGGAGGGGTCCACCTCGGTCGAAGCCGGCGGCTCCCCCGCTCCCTCGCCAGGTGGCGCCCTGAGACGGTCCCACCTCGGCCGAGGTCGAGCCGGGTCCCTTCTCTCCTTCGCCAGGTGGTGCCCGGAGACAGGACCACCTTGGCCGAAGTCGAGCGACCTCCTGCCGCTCCGCCAGGTATCCACCCAGGAGGGGTCCACCTCGACTGAAGCCGGCGGCTCCCCCGCTCCCTCGCCAGGTGGCACCCTGAGACGGTCTCACCTCGGCCGAGGTCGAGTGGGCCCCTTCGCTCCTTCGCCAGGTGACGCCCGGAGACGGGACCACCTCGATCGAAGTCGAGCGACCTCCTGCCGCTCCGCCAGGTGTCCACCCAGGAGGGTTCCACCTCGGCCGAAGCCGGCGGCTCCCCCGCTCCCTCGCCAGGTGGCATCCTGAGACGGTCCCACCTCGGCCGAGGTCGAGCCGGACCCCTTCGCCAGGTGGCGCCCGGAGACGGGACCACCTCGGCCGAAGTCGAGCGACCTCCTGTCTCCACCAGGTGTCCACCCAGGAGGGGTCCACCTCGGCCGAAGCCGGCGGCTCCCCCGCTCCCTCGCCAGGTGGCACCCTGAGACGGTCCCACCTCGGCTGAGGTCGAGCCGGGCCCCTTCGCTCCTTCGCCAGGTGGTGCCCGAGACGGGACCACCTCGGTCGAAGTCGAGCGACCTCCTGCCGCTCCGCCAGGTGTCCACCCAGGAGGGTTCCACCTCGGCCGAAGCCGGCGGCTCCCCCGCTCCCTCGCCAGGTGGCACCCTGAGACGGTCCCACCTCGGCCGAGGTCGAGCCGGGCCCCTTCGCTCCTTCGCCAGGTGGCGCCCGGAGACGGGACCACCTCGGCCGAAGACGAGCGGCCTCCTGCCGCTCCGCCAAGTGTCCACCCAAGAAGGGTCCACCTCGGCCAACGCGGGCCGGCCGTTGCAGAGAAGGTCCCGAGGAATGGAAGCATGAGCTCCGAGGTTACCCCTCGAGCCGTGCGCGTCGCACTCCAAGATAGGTGCCCCGTACGGTCGGCGGCGGCACGCGAAACATCACTTACGTCGGCCCACATGTTCCGCAGTCGAGAGACGAGGCCCTGACAAAACAGGACCCGATAACGGACAGCGTCGGCGCCTGGGAAGGAGAGCGCTCACGCTCGGCCTAAGGTCTGGTCGGCGGCCTGACCAGCACCCCCTCCCCTACTCTTTCCCCGCTAGGCTCGGCAAACGAGGCCAAAAGCCGCCCGGCTCTTGATCCAGAAGGGGAAAGAGAAAGGGGCGGAGGGGAGGAGATGAAAGCGACAAAGAAGCCTCACAGGAGCAAAAAACGAGGGGGCAACATGAAGAGATAAAAGGAAGGAGAGAATAGACGACAAGGTAGGTGAGCAAACAAAAAAACGAAGGCTGGAGACTCCACTCCAAGAGCGAGATCCAAGGTCCCGAGAGGGGGCCCCTTGGCGTGAGCTCGGTGAAGGAACCCAGCCGGGTTTCTGGTCTCTCTGGCACCTTTCTTGTTAGCACGTTCTCTGAGTCTGGGACTCCTTCGGGGCCCGTCCCAGAGAATCTGTTCCCTCTCGCCGTTTACTAACTTGACCGTCGGAGCTCTCTCGCCGGAATCCCCGGCCAGGGTTTCTGACTTTGCCTTGCAGGTTTGATCCAGCCAGGAGACCCCAGGGGCGAGACGGTCTAGTCGGATCGGCGGCTCCGAAGCCACAGGCGCGGCGGCGGGATCGGCAACAATATTAATTATATATATTTAAATATTAAAATAATTTGGACCGGGTTTGGGTCGGGTATATATCTATCCAGTCCCGGTCCAAATCCAAAGTTAAGCATTCGGGTTTTATTCAAATCCGGTCCAAATCCAATTAAAGCATTGACTATCTGGTCCAATCGAGTCGGACCGGGTTGGGTACTCATGGATTTGAATTTTGTTACCATCCCTATTTATTATCATCGAATTTGGTGGTTATATTAGTTTAGTACTTTGTTAATTAGTTGTTCTAGATTTGCTGTTTGTTGATAGATTTTGCTTTGATGCTGTTGATGTAAATTTTGTTAGCAAATTTAGAAATTAGTTGCCATGTACGAGGTCCTGGTTGGAAATTTAGGAAAAAAAAGAAAATAAAAGATTGGTGAAATTAGTTGCCATGTACGAGGACCTGGTTGGAATATAGGAAAAAAAATAAAATAAAAGGTTGGTGAGATGAGAAAATAAATATTTTTTTTGATGGAAATTTAGAAAAAATAATTCCTTTTCTTTATAGTTAAAAATAAAATAGACAAGAATTTTTTTAAAATTTTTAGAGGAATAAAATATTAATTATAAAAAAATTATTTAATTTTTTTTTTTATTTTTTGGTAAAACGAGAGGGATAGATAGGGGGATAAATTCCGATTTAGCTACCCTGCAGCCCCATTCCGCTAGGTAATGTTCGATACAAGGCGCTCAGATTCGTGCAGCCTCTCCGCACCTAATGGTGAGTACGTCAACATGACACTACTAAGATGCCGGCCATTAGATCGGGGACAAAGGGAAGATCATGATCTCTCACTTATGCCAACTATCGAGGGTCCAGAAAAATCTGAATTCAATCGAGTCATCCACGGGATCATGCCTCGAATCGCCGACCTACTGGATTTAATCCTGAAAAATATTTTTTTTTCACTTTTGCTTAATTAAAAGGATAAAAATAACAGATTTATAGGAATTTGTTTTTCTTCCTTTTTTTATTTTTTAAAATTGTTAATAAAAATATATACATATATTTTTTTGATAAAAAAAAGATATGGGAGATAAATCCCGTCCCTATCCTATCAGGTAATGTTCGATACGAGCTCTCTCCATCTAATGGTGGGTACGTCAACCTGACACCACTAAGATGCCGCTAAATGATGACTACGTCAACCTAACACCACTAAGATGCCGGCTAGACACCACTAACATGCCGGCTAGTAGATCGAATAAAAGGAAGATCTGATCTCTTATTTATGTCAATTTCATGCTAATTATTGAGGGCTCTAAAAAAATTATGAATTTAATTGAATTATCCATGAGATCATGTGACTACCGTCTTAGTGTATTCTTCTTTGCCAACTATGTAAATTCCATGCATATTTATTTAAATATTTATGAATGGTAACTTCAAATCCGTGATCCATGAGAGATAAGATTATCTGTTAATTGGGCTATCGTCTTAGCAGTCATGGATGGTACGGCTGTATAGATTGGAATTTGGCAATCAACAAGGTTATTTTCCTTTTAAATATGCTGTGCTTATTCTTCCATCTTCGCCAACCGAAACTCTCAAAGTACTACGTGCATGGCATCAGCGAGTGCTCAAATTCCACCGAGTGGCTGCCATGATAACCGACTTGTGCCGCACGTATCCCCAAGCTACGCTCTATAAATACCGCTCTTACTGGCGGGCACTTGCCATTTCGCCGGTTCAAGTGCTCAGAAAAGACCAGAGATGGAAGACGGTGGCGGTGGAGGAGATAGATCCAGTTTTGTCATCGGACTGATCGAGAACAGAGCAAAGGAGGCTAGATTCCCGTCTTCCTCTCTATCTTCTTCACCGTTTTTCTCATTCTTTCACCGATCTTTTCTCTCGCACTGATTTTGATTTTCGAGTATTTGAAAGCACGAACGGAGTTAGAATATTGATTTCCTCTAGATCTATTGTTTCTTCGATACGTTAGACTCTGTCTTGATGATCTTGGAGATTGGAAACTACAGCGCTGATCATTCTCTTCTTCTGATTATCTGTAGATGATGGATTCTTTTATCAAATTTGTCAGGTTTTCGAATTGATTGGATGTGTTGTGAACCGAATGAAGGGAAGGAAGTTAGACTCCCTTATCGCTTCGATCTTCTGACCTCTCTCTCCCGCCGGTCTTCATTTTTCAAGATTTTGAAAGCGTTAACTGTGTCGAAATACCAAATTTCCGTTAGACTTAGGGTTTCTTCAGTGCAATGTAGTCTTTGGGGAAGATCTCTGTCCCCACCTTCTGGAGAATGGGTACTTTTTTTTGGGTTTCAAATTTGATTGGATTGATTGTGGATGGAGCGAAGGAACTGAGATTTCTCTCCTCCATTTCGTCTTCTGATAATTTTAATACTTTATACCGATCTTTCTCCCTCCTGATTTCCAACTTTGAGTATTTGAACACCAGAGCTGACTGGTAGTGCCAGTTTTTGCTTGATCTAGGGCTTGGTTGATGCGATGCTGCATCAACGTAGGATTTGTCTTCTGTCATCATTGTTCAATTATTCTATTGATCAGTCTCGCGCAGCAATCTCTATATTTGAGTTCTTGAATGCAAGTGGTGACTGAAAGTATCGCTTCTGTCAGACCTTGGGTTTTCCTGAGGCAATGTTATTTTAACTCCACAGGGTGGGAACGGTTGTTCTAATTGTTTTTCTCCATAAATGTGCTTCAGCGGAGTTAAAGGATGTTAGATGTCCCCTATCCATGTCTTCCAATATTTCTTGCCTTCTATACTGATATTTCTCTTGTGTTGATCTCCATGTTCATGTATTTGAATGCCAGAACTGTGTAGAAGCATCGTTTTAGTTAGATCTAGTGTTTCATTCATGCATTGCTGGCTCTTATCTCTTTTGAGCTCTGGAGAGGAGGAGATCATTGTTATCAGGAAGTGCTTCATGTTAGATGATCAAAATTTTGTCTGATTTCTTTACTCTCTCATATCAACTGCTTGAAACCGATGCCTATGTAGGACCTAGGGCTTTACTTTGTGGTACTGAATGTTTAATTGAAGTTCTGGAAACAAGAATTGCAACTACTTTATTCTGGTTTCTTGGTGGAAGTGTTTTACCTGGCAGAATCTTTCTTTCTTTTTTTTTTGGTAGTTTCTGAAAACAAGGTGTCTTTTAGGTTTATTTTGTGCCTGTGTGTTCTTATAGAAAATATTGGTTACAGTATTTTAGTTTTGGATAAACTAAGAAAGTCTTTTCCTCCTCCTAAACTATAATGATGTTGCATGCTTTGTGAGGGTTGTGAGGGAAAGTAGAGTTGGTAGTCAGCACCAGCCATTCTCGTCCTTCCAATTATGTCCTCCTCTATCATTGTAATGTTCTTTCATAGTATCCCAAGCCTGGTAGAGCTCTTGTATTTAATAGCTATTATTATTTGGAATTTGAGAGGAATGAATTCCAAGACCAGGGATTAGGGTACCAGACAACCTGTATACCAACTTAAATTTGACTTTATTGGCCTTCTTATAACTAAAGCGAGACCTAATAATTTCGAAAAATTTTGAAGCAAATTTATCTTGGTTGGGGATTTTTCTTAATTATAGTAACATTTGCAAGGGGAGAACTTGTGTACTTTTCAATATAAATAGTTGGGAATTTCCTTATCCAAGACCTTGTTGAGAATATTGCCTTGTTCCTCAAGAGCTAATTTCATGATTTTGAAGTCATCGGACCTTACCAGTAAAAGGAAAATAAATTATATATTAAGCCATTTATGAAGATTTCAACTCTAGTAGATACTCAATGGAACATATTGGAGGAAGAAAAGGTTTCTGACATTACTTTTCAACAGTTAATGCTGGTCTTATTAAATGTCATCTTCAGGACCTTGAGTCATCTGCCTTTTTCTCTTGGTCAAACAATCCTCCTGGTTCCTTGTGAATAATATGACAGCTTGACACTGCCTTTGTCAATTCCAGCTAGATTAATGAATTGTTCTCATCTCAACTAAAAATTGTATATTTCCCTTTTAGTGACTGCTGCCCTTGTTGATTTCAAGCTTATAGTGATTCATATTTCCTGAATGCATTATCACTCTTGTTCTTTTCATCCCTGATATCTTGAAGTGGTTGGTAAAGCTTGGTCTACTCTAATTATAGGCTAACCTATGTTTGTTGTGGTTAAGAAACTCAAGGCCAATGTTCCTGGTATCGGGAGCCGTATCGGCAGGTGGCCGGTATGGTACGGTACGGTCCGTACCGTACCGTACTGGCAAGTGTATTGGTCATTTTTTCATTATAAAAATATTCTTTCTTTCCCTCTCAAAGCATTTAAAACATAAAATGAACCTGAACCAGGCCAAACCGAGCCCATACCGGTTCGTACCGGTACGGTACCATACCATACCGATACGGAAATCAATTTTTTTTAATTTTTTCAACGGTCTAGATGTTGGACCGTTTAATTGGCTTGAACCATACCGGCTACTATCGGTACGGTACGGTACGCCCCGTACCAGGCGGTACGGACGGTACTGTGATCCCTGCTCAAGGCTGTAGTAAACTTTTAAAGGTTGGCCTAAGCTTCTGAGGTCTAAGACTTCTAATCAATTTAAAGATCAGCTGGAAGAAGTTCAGATCCTCCTTCAATTTAACTTCGTTGATTTCAGCTTAGGGTATTGAGAAAAGCGTATGAGTAAGTCATTGAAGAACCAAATTTAAGATGGTCCCATACAAACTGGCTACCCTTGGTGGATAGGAATGCTTGATTCTTCTACAGTGCTATTCAATCTAGATGAACTTCAAATGCCATGATCAAGTAATTTTTGTGGATGGCTCTAAGTATGAAGAAATTACAGTTATAGAAGAAGAGTTTGTGAAATTCTTCACCAATCTTTCCTGTGATAATTCTGCTGGTATTCCTTCAGGTCATTTGGTCCTCAGAAGATTGACTTGCAGTGGCCAATTGACTAAGTTGACCTGTCTTGTTTTAGGAAGTTGAACATGCTGTCCTGGAATCCTACCATAATAAATCTCCTCTGCCAGACGGCTTCACATCTTTTCTCTTTTAGTAACGTTGGGAACAAGATGATTTTTAGGTAGTCATTTCCAACTTCTTCGTTTCCAAGAAAAAATATTAAAGTTGATAAATTATAATTTTGCAACTCTTGTCTCTCTTGCTGAGCTCAGATCTATTTCATGCTGCCATAGATCTTTGTAAATTTAAAACTAAAATTCTTGCCGACAGAATTTATGTTCTTATAAATGATTTGGTCTCACTTAATTTGATGATTTTATGAGGGGAAGGTCTATTGTTGAGACTTGAGATTATTCTTTTATCAAGTGTTCACTAATGGCTTTCAAAGCAATATTATTCTAAAGTTTGTGGAAAAGCTTTATATAGTTTTAGTAGGAAAATATTATTCCGGCTTTCGAAGATATGGGCTCAACGACCATTGGAATTGCTGGGGTTTTTGAATTTATCACCAAACCTTCATGTTCTATTCTAGTAAATGACGGCAAAAGCAATGCACTTTGTAGTAGTACACTGCAAACGAATTTCTAGTCTCATAATATACACTGCAAAGGAAATTGTAGTCTCTTTTTTTTAGGCATTACTTTTCTTGAAAGCTGTTATTAATTTTTTCAAGTCAATATCTAACATTGTATTCTTGTTTGGCCATGATTTAAAAATAGATAGAAGCATGCATAGAAGTACTGGCCAAGCTGAAAAATTTCTGGTAATATTTATGGTGATTTACAGGGCTGTAAGAGTGTCTGACCAAATCTCCTATGCAGGTTGGTGTGGCTGCTTTCGACTTGAGATCCGCTTCACTGCATCTTTCTCAATACATTGAAACAAGTTGTTCATATCAAAATACAAGAACCCTGCTGCAATTTTATGACCCTATGGTCATAATTGTTCCTCCAATCAAACTGGCACCAGAAAATATGGCAGGAGTCTCGGAACTGGTAGATAAACATTATACATCACACAAAAAGGTGTGGGTTTCATATTGACTCTTTATTTTATTTTATTTTATTTAATATGCTTACATATCTCTGCCTCTGCAGATTACAATGTCCCGCAGCTTCTTTGATGATACAAAGGTTTTATGCAGCTGATTCCTTTCATTGTTACTATATTTCTTCATGTTCTTTGATAGATGCTTTGCTAACAATACTATTCCCTGCTTTACTTAAGGGGGCTGTGCTGGTTAAAAATCTGGCAGCAAAGGAGCCATCTGCTCTTGGTTTGGATACCTATTATAAGCAATATTACCTCTGCCTGGCTGCTGCTGCTGCTACAATCAAGTGGTAAGATAAATTAATAATTTTTAGCTCCAGATTAACAAATTATAATAGACATAGTTTATATGTTTTGATTTTTAGATTTACCTAATGGAAACAGGAAAGAATCTGTAATGTTGATTGTAATGTTTTGTAGGCGATGTCCATCGTTTTCCAGTTGAACTTTATGCTGTTGCCTTAGAAATCTGTATACAGAGTTTAAGTACCCAAAGTAAAAAATACCCATGAAATATAATGCATTTGTGCATATTGACACTAGCAAGTTGCATACTAGACCGAGGACATGTTTCACTAATTTCATTAATTTCAACATGGTGAATGGACCAAATTTTGAAGACTGAATTAGAGGGCATTAAAGAGCCTGTTGTTTGCCCGTTATATGTTTTTTATTAATCTTTTCTATGACTATATGTGTTGTGCATGTAAGTAGAGGGTGCTGGCCACTAATTAGGCCTGGCCCACAAACCTATATTCTAATGACTTCAATTTCTTCTAATTAATTTAGAATTAGATTTCTGACCACTTTTCTTTTTTTTTTCCCCTCCATAAACCTGCAAAAGCATTTTTACTTATAGTTGTAGATATCTTAGTTAAAATCTTTTACCTAGGTTGTTGCACCACCTTATGATTCTAGTTTCCAAGGGCAAGCATATGCTTTTAGATGCTTAGACCAATGTTATATTGGGTTTATTTTATTGTTATCGATTTCTAGTAAGGCCATGCTTTGTTCAATCAACTTATTAATTTATATCACATTTTGACTGGCAATTCAACCAGAAAAACTTTGTTTTTTTTTTTATATATATATATATATATACATTTTATAGGAATAGAGGGTGAGCCTTGGTGCACCGACAAGGTTGCTTCATTGTGGATTGGAGATCATTGGTTTGAAATATGCAAATAGCCTCTCCACTGAGATTAAGGTTGTATGCACCTGGCTGTCTCCAGACCCTGCAATGATGGGTTCCTTGTGCACTTGGCCACCCTTTTTTAATGTTTTATGGGAATGCTTTTTATATGTTCCTACTTTTGAAATATATTATGACTGTCACTTCCCCTCCTACCTTTGCAATTTGTCTACAATAGCTCTCGCTTTGGGATACTAAGCTTCAAAGGGCCTGTGCATAATCATTTTTAAGATTGTTGAACATAATTGTGGTTGATCATTCTAATAAAATTTAGTTTTGATGAAATTTACTGTGCAGAGGTTCTCCAAGTCTAACATTTTTTTAAGTGAGAGGAGAGTCACCCGCACTATAGCTACCCAAGTCCAGATTTTTGAGTCTGCACCTCCCAAGAATCAAATTCAAAACTTGTGGCTGCTAAGCAGAGGGGTTTGACCAGTGTATAAGCCCTAGTTCATCTCCCATAGTCTAACATATGCAAACTAATTGATTGAAATTTTTCCCATTTTAGGATTTTGGTAATCATTAAGTGCTTAGATCTTTCTAACCATGGTTTCAAGAACCTTCCAAGTTCCAACCTTCCACCTTTGGTTTTGTAGCTTCTCCAAATACTTGTCCTGGTTTGCTCTCCTAAATGCTTTTGAGCTTTCTTGTGCTTGTAACTTTGGCCTTAACTATCATTTTTCTAATAAAATCAAAAATTTATCCTCTTATCACCATCAAGCAAGGTTCTGGTCTCAGTACATGGTTGTGTATTGGTAGGTGACAAGAATGATATGGAAAATTTATCCTCTTATTACCAAAAATATATTTTTTGTTTTTTTTGTTTTCAAGGGTTTTTAGCTTCATTTATTTATTTTTGAATGGAAAATGGGTTTTGTGACTTAATTTTTCTTGTTAAAACATAATATACTTTAATTCTTATATTACATGCCTAAAGGATTGTGTGACTATTAGCACATGTTAAATTAACTACATAACGTTGAAAATGTAAAATACTTATAGTAGAGAACTAGAAATGCATCATACATGCATCTATTCAATTCCAAGTTGAGTGCCAATGTTCCACATACTTGTCTAGTTCATGTTTGTAGTCAATCTATAGGACTTGTCTCCAGTCTTGGTATAGCGCCATCCAGGATTCTACCAAATTGTCTATACTAGTCTAGATAGCCATGTTGATATTGTTGCTCCATCGGGTATGTTGGTGGAAAGCCAAAAATGATCGAGCAAGGCTTAACCCATAGTTTGACTGAGACTTGAAAGGATGATACCCATGAGAACATAAAGACTCAATGAGTGCATATCCATATGGGTCACAACTTGGTAAGGGAGTATATGATATGTTTTAGGATTCTAAGTGCCGAGGGGATCCTAATACATCCAGGATTCCTATTTGACACACCACCTCATCAACCATGTTGATATTGTCCACCACCTCTTGGTTTTCTTTTCTTATATGCTATGGTGCCCTTCCTAGCCTTATATGCATGGTCTTTATCCTGTATCGCATACTTAAACTAGGACTTGCCAGGGACTGAAGTAAGTAAAAAGAATTGCGAAGCAGCTCTCCTGTATCCATTGTCTTTCTTAAATCTCATGGGACTGTGCTGTTCCAATTTTTTCATGGAATAAGATGCACTGGCATCCCGCCTTGTCTTGACACTTGGGACAGGAGATGTCCCAAGACATCCCGATCAGGATGCTGGTGGGGTGTTCTGACCCAACACATGGGATGGTACCCATCTCGGTGTCTCGTGGGATGCCCCGCTAGGACTTGAATCCTTGACCTCCACTTCGACTATCGAACCTATTATCACTCGAAGTCATTGTCATCATTACTTGTATCATGAGATCATCTGTGTCGGTGTTTGCCAAATTGGTATTAGAGGGAGTATTGGCTCGTAATCGGTTTAGCATGGTATGTGTTCGTATTGTGCTGTTTCGAAGTGTATCACAAACAAGGAGTGCGAGGGGGAGAGGAAGAGAGAAAGAGAGAGGGAGAGGGAGGGAGGAAGGAAGGGGAGGGTTGAATACTATCTCTAACCCTAGTGCAGAGAGAGGGAGGAATAGGGAGAGGAAGGGAGTGAGAATGGGGGAGGGGAAAACCAAGAGAGAGAGAGGACTCTTATTGATGATTCTGCAGGTTAGCGGGAGGTGCTCCAGGTGTGGAAGGGGTGGAGTGGTGCTCCAAGCACTAGAGGGGGTAGGAAGGTGCTTCGAGCATTGGGTAAGGGAGTGGGGTTTAGGGGCAATCACGAGAAATAAAGGGTAGGGTTCTCGAATAATTGGAGCCAGAGGGGAGCAAGGGCTTTTTAAGTGACATTTTTAAAACAAATTGCCCTTAATCGGACAGTGGAAGCCTTCTCATAGATTTTAATTCAATGGTTCTGAATTGAAAGGGCAAATCATCTCGGTTCCTCGTTGGTTTGTTTTGGTACACCCTGAACTAGATGGTTCAGGGTAATATGGCGGACCCTGATTTGGGTAATCTATCATTGAAGAACTTGGTAGTCTCAAAGTCAATGTGAACTGGCTCCTCATCCACTCTCTCCAATGGATCCTTTCCTTTCTTGTGCTTTGTCTTGAGTGGATATTTGGGCTATCGGCTTCTTGCTTTTGCTCCATTGATCTCCTGACTCTCCTGGTGGGCTTGAATGCTTATACTACTTTGACTAGTTTTGCCTCTCTGGCTGACCTTAGTGTTGTGGTGATCTCTCATCAACATCTTTATCAAATCTCTAGCTAGAATTCTTTGATTATGAACTAGACCATGAGTCATACTGAATCACTTTTTAATAGCCCTCCACTATCTATCTTCTTATCCTTCAACATGCTATCAATTCTTCATTGCTTCGTGTTTTTTGCTCTAAAAGGCTTGTGGATCCAAATCTACAACAATTGCCCTTAATCCCAACACATCCCTCTTCTTCTTGCCTTTCCTACCATTGAAGGCCCCAAACATGGATGCTATTTAGTTGGCACTTGAAGCTATGATCGACTGGGTTCTCCTTAAACTTTGGCATGCTATAGCAGAGCCGGTTCCGAAAGCACCTTCGTATTGTGGGAGTACAAACTAAACTCTACACTTAGCTGCCTCATCCATTTGCTACTTTTCCTCTTTACTGGCCTATATGGCTGCCTGAATTTAGGCCTTCACCATGTCATCTATAGGAGATGTCATAATTTGTTGGATCGTTGTAGTGATAAGATGGTGGCTTTGCTATCCTCTTATCCAACTTAGCATGTTTCTCCCATGATCTCCTTTTTTTTGAAAAGTTTGTTGAAAAAGTTGACAGAACTTTCAGGGATATTTCTTATAGGCTGTAATATTGGGATGCTTACCTGCCAAGTGCTGCATTAATTAGGTGACCCAGCCCCTTAACTTGGAGGAACATTGCTTGCACCTCCAATGGTGACGACAACTATCTCATCATGCTGCCACTCAATATCCTTATCTTACTGTTCTTGCTTTTCAACTCCATTGTTGATTACCTAATCCTGAAATTTTTAAAACTACTCATGATCAAACACAGAAAGAGGTTGCATCGAATATTACTTTGTATTTGCTAATTATCCATAATTTTTAATTTAAAATTACTCAAAGAATTTAGAAAATGTTTGAAAATTTCTAATTGCCTTAAAAATTACTTTTGAATTATATTTACATAATTCTAAATTTTCATTGTATTAATTTTTTATATTAAATTTATTGAAGAATATGTATACATTGCATAAGTATCAGAAAAGTATGATGTATCCTTCAAAAAAACATTTACAAAACATCTTTACATGATATTGAAATTCATGAGTTCTTGAATTAATAATTAGTTTTAAAAAAATATTTAAATAAAGTTTCAAAATTGATTTTTAATTTTGGCTAATGTATCCTTTACTAGGAGGACCACATTTTTTTAGCCCATGTTAAGCAGTAATATCCTAATTAATCTAGGAATTACTTTAAAGTTGGACATTTATTTGACAAGAAAATAATATGCCAAAAATTAATCAAATTGTTGTAAAAAAGGACCTCATATAGCAAGCTTGACCTGAAGCATTATACTAATTTTTGGAATCTATGATCTCCTTTATTTTTCCATTAATATTTATCCAAATTTAAATTTTAGCAAAAATAAAAATTATTAAGAAATTAATAAAAACTATTATTATTGTGTAGATTTGGCTAAGATTTATGACATATTATGAAAGCATGCCAAAATATAAAATCTTGACATGATTTTCTTTTATTTAATTTCAGTCCATTTACGGGGTATAAGTGAAATAGGAAAATATAATAGGGACTATGGGAAAATACCTTGCTTAACATTGGATTTGCCCTCCATGCTCACCCTTGCATTCTCTTCGTCTCTTTTTCCTCTCCTTTTTTATGCTACTTATGGGCGACAAGGAGAAAAGGTTATGGTTTGACCTTTTCTCCCTCAATTGTTTTTTTTTTTCGGGGGGGGGGGGGGTGTAATTGGACCCATAACAGGCCTTTACTAGGCTGAACCACTCAGAATGGAGTATTTCTGGATGGTTCAGCCCAGTTAAGACTAGTTCGTACTGGTTCGGGCCCTATTGCATGCCAAGACTTTGAACCATTTTGGTTCATGATTAGTATTGGTATCATGGAATCCGGAATCGTCCCGTACTACCTGGTATGGGGCGTTCCGTATCGTATTGGCCAAGAGCCGGTACGGTTTAGCCATATAAAACGGTTCGGGAAACCGGACTGTTAAAAAAATTAAAAAAAAAATATTTTTCCATATGGTACGGTACGGTACCGTACCATCCGGTACACTCCGGTTCGGGCTCGTTTGGCTCGGTTTGGGTCTGGTTCAGCTTTGGTTCAGCAATTTTTGCTTGAGAGGGGAGAAAGATTTTTTTTCAGCTCATTTTTTATCATCGGTACCGTACCAGTACGGTATGGTACGGACATCGGCTGACCAGTATGGCCCCCGGTACTGGTTCAGCAATCCTTGATTGGTATGGTACCGAACCAAACTTGGTGGTTTGATACAACAATCCTTGTTATCAGGAGTCTAGTCATATCTTTTAGAGGATGTCAATGGTGTGTTGGTATAGTTTAATTTATATTTCTTCTTGGATGCTCCAAAGTGCCGTAACTTTATCATTTTCTATGACCTTTGCTTCTCTATATCTAGTCTACCTGGTGCATGGGCAACTTTTGTACCCGATATGTGAAACGCTAATAGAAGGTCAAAAGCAGCCTCTTTTGAGTAGATCTAGTTCATTAAATATATTTTACTTTTGCCTCTTAGCTTGGAATATGTTCCCATTAAGCTTCTGTTTGAATGTTTGGGCCCAAAATCCTATGGGATTCATTGGATTCGGGCCAATATATTTTATTTTTTTTCTCCCTATGGGATTCTGGCTAACCCACTCCACTAGTTCTCTAGGATCTTATAAACATAGGCATAACCCAGCCTGACTTAGCTGGTTGTCTTGGCCCAACTCATGAATCCCATGGAATTTTGGGCTAAGACATTCAAATAGGCTTGAATCGTGTTGATTGGTTATAGGAACTACATTACATATAGAAAATGTGTCTATGAAGCTGAATGAAAAGAAAATATATTCAAGAATACTGTCATTGTTTTACAACTTGACCAAGAATGTAATCAAGAAAATGAAAATGAGACTTTAAATCAAGGTTTTAGATCCCGTGGGACGGGGCTGTCATGGTTTTTTCATGGAACGGGATGCATTGGCGTCCCATCCCGTCCCGACACTCAGGACAGGGGATGTCCCAAGATGTCCCGATTGGGATGCTGGCAGGACGTCTGTCCCAACACATGAGATGGTACCTTGTCCCGGTATCCCACGGGACATCCCGCCAGGACCTGAATCCTTGCTTTAAATGTAAATGCTAAGAGCAGGCACCTGAATTGGAAATAGAACCAACGTGTTCAAGGGATAGATAATTGTCTTGTATCTTGTTGTTCGAAAGTGGCACAAAGAACATGAAAGAGAGCAGGTTTGAGAACAAGTTCAGCACCATGATTTAGTGATCTTGGATATTAATATAATAATATGTTCTCTATGACATATCTATCCTACAGGATATGATTTGATTTTCCTTTATTTTTTTTTTACCCCACTAGATGTCTCATGTGGAAGGCATCCTAAACTAAACTTTTTGGAAGTCATAGTTATTACAATAATATTATAATGTCAAAAACTCAAATTTATGACATTGTTTATTTTTTATGCTTTTGTTATATTAGCAGCTTTTCTTACGGCAATTCAATGCATGAAATCTCTTGATTTCATAATTACAGGACTGAAGCAGAGAAAGGTGTAATTGTTACAAATCACTCATTGTCGGTATGCTTTTATTTTTGTTCATAAATGCTTTCTTTTGTAAGTGAGGGCTTGAAGCTGTCAACAGATCACTACCATGTCCTTTAGATGCATGAAACATACTTCCTATAACTGAATTCAAATTATTGCTTTCATACAATGTCAATGTTTTTTCTCTCTCTCATTGAGCTAGCCAATATGACAAAAACATCTTCTGTAAATATTCCTATGGAAGTGAACCTCAAACTTCAAAATGACGAGGGCAATCTACTCTCTAATACTACTCTTTATAGGAGACTTGTTGGTTGTTTAACTTTAATCTATCTCACCTTCACATGTCCCAACATTTCTTATGCGGTCAATGTTGTAAGTCAGTCTATGGCCTCCCCTCGTCACCTTCATCTAGTTGCTGTTCATCGCATTATTTGATATATCAAGGGCATCCCAAATTATGGACTCATTTTTCCATGAGGTTCATCAATGAACTTATGTGCCTTTGCTGATGTGGACTAGGGTGGTTGTCCCAATACTTGCAAATCTATGTCTGGTTGGTGTGTTTATTTGGGGCAAAGTCTTATCTCTTGGAAATGCAAAAAGCAGGTAAGGGTCTCCAAATCCTCTGCCGAAGCTAAGTACAGAGCTGTCTTCAGCATGCTCTGAGGTCGAATGGTTATGCGGACTTGTTACTGAACTCAGATTTTCTCAATCGGCACCTACTCCTTTACATGGTAATAACAAAGAGTGCCGTTAAAATAGCTTCGAATCCAGTTTTTCATGAACGAACAAAGCATATTTAGCTCGATTGTCATTATATACGTGATGCTTATAATCAGCAACTTAGTTTGCTTCTACATGTGCCTTCCAAAGATCAAGTTGCTGGTATGTTTACAAAGGCGCTCTCATATAATTGACACTGGTTCCTTATTAACAAATTGCTGCTGGTTGACTCCCCAGCATCAATTTGAGGGGTGGTATCAAAGAAAACACGATTCCTTGATTATAGGCTGGAGTATTTCTGGGAATATTTCTGATTGACAGCCATTTATTTTCCTAATTTTTTGGTCTTTAATTGACCAATATAAATATCAGATTTTCAGCATATTTGTCAAGGAGACATGATCTCTAATTGTAGGCTGGAAATATTTCTGATTGAGAGCCATTTATTTTCTTGATTTGTTGGTCCTTAATAGACCAATGTAAATTAGCATTGATTGTAATTTTTTTCTTATTTGTAATTACCATATTGGTGTACAAATTATATCCATATATATATATGGCCCGAATTCTCACCTTGAGGCAGGCAATTCAGAATTCTCTATAATTCTCTTTGTGCTATTGATATTGTTAATCGTGTTTTCCTTGACAAATAATGTATCAAGAAATTGACTTTCTTCCCTTTTATTTTACTATCAGTGGCGATTGTTCCATGGACAAGTCCTATAGTTTTTAGGGTTGTACCACCAACCAAGCCCCAGAGGAGCATAAGCTGAAGAATCCCATTGTAGTATTACCATATACACTAAATAAAAGCAGAGATAATTAAATTATTGAAGTGACAGCTTGGGGCCAAATCAAAGATGATTTGAAGGACTTGATTGGGTTTGGGTGATGTAAAAATTTGTTCTTCTTAGAGATTTATGACATTAGTTGTGGGCTTTTGAGTCATAGTGAACATCATCTATTCTTTTGTCCTTTCTTGGCTTCAGTGCAATTTCGTCAAATATGAGTCCTTTCTAGTGTCTAAGTTTGTTTAAAGAGTCCTAGGCTCAAAAAGGGTAAAATGTCCTTTCACAGTTTTACTACTAGCACCAGGAAACACCTCTTGCTAGGATATTTTCAACTTTGTATTTTTTGAGTTGTGTTGATTGGCAAAATTTGTAGCACCACTGGAGTACTTTCATTGAAAGACATGAAAAAACCTGAATTTGGTTCTCTCCCTCCCTCCCCCCCTCCTTCCCTAAGGTTATGTGAAATAGCGCGATGACATAATACTGTGTTGCACAAAAAAAAAGATATTTCTTGCTTATAATACAAAGTGGCGATCTCTTGAAGTTGTGTCTCATGCAGATTGCTCATACATATTAATTATATCTGGGAAACAGAAACCATTGTGAAGAAATGACAAAGTAGTGCAGCCTAACAGGAAATTAGCGCCAATTCAGCATGGACTTCACAAACAGTGCTTCAATTTAGTGTAGTCAAACACTCTCTACACTTGAAAACAACTTTCCACCTCCTAAACTAACAAAAAACATGGGAAAGAATGAAGGAAACTAAGAAAAACCTGTTCAAATGGTCTGCATGCAAGTCTATTCATACTAGTCCAATCTGACCATGATGATTAACATGGTTCGGTGTTATGCAACAACTCAGTCTTACTGTGCAATATTGCAGTAATCTGATGGAGGAGGCTTCTGCTGTAATAAAGCACAAGAGGAGCAACTGTTGGACAATTCCTCTGTTGCTGACCCGCTTAAGGAATAGTTTAAGTGACAGATAGGTTGATATTGAGGCCTATTTCAAAGAACGTAATGGCAACCTAGCAATATAAAGATATTTTGCTGTCAGTTTGCTTGATTTTTTGGATTTTGCATTCAAATGGCTTATCAGACAATCCTGCTAAATTCATGTGATATAGTGTTCCAATCCTTTTGTGCTCATGATTGAGATTTTATACATTTCTTTTGTTGCTTTCCCCAAAAAGTTTGGTAAATTTCAAATGCATTCAATGATTTACAATTCCTTAGTTTAACCTTCCTAAAAACTTGAAGGGGTCTCCCAAGCAATTTTCCTTTGGTGTGGCACAGCTAAAAGATGCCAATACAACAAATTTAGAATGGTTGTGGGGTTTAGTTAATTCATTTTGACTTAATGCAGATTAAGCACAAGTAGAACATCCATCTCCATTTCTGCTTATTAAAAGTAAATAGTAGAAATATTTTTAGATAAAGAAACAAGTGAGCAGAAAAAAATAGCATGACTCTGGAAGGTTATATCATGATGCAGTTTTATGGTAATCAATCATATTTATCAACATATGCCTCTTTTAGATGCTTATGAGTTATGATATTTAGAAATGTGTTGTTATTACCAAGGTTCCTGGTACCGGGAGCCGTACCGGTAGCCGGCCGGTACCGGTACGATACGGTACCGTACCGTGCTGACACACGGTATGGCGTGGCATACCGGTTCAAACCGGTACGTCCAAATTTTTTTTTTAATTTTTTTTGATGAATTACGGGATTTTAAGGTTTTATTTTATTTTGTAAGGGTTTAGGGTTTAGAATTTAGTGTTTAAGAGTCCTAAATGCTTGAAATTTAGAAATTAAGATATGTACCTTGACTAGTTTCAATTGAAATAAGATATAAAATGATAATTAAACTAAGATTATCAGCAATTAATTAAAGTGAAATGTAGCATAAATATATAATTACATACCAATTTTTAAAATCGGGTAGTGTCGATGTCCATAAATATAAGGATCATTTATCTACTCCGTAGGTAGATCGGTATATCCCTCCAGCCAGGCAGCATGATACTTTTCTAAGCTCATCCCAGGAGGTATGCATGATGGATCATAACTCATCGCAGATCCCTCTCTGATGTCACGACTCTGAGCTATCCAGAGACTGATGATATGGCAGTGCAGGGGCCCATCCAAATATACCAGCAGCAAAATTAGATCCATAAGATGCTCCGAGCTGTATGGGATGATAACCACTGGATGATGACATCTCAGATATACCATATAAATCATATGGACCAGAAGCTGCCGGTAGCTGCGGATAAAAGGATCCTGAATATGAGGATGATCCAGATACATACATGGATTCTACTCCACGTGCAAGAATTACAGCTGTATCGTGTCCCGAACGACCATGCGGAGCCCGTCGCCTATATGGAATCGTATCACCACGGGATCTATCAGATGGTAATCCATGATCTGTATCCTGCATGGCATGGCTAAACTGCGACTCCCCAGTGAATCGAATATGAATAGGTGGGACTCCCGCTCCTCTCTGATCACCGGATCCTCTACTATCTGAAGCATTATCATCACTCTCTTTAGTATCTGAATCTTAGTGGACTGAGTGCTCCGATGGAGGTGCAACTGCCTTTCCTTTTTCTCTGTCTTTGAGTCTACCAGATGGTGGGGAGGGACGATGTGCTGTATCTGTTGGAGCCCTGTGAGGAATATGACTTGTTGCCCATTGTCCAGCATCCATTCTAGCCTTACTAGCTACAAAATTGGCTGGTCTAGGAGGCAATCCTGGCTCATTAAGCTCTGGCTGCTGCTGACTCATGACCCACCCAATCATTGGATCTTCATCCTCATCAACATATGAACTTGCTGTGGGATCGGGATATTTCAATTCTACTTCTTCCTGAATACACTTTAGCGCCAACCTTAAATTATAGTGTTCATAAGATCGTTGAGGCATTTCTATTTCAGACGGTTCCTCTACTTGGAGTAGATAAGGCCAAATATAGACCGGTTGCGCTCACATCCACTGGATGACACCGTCTGGAAGAGGATCTTAACTACAAGAACTTTCAGATTTTTAGTAGATCCATCAAAATGCACCCACCATTCAGCTGCAAAATGCATTACATCATTTAGAATTTTAGGTTTGGCAAAATAAAAAATTTAATCCTGATATAATATTATACTTACTCCTTAGTAGTACCTACCAAAATTCATCTTTGATTTATTTCTGATTGCTACAGTGGATCCAAATGAATCTGTGCTCTTCCTAAAAAATTTCGTCTGCCAGAAAAAAGTTTTGTCAGCATGTACTATTTGTTGAAATTAATGCTCTTAAAAATTACTCATTAATTTCAACCTAACTTCTTCAAGGTACATAGCAGCAATATGTGGATTGGGCTCCATCTTATATATAACATTGTGTAGGGCAGACATAAGATCTTCATCCATTGCAATGTCCGGTACGGAGTACTGAAATCTTGGATTTAGATAGTAAGCTGCACATATATTTTAAGAATTAGTCAAGCGTACTTATACAAATCTAATTGAATTTTAATTTTTAGGGATTTAATAAATTACTACGTATCTGCTAAATGCAAATCCGAACTCATTTGATAACTCCACCGTCCATCAATGATCCGGATATACTCAGATGCATGTGATGGATCTGTCTCCTGGATCTTTTCCTTTGCCTTTTGCATCATGAAATATAAGAAGCCTATCTGAGCATACCTCTTGGGCATACCTCTTGGAGTTCACGGCGCGAAGTACCTCATATAAAGGCTTGATAGCCTCCACTATCCTCTCAGCTCGCTGCCAGAATGTCTGTCTCGTCACTAAATTTTTTACATTGCTTTCCTTAGTATTTGTCCTGGCATAGCTGCTTTGCTGCCACTCTTGACTGACACATCTGACGCAGCTCTGCTTTCTTGCCAAGAAAACTATCAAGTGCAATGTAATTAGTAGCAAATCGTGTGACCCCTAGTCTCAATATTTTTTTCTGTAAAACTTCTCATCAATGATAAGATCTATGTATGGTTATATATAAATCTGGTAATAGACTATGCTAGCTCAACAATCTTCTGCATCATTCAGATTTTTTCAATATCCATCAACATGAGGTCTATACAATGTCTGCAGTACAAGGGATCCAGAAAATATGCGATCGCCGTCCATCAAGATCTGCTCTGCGGTCCTGTACTGTGATCCATTATCAGTGATGACCTGCACGACATTATACTCTCCTACCTGATCAATCATCTCTTCTATCAATCTGAGGATATAACTGACGTCGTGCACTTGATCTGAAGCATCAATAGACTTCTGAAAAAAGTCTTCCCATCATAATAAGTCAAGAAATTGATGATGCTCCGTCTTGTAGGACCAGTCCAACCATCACACATCACCGTCAATCCATACACGGGCCACTTGCTCTGATATGAGGATATCCATCCTTCTAGCTCCTCCTTATTGCTGTCCAGAAGCTGACATAGATATCCCTTGATGCTGGAGGATCTACACCTGCACCAGCAGTCTGTATAGATAAAATAGCAGAGCGATAATATGGATTGTCTGCTGCATGGGCTGGGATATGACTGAAATGAAACCAGGAGGAGATGGCCCGCCACATATCCTTCTTCTTATCCTTTTTCAGCATTGTGTCAATCCTCTGTTGCTTGGAATCTCTACTGGAAAAGGCATGTGGATCGACATCATGGATAGTGGCTCCCTCTAGAATGTTCTTGGAAGACTTCCTTCTACTGCCAAATGCTCCCAACATCGATGCAATATGGCTAGTGCCTCTCCTGACAGGCTTTCTGACTAAGGAGGTCCTCCTAAACTGTGTCTCAGACTCCTACAGCACTAGCAGAAGCGGATCCCGATCCTGACTCAACAACTAATGGTCCAAATCGCTGTCTATGCCTGGCTACCTCTGCATATACAAGCTCGCCTGAGTAGCAGCCTCCATCTGTGCCTTCTCATCAGAAGGAATAGATGCTTATTCTGACTTCCTGGAGTAATAAGAAGGTGATTTTTGCGGCTCTGCGGTCCATCTCTGCCTTCTTCTTTGCTGCTCTTTCCTTCCTAACTTTAAAATCAGCAAAGTGTTTCTTCATCAACCGACGGACCTTATGTGGACACTGTCGGCATGCAGATACATCAGAATAACCGCCATCTAAGTACTGCTTCAACCTTGTTACCTTTCACCTTTGAATCAGTATTGCACTATTTACATGATGCCGATCCGAGAGTATCTCTCTATGCAACCAATCAATGTCCCGCTCCGGATCCTTCTTCTTCCTTGATGGATCTATACATGAATATTTAAATTATATATAAGGTCAATAATAATGTTTATTAATTAATACTTTATTAACCTAATTTTTAAAATTTAATTTATTTTTTTAATTTTTTATTTAAAAAATTCAAAAAATAAAGAAAAATAAAAAAATTTAATTATAGATTCATGTAGGATTCTGTTATACATGCTACATAAATTTTTCTAAGATTCTAGAAATGCATTAAAAGACAATTTTTTTTCAATTTAAGACCTAGAACACTATTTATGAGTCGTATCAAAACTTGAATAAATCGACATAAAATTTATAGTGAGAGTAGCTTACGAACCATAGATTAATAATTTATAATTATATTTTTTTTCTAATTATTTTTAAAATTATTAATCCAAAATTAATTTTTAATTTAAAAAATTATATATTTAACAAAAAATCAAGATTTTAGTATCATCGTGTAGATCTATCCTACATCTATCGCATCCTCTAAAATCATAGCCAACAAATAAATTTTGACAGCATCTCCTTAATTTTTATTTTGCATGGATTTTAATAAAAAAATGAAAGGAAAGAGGGAAATACGGAAAAAGAAAGGTATACGTACCTTGATTATACCTTCCTCTTCGACTTCTGGAAGTTTGATTGGGTTGAAATGGATTAAGTTTTTTTTTTTTAAAGGAATCGTCGTTAAAAGAACAACGACAGCAGAGAGCTCTTACGAGCTCTCTACTGTTATAAGTTAAAGCTCTTAAGAGCTTTCACAGATAGCCCCCCTACTACATGTCATATGGTTGCAGTAGCCATGTGACAAAAAAAAAAAAAAAAAAAAAAAACCCACTCACCGAACCGATCGAACCGACCGGTTCGGGTTCGGTTCCGTCCGGTACAACAAATTTTTTTAATTTTTTGGGGGGCGGTTTTGTTTTATGTGGCCAAACTGTGCCGGCTGGCATGGTTTGGTACACCCCGAACCGGCCGGTTTGGCATGGTTCGGAGAACCCTGGTTATTACTTTGTTTAATACATGTTGTATCCACAATCATTTAGAATTCTCAAATCCACAAAGAAAGTAGTTTTTTTTTTTTTGTTATAACGTAAGAGCTATTAAATTTTTCTTTATTTTCTTGTTGTGTTTTGCCTGGAAGTTTGTTCCTAAAAGCTGGTGAACCATAAAATGTGTGATGAAGTTTATAGACAAGCAGTTTTTTTCTTGTAATTTTTGCCTTAGGGCCTTGATCTTATTTGTCCTAAGTTCTAACATTTTCAGGTTACCTTCAATGGCTCATTTGATCACATGAATATTGATGCAACCAGGTACTACCTCTTATTAGAAGACAAACATTAGTTATATTAAATCTGCTAAATTAAAAAGCCTAAATTACTAAATTTGATCACACATTCAAGTGTCATATCAATAGTAATTTGCAAATTATGAATGCCTGCTGACTTTATGAACCATATTTCATTCTTATCAGTGTCCAAAATCTGGAAATTATTGACCCCTTGCATTCTGACCTATGTGGCACTAGCAACAAGAAGAGAAGTCTATTCCAGATGTTGAAGACAACGAAGACTGTTGGAGGGTATGTTTCATTATAGTGAGAGTTAAACATTGTTTATGCAATCAAGATGTTTAAGGCTTGCCTATTGGAAAAAGATGAGAATTATATATCGATTTTTTGACAATTGTTTAGTTTCAAGTTTTCAACTCTAATCAGTTAGTATTCGCAACAGTGGAGATAAAGTTTTTAAGTAGAGTATCGAACCTTGTACTGTGTTTTCACCAAAATGGAGCAGTATTGGTATTGAGTGTAAGTACCAAATTTAATAGCATCATAAAAAATGAAAAATCATCAGTATTGCTATCTATTTTGTGTTGGAATGGTACAATATTAATAGTACCATACCACCATACCGACCCACTGGTTTTTAAATCCTTTGATAGGATTAAGCTTGTTATTTTTGTCCATTTTATAATGAAATATTTGTCGAAAACCATGTCTGAAGTGCTTTTAGGATAAGGATTTGAGAAAAAAAGGATAGGTTGCAGGTGCGATAACATCTTTTTTACTTAATATATAACTGTGAAAACATGTCCATAAATTTCACACTATCTTGATTTTTATGATGCCCTAACATGAAGTGGGCATAGAACATTTGCTGATATAAGAAAATATTTTGTAATGGATACTAAATGCTTTCTATGAGCATCATGGTAGTCAAAGTCAAGGTTCACCGTCTAGGTACCGATACCACCATATAGATACCGGATCTTGTACCAGTACTATCCTATTACAATGTTGCTACATCTAGTGTGGTACCCAATTTGGCATACTGAGTATTGGTACACCCCTTGTATTGTATACCGGTATGGTATGGTATGGTTGGTATATATCAGTATTGACGGGTACCAAGGATCTCGGTACCAGTACCGGGACCCGTTCCGGCGATTGGCCGGTATGGTATGGTATCGGTATAATATCGTACCGATGCTCGGTATAGTGAATACCATATCGACACTCGGTATAGTGAGGCGTGCCGATCTGAATTGGCACGTCCAATTTTTTTCTTTGTTTTAATCTTTTTAGGATTTATTAAATATGTTTTGTTTTGATCTTTTCATGTTTCATGAATTTAAAAAAAAAGAGAGGGAAGAGGGAGAAAGAGAGAAGGGAAGCATATGTATACCTTGAATCCATTTTCTTTCTTGCTATTTAGGTATTTGATTGGCTTGAATGCTACAAAAATTGGTTCTGCAGCCTTCTTTCCCTGTTTCTATCAAAATTGAGTGCCCGAGAAGCTCTCAGTTGCTTTTTATCAACCTCCTATCCCACATCACTGTAGAAAAAAAATTCGAACAGGACCGAACCAGCTGAACCGGTTGGTTTGGCATGGTTTGGGCCCGGTTCGGACCGGTTCATTAATTTTTTTATGAAAGGGGGAGAACCAAAATTATAAGCCAAACTGTATCGATTGGGCATTAGTCTGGTTCGATTTGGCCCGAATCGACCGGTTCGGCAAATTGTGATTGGTATGGCAAACCTTGGTCGAAATCCAAAAATAATCGTGTTATATAATCCATTCTACATTATCAATGATTAAGGTTTGAACTTGTAGGTTGTAGCATAATGTGACATTATTTAAATGCTATTGTTTGTGTTAACATGAGTGTAATTTTCCTGTGTAGTTTGTTTATATGAATCTTTACATTGTTGGTTCAAAAATGTGGTCATTAGCATTATGACCTTGCACTACTGTGTATATGTTGGCTCTTGCCCTCATTAGTGGTGACTGGTGAGTAGACCTAAGCATATGCCACACCTGGTTGGGCTTAACTCTTCTATCAAAGAAATTTTGTCAAGCTCAAGCCTTCTCCAATTTAGTTACAAGCTTGAAATCCAGAGCTTAAGCTTGATTAGGCACCAATTTTGAAGGCCTAGGCCCAGCCACTTAGGGAAAGGCGAAGAAAAAGGAGGTGATGATGGCTAGTTGGGGGAAGCGTAGAGAAAGAGAGGAGGTGGAGGTGATGATGAGCGAGGGAAGGTGCAAAGAGGAGGGAAAAGGGAGGAGGGGCAATAGTTGATTGGGGGTGGGGAAAGAGGAGATGTTGAAGGTGATGGCTAGCTAGAGAGGTGTAGAGAGGGAGAGAGGAAGAGGTGGTGGCAATTGGTTAAGAAAGTGGTAGAGAGAGCAGAAGACTTGATAAAGCTAGTGAGGTAGCGATGAGTTGTAGCTGGTGGGGCAGTCACGGGTTGGAGCTATTGAGGTGGCAACCTATAGAGATGGGAAGGAGACAAAAGATAAAGGATTTATAGGATTTAGGATTTTTCGACTCCCTTTCCCTTTTCATATTTCATTACACATATCAAAAGTTAAAGATGTAATGATATAATTTAATAAAAAATATACAATAAACTATGTAAATATAAATATAAAACTTATATTATGTGTTAGGACATGTTCACAATGCCAAATGCAGATTGATCTAATTTCAAATTGTGCCTAAATCTCTAAGCATGGTTTGGCCTGTTAGGCAAAAAATCTTGGTCGGAGCTTGGCAAAATTTGGGCTGGATTAGGTTGGGCCAGCTTTACTTGGATCTAGTGGTAAAATGCAACAAATGGTTCATTGCAGCCAATGCTTGTTATTTTGTCCCAAATCACCTTTTTCAGGGTGTATCGGCCTATGTTCAGGTTAGACTCAAGACAAGACAGCATTTCGGTGTGGTACAAGCTCTGAACCAATCGAATCGAAATGCACTGGTTCGAATTAAGCAGCATCACCCCTTACTATGGTGAGTACCATGTCATAATGACCCTACCATCTGGTTTCGAGCGATACCATGATAAAAATGAGAAAAGTGGTTGAGAGGTGTCTCGATACAAGTTATATACAATATTATATTGATCATACCATATTAAATTGGTAATGTATTGGTACGATGCTTGGTACCAAGATTGTGGACCTTGATTGAAACTATTGATCTTCAAATAACATGGTTCAAAAACTTTATTTTAGATCAAATTCCATTCTTCAACTCACTTTTGGATAAAAATATTGTATCATCAACTAGATGCCCGGCTAAAAGTTGTTGTAGGAAAACTACAAAATCTAGCTTTGAGGATTTATTTTCTTACATTGTAACATTAAATTTGAACATCTGTCCATCATTTTCTTCTTTTTGAAATGTTATTGCAATTATTGTGGTTTATATAGGAAGACAAAGTGCATTACATTATGAAGATGATTCCATGAACATTCATTGATTCATATCTTCTTGTTACTCAATGTTCTCCACAACCTCCTTATGTGTACATGGTATGGCATGTATTTTATTTATAATTCAATTATATCTACTAATCTAGTCCCTCACACAGTTGCAATCCCAAATAGGCAAACTAATCTTCTTCTTTTTTGACTATTGAGCTAAAATCAATTAATTGAAACTTTTTTTGGATATATTCACACTTTTAAAAAGGAACCCATTGCTTTTTAGAAAAAAAAGAGAGGATGAAATGGGTTGTTTGGGTCCATCAAAATTTGCCCTTAGGTGTAAAGCAAATTATTAGCATGGAGAACTTTAACATATGATGATTATGAATACAGAATGTTGGGGAAAGTAATTTTCCCTTATCATCCTCATCTATTGTTTGTCTCTCCTTGTATATAAGAAAGAGAGACCTTGTTGTTGGCCTCTCTTCCTTGTACAACTTCTTAATCTTATCTTTTTTTAAATTTTAGTATTTATAACTGATGAAACTGATGGTAAAGTCCAATTCTTTTTCTGAATGTAAATTTACATGTATGTATATACATATGTATAAATATTGACAGCTTTATGGAAGATGTTTATTTTCATTTAGATGATTTGCTAGTTGGTGAATGTTATAATCATTGCAATGGACTTATGTTTTAATTATAACGTGTCATTAATATGTATAAAACTTGCCAGCTATAAGCTACTCATTTAGTAGATCTGCCTCTCTTTTTTTTTCGTGAATGATATTCATAATATCTTTTTCTTCCTGTTCTTATACATAGGTTGCTCATAGTTCTAGCAAGTATAGATCCTGGTTTGCTTCCTTATCGATTAATCTTATGCATATTAACTGCAGGACTAGACTACTTCGTGCCAACTTGTTGCAACCTTTGAAAGACATGGAAACTATCAATGCCCGTTTGGACTGTTTAGTAAGTAGTTGGACTGTTCAGCATAGTTTTTGTTAAGGAGGCACCACATAAAATGGGAATATTACTATAGCATATGGCTTCATATAAAACGTAACTCTTGCAACTGCATCTGTAGTCATTTATGTTTTGAATGGTCATCATTATCATCTGAATTTTAAATTGCAATTGTCCTAAATGTTATAGTTATCTTTGAGTTTGTATATGAATGATGCAACAATGAGATGAAGGGACAGCTGGTGATGGAGAAGGAGAGGGAGAAGGAGGGACACGAAAAGAGAGAGGGAGGAACAGGGAGGGGGAGGGCAAGAGGAGGGGGGAGCGGCGGGGCTTGTTTTGTTCAAAACAGGGGAACTAAGGGTGAAGCCTCTCTTCTGGCGCTCCCTCCAACCTCCTTTGGCCCTCTCCCTCCCCATCCCTCCAACCTCCTTTGGCCCTCTCCCTCCCCCGCTTTTTCTTCTCTCTCTCCCCTCTCCATATTCCTTGCTAGTTTCTTGAATCGAGGGGTGGAACCATGCTGGTCCACCCCCATTATAACTTGGTACACTCTAAACCGGACAGTTTGGGGCAATACAACATTCCATAAATAATGGCCTACCCGACCCATACCCAACTGCTTTCCATCCCTAATTGTAATTATCCTTAGATAATTGATTGAATTTGGAAAATTGTTGAACATAACGAATGTCAAGCTAGGGAAAATCAAGATACATCCCTAGGTAATTATGATGCATGAATAATTATTTTTTAGAATTCCTATTATTTTAAATCAATATTTTAGTAAAAAGTATTTTAAAATTTTAAAAGTTAAAATTTGTTATTGAAATTGTAGGGAGTGCATATATCTTCCTACAATTTATGTATTACTTTTGAAGTTCAAATATGTTCAGAAAACGAATAAAACCATACAACTTCTCACATAAATTAAGAAACACTAAAAAAATATAAACAAGGGCGTCCTAAGCTAGTATAGGGATGCTAGATTGGATGAGATGGGGTCTTTCATTTCATAGGGAAACTAAGATGCCCTTGTCCCATGGGATTTAAAAGCTTGGGCTTGAGTCACTGAGTTTTTATGAGATTCTACTGCATGTCTGTTGTGATCAAGCTACTGATGTATATTTTTAAACTTGCACTTGAATTATATGTTGATTATTCTTAACTAAACAAAATGTTGATATCTATAAATATGTTTAGGATTAATGTGTAGTATGTGCCATGCCTTGGGTCTTATTTACTTTTGCCTATGAGATGAAATTTTTTTTTAACATACACCACCAACTAGATAAAGATCATTAAATGTTTTTAACATTTTATCTAAATTGTGTATTTTATTTTCAGGATGAGTTAATGAGCAATGAGGAGCTATTTTTCGGTTTGTCGCAGGGCCTTCGTAAATTTCCAAAAGAAACTGGTAGACTATGTGGGTTCATGACTAATTTACGTAATGGTACCATTCTGACATGTCTATTTATTCAATCTGTTCCCAAGATAAGGTACTCTGTCACTTCTGCTTTAAGCCCAAAAAAATCACAGAGGAGGTTTTGAGGCCTGCCAATGGTAGAAAGAGTCAAATGTTGATATCAGACATTATTATTCTCAAAACTGCTTTAGATGCCTTACCTTTTCTCTCAAAGGTAAAACAACATGCTTCTCTTATGACCATGATAGTCTAAACTGCTTGAAAAATTAAATCCAAACTGTCTACTTGAGCAATTACAACCACTTTACATTTTTTTTTTTGTGCATGTCAAAATTTATTCTTCTGTTTTGCACATCTTTTGCACATGCCTTTGTTGTTATCAGTGATGTATGACATGCTTTATGACTTTTCTCCATTGCATCCATCATGTACTGCCAAAACCCTCTTCTTCATGTGCCTATTATGCAGCTAGTGCTAGTTTAGGACTGATTGAAGCCCTAATGCATTTCAGGTACTTAAGGATGCAAAAAGTTTTCTTCTCTGCAACATTTACAATACTGTTTGTGAAAATGAAAAATATGCAGGCATAAGAAAGAGGTTAGATATTGTAAGTCTTTTTATTGTTTACTGTATGCACCTATATAGATGTTTGCACAATTTTTGTAGACTGCATTCACAAAAGCTAGACTATTATTCTTACGTACATTTACACTAGCAATATGTTTCATAACAAACAATATTTACATTTTGGAAATATTCTGTTAGATTATTATGAAAATTTGAGCAATATGCAACTATCAATGATCATGAACATGGAATCTAGAAAGGAAAACTTTCCATAAAGCAATGGAGCATCGATGGCAACATAACTAACGTGCCATCCTATCCCATAAATGCTGACAATGCACACAGAATTATGGATGTTATCAAAAACTCAAGTTATTTAATGAACATCAGCACTATCATGTGGTTCCTTGTTATCCTATTCTACTTGTCATCAACAACTCCCATTATGCTATGGTCCACTTATTAGCAAAAGTACATTTTGGGAGAAACAAGTATATATCGAGACATTCTGTGGTGATGCATCTGTTATTTGGAATACTTATATTTCATAGTTTCCCTTTGAATGTTTCCCCTTGAACAACAAAATTTAAAGTTGGTTACTTGAGTAACCAAAGGCTTTTCATTTCTAATATAATTTCATATCTCTTGGAGGAGGTAAATCAAGGTTTACCGAATCGGAACTAGACCCTATGCTAGCTGGCTGGTGGTATGGTTCAGTATGTCCCCGTATTGGACTGTATCAGCCCCAAATTGACATGGCAAATAAAGTGGAGGAGAGGGGGAACTAGAGAGGAAGAGAGAGGGGGGAGGGAGGGAGGGAAGGAAGGGGAGAGGCCAGCCGGCCATGGTGGTGGTTGTCAATGGGTTACAGATGATGGTGGTGCATGGGAGAGGGTGATTCCGAGAGAGGAAAACAAAGAGGGAGGGAGAGGGAGGAAAGGAGAGGGAGAGTTGATTGTGGCTGCCAGAGGGCTAGGGAGGCCCCTAGAGAGCCCTTTTCTCTGAGCAGCTAAAATAGGGGTGAGTCATCCTTGTTTCCATTGCAAAATTGTGATTTTTTTTTTTTGCTGCTTCACAGTGAAGTCAACAACTGGTTTCAACGAAACTGGCAAAAAAAAAAAATCCAAAGGCAAAATTGTGATGGAAACAAGGATGACTTGCTCTTGTTTCAGTCAGATGGAGGGAGAGGACCCTTTGGTGGCCATGGCCAACTCTTCCTCCCTCTTTCTTTCTCTCTCTCTCCTTCTCTTCGGTTCACCCTCTCCCATGCACCATGGTCATACGCGGCCCTTTGATTGCTTCTGATGGCCTCCCCATCCTTTCCCTCTCCTTCCCTTTCCCCATCTCTCTTCTCTTCCTATCTTTCCTTTGGTGTTCCGACTTCCACACTGAAATTGTACTGGCGGCCATTGGTATGGTTTGGCATGCCTTGAACCATCCAGTTTGGATTGGTTTAGTGAACCTTGATAAATACTATGTTCATATTTTGAAATTTGAGTGTACTTCATGGGTTTCACGTATAATATTATCTTTATTATAAAACTGCTGAAATTACAAAAAACTAAAGAATCCCATGGAACAAAGAATACTTCAAAATTTTGTATAATTTTTTTTTTTTTTTTCAATTTTTGAATTTATTCCTATGTTTTTTATCAACACCTTGAAACTTGGAGCAAAACTATTTAAAAAAAAGACTGCTGAAACAACTGAAAAATGAAACTCCACAAGCCTAATTGAAAATGAAACCAAAACCAAGTTTTCTAACCTTGCTTCATTTCCTTCGTGACAAATAAAATGGATGGGAGTACACATTTGTGTTCAAGAAAGAAATATATTTTGATTTTGAATGTGTGAATAACCAGCGATAATGCCCTCTTTAGCGGAATCTATGGAATGTCTTTCCACTCTTGAATGTGTGAATAACCAGTGATAATGCCCTCTTTAGCAGAATCTAGGGAATGTCTTTCCACTCTTGAATTAAGGATCATTATTGAAAAAGCATCAATCATGGTCCTTGTGGTAAGGAACACAACCATGATTTATAATAACTAGGAGAAATGCTCAACCTTGAACTCTCCATGCTAGACAAGAGTCTAGGATTGTCATGCTGCTTAGTAGAATGACTTGGTCATTCCCTCAACAAGAAGTAATGGAATGACTCCCCATGCAAATCCATTCTACAATTCCATTTCCATGTCCATGGACTTCATCGACATACCATGCGCTGCAAGTGAGGCTTCACCATTCACCTGGGGAAGAAAAAAATGAAAAAAGAAAACTGATGGTACCTTCATTACACTTGTTGCTTGAGCATGACCAGATCTGTTATTGAGACTGGCAATTTCTTTTACACAGTTCTCACTAATCATTTGCTAGGAGACTATCCTCTCATTTTCGCTGAAGACCTCTCATCTCTGTTTAGGTCCCTTACCAACCATCCACCAACATTTCCTGTTTTGACTTGGACAGTTGCTGACACCTGACTAATGAACTTTGATAAAAGAACAAATAGCCAAACACTGCCATGACCTCCAATAAAACAGCTTATAACATTAGCCAAAAGGAAAAGCTTCTAACACTGTGAAATCAAGTAGTTGCGGAAAAATTGCCTTCAGCACCCCTGCTGACCAAAAGCTTGCCATTATCTGTGCACATCAGGTAGTTCACTTCTGGTGGTGCTCATATATTGCAATTTCTTGTAGCAATGAGGATTGTCTTGTCGATTCTTGGATTTGTTTTATCTTCAATTCTATATGTTTATGATAATCTTTGCTTAGTCATGACATATATGTATTAGAAGATTTCACTGTTGTTTGTATCATTAAATTCTAATATGATAATGTTGATAATTATCACCCAATTTGCTATGTCATCTTGTCTTGATAGTGATTAACAGGATTTCTGCAGTTATGTTTATTCTTAATTAGTTTATTCTCAATGCTCCAGCTTAATTCCTGAGTACATATTGCAGCTTGCACTGTAATATAGTTTCTATTATTATGAGCAATGAAGTTCTCATTTCTGATTTGTTTTCTCATGAAATTAGTGATGTGATTGATGAAGATGTTCTCAATGCTCCAGCTTAATGACTGAATACATGTTCTTACAGCTTGCACTGTAATATAGTTTCTATCATTATGAGCTGAAGTTCTCATTTTTTATTTGTTTTCTCATAGAATTGGTGATGTGATTGATGAAGATGTAGTGCATGCAAGGGCTCCTTTTGTTGCCTGCACACAACAGTGTTTTGCTATTAAGGCTGGAATTGATGGACTTCTAGATGTTGCACGACGCTCTTTCTGTGATATGAGTGAAGGTTCTCCAAAAGTTATAATTGCTAACAATTTTAATTCTGCAATGCTCATCTAATTGTAACTACAGCTATACATAATCTTGCGAACAAATACCGGGAGGAATTTAAGCTGCCAAATTTGAAGATTCCCTATAACAATAGGCAAGGATTTTACTTCAGTATTCCACTAAAGGATGTAAATGGAAAGCTTCCTGACAAATTTATTCAGGTTGTATATATTTCCATTATTCTTTCCTGATTCTATGGGCATATGAAATGTTCTTGAATATGATTATTAGGTCATGAAACATGGGAAGAACATACACTGCTCAAGTTTTGAACTTGCATCTGTAAGTATAGCTATTAGTGGTTTTCTTTCTCCTTTAACAATTAAAGTTGATGGTTATTAAATTATTTTGGATCTACTGCCAATGCTGGTTGGTATCTTGTCTATGGGACAAGGTTTGGTGGTTGATACTATTCATCATCATTTGTAATCTAATGATACAATACTCATAAATATGTTATTACGTAGATTTTTCAGTTATTATGCTTGCTAGTTATGTTATTTTTATTCATTGCATACTGGTATACAAGTATCTATGTTTATGTGCATTGAGCTAGATTCCTCCTACTATGATTGAGGCTCCATATTAAGGATGGCAATGGGTCGGGTTCGGGCTGGTTTTTAACTATCCAAACCCAAACCCGAATATCTAATAAACTACCCAAATCCAGCCCAAACACTATCAGGACTGGATTTTTTTTTCCAAACCCATCTCAATCGGGTATCGTGTAATTCCTGTTGACCTGGCCCGAATCCAATTAAGTCACATTAAATATTTTCTTTTTCATTTTTGTCAATTTTAAAATCATCTACCATTCTATAAATCATACATACATTAAACAAATAAAATTTAACTATATTTTTAGTTCAACAACACTTAATTTCATATTCAATCAAAATAAAATATATTTAATATAATATATATATTAATTATATATTAAAATATTAAAATAATTTGGGCCAGGTTCAGGTCGGGTGCATATCTATCTAGTTTTGGCCCAAACCTAAAGTTAAGCATTCGGGTTTTATCCAAACCCAGTCCAAATCCGGTCAAAGCGTTGACTACCCGGTCCAATCGGGTCGGGCCGGATCGAGTACCCATGGGTTTGGATTTTGTTGCCATCTCTACTCCAGGCGAGCCAGTTCAAACTAAATATCGCTTCATTCAAATTGAGGATCCACCATAAATATTTAGAATATCTAAAAATAGAAAATCACATGTTTCATTGGTATGTCTCTTGAGTCTTGACTGTGCATCAAGTAAACAGAAAATGGATGATTCTTATGGTAAAATGGATGGTAGGGCATGTAAGTTTGGGACTCATGCTGTTGATCATGAACTGCATGTTTTAAAACATGTATGAAATGCAATCTGATGGATTTGGTTATTCTTAACCGGAAAGCATGTAAATTTGATGGCTCTTAACTTTTAAGTTTGTGCTAGAGGTGCTACCACAACAGTACACATGGGTGGAGAATCTGATTCTTGTTTATATTGCATGTGCTGACGATGCCATCTGAATTCTTGTAGTTGGTGGTGGTTCTTACTATACTCGTGTCACTCGTGTACCTACCTTGCAGTTAAATGTGAGGAATAAGTCAGCTGCTGCTGAATGTTTTATGCGGACAGAACTTTGCTTGGAAGGTTCTAATGATCTTTTTCGACAATGCTTGCATGCTTCACTTTTCATTCTATTGCTATTCTATCCATGAGATAACCTATATTTTTCTATTTTTTGCTTAACAACTTGAGTTATACTCATAATCAGGAACATTTATGAAAGATGGTGGTTCTTGATAATAAAAATTGACACTTGATATGTTAGAAATTCTCAAAGCCATTGAACTTTTGTACTTGAGTTAAATATTTTGTTGCACGTGTGCTTACCAAAAATCTGTGGTGGTATCATATTTCTTTTTCTCTTGTTGTTATGTCAAAGTTCTCTATTTTGATGCCGTCAGTAGAAGTGTACCATTTTATGCCCCTGATCATGACTAACCAATTGAACAATACCATTCCATTAAAATAATTAGTTGTACTTAAGCTTCTGTTATATGTTCGATATTGAACTGATGAATGATGCTTTAAATTTAAACATACTTGCACTAGCAAAATTCTGCTTGCACATGTTCACATGCATATATGCACATGGTTGTATCAGCATGTTAACACTCGTGCATGCACATATTTATGTGTCTTTGCTGCATGAGTATTTGCATCCCTGCCATTGTGGTTCATCATCTCCGAACCTAGCCGAACTGAGCAGTTTGGGGCTTACCAAACCAAACTGGTTGGTAATCAGCATGGATTAGCCATTTGATTCCATGCAGTTTCTTTTTGTCTTTTATATAAAACCACTGAGTGACCTCTTGAAGCTTCCTTCCTACTCTCCCTCTCTCCCTCAATTCTTCTCTCTATATCTCCCTCCCCCACAATCTGTCTCCTAGTGATCTACATCTATCAATGCTGACACCAACATCCTCTCCCTCGATCTGGCATAGTTCTTGGGTCCTTGATCGATGTTGATGCCAACACCGACAGTGTCCCCCTTGATTGATGCTGTGCCCCTATATGTTGTTTTTTTTCCAAATTTCTTAAGTGAAGTCGACAAACTGTTTGCTGACTTCATTTAAGAAATTAAAAAAAAAGAGAAGGGGCCAAGTCCCTTTTTCATGCCACTCACTGCTTGTGGAGGATGAGGGCTTGAAAGCCCCCCCCTCTCTCTCCCTCTCCGTCTCTCCCCTTTCCCTCTCTATCCTTGCCCCTCTTCCACTCCCTTATCATCTCTGGCTTTCTCAATATGGCCCAAAATGGAATGGCATGGCATTGTACTGTACTGCCAGGCAACCAGTACAGGTCTGGGCATCGGCATAGCATGCCTTGGAACAGAGAATCAGAATTATCTCTAAGTGCAGCTCTAGAGAAGATTTTCATTCAATGATATGTATGAATTATATGATTCTCTTGCCAGGTGGTTGAGAAGGTTTTCTGTTTCACTCCTAATATCCTTTAGATGTGATATGTTCTTTAAAAAAAGATTGCTAACAATATAATTTTTCATTGCCACAAGATTTATTTCAAAATCTATCGTCTTGCCAAATGACCTTCACTTGCTATACTAAGAAATTGATTCATTCATTTTAACTGGCTATACTCTTCAGAAAATGCTTTGCGAGAAAGCAATTCCCACCGATATTGAGCAAACTTTAATGAATGAGCCAATGTGAGGGTAAACATACTACTAATTAAATACTCGATAGCAGGCAATATTTATTTTCTTCTCAAGAGGATATAGGAGTGCGAATCAATTATATGAACCATTTGGTCTAAAGGTTACCTGTCTTTGTAAGCTGTGGGGTGGAGGGTATTAACTTACCTAACCATTTCTGTATGACATTTCAATGCTTATATCAACCTTGGCAACTATAATGACTGTGCTGAAATGAATGGCTCGTACTTCGAAGAACTTAGACGATATTGTCCACAAATCTTTCTATGAAAAAGCTGCATTCTTTGTGATGCTTTTAATCATTTTTTGTATATAGATATTGTGTAATGTTTTTAATGAAAATTGGTTCTGGATTTATGAATATAATGTGTTCGTATATCCTTCCCACTCAAGCAACCCGACATTTTTATGGCTACTGACAAATGACTATAGGACTGGGATGACTTTTTAAATTTTCAGTTATTCATGTGTCAGTTTTCTTTGCAGGGCTAATTGATGTTATAAGGGAGGATGTCCCGATACTAAGACTGCTTGCAGAGGTCTTATGCCTTCTAGACATGATTGTGAATTCATTTGCACATACAATATCCAGTAAGCCAGTTGATCGCTATACAAGACCAGAGTTCACTGGTAACTGCTAAATTCTATTTGTAACTAGAGTTAGTTTTCTTACTGCAAAAAAAAAAAAAGAAGCCTAATTGAATTATAATTGACCAGATAATGGTCCTATGGCAATTGATTCTGGAAGGCACCCTATTCTAGAAGGCTTACACAATGATTTTGTTGTATGTATTTTTATCTGTAGGTTGATTCAGTACTACAGTTTATTGCAGTAAAACCTCATTCATTAATATCTTAGAAAACTAATTTGATAGCTCTTCTCATGCAGCCTAACAATCTTTTTCTTTCTGAAGCATCTAATATGGTGATTGTAATGGGCCCAAACATGTGAGACTGCCGTTATATGAACATCTTTTTGTATCTATCCCCCATAGTGATAATTACTCTTTTCATGTCACATTATTAACATCATTGATAGGCATTACTCCCAAGTTTTACAAAATAATTCATTAAAATATTATTTGCCACTTGCATGTGTTTTGCTCAGGAGTGGGAAAAGCACTTATCTTCAACAAGTTTGTCTGATAGTCATTCTTGCACATATCGGTTGTTACGTTCCTGCTCGTTTTGCATCTCTAAGGGTGGTTGATCGCATATTTACGCGGATGGGGACTGGGGACAACGTTGAACACAACTCAAGCACTGTATGCAACTCAAAACTTCTCCTTTTTGAAGTTAATGCATTCATTCATCTAACTTTAGGAAAGTAATTCAAGAAAAACTGGAAAATAATTTTTAAAAAAATTTAGTCTTTTAGACTAGGGAGTGTGGACCACACTAAGGTTTTGTTTTTGTGGGCTTCACTCAATTAGAATGTAAGCTTCTTCCAAAATTAGCAATACAATAAGTTTAATATAAGATATTCGTATGTTGTGTATGCTCTTTATTGCAAGTTTTAAATCTTGCCATATTTATATTGCACATAGAACTGATAGCACAGTATGTAGTTAATATCTAAGCTCTCCTCAATGATGCGGTCCATGCCAGCATGCACATAAACACTAGTCTAAACATTTACAAGTCATGAAGTGCTTTATGTTTTCTATGTTGTACAGATATACAAAAGGAAAGATGAAACAAAAATATTTGCAATTGGGAGCATATGAATAGTTATAGCTTTACCCACAAAAAGCTAAGACGATGAAAAACAAGGTTGTGAAACTACCTAGGCAGGGCCAGTCAGTAGATACTCTCTATGGCCTGGGCAGGTGCCTGGGTGGCCACCTAGGAAGGAAAGCATCAGCAGTACAGTTACTGTTATGTGAGAAGATGATGAAGGTGAACTGCTGCAGAACAAAATAAAGAAATAACAAGAGGAGCAGCAGCAAAGTTACCACCACAGCAGTTGGTGAGGCTGAGTCCAACTTGGATCCCAGCTGTTGCCTGCTGATTTCATCATTTGGAAAATGGTTCTATTATGGTCCAAGGGTTTAGACAATTGTATAGTTGCCATCCAAGTTATTCTTCAGGATTTTGGCTTCTGCCTCAAGCCTCTTCTAGTGGGACCTAGGATGTGTCTAGTGCCTGTTTGGCCAGGGGATGAATGAGCCCAAAGAGTTTTAGGAATGATCTAGACCTACTAATCACCTCTCCTGTTTAGGTATCCCAGATATCTCCTGTTTAGGTATCCCAGATATTGAGGGGGAGAAGGATGTCTGTTACCATGGCCTTCTGGAGATGATGCGTATTTTGAACTTGCAGTCTCCCATGGTGAAGGGTCCAGCCTAGATTTAAGTGATGCTGGCCTGGCCTGCATCAGGGTCCTACCTCTCCTACTATATTTCAAAGTTTTGAGCTTTAAAACTTACATAACAAATTTTATTTCTGTGGGATGCTACGTTTTCCCGTCCATGTACACTTTCTCAATTAATCATACCATGATGTTTAACATCAACTTGTTTCTTGGGAAGGTGGTAGCAAATGTTACATTCTGTTATGCATGGCTTCAATCTGTGCATGTCACTATTATTCTTCTCATCTTATTTGATGGCATTATAAGATTTTCTTAATTTCTTTTCTCTTACATTTGCTTGTTTACCATTTTGGACCAGACTGTGGACTCATTACTTTCTTGCCATTCATTCCCATCAAGATCTTTGGCTATATATTGGCATGTTCATTATGTCATCATGAGATTGCAGCATTCTTCTTATGAAGTGACATGTATATTATTGCAAATGATCTCTGTCACATCCAATTGATCAACGGGCACCCACCAATAGCTGTATGACATGACCTTGGCTTCTTTGTTAACATTTTGAGTTTGGATTCTGCCTTTTCTTCTTTTCTAATCTTTTCATTCACAAAAAGAAATGCTCATTTCTGCATACATTTTCACTTTAAGTGTTACAAAGATTGTGCCTCTGCCCATGGAACTTCATATGTGGTTTGAGTCATGTAATGGTAGGCCTCTTCCTTACATGGTAACGGAAGGTATCTGGGAGCCTGGTCTGCAATATTGCAGTATGGAGGTGTATCAGTCACATACCAGTATGGTATGTACTGTGGTAAACTCCCTTCTCAACTTGCAGTTTGCTGATACAGTGAGCTATGGCATTATAAGTACTGCAGTACAGGGTGTTATAGGGCAATCCATGCAATGGGACAGCTGATTTTTCTAATCTTGGCCTTTTTATATTAATTATGGCTTGCACATGGTCAATTTGTCTGTTCTTGCCTTGGTCACTGCTTGCTACTTTAGTGGCCTGTGCATAATTATCTACCTTTAGAGCCTAGACCATTCAGAGTTTAGTTCAATCTTCCTGTTCTCTGCTCCAGCTTGCAAGGAGTTGACATTCCGTCATTGGTTACTGCATCTAATCATGCTTGTATAGGCCAGTTTCGATAAAATATGCTTAGAATAGCATTTGCCCTTTAATGCTTAGCATGCTAGAGAGGTTACACAACAACAGATGCCTTTGTCAGCGATGTTAAAACCAAGGATTCAGGTCCCGGTGGGACATCCCACGGGACACTGGGACGGGGTATTATCCTATGTATCGGGACAGGACATCCCACTAACGTCCCAGTGTCCCAATCGGGATACCTTTGGACATCTCCTGTCCCGAGTGTCGGGACGGGGCGGGACGCCGATGCGTCCCGTTTCAGGAAAAAATCGAGACAGTCTTGTTCTATGGGATTTAAAACCTTGGTTAAATCTTAAAAGTTAGCTGGATGATCTTTTGTTTTTCTGAAGGTTGGATTTTCCAACAGGGCATTTATCATGCATGGAAAATCATATTGGCTAATTTCATTTCCAAGTAGCTATATATATGAAGGTCAAATGCATATATAAATTTTGCGATGAAGTAATCTGGTTAAAATGGATATGATTAGAAAATTTAGATGCCAATAAACAAGTGTCATGTATATGAAACTGATATCTAGTGTTCATCTATTTGATCACCTTCTTGCATATACCAGTTTCAAATTTCAGCATGTACACTAAACTATATAGCCTTGGATTTTCCTCACAGCATTCTCAAAGTTTCTGTTTACCTAAACAGCAACATGTTTTATTGGTATATAGCATTATAGCTTAGAAGCCAATTGCATTATATTATAGCTTAGAAGCCAATTGTATTCTATGTTATCTGGGCACTTGTGTTTAGTTTCCAAACATACATACATGCATACATATATAAGATGGACCATGCTTCTTGTTGGTGTATATGTTGAAATAGATAGTAATTATTGATATAGTAATTACTATTATATCATGGCTGCATATCAATTGGAAAAACATATCAATTATGTATATTGAAAATTATATCAATCCTGTATATTGGAAAATATATCCATTATGAATATCCTCTATATCAGGAAACGCATCAGTTGGAAATTCATTATTGCTCTATATATAGAGCCCACCTATAACATGAAAAAGTAAGAAAATATAATTATTCCTTCTTATCTTTTCATCTTTCTTCCCTTTTGGCACTCCTCTCGGTAAGAGAGTGCATCTACTCCTCTCTAATTCCAAAAATCAATATTGGACCATCCAAATTGAAGATTCACACCATTGTTCATGATTTATACCGCTATAAATGCCTAATGCCAGATTATATGTTTTGGTGTTCTCTAACTTATGAATCAAATGAGTGCTAATTTGAATGGTTAAAATGATATAAGGTCATGTTTTGTTATGATCCAAGTATTCACACACACACACATGGATGTATGTATACATATATATATATACTTGTATCTCTCTCGTTCACACACACACACACACATTTGTATGTTTGTATGTATATATATGTATATACTTGTATATGTATATATATATGGGGGGGATAATTAGTTCCCTAGAAGCAACCAACCTGTTTGTTCCTTGGGCAAAATGACATAAATTGCCTCTCAAAAAGCCGAGAGAACTTGGATACTTTTGGTCATTTGAAAAAGCTGATCTGAATTTGAATCTTTATTAGATTTTCTTTAGGGTGATGTCATCTTTTAAAATTTCATGAGATAAAGAAGGAACTTATTCACTCTCGCACTTCCCTCCATCTCTCCTTTCCTCTACCTATTTCCTTTTCCTGCTTTCTCCATCATGTTGTTTCCCGCTTTCTTTCATCTTGCCATCACCCATGGCCACTGTCTCTTTCAGATTTTGTCTTTCTTTTCCATGGCATCCTTCTCCCTTATCCATCCTCCTATTAGCACACACCTTTCTCTCATTCACTCTTATGCATGGAGCTTAGATACATGGTATGTGCCACCATAGGTAGCTTGCGATATTGAATGATCCTGATAATTTTAGTTGGCATTCTTTTATTGCTTATTTGCATTTGAAGACTGGTTTTATGTTCACCACTCAAGTCCTTTGTAACTGGTATTGGTGTGGCGAAAATGCCAGCCATGGACACCCATCTATTTATTCAAATGATTGTTGTTAGACTTCCATCTCTTGCCTCCCACCTGTTCACAATGGTCTCTTCCCACCTATTACCCAGCTCCTTATCCAAGGGGAAGTGATAGCAAGTGAAAGGATGAGGAACAGAGGAAGAATGTTGAAGTGATCTGCAATGGGATGAGGGTGAGGTGGTGAACAATGGAAAGTTTGACATTGGAGATGACAAGACATGGGAAGAGTATAAGGGGAAAGTGGAGGGAGGTGATCTGTCATGGGTGAAGGGAGAGTTGGTGGATAGACTGGTGATGATGGATGGTGGAGGAAAGGGGTGGTGGAAGGGGAAGGGTGTGCAGCTTGAGAGAGACAGAGAGGGAGGTGTGGAGGAACCACATTCTCATGGTATTTTTATAATCTCACAAGATAGTAGATGTTATAAAATGACCAAAATTCTCCCAACCCTGACTGCATTTAGAAGGGAATTTCTTATCTTTTGTTCAGAGAACAACCAAACTAGCTATTCCTAGGCAACTAATTAGCAGTCCCACATGTAAGTATATACATATATATATATATATATATATATATATATATACATGCCTAACATATATATGTGTGTGTATATGAATCAAATACACATCAGACACTTGGTTTCTTATCAATTTTTTTTGTTGCAGCTTTCAGAAATTGGTTAGAGGTGGGCTTTTATAAGTTCCAACAATGAGTTTGACCAACTATAATAATGTTAAAAGTTGGTTTTTGTTTGTTCTAGATATTGGTCAAGAATATAAGCATTAAAATATCTTTCAAAAATGTTATTTTTCTAAAATTCTTAAGCTATTTAAAAGGCCTGAATGACAAATATATATATTGGAGGACTTTGATAAATAAGATCTTTTAATGTTTTCTTTTATACTATACTAAATCTTGCACGTGTGATCCATGTGAGAGGTTGTACCCTGTGGGGTGCTGGGGTTGCGCTCATGGAGATAAAGAGTTGTGCCGTAATGCTCTCTCATAAGCATAAGGATTAGTGGGGGTATCCAGGAAAAGAGGAAAAAAGTAGAGTCGAACACTCAGAGCAGAGATAAAGTCCAGGGTGTTCTCATTATATAGTATACTTAAATATATATTATAGTCAAAATTAATTTTGCCTATGCACCTCAGTTTCCTTTTCCCCTCTTCTTAAGGCGAACAGTTGGACACATGTCCAAATCTGACTGTTGTCTATGTCCATGCAATGTATATTGTAGCTATAAAAGTTTATATTTGCTAGGTTATTGGAAGTTGATGTATTGCATACTCAAAAGTTGATTTGTATATATCTTTACTGATGGCCTGTTTGGTATTGCTTCTGTTTTCTGTGTCCAAAAATATCCAAGAAGACAGTTGAACTAGACTGAGCAAATATGTATATGATGAAACCCTTCTATTTTTTAAATTGTTTGTAAAACCTTTAATAACTTTTGGTGGTAAAGATTTATTGCTTTTAAGAAAAGAGACAAAAATGCGAGGAATGGCAAAAGTTTTGTGCAAATGGTATCTTCAACCTCGATCTCCATGTGGTACTTTGCAGTTTTTTGGGAGAAAAAGAAAATGACAACAATATGTGCAGCTGCTGCACAAAATTATCCTAATAAACTAAGTACTTTTTCCTGTCCATTATATCTCTTTCTATCAATTAAAAGATAAGAATCGAATAAACTGATGTGGCATGTGAAGACAGCAAGTAATTGGAACATATTAACACCATACATCAACTTCTGTGCTCATTTTTGATCCTGAGTCACTTCTATTGTTGGTGCTTTATTGTTTGCCATAGTAGCAATCAACACAATCATGTTTATTGGTTTCCTTTGTCAGCAGTGATTGAAATGTTATATCTGACTTGCATTTAACTCTTGATTTGTTGATGATATTCTCAATATGTTGGAAATACAAAGAACATTGTGCTTATCAAATAATGATGATCTGCAGTTTATGACCGAAATGAAAGAGACAGCTTTCCTCATGCAAAATGTTTCTCCCAAGTATAATTTTTTTTTATTAATTGGAATCTGATTAAATATGCCATACTTGTTGGTACTATTTCTGTCTGATGGTCTTCAATTTTGTATTTAGGAGCCTGATAGTTATGGATGAACTTGGAAGGGCTACTTCATCCTCTGATGGATTTGCAATTGCATGGAGCTGTTGTGAACATTTGTTATCTCTAAAGGCGTAATTACTTGCACCCTATACTGTAATGCTGATGCCTTAAATGAGCTATAGAGTCAGACATCTGAAGACATTTTAAAGAGACAAAGCAGACAATAACTTAACATGTAGACTGCTTCTTGCATGGTTTTCTATTTATCTTCCTAATATTCTTTATTCATTTGCTGGATCAAGATGTGCATAGTTTGCATATCAGTAGTTGCCGCCTATTGGCCTTAATATGATCTCTTTGTTATAATGGTTAATATTAAGTACATTCTCCCTTCTTGTTTGCTCCCATCCTTGCTTGCATTTAACTAGGGCCTGCTGGCCTGCTGAAACTGCTTAGTGTAGACCTTTTTTTCCTAATTTTTCCTCATCATCTTCATTGATAAGTTTGTTAGTCCTTGCTTGGATTTTTATTCTAAGCTCTGCTTTGCTTGGTTTTTTGACTCATTTAACTCTTCTTCATCAGCTACACTATATTTGCTACGCATATGGAAGATCTGTCTGAACTGGCAACCATTTATCCGAATGTGAAGATTCTCCATTTTGAAGTTGACTTAAGGAACAACCGCTTAGATTTCAAGGTTGTTTCTTTGGCAGTAAAGGCATCATCTCGTGGGTTCCACTGTGTACTAACTTTTCTGATTACTTACCAGTTTCATCTCAAGGATGGGCCACGACATGTGCCGCACTATGGTCTTTTATTGGCTGGAGTTGCAGGTCTACCAAGCTGTGTGATTGAGGCGGCAAGGAATATCACTGTAAGGATCACAGAAGAGGTAACAAGCCAATTATCTGCACCATTGCATGTTAAATTATTATCGTATGGACTAGCAATATTTATATATATGGACTCATGCCTCTATATAAGCTTCTATATGATCCTTCATTATCCAATGAGAACTGATGTATTTTACCAGTTGGGTAACCTCATCCGAACTTTGTCCTGCTTGAATCATTCTAACAATGCTGAAGAAGGTATATAGCAAAAGTTAAACTTCACTCAATTGTAATGGTGTCGGGGTAATTTTTACGACAATGACAGATCTTGCTTTTGTGTGTGGCATAGGGTCCATGATGCTACTATTGGTGGACTCCTTAATGTTCTTGCATAACTCTGGAACATGATGTAACATTAGGTTTTTCGTGTTTATGTTGTAGGAAGTGAAGAGGATGGACCTAAACTGTGAGGAACACCATTCCATTCAAATGGTATACTGGGTTGCACAAAAACTGATTTGCTTGAAGTATTCAAACCAAGGAGAGGACTATATTCGGCAAGCTATACAGAATCTTAAGGAGGGCTACAAAGAGGGCAGGTTAATATGTTGATTAAAAGTAATGAGTAGTATGTGCATCAGTCAACTTTGTTACAGGTTATATAGCTAAATCCTCATTTTTCAGCATTACAGGCCTTGTAATAATCTAATGATGAGACTTCTTTCCTTTCTTCGATTATCAATAAACTGGACTAAATAGCTAGTGTTCATCTTCTAGTAAGAATTCACAGATAGGCTGTTTCTGATTCTATCAAGTCTGTTTGACGTAAGATGAATAAAAATTTTACATCTCGAGATTGTGGGGAGTTCTATCCCCAATCAGCAGCCTGAGGTCTTCAGAGGAAGAGATGATCAATACTTGGGAGGGCCATTATTCTTTTCCCCTTAATTTTATCAACAAATTTTGGTCCGTCAAAAAAAAAAGAAAAAAAGAAAAAGACCCAGAATGGGAACTCTTCCAATCATCATTACATCTCAAGTATTTTCTTGGTGAGTGATCCATTATACACATTTTGCAGATGACAACTCTCCCTTCCTGTCTTTTGGGTCTTCATTTTATTCATTTCATGACAAGTATAAGAAGTTTTTTTTAAAAAATCCAGCTTCAAATGAGGTAAAACTTGGTGCATATATTGCAACCTGGACACCAGCAAATTGTTTTGTTTGAAGAACCATGCATTTCGACAGTGATGAATGAGAAAGCCAAAGTTAGGGTTTTGGCCTCCTTCCCGGGGGGATGGAGGTTATAGATTTGTCTAAATAGAAAGGGTGCTTTGATGCTGGATAGTATTGGTGAGGTTACTTCATTGAAGAATGGGAAAGGCAAGGAGCCGGTTCAGACCATAGATCCCTTCCCTTCGGGGAGGAACCAGGGCATGGATTTGCCTGATCTGCAGCAAGGTTCGTCAATGAACAATGTGGCGAAATCAGATCTTTGGTGAGATTGGGCAAGTGGCTTGCTTTCTCGTAGCTCGGCGAACAAGAGTGGAATTCGGCTACTAGAGACCACGTGGACCTAGTCTCAGGTAGCACAAGGAGTCCGGCACTTCAAATGGCAAGCTTCCAAGGCTATGGCTATAGAGGCTGAGGCTTGGGGGGCATGATTCTTTCAGGTTTTCCTTCTTAGATGAGGATATTGATAGGGCTTGTGCTAAATAGAAAGTTGCCTTGGTTGGTAGGTTTTTAGGGAAAGATTTTTCTGTTGATTTTGTTGAGAAGGAGATGAGAGTTAGATGGAGGGTGGAAGGGCACTTTTAGATCTCCTCACTCTCAGATGAGGTGCTTCTCTTCGGTTTGTCATCGGAGGAAGTCCAAAGTAGAGTGCTAACCAAGGGACCTTGGTCCCTAGAAGGACAGCTGCTTACATTGGAAAGCTGGCAACCTAACTTCAACCCAAGTTGTGAAAATGCTCATCAAGTTAGGATTTGGGTGTGGCTACTAGATCTCCCGTTGGAATTATGGGACGAAGAAAAAATTTTCAAGGTAGTCTCGGCAATAGATGCATCCCTTTATCTAGATGAATGGATGGAAGATTCGTCAAGGAAAGGCTTTGCAAGGGCCCGCATCCTCATGAATGTAGCAAGGAGTGTTTGCCTACGGACCCGAATCAGGCTAAAGAATAATTTAATTTGGTAGCAATTCATTTATAAAGAGTTACCCGATCTTTGTTACCGCCAAATTGCCCCCAAAGAGTCTGGTGTCTCCAGTACCGTCGCTCTTAGATCTTGGTTCTCTTCACTGATGGCTAAATATTCTGAGGAGGTCACTGATCTTAATCAAATGGAGATTGTTATATGTCAACCACTAACACCACCTTTTCCAGGTCCTACGGCAGCAAAGGAAAAACGTAAAAGATCCCCCACCAAAAACCCAGAGGTCCATCGAGTGTTCGGTTCTCAGCCACCTCTGCAATCCAAGGTGTTAGTGCAGGAGGAGCCCAGTAGTAATAGTTTTGAAACAAAAATGTGTCTATAAAGAGGTATGGAGGCCGGTTGGGGGAGGCTCATTGGCTTGGCGCGCAAGTCTGCAACTTATTGTTGTCCTCTCAACTAAGCACCCATAGTGGAGTACCGTGGAGTTGGGTAACCCCTCTCATTCTCATTAAGTTTACTTTAATGAACTTCAGCTTAAGTTGGTTAGCTCTATTATCGGTGAACATGGAGCTACTTCATTATCTAATAAGGACGGTACTGATGATCTATATTTCATTGGTGTAGCTAATGGGGGATCGGATGCATGTTCTAGTGCATTTTCATGCAAATCTTGAGCTGGAATTGTAGGAGAGCTACAAAACCTTTCTTCCTAAACTATACTAAATCCTTAGTTCATCAAAATCACCTAGACATTTGTTGTTTTTTGGAGATTAGATTAATTGAGCAAGCCCATAGTCATGTACCAAGGTTTTTTGGACCTTTGTGGAATATCTATCCCGACTGTGGGACTCTTGGGAGGTATTATAGTCTCTTAATGTAAGTCTCTAGGAAGTGTTAGCTTCACACATGGTGATCGGCAAGTTGCTTTTGGACTAGTATCCTGTGATCAAGAGCCGTCCGTTCAAGATCTTGGACGTTGTGCATGCAAGTACTAATAGGCGTGATCGTGTAAAGCTATGGGACTTGATTGAATTGGTCATGTCTTTAGGGCTGCCCTTGGTTGTCATTGGCAAGTTTAATTATATTCTTAATGCTTAGAACAAAGAAAGAGGGTAAGCCCTTCTTAGTGAATGAAGAAGTCCATCATTTTTGGTCTTTCCTTCGCTGAATGGGCCTAATAGATCTTGAATTCTGAGCGCCAAAGTTTACCTAGTATAATAACAGGCTTGGCTTGGCTAGTGTCTGAAAAGAATTGATCAAGGCTTCACTTCTGATAGCTGGTTAAGTCTCTTTCTAAAATTTATTCTCTCTCTCTCTCAAATGGAGCTATGGAAAGGGGTGTTCCTTTCCATTTCAAAAAAAATTGGTTGTATTGTAAGGGTATTAATAAAGCGGTCCATCAAGCATGGAGATGTGATAGTAATCACTTGCTGGGGATCAAACTTTCCTTGCATTTTCAAAATACACGGTGGGCTATTATGAAGCGGAAATGCAAGATTGGCAATATCTTCTCTAAGGGGCAGCATCTATATGAGAAAATTTATCAACTTTAGATGATAAAATTACAGTACTAGGGCTTGCTGAATAGCAACATTTGCACATTCTTATGCTACTTCAGGCCTATCACTAGAATCTTCACTTCCAAGAGATTATGTGGAGGCAAAAGTCCCAGGTCACTTGGCTAAAATATGGAGATGCAAACACAAGCTTTTTCCATCGATCTGCCATTATTAGGAGAAGGGGAAACAAGGTTGCCATGCTGCAAAATGCCAATGGAGAGCTGATTGATTCTTCGGAGCTAATTAAAGACATGCTCCTTACCCACTTCCAGCATTGGTGGACAGCTCTACCAATGGTTGATATCATGGACACTCCAATTATCTTCCCTATGTTGACTACTAAACAAAATGGCAAGCTAGTACAAGAAGTCACTAGCGAGGAAGTCGAAGCGGCCATTTCGAATATGCATAAGGATAAGGTCCCCTAGAATGATGGATACCCAACCTTCTATTTTCATAATTTTTGGTATCTTATAAAAGATGATGTGGTCCATGCTGTCCAATACTTCTTTGCCCACTCCATAATGCCTCGCTTGTGGAAAAATACATTTATAAGTCTAGTGATACATTCATAAGATTAGTGACTAAGGTTAATAATCCTCTTAAAGTCAGTGATTATAATAAAGTAGCCAAAGTTCTGGTTAATAGATTTAAGCCTCTCTTAGACTTTTTAATCTTGGCCTGAGGCACATTCAATTCTGGCCGAAGCATTGCTGAAAATATTTGTTTTAGCACAGGAAGTAAGGCACTCCTTGGAAAGGGCACCACCAACAGGAGGTCTAGTGATGATGAAAATAGATACGGAAAAGACTTTCGATTGTGTACACTAGTCATTCTTATTTGCAATCCTTGCACATTTTGGATTTGATTCCACATTCATTGGATGGCTTAGAGCCTGCATGGTCAACCCTCATTTTGCTTTGCTAATCAAATGGCACTCCCATCCAGTGGTTTCAAACTTCACATGGACTGCATCAAGGCTATTCAGTATCACCCTATCTTTTTATGTTATACTTTGAGGTACTCTCAAGATTTTTTATCCGTGTGGTAGCCTCTAATATCCTCAAAGCATATAAAGTTCCTAGAGGGGAGCCAATTGTGCCTCATATTTTGTTTGCTTGATGACTGTCTTCTTGTGGCTAAAGCCATGGCAAAAGATGTGGGATGTTTGAAAGTCATTGTTGATGCTTACTTTTCTATCTTTGCACAGGCTATCAATTTGGAAAAATTTCAAATTGCTATCAATCCAAATACTCCTAGTGATGTCAGAATGTGATTCGCAATCTTGTCTTAGTGAATGTTAATAATGGTACCTAGAATTACCTCGGAATACCTCTATCCGGAAGTCAATAAAAGTTGCTGATCTCTTCTATTTGTATGACAAAATGACGAAGCAGGTTGCAAGTTGGCAATGGAAGACTCTAACCTTAGCGAGTTGGGAATTTTGCTCAAATCGATGCTTCCATCTATTCCTCTGCATCGTCTTTCCTATGCCCATGTTCCAACGAGTACACTCCGTAGGCTTGAGAAATGTAATGCTCTTTTCTTTTGGGGCATGCTGTTGATAGCAAAGCACTACATCCAGTGGCTTGGGATGATCTCTATGGGCCAAGTAGTCACGGTGGGTTAGAAGAAATTGCCATTCAAAGTAAGAGGAAGGCCCTCCTGTGCAAGCTGGCTGCCTTGTACTCAATCCTTCCCCCTCCCTCTCTCTCTCTCTCTTTCTCTCTCTCTTTTTGATAAAACGGTGTATTCAATTAAGAGAACGAGAGTAAATCCTTCCTCCCTTTAGGCCAAAGTAATCACCGCTAAATACCTATTCATTGGCTCTTGGCACACTTACAACAGACCCTGGCACAGCTCCTCAATTTGGAGCAAACTCTGTAGCTGTTGGTACAATATCAATTTATGTGGTAGGTTGCTAGAGGTACTTCCATACACTACAGTGAACAGGATCTATCCCGATGCTTAAATTGATATGTACCGACGTTTTAAAGCATCAGTAAAAATATTTTCGACACTTGCAAAAGCGTTGCAAAGCGAAGAGTGGAGAGGGTTTTCCTCGACGCTTTACAAAAGCGTTGCAATAGCGTCGGGCATTTTTCCGACGCTTTAAAGCATCGGTAATTACCGTTATTGCTCACGCTTTAAAGCGTCGGTAATATATTTTTTCCGACATTTTAAAACGTCGTTAAAAACGTAATTATTGACGCTTTTAAAAGCGTCGTAATAAAAGTATTTCCGACGCTTTTAAAAAGCGTCGGCAATATATTTTTTCCGACATTTTAAAACGTCGTTAAAAACGTAATTATTGACGCTTTTTAAAAGCGTCGGGAATAAATTATTCCTGGTGCTTTAAAGCATCAGTAATTAATGACGGAATAAAGATATCCCCGATGCTTTAAAGCATCAGAAATTTCATTTTTCGAAAAAATAAATAAATATTATTTCAAAATTTAAAATATATATAATTTTTTTAACCTGTACATAAATAAAATATATTTTAATTTCATTCCAGGCATTCATCATACATCCAAACATAAATCGAAATATAAATCAAAAAATATAATACATTACAATTTAATATTATTTGTTACACATGTCTGTTTAACAAAATTAAAAAATATATGAAAATATATAGAGTGAAATAATAAAAAGTCTAGGTCAATGATCTACGAAAGGTAGATCGTCATCCGGTCCATGTGGATCTGATGCTCCAGAAGCCTATAAAAAAATATTTAAAATATTTAATTTATGAAACTATTAATGACAGTATATTATATAAATTATTGATTTAACATAAAAATATATATTTAAAATCATATATATATGTACCTGATGTGGAACAAACATCTGTATGACAGATGTAAACCGCTCAATGTGCTGTCTCATGCAATCCATCGCTGCTCTATCGGCATCAGCTCTCTATCATATCTCCTCTACCTCGGCACAGCTTTGTCGAATCTTCTCAGCACGGCTCCGTCACATATCCTCTATCTCCTCATCGAGTCTGCGAACACGTGCATCCTGAGCACTATCTACAGCCTGACGTGTATGTGTACTGACCGCAGATAACTGAGTGGGGGTGACTCCAACTCCATATCCTCTCACTCGACCGTAGCGCTCCGGGCCCATCAACTCTGTAAATACCTCGGCCTCGATATGACTACTCTGCGTAGATACTGTAGAATCATCAACACGCTCAGCAATAAGAGCTGTAGCTCTTTCCTGTATAAATTTAGACAAATTAGTAGGGTCTTAAAGATTAACAAATTACAATTTAAATCGTTAGATGAATTAAATATTAATAACTTACATATATATCCCTCGACTCATCTCTGATAAAAGTGTCGTCACGATGAGTATGAGTCATCCGATAAAACTCCACCTGACCAGGTTCCCTCCCATGCTCATCGGCCTACAAGAAATATTATAATTTTAAGCAAATAGCTCAAACTATTTTAAAAATTATTTAAGTATCAAGATATATATGTATCACGATACATCGTCCGCGATACATCGTCCGTGATACATATATGTATCGCGATACATCGTCCACGATACATCGTCCGCGGCACATATATGTATCGCGATACATCATCTGCGATACATATATATGTCCCGCGATACATAAATGTATCGTTATAAAAAATAACTTATCCTAGCACCTCTAAATCCTAGTATTTAGGTAACTTGATGTTGTTATCAAGTGATCTGTTTCAAGACTAGGATACAATTTTGAAATATCCTGTAAGGACTTAACAAGAACTACTTAATCTATATCACAAAAATTAAGGGAATAGTTTAAGAAACTTACGAACTCCTACCTGACTCGCTCGTAACTCTTCGATCCTGATGTGTGGAGAACAGACTGAGATGCTCGTACAGCTCTACCAATATCAGAATATGTTTGCAAAATCAAAAAGAAAACTCATATAAAAAAGTAATGTATATATATATATAATATACCATATTCTTTAATAAACTTGCTTCAAATAAATTAGAAGATACATGTCCCCTATCAGAAAACCAATAGTGAACCAACTCCACCCACTGATGAGGGGGTACATCAGGAGGACAGGTACCAACTACCTGCTCCTCTGTCATACCCTGCAACTTGTACTTCGTCTTTAACTGGGCTTTATATTCTTTCCATTTCTGGTTTAGAGATTTCAGTACAAAGTCATGGAAGGATGGAGGAAGTACAAACTTATCGTACAAAACAAAATAATTAATAATAATATAAAACATACAGTAATATTTGAACTATACAAGATAACAAATAATTTAATACAAATTTTTTACCCGTATAACTTGAAGAATCTCTACTTTATACATCGGAAGCATATCATTCCACTTAGCATAGCTAAGTGGACAAAGCTGATGCCTCCGTGCAACCGTCCCCAGAAAAGAGCTCAATAAGCTGGCGGCTTTCTTAATTGGCTGCCCCAGCTCATTGCACTCAATCAATATCCTCTCACCCTCGGGCATCTGCCAAACATCACGTACTACTGTAGGCCCGTGCCTACGTCTAACACTCCCGATCCATCTGCATAGAAATAAATAAAAGTAAGCTATAATAAAAAGTGTAATCAAATTTAAAGTTACCAAGGATATTGAAATAAATTATCCTAAATATGTATCTTATCATCTGCTGGATCGATGGGTGGGTCATGATGCCCTGAGGATGATGGAGCTGCAGTAGTATGCTGTGTGGAAGGAGAGGAAGGATTGGCATGAACATCCTCCGAAGTACTAGCCTCAGCATGCTGTCCAGAAGAACTGCCGGCCTTTATCCGGGAGTGCTAGAACTGCACTCCAAGAAAGCATCACCTGCAAGGCATCGTATCACCTATCATTTATATCAGAGACAGAATTAGTGAAGATAAATAGTAATTTAACATAATAATTACTATAAATTGCAAATATTATAAAATTTAATACCAATAAGAATCAATCATTAGCATTTTCATCAACTTATGTCCTAACTAAGGGTATTGTAGCATGTATGTCATCAACTGGTACAAAATTGAATGGCATGGAATGGGTATAAGTATCATCATCTTCATCATCTTCCAGTTGTCTTCCTATATCATATAAATCCCGAGGTTTTGTCTTAATAACAATAGCCCAATCTTTGTCCTTTGCTTCTTGTACGGAAAATACTTGACAAGCTTGAGAAGAAAAGATAAATGGATCATCCTTCGATAAGACACTAGTATGTATCAACCTTGTAAAGTTTACAAGTGTAAATCCATTTGCATCTTTTTTCAAACCCCTTGATGAATTTATATCTACCCAATCACATCTAAATAATATGACTTTAAAAATTCCGTAGTAATCTAACTCGTATATATCTTTAAATGCACCATAATAAGTCTTTCCATTAGCTTCTACCATAACACCGCTATTCTGTGTTTTTTTAAATTTCTCACGATCTTTAGTGTAAAATTTAAATCCATTGATTATGAAACTATTATATCTGATGACAATTTTGTTTGATACTCGAGCCAGGGCTATTAATTCATCTGAACAATTCTTCTCCATCATTGTTAATACCTAAAGAATCATAAAAATTGTTAACATGTTATTCGATATGAAATCTATACATATATTCTTTAAATATATGTCAAACCTGTTTTGAAAGCCATGTAGGAAATAACTCGACTAACCATCGTTGCTCAATCCTTGGATTATGTCGAGTGCTATGACTAGCTTATCACTGAGACATTAAAAATTCGCTGCATAAAAAATATAATTATTAAAATAGTTTCAAAAATAATATATGATATTTAAAACCATTGAAATATATTAAATATGCTAACCTTCGATAGTTAGATATTATTTCACTATGAAGTAACACATAACGATGTGCTTGTGCAATTAATTTATGGTCCAATACAATACTTTCACCTTTTCCCATTAATCTTCCTGCAGTTAAGAACTTATACAACTCTGCATTGGATACGAAATCACTATGCCGTTGAGGTCTGTTAAACACAGTATCTACACCTTGAAGATATCTTAAATAAAATGTCAGACACTCTTCAGCAATATATCCTTCCGCAATAGAGCCCTCTGGATAGGCTCTGTTTCGTACATAATCTTTCAATCATCCAAGATACCTACAACATATAAAAATTTTATATATACATCATCATGACGCTACTTTTATTAAAAATTATCTAGACATTAAACATTAACATTAATACCTTTCAATATGATACATCCATCTGTAGTGTACCGTTCACCAAGCTTGACTTCGAAGCTAAGTGAATGAGTAGATGTACCATAATAATAAAAAATCAAGGTGGAAAGATCTTCTTCATCTGACAAAGTGTAACCGTAATTTTCGACTCTAATTGATCAAGCTCTCTAGGATCAATAACCTTTGAACATAATGACTTAAAGAATGATGATAACCTGATTATAACTGTAAGAACTTGTTTAGACACCGATGATCTTGAAGCTATTGGAAAGATATCTTGCATCAATATGTGACCATCATGACTTTTCAGATTGAAAATTCTCTGATCTTTAAGATGCACGCACCTTGAAATATTAGATGCATATCCATCAGGTACTTCAATATTTTTCAATACTGTCAAAAAATTATCTTTTTCTTGAGCATACATGGTATAAGATGCAAGAGGCAAAGAAATTCTATCATTAGTAAGCATTTTGGGATGAAGATCATGTCAGATACCCAATTCTTGTAAATCCATTCGGGCCTTCATATAATCTTTGGTCTTTCCATCAAGATTCAACAATGTTCCAAGCAGATTATCACATACATTCTTCTCTATGTGCATGACATCAAGATTATGCCGAATCAGATTATGTTTCCAATAAGGTAAGTCAAAAAAGATACTTCTTTTCTTCCATAAATGTTTACTGGGCTGAGTTGTAGATGCTATTTGTACATCTTTCTTATTTTCATTTTCAAAAAAGTTTTCAGGATCTTCAAATACCTGTGCATCCACCGTAGCAGTAGTCATTTCTTCTGGCAAACCTTCTTGATCATCCCTTCCTCTTTTTTTATTAGACTTTGAAGATTTACCATATGTGTAACTGATGGAATCCATTTGTATAAGAACATTAGTTCCAGAAGGTAGAATAGGTGCACATCCCATTTCTATGGTACCATCAAATAAATCTTGCTGAAAACAAAATGGATGATTTGGTTCTAACCATCGATGATGCGCTATATAACAGAATTTTTCTCCATGTTTTAACTAAATTGAATGTGTTGAATCTGCACAACAAGGACATGCAACCCGTCCTTTTGTACTCCAGCCAGATAAATTGGCATATGCTGAAAAATCATTAATAGTCCATAACAAAGCGGCCCATAGTTTGAATGTTTCATCATTGGAAGCATCAACTACATCGACACCTTTCATAAATGTTTCAATTCCTCTATTAAAGGTTGTAGAAAAATATCAATATCATTTCCGGGACCCTTATCACCTAGAATAACCATTGATAAAATAAGTAAGGATTGTTTCATGCACAACCATGGTGGTAAATTGTATGGTATCAGAACAACTGGCCAAGTACTGTATGTAGAATTTAGAGTACGGAAAGGATTGAAGCCATCTGAAGCTAAACCCAACCGAACATTATGAATATCAGAGGCAAAATTAGAATGCGTTGCATTAAATGCTTTCCATGCTAAACTATCAGCTGGATGTCTCAACATTCCATCCTTCGTACGCCCTTCATGATGCCATCTCATCAATAAAGCTATTTTTGATGATGAATATAGCCTTCTCAACCGAGGAATAAGTGGAAAGTAATGCAATACCTTCGCCGGTTTCTTTGTACGCCGCATTGTATCTGTTGCATTCACTACATCATCCTCATCTCCTTCATGACTTGTCCATCGTAAAGATCCACAAACATTGTATGACTCTCGATCAGCATTTTTACCATGATATAATATGCAGCCTTTCGGACAACTATGAATCTTTTGATATCCAAGATCCAGATTGTTAACAACTTTCTTTGCTTCATAATAAGAAGATGGTAAACCATTACCTTCTGGAAATGCATCCTTTAATAACCTCAGAAGCATAGTAAAACTCTTACCCGACCATCCATTCATATATTTTATATGGAATAAATGTATATGAAAAGAGTCTTAGAAAATTTCAAACAGTCCAAATATAATCGTTCATCTGCTTCTTTCATTAAATTATGATACCGAGCTGACTCAGAAGTTGATGGTTGCATCTGCTCATCGATATATGTTTGTTCAATGAATATAGAACTTTCACACATTCCCGTTGTTTCATGTGTACCACTTGAACCTACAAAGTTTTGAACACCATGTCGAAAAGCATCTGTGATCAAACCTGATATATCATCATCTCCTACTAGATTCTCTTGCATATTACTGGATCCAGGATCAGATGATGGTTGATTACTTGATTCTGGCAACATAAGTTCTCCATGAAAAATTCACTGAGTATAACCTCTTGCAAAACCATTCCATATCAAATATTCTTCTACTATTTGTGGATCTAGATAGTGACTGTTAACACATCATCGGCATGGACAAGAAATCTTTCCATTCAAACTACTTTTGTCCATACCGAATTTAATGAAATCACGAACTCCATTTAAATATTTGTTGGTATTTCTTTGTTTATTTATCCAGCTTTTATCCATTTTAGGATAAAATGATCCAACTTTCAAGTTATCTAAATACCAAAAAAAAAATTTTAATAACAATGCACTAAGTAATTTTTTGTTTACAATATATGAAAAATAACATAGATTAACTAATAAATGTAACCTATCATCAACTAATAGGTAAAGAGGTCCTATCCCATTCAAGAATTGTATTAATTATATAGGTCATTTACAGTAACCAAACAATACATAATAGAAGCTCTAAAAAATTTCGGCAGCATTTTCCTTTAGTTCTCCCCATACAACTAAAAATATATGAGGAGAACTAAAAGAAAATGCTGTCTGAAATATATCTGGAACTCTATCCATACCGCTTGATTACTGTAAGCACCTATAAAATTATTTGCAATTCTCAAACTGTCCAAACTGGATAATCAATTGATCACTGTACATATTTCTCCCATCCATACAAAAATAAAATAAATGTACGGATATTGTAGAATATGTACTTTAATCAATTGATGGGTCTATGTTTCTATGCAATGCAAGTTTTGTAAAAAATATTTTAAAAATCATTATTGATCATAACAAAGCTATTGATGATTTTAAAATGAAAGCTATGCAATACTAAACAAATCTTAAAGCATAATATATTCAGTAAAATACAGGTATATACCAAAAAATTTATAAAAAACATAAATAATCTACTAAGAAAAAAAAAATAAATAAAGAAAAATAATTAGGAGGCTCAGATCTACTATTTAATCCGTAACTAAATCAAAACGACTACAATCGATTGCCTACAAAAGAAGGCCATCCAAGATTATAGGCATTAGAAATTGTTGAATCAGTAAAACATACATCCATCAACTAAATCAAAACGACTGCAATCGATTGCATACAAAAGAAGGCCATCCAAGATTGCAGCCACTAGAAATTGTTGAATCAGGAAAATATACATCCAAAATCATCATAGCCTCCATATATAAACCTTAAACCAATTTCAAAATAGGGTAGAAACCCTCTTTACCCTCGAAGCAATCAAGTACCTGATAACAAAAAGACAACAAAACATGTAAAGCATATTTGGGTTATGGATGAGGATAAACCTTACATATTGTCTGACAAACTAATACATGAAGGTAATTTAATTCTCATACCCCACTTCCTCTTGTTCATTCTTCTTGTTCTCCTCCTCCTCCTCCTCCTCTCTCTCTAGCTTTTCATTTTGGTACCGTGGTTGGGCCCGGTAGCATTACACTTTCTATTATTCTTTGTATCGGAGGCAGGGCAACTTGGAGCTTAGAACCCTAGTTTTCTTTTCCTTTCCTTTTTTTAAATTTTTTTTTTTATGGTAGATGGGATCTCCCTCTATGATGAACTAATGGCGACTCCGAACATGTCTCTCCCTTATCTCCTTACCCGAGATAAGTTCTTATTCATTTTTTTTTTCAATTTTCTTCCATTTATTACAATTCTTTTTTGTTGTTCTTTGCTTTTATATTCATCTGTTATGCTTATATTCTTTTATATTTTTCAGGTGATTGTTTAAATTGAGGAGAGAAATGGTAAGGAAGGAAAGGGATGATGTGGTGCTTGGAGGGGGGATTGAAAATTTGATTATTGATAGAGAAAGCCCTGGGTGAAGCAAATCTATTGGGCTTACTACATGATGATGGGCTAAAATACTGAACACTACCTCCAAAACCCTAATCTACACCCTAAACCGCAACCCTAAAACACAAAACCCTAAACCCTAAAATCAAATATCTGAAATACCCTAAAACCTAAACCTCGACACCATAAACCCTAAACAATAATTCCATAGACCCTAAACCCTGACATGCTAAATCCTAAAAACAAAATCCATAAACCCTAAAATCTAAACCCTAATTCCTAAATCCCAACATCCTAAACCCTAAACCATTTACACTAACCTAAACCCCTATATCATAATCTGCTAGGCATTGGGAGTTATTCATTTGACATTAGCCAAGAATATTGCATTCAATATCCTAGAGGAGAAGATGACAATTAGTTTGATGAAGGCATTATCCAACATGTACGAAAAGCCTTCGATTTCCAATAAGGTATATTTTGTGTGTCGTCTATTCAATCTAAAAATGAGTGAAGGTGCATTCATTATTAATCACATTAATGAATTTAATCTCATTACTAGTCAGTTGAGTTCTGTTGACATTAGTTTTAAGTATAAAGTTCATATTAATCAACTTTCTTCTTTACCCGAGAGTTAGGGTGCTATTGTGACAGCGGTGAGTAGTTAGTATAGCTCAAGTAAGTTGAGATTTGAAGAAATTTGGAACCTGATTCTTAGTGAAGACATCAAGAGAAAAGAATCCAAAGGAGCTCTGGTTCAGTCGTAGTTACTCAAGAAGGTAGAGGAAAAACTACACATTGCAACAAAAGTCATGGAAGATCCAAGTCCAAGCAAAGGAGCCAATCAAAATTGAAAGGTGATGCCTATTGGTACTACGACAAAAAAGGGCACACCAAGAAGAATTGTTGGGCAGAAAGAACAAAAGATAAAATGAAGAATCTATTAACGCAACAATAAAGATAATTGTTGATTAACTGGTTCTCAGCATTGACTCTTAGATAGAGTCATGAATCCTAGACTTCGGAGCTTCATTTTACTTAATCTCATAAAAGAAGTGTATAAGGAATTACACTCTTGGAAACTTCGGAAAGGTTTATCTCGCCAATGATAAACCTTTAGATATTGTGGAAAAGGGTGATATGCATATAAAGATGCCAGATTAGTCGGTATGGAAGTTCGAGAATGTCAGTCATGTCCCAGGCTTGAAGAGGAACCTAATTTCAGTCGACTAGTTAGATTTAAAGGATTACATCACAACTTTTATTGATGGCTCTTGGAAGATCATCAAAGGTGCTATGATGATAGTACAAGGAAGTAAGTTGGATATCTTATATATGACTAGTAATACAAAAGATGTAGTGGCACTAGCACTGGCAGACTTTGAGTTATAGTATTACAGACTGAGTCATATGGGCAAAAAAGATATGCAAGTACTATTGAAGAAGGATAAGCTAGCAGGTATGAAATCTATTGATATTGGTTTCTGCAAAAACTATTCTTGGAAAGCAGAAGAAGGTCAATTTCTTCAAGACTGGCAAGATACCAAGATTGAAAAAAGCTAGAGTTTGTACACATTGACATGTGGGGTCCCTCTCTAGTCACATTCCTTGGAAGCTCGCGCTACTATGTGACATTCATCGATGATTCCACTAGAAAGATATATAATTATTTTCTGAAGAATAAATCTGACATATTTGATACTTTGAGGACATTAAAGAGACCGGTGGAAAACGAGTCTGGCAAGAAGATCAAGAGCCTGAGATCAGATATGGAGGTGAATACGATAACATTGAGTTCAAGGAGTTATGCATAGTAAATGAGATCAAGATAGGGAAGACTTTCCCGAACATGCCACGCTAGAATAGGATAGTTGAGTGCATGAACCGGACCTTGAACAAGAGAGCCAGGAGCATGAAAATTCATGTTGGTTTGCTCAAGATATTTTGGATTAAGGCAATTAACACTATTGCTTACTTGATCAACATAAGTCCCTCTTGATTGTAGCTACCAGAAGAAGAGTGGATAGGAAAGTTAGCAAGTTTATCTCACCTGAAGGTTTTTCATTGTCTTCTTTGTATATATCAATATTAAAAAGAGAGACAAGCTCGATACAAAGTTAGAAAAGTATTTCTTCATTAGGTATGGCACTGATGAATTTGGCTACAAGTTCTGAAACAAGAAGGATAGAAAAATCATTAGGAGTAAGGACATAGTCTTCAATAAAAGAAACCTCTACAAGAATAAGGATATTCATGATAGTGCAGGAGAGTCAGCTGAGGAAAAAGAGCAAGTCGATATAGAAGAGATCACAGAGAATGATATTGCCGTGAGAGCAAAAGATCCTGTATCAATGCCAGAGATGCCTCAGCTAAGGAGATTTGTAAGGATCCCGAAATCATGGAAAAAGTATTCACCCTCTCTACATTATTTGTTATTGACAAATGGTGATGAGCCTGAGTGTTATGAGAAAGCTATGGAGAGCAAAGATTCGATCAAGTGGAAACTAGTGATGAAGGACAAGATGCAGTCCTTGAAGAAAAACCAAATTTTGAAGTTCAGCACTCTACCGTAAGGAAAGAAGGCTCTACACAACAAGTGGGTCTACAAGATCTAGAAAGAGCATGAAGGAGCAAGAGGTACAAGGCCAGGTTGGTTGTGAGAGGCTTCCAAAAGAAAGAAGGTAGTGACTATACTGAAATTTTTTCTCCTGTTGTTAAGCTTTCTACCATACAAATTGTTCTAAGTATAATAGTTTGAAAAATTTATACTTAGAACAATTAGATATTACTACTGCTTTCTTGCATGGTGAGATAGATGAAGATATACATAAACAGCAGCCTATTGACTTTATAGCCTCTAGTAATGAAGATCTGGTGTACAAGCTAAAGAAAAGCTTGTATAGTTTGACACAGGCTCCCAAATTATGGTACACGAAATTTGATGGATTCATGACTAACAATACTTTTGCAAGGTACCAGGAGGATTATTGCTATTATTAAAAGGTACTCAACAACAGTTTCATTATCCTACTTTTGTATGTTGGTAATATGCTGATAGCTGGACTGAACATGCAAGAGATTGAAAGATGGAAAAAGGAGATATTGAGAAAGTTTGCAATGAAGCACATGGGTATAGTAAAACTGATACTTGGATTAAGAATTGAAAAAGACAGGGCGGTAGATACACTGAAGCTGATTCAGAGTACTTACATCGAAAAGGTGCTAGACATGTTTAACATGATAGATACAAGCCTGTGAAGACACCTTTGGTTGCTCACTTTAAGCTTTCAAAGAAACAATCATCCAAGGATGATGATGAGCTAAAGAGAATGTCAAGGGTTCTTTATGCTTCAGCAATTGGCAGCTTGATGTACACGATGGTTTACACGAGATCTGATATGCACATATAGTGAAAACTATGAGCAGATACATGGCTAACCCAGGCGAGCAATGCTGGAAAGCTATTAAGTGGGTCCTGGATATCTGAAAGGTACCAAGGAGGTCGGCTTATGTTACAGGAGAGGTAGTCAGATTCATGGATGCAAATTTAAATGGTGATGCCAACACTAGGAGGAGCATGATTGGATATGTCTATACCATTGGTGGGACATTGGTGAGCTGGGTTTTGCAGTTACAAAAGATCATGGCTCTTTCTATCATCGAGATAGAGTATGTCATAATCATAGAAGCCAGCAAGGAGATGATCATTTGGTTGCAAAATTTACTAAAAGAATTGGATAGAGAGTAGAATTGTAGTGTACTATTCTGTAAAAGTCAGAGCGCTATCCATCTAGCAAAAAATCCAATATTCAATGCTAGAATGAAGCAAATACAGCTGAGATATCATTTTATCAGAGTATTGCTTAAAGATGGAAGTCTATCACCGAAAAAGATTCAAGGCTTGAAGAATTCGGCAGATATGCTGACTCAAGTAGTCACTACAGAGAAATTAGGGCAATGTATGGTCTTAATTGGCCTCCATAGCTAATTGATTTGAGGTATGGCATAGAATACTAATTTATTTTTTGGAAGTTTATTTTTTTTATTTTCCAGGTGGATGAAAGATTGGATGTCTTAGTCTCAAGTGGGAGATTATTGGGTGTGAGGGTTAAACCACCCAAGCCCAATTCAAAAGGAGCCTAAGAAGATCCAAAAACCATTAAGAAAACATTCCACAAGAAGCGAGTCCATAAAAGAAAAAAAAAGAAGCTCGGAGAAGTGGGCTCGACCTGGCTTATGCATGCGAGTGGGCACAGGCGCACGTGCATGAGCGCGAGGGGCCAGCCCAGGCCCAAGTGGTCCCGTGAAGACATTATTTCTCCCTCTTGTCATGGTGTACAATAGACCGGGGATGGTGTCACGATGCACGCCACGGTCTATGGTGATCGAAGGGCATAGATCCATCAACAAACATGATTAGATGGCCACAGTCAACTCGGACTGTGATACGGTGTGATGAGGCTTGTTCGGGCATGTTTCAAGGGATTCTCAATGTGATTTGTTGCATTGATCAAAGATCAAACTGCTGTGAAAACTTCCTGGGCCAATTGGGATTTGGAGACTTGTTTTGATGCTAATTTGGACTCTGAGTATAGCAAGTTTTGGCCTTTATTAAATAAGCGATCTCAAGTTGAGAATAGTGAATGCGTCTAGAGTATATAGCAATAACAAAGAGCCCATGTTAATGTTTCCAAGAAAGAAAACAAGAGAGGAAGAAAAAAATAGGGTGAATGCAAGAATTCTTCATATGATTTTTCTTAGGGTACTTCCAGGCTTGAGGAGCATCTCTAGAAATTTTTTCTTCTTCCTGGTTGGGGTCGGCTTTGCATCCAAAGAAAAAAAGTCTCTCTTAAACTTTCTATTTTTTCTTTTAGTAAAAAAATTATTCTATGCACCTGTAGATATAGGAGCAGGAGACTCCGAACCATGTAAATTTTTTATTTTGTATTTATACTATTTTAGTTTTTCAGGCTTTTTTCTCTTCTCCTGCGAATATGTATTCCATTGCATACAATTCCCTGACAAAAGATTGGAATATAAGAAGAATTGTTCAAGAACCATTTTGAAAAAAATAATAGATCTAGAAATACCACATAATCAAGAATAATCAATTATTCTAGATTTGATATGCATACATGTGCTCGCCATTAATTTTCAAACCTTCAATCAAGATACTTGTGCAAACATCAAAAGCCAAGTCTTTCTCTCCAGTCTTTCTCTCGACAGGTGGTTATTCGATGGGAGAATCCATGAGAACTAATCTCACGATATATATAGTGAAAGTAAAGAGAGGACCTTGCAAATAAAATAAAATTCTAATAAGCTCTTCCATCATGGGCCAAGTTAGGCTAAGGCTTATGCTATGCTGCCTCAACCATACCAACTAACATAAGGTACTCAAAGTCCAAATACGAGGATCACTAACAATATTGGACTTATACATATGTCTATCAACATGAAGCATACAATCAACCTCTTTTTAATAAAATAAATAAAAATAATAATAATAATTAATGGTAACCCATAATTAGAAAACTCTTACATTCTCCTACTTAGATAACATTAATTATTATTTTAAAAATATTTATTTTAAAAATGAATCTCTGGCTGAATAATAAAAAATAGAGTACGTAGCCATGATTTTAAAGAAAAATATATTATCCATAGATAGCATCTTAGAATTGACTCAATCCAATAGTATCAACATGTCGAATTATAAAAATTATTATATTTTTTATTTGACATAAGACCTATTTATGGTTATTGTTACAGCATTAAGAAAATTCATTCGGCCTTGGCACAGCATCATCCTTGGTGGCTGACGTAGCCACGTGCTTCACGGGTATCCCTAGGTCTCCCATCAAAAGAAGACAGTGGGTCCGCTTGTTCTGAGGGGAATTGACCTCTGCGGTGGCCAGGTCGGCACCTCGGCCAGCCCGCTTCAGCTACGCCTGGAGCCCAATCAGACATGCAGGGTAGCCCACTTTGACCTAAGAAGCTCTCTGGCTCCGCTTGCCCCAGACAAGCACGTCGACGCACGCCCATGCAAGCTCCCATGAGTGAGCTCTTTCATGCATGCCTAGCCAGTCCCCCTCCGTCCATGCAACTCTCCGTCCGGCTTTGAGTTCCATCCCCCTCCATGACCAGTTCGGTGTGCTGGGGAGCAGCACACGCCAGGAGCAGCGCATCCCTACTCGCCCCAGTCCAGCCCAGAGCCGGTGATGGGAGGCAGCGCACGAGCTGGCCCTGCCTGTGTCCGGCTTCTCCCATCCAGTTCGAGCGGGCGCCTTGCACTTGACTCCGCCCGCTGAGGTGTGGCGTCGCTCCGACCTGCGTCTGGCTCACCCGAAGTCTCCATCCATCCTGGGCGCACTCCGATGGAAGCTCTCCGGCTCCATTGCAGCCTCGGTTCTGAGTGGGGTCCTACCTCGGCTCGCACTCCAGCATGGCAGGGGAAGAGTCCTGTCCCCATAGTCATCTTGCAACTACTCTGGGAAGCGGTTTTATCTCCGCCCGGCCAGCCCAGCGTGCTCACCTCGCCTTGGCCCAGTGCCTCCTCAGCCTGGGCCGGACTAGTTCAGCATGTTAGGGAGCGAACTTGGCTCAGACATCGTGGCGGAACTCTCCAACCCCAACCGACCGCGGCACGCCCGCATGGCATGCCCGCGCTCGGGTCCGGATCCACCTGTCCGGTCCGCCTGCATGGCACAATCGCACTTCCACAGTCCAGCTCCGGCTCTGGCATGATCGTGCACGGTCCGGCACCTCGGCAAGCCCATCCAGCACTTCGATAATAGCTGGGGGCAGCGCGTTGGTTTACACCACGCACCCCGGTTCACGTGCATGTAGCCTCTTCAGGCCTTGCCTCGACTAGCATGCTTGGGAAGCCTCTACGGGCTTTCTCTCGTTCTGCGCGTCTGCATGGCAACCTAGCATGTAAAGTCTAGTGCATCAACGCTTCCGCCCTCAGGCACACTCTTCTCGGCCAGTGTGCTGTACAGGAGCAGCGCCCCGGCCAATTCGGCACTTCGGCATCTCAGCCCGGTTCGATGACTGGGAGCATCGCATAGTTTGGCCCCATTCATGTGGACCCGGCACATGTTCCAAGGATCCCCATCCATGTGGATCCTATAGCACGCCGCCTGCAAAGGAGGGCTACATTAAAGCCTCCCGGCCATTGCTTATACTAATCAAGAAAGGGTACCTCCCCGAGGCACTGCACCCTCTCGTCAATTTTCTAAACCACCCAGAAGAGAAAGGTTCACCAACCTATCATAGCCTCACAGGCCTACATCAAGGAGATCATGCCTCCCCAAATGACAGGAGCAATCTCATGACAGGTAAGAGGGACCTCCAGCCAAGGTAAGAAAAATGACCACACGCTCATTGACAGGCTCCCGGGCCATTATTTTTCCTACACAGCTCCGGTTGTTCTCTCAGCTGACTCGAGCGTCGAAGTATCCCCGTCGGTACCCTCGGCCGGGACTTTTTGCAGGTCTCCATTCATGAGGAGCGACGGGGGAGAAGGATTCCTCCCTACCGGAGAGGCCTACAGGATGACCAGCACAGTTCCAAGCCCATCTCATTTTCACAACAACCCCTCTGAACACGGTGTCTCCACCAAGTCCCGTAGAGGAGGGCCTGTTTTCCTTGATCGCCTCCGATCGGCGAACCCGGTGATGCTGGCAAGGAGTCCACTCACCCAGGCCACGTAAGAGCTGCAGGCCAGAGTGATCTAGGCGGCAACAGTTATGAACATCATTAATACTATCAATATGAGTCTTGGTGTGGTAGTGTAGTAAGAAAATAGTATTAAAAAATGATCTAAATAAAATATGCTAGTTTCATTGTTGGTCCTCCAATTACTCTTCAATATGCTTAAAAATAAAATAAACAAGAAAAATTTTAATGGCTTCAACAATAAGCTATTCTGTCTCGTATACTCAACATGATATCAATGATGAGACAATGCAATATATCTGAAACTCGATATCTGATCTCAATTTTTATATAGTAGGTATATAACAAGAGATATCTCATAATCAAATATATATATATATATATATGTATCATCAACTATCATATCAACAATGTATATAAATACTCATGATAGATATATAAAATGAAAAAAATACATATAATAATAAAATATAAATACAAAGTCATTTCCACTAACCAAGAATATCAAAAGAACTCAATATATCCATATTTTCAATAAGCTTTGTAAAGTATATGTGCCTCAAACCCTTAGTCAAAGGATTAGCCAACATGGACTCTGTATCTATATACTCAACAATTATGTCTTTTCTTCACAAGATCTCTTATGGCCAAATATTTTAACTTAAAATATTTAGATTTACTAGAAGATTTATTATTCTTTATAAAGAATATAATAGCTTTTTTATTATAATATATTGTCAAAGGTCTGAAGTTGAATATAGAATCAAAGCCCTTTCATAAAATTTCTCAGCCAAACAGCTTGAGTAGCAGCCTCATAGTAGGAGATAAATTCAACTTGCATGATAGAAAAAGCAGTCAATGTCTATTTAACATTTTTTCAAAATACTGCACTACTAGCTAATATAAAAATATATCCTGAAGTTGATTTTAAATCATCAGAGCATCCAACATGATCTGAATCTGAATACCCTACCAACTACAGGTTATTAATTCTCTTGTGCCCAAGCATATAATCCTTGATTTTTTTGTAAATATCTTATCACCTTCTTTGTAGCAACTCAATGCTGAAATCCTGGGTTTGATAAATATCTACCAAGCACTACCATAAATTAACCTTTCAGCGAGGGATAAAATCCCTTGGTGAAAGTCAAAAATCCCTTGGTGAAGATTTTCACCGAGGGATTTCCAAGGGAAATTCGTCCCTTGGAATATATGATGTTGGTGAAAGTCTCCCTCAGAAATCCCTTGGAAATTACTGAGGGATCTAAAACTTTCAGCAAGGGAATTTTTCTAGGTAAAATTGTAGTCCATTTGCCAAAAACCAACCATTTTCCAAGGGATTCACTAACCAAAATGCACTCAGAAATCCCTTGGTAATTACCAAGGGATTCATCGAGGGAATTTCCCTTGCTAAAAATTGGCTAACTGAATGATTTGTAAGGAATTATCCCTCGCAGATCCCTTGGTGATTATTTGAAGTTTGTTAAAAAATTCCTTGGTAAAATTTTCATCTTACATTCTATTTTGCTTACAAATCATTTGGCAAAGCTTTCACCTAGAAGACAATTTTATAAATATAATAGCAGCTCTATATACATTATAATTCTCAACACATCAACCATAACTCAATTTTATAATACGAAATAACATCATAATGTATTTAAGCAAATTTTAACATGTCTATTAAATAAGTTTAACATCCATCAAGGTTTCAATCCATAAACAAATAAAACTATATCAAAACATGAAACAAAAAAACTCCAGTTAATACCCAACATCAAACATATACATAATAAGTTCATAACAAACATCAATCACATGGAGAACCAGTTGAAGGGTTAGCAGACTCAGTTCCTTCTTGTGGAGGAGGTGAAGACGACTCAGAGGATGTAAAACCAAGACTAGAAATGAGAGATCGCAACATTTCCTTATGTTGAGGGTTCATCAAAACTGCCATAATATGCTCCTGCGTATTCTCCATAGCTCCTTGGATAACAGAGTTGGTGGTAGGTGCACATCCTGAAGAACTGCCTAGTTGAGAAGTAAAGCATGATGTAGAAGTCCTCACGAGTACATTGGATGAATGTGCATGTGGCCCAAATCCGTACACCTTGTTTTTAGAAACACCTCCTGTGGCTTTCACCCATATAGTAGCATCAAATAAAGGTTGTGATTTAATCTTCGAGCCATACTTTTCATTAAGACCAGTCTTATATGCCTCCTGCAACCATATATCAGAATAAAACAAATATAAGAATTATAAATAAGCAAATATATCTATGTCATGGATGATATGCATAAAAATAAAATAAACAAAAGAATAATAAATTAATCTATTAATATATATATTAACATAAAATATATTTAGATATAAAATTGAAAATATACACTAACTTTCTTGGATTTTGCATCTACAAACTCTCATGTCCCTTTCTTCATATGGGTGCGCTCAAAAAGCGATGCAATAGTAGGTTCTACACCATTCTCTTGCATCTACAACAAGTTATTATATCATAAATATATTATGAATATAAACATCAATAGGAATTAAGAAATACTAAATAAATTACCATTCTCCTCTTATGCATCACAAAAGGAATGGAACCCCCTGAATGCTTAGTGATTGAGCATTCTTTTTGCTTCATTCGATTTTCCTGACTAGCTTTAGACTTCTGCTACCACTTATCTTTAAGCCAATGCCTCTGACATGGCTCATCCCATATTTCTTGTCTCATCCAACTTGGATGAACTTTGCCGATCGTGTCTGCAAGTATGGCTAGTGGATTCCTCTCCTTTAACTCATCAACACATTTCTTTCATGCCTCACTCATCATGCCTATCAGTAGAGATCTGTTGGTACTCACCCAACATTTTCTAATATTATAATCATCAGCTGGAGACCATCTATACCTTGCTTGTAAAACATATCAAAGACTTATGCTATGTTATCATAATAACTTCATTATAAACTAAGTAACAATTTAATACATCATCTCAAATCTACGTAACAACTCATCTTTGGTTGTTTGCTCCATTGAACCCCACAAAGGCCAAGCTTCTTTAAAACATTGCTTCAACCAAACACTCATCTGACGTGATACCTCAGGCTTGACGAATCTATGCATTAAACATCAAGCAAATTAATCATATGAAATAAAAATAAAAATAGATATCAAATAAAAACATATAATTATAAACTTACTTATTCATTTCTACTGTAATGGAAACTTTATCTGTTTCAACTGTCAGCTCAGGAGCAGGCTGGTTCGGGCCTCTTGTATATGTAGAGCCAATCGAACCTTCACTATCAGGCACATGAGGTGAAGGATTGGCAGAGGGCTCCTCCATGGGTACTGATCCATGTTGCTCAACACGCGGAGGTGTGTTAAATAGCCTACAGGTAGATCGTTGTGGATATCTTCCAGTATCCCTATCATGTTCATCTTGAAGCTGTTGTCGGGATACATCTCTTCCTCTACCACCCCTTCCACGAAGTCTAGATGCTCCACCATGTGTCATTATCCTTATTGATATACAAAGATTATATGCATATATTAAATATCATGGATGTAATTTAAGATCATATATATTATTTATAATAATACAATACAAACCCACAATGTTAACATAGTGCAAATAATCAAAACAAATATTTGATAAATTATGATCAAAATTATTCAAAATATATAAATTATAAATAATCCTCATTACATGGCAACTAAAATTAAATGTGAATAGCAACATTATACAAATAAATCATTATCACTATCAAACAATTCAAACTCATTTTCGTCCTCATTAGACTCATCATTGTCTTCAAATTCTTATTCTTCCTCATCTTCTGTATCCTCTCCATCCTCTTCTTCTTCCTCTTCATCTTCTACCACTGCTTCTTCTAATCTTTGTTGCAACTTACGTATCTCATCATCATTAAGCATTTCATACTGAGAGAAATCAACTAGCAAATCAGGTATGTCAAGATCTTCATCAGCTTGAACTATAGATAGGTCTGTGATCTCATCCTCTTGATAAATATCAATATCCAGAGATACATTGATATTACTTGTATCCACGAAAGGGATATTAAAGGAATTTCTAGCTTTAGCTTTACACACAGCCCACCAACCATCCGTCTCCCTACTCTTGCATGGATAAGTGGTGTAATATACTTGTTGTGCTTGTTGTGCCAATACAAAAGGCTCATTGGTATTCAATCGTGATTTGTAGCATACGTCCACAAGGCCATGATCACGATGCTCTCTAATGCCTCTCTCAGTATCATACCAATCACATTTAAATAATACAACCTTGTTTGCAGCACCATAATAAGTTAACTCCAAAATCTCAATTAACATGCCGTAATAATCACGTTCAAAGTCATTGTAACAGCTTCCTTTTACACATACACCACTATTCATTGTTTGTTTATTAATGCCATATTCAAGTGTGTGAAATTTGAAACCATTGACAAAATATCTTTTGAAAGTTGTAACTCCTGCATTTGGGTCTTGTGCTATATCCACGATACGTCGATCAATTCCATGCCTCTCACTCTTCACCTATTTTCAAGAAAAAATTATCACAATCATCTAACTTAATGATCAATAATAAAAAAAACATATTACATAAAGTACATTATCAACTGACCAAATTCTTTAACCATCTTGCAAACTCTAGCTCACGTAGTTCTCAACTTCTGCATCGGTTATTTGAGGTGAACATGCTCTGACATGCAACTCATATCGACTGTCTTTATGTTAGTTGCACATAGTTAGTCCAAATAATTTAATACCTTATATATATTATAAATTAAAAATGGAACACTTACTCTATAAACGGTCCAAGCTCTTCACAGTTAAGCAATACATAAATATGTGCAGCATCATACTCTCCATCAGTCATTAACCTATAAGATGCAGTTGTTTCCATCGGTCATCAAGGATGTGAAAATATAGAAAGACATCCTGAAGGCCTCACATCTCCTCCATCATCATTTCGTGGAACTCGAGTTAACCTTGTTTGTACCTCAGGCTCAAAATAATATGAGTAAAAAGAGCTAATTTCTTCGATAACATAGGCCTCATATATCGAACCCTCGACAGAGGACTTATTTCGTACCATTCTTTTCAAGTATAACATGTACCTAAACAACATAAATTTTACTTATATAAGATAGAAATTTAATAAATTATATACTAAAAATAAAGAATGGTACCTCTCAAATAAATACATCCATCTAAATTGATTTGGTCATCCAACCTTTGCTTCATAAGCCAAGTGAACCGGCAAGTGTTCCATGGAATCGAAGAAAACGGGAGGAAAGATTTTCTCTAACTTACATAAGGTTTCAACAATATTTTTCTCTAAGATTTTTATATGCTTAACCTGAATGACAGTGGAGAAGATATCTCGAAAGAAATGACATAATTCGGTTATTGCATTCCATACTGAAGATGGCACCATATCCCGAAAAGCAATAGGAAGCAATCTCTCCATAAGTATATGGTAATCATGACTCTTTAATCCATAGAACTTACAATCATCAATATTCACACATCGAGATATATTTGAGGCATAGCCATCGGGAAGCTTCAATTCCTTTAACCAGTTACAAATATTCCTTTTCTGTTCAATAGTCAATGCATAAGAGGCTTTAGGTTTGCAAAGCCTGTCATTATATGACTTCAAAAGCAAATGAGGCCTACTGCAATATCTTTCCAAATCTTTCCTTGCCTTTGCATTATATTTGGTTTTATTCTTAATATCCATTACTGTATTAAAAATATTCTCAAACACATTTTTTTCTACATGCATAACGTCAAGGTTATGTCTGATAAGATTTGTGTGCCAATAAGGCAACTCTCAAAATATACTTCTTTTTATCCAATTATGTTCAACACCAAATCCAGGTAATTTTTGTTTAACATGTTGTATGCCAAATATGATATCTAGAAGCATGCACACTCTGTTTAATATTTCTTCACTAGATAATCGAGGAGGGGGTACATCTCTCTCAACTCGACCATGAGAAAAAGCATTCCGTTGTCTCCTGTATTGATGATCAAGAGGTAAAAACTGACGATGACAGTCAAAAAATGATGTCTTGCCACCATTTTTTAGGATGAATGCCTTAGTGCGCTCCATACAATAAGGACATGATAGTCTCCCATGTGTGCTCCATCCGGATAACATGCCATATGCAGGGAAGTCACTAATTGTCCATAAAAGTGCTGCTTTCATTTGAAAATTTTACCTTCTACTCACATCATAAGTATTCACCCCCACTCTCCCTAGCTGCTTCAACTCCTCAATTAGAGGCCTTAGAAATACATCAATATTCTTGCCTGGACTCTTCAGACCTGGTATCACCATGTTTTAAAAAATATATTGTGATATTTTTAATGACATAAATAACCTTTGAAGCCTATCGATTAATGGAAGATATCGTAGTACTTTAAAAGGAATATTCTTTGCCTTTATACCATAATCATTTCTTCTAGATTTCCATCGAGCATGACCACAAATACTGCATTCTGTCTTTGTCTCATCTTTTAAATAATATAACATACACATATTAGGACACACATCAATCTTTTGATAGCCAAGGCCAAGCTTCCCCATCATTTTCTTTGTTTCATAGAAATTGTCTACTAGATTCTCATCTTCTGGTAGCAAGCCCTTGATAATCGATAGGAGACGATAATAACAATTTTCACTCATATTGAATTCAGACTTACAATTTAATAGTTGCGATACTGCAGATAATTTGGTGTGCTTTCGACATCCCTTCCATAATGGCTCATCCGCTGCTCTGAGCAAAGAATAGAATTTCTTAGCATGTGGATTTGGGGGTTCATGCACATCATAACCTTCTTCATTGGTGATCTCCATATTTGGTTGGAATTCTTGAAATTCTGGACCGAACCCTTCTACTATCAACCTTCTGTATGGATTAATATCATATTCTGAAGATTCTCCGACATGACTATATGTCTCACCGTGTGAAGTCCATACAGTATAGAGCTCATCAAAACCTTTATAGTAAAGGTGCAAAAGAACTTCATCTCTATCACAAAATTTTAAGTTACGACACTTTGAACATGGACATCTAATTTTATTTCCATCTACATGATTAGGTTGCGAAAATGCAAATTGAAGGAATCTTTCCACCCCTTCCTTAAATTCGTTAGTGATATATCCATTTCTCAACCGATTATACATCCAACTGCGATCTCCTGACATGTTGTATCTTTATACCTATATAAAATTAATATATAGTCATAAATTTTATCAATCTATTTATCAAAAGAAAAAAGAACATACACTTTTATAAAAAAAAGGAACTTATATAATGAATAAGAAATAGAAGAGGAAAAGAAAGTATTGGCATTTGGGCAAGATGATCCTATAGTTATTTTAAGAATGCAGCAACTCGTTCAAGCTACTTAGATTAGCAACCCTATCACTTATAATATAAGTAGTATAAGAACTAACAAAGCCATGGTATTTGGGCGAGATGATCCATTCCAAAACTTTTTCTACTAACCAATTACATTGACCACAAAATTCATAAAAATCTGTTAGCCTTCACAACCCATTTTTTTTAATAACAAAATCCACCTTAACCTTGGCTTAAATATACAACCCATTTTTTTTAATAAATAAATCCATTGGCTTAAACTAATCCCGTGGCAGAAAATTAAGGGATTGAGGACGGGTACTGTACTGGAACCGAAACCATCTTCTGAGATAAAAAAAAATAGATAGCAGAGGAAGGAGCTCCTCTTCGGTTGGGTGGAACCGGAACCCCTGTGGCACTCCGGAGTTCGATGGCGACGACGATGACGATGCAATTCTCCCCAGGAAGCATCCCCGCGGCCCCCGCTCCCCCGGAAGCGCCCCTGCGGAAGCGCCCTCGCGGCCCCCGCTCATTGCTCTATTTTGGACCGCCGACCCCCGCTCCCCCGGAAGTGCCCCTGCAACCCCCCCTCCCCCGGTAGTTCCCCTGCGGCCTCGCCCCTCCCCACTGCCGACCTCAACCCCCCTCCCCCGGTGGCCCCCCTGCGACTCCGCCCCTCCCCACTACCGACCTCAACCCCCAAACAATCCCGACGGCCCTGCCCCTCCCCTCTCCGTCGACCCGCTCCCCGGCACCGGCCGTGATGATCTTCCCTCGCTGGATCCATCAAAGAAACCAAAAAAAAAAAAACCTATCAACCAACAATGGAAACGAATTACTCACCTTCGCCGCCGCCACTGACGATGATCTCCACCGCCTTCGCTGTCGTCATTGACGATGATCTCCACCGCCTTCTTGCCGATCGACGTCGTCCTAGGGCTGGAAACAGAGAAAAGCGGGAAGGAAAAAAAAAATCGCAGATATGTAGTTTGCTTGCGGCGCCAAACCAAAAAAAAAAAAAGGTCCGGCCCATTCCACGCCCAGCCCAAATATCCCATTGGAATAAAACTATTCTTCATAAAAAAATCATATATAGCACGAAAAAAAAATCAATCCATTCCCTACACCTAATCAAGAACCCATTAGAAATATATTATTTTTCATAATTATCCCTGATCCATCAAAAAAAGTCATACATAAAAAAAATTCAGTCCATTCCCTACACCCAATCTAGATGGCCTGTTAGAAATAAAATTATTCTTGACGATTATCCCTCATCCGTCAAAAAAAATCATATGCGCTCAAATTGAGATGGTCATGGGAGTTTGTGGGCCATGCCAAACGAAAAAAAAATCCGGCCCATTCTCTATGCCCAATCCAGATTGCTCGTTGGGAATAAAATTATTTCCCTAAAAAAATTCGGCCCATTCCCCACGCCCAATCCAGACCCTATTGGGAATAAAATTATTTTCCATAATTATCCCTCATCCATCGCAAAAAATCATACATAGTGCCAAAGAAAAAAAAATCAGTCCATTCCCTAAGCCCAATCCAGACGGCCCATTGGGAATAAAATTATTTCCCATGATTATCCTTCATCTATCAGAAAAATTCATACATAGCGCCAAACAAAAAAAAAACTCAGCACATTTCCTATGCCCAATCCAGATGGCCAGTTGGGAATAAAATTATTTTCCATAATTATTCCTCATCCGTCGAAAAAAATCATACATAGCGCCAAACGAAAAAAAATTTGATCCATTCCCTATGCCCAATCTAGACGGCCTGTTGAGGATAAAATTATTCTCCATGATTATTCCTCATCCATCCGAAAAAATCATACATAGCGCTTAAATTGAGATGGTCGCGGGAGTAGTTTGTGGGCCGCGCCAAACAAAAAAAAAATCTAGCCCATTCCCTATGCACAATCCAGATTAACCATTAGGAATAAAATTATTTCCTACGATTATCCCTCATCCGTCGGAAACAATCATACACAGTGAAAAAAGAATTCGGTCCATTCCCTACGCCCAATCCAGACCCCGTTGGGAATAAGAGCATATGATATGCTATGTACTAGTTTGACGGAGCTCATCTATGCAAGATAAGTTATTCGCGAGCTGCTCATCTTTGCTCGTTCATTAGAAGGGTGGAGAGGTAGTGTGGAGTGAAGGGAGAGGTGGAATGGTTTGTTTTAAGTTAGAGAGAGAGTGGTGTTTTGATAAGATTTGAACAAGTTAGAGAGAGAGAGGGATGAAGGAATTTTTTTTGGTTTAATTAATAGTATTAAAAATTAGTACATAATATTAATTTTACCTATGACTTTTATTTTTATGCCAGTGAGAGAATCTGTAAATGACATTTGCTTGGTACAAGATTTTAAAATCACTAAGGGATTTCTAAGAAAAAATCCCTCTCTGATATTATTTTTTTTGTTTTTAAAAATATCTTACCAACACCAAGAGATTTATCCCTTAGTAAATCTCCAAGGGACCGAATTTTCTTACAAATCCCTTGCTAAAAATTGTTTAAATAATCACTCACTGATCCCTTGCAGATTACCAAGGGATTTCCAAGGAATTTATCAAGGGAAATATATCCCTGGCAAATCCCTTAGAAATTCCTTATTGAAACTAAATTTTGAATGTAATTTAAAATCCCTTGAAAATCCATTTCTAATCCCTTGGTAATTTTTCAATGGACATATCCCTTGGTGATGTCCTTTGGCGAAAGGCTAATTTCTGGTAATGAAGAACACTCACTGTGAAGGCAATGTTAGGTCTAGTGTAAACTTGAGCATACATCAAACTCCCTACAACAGTGGTATAAGGTATATTTTTTATTGATCTAATCTTTTTCGAGATCCTCCATTGATCTTTACTAAACTTATTACCTTTGACAATAGATGAAGCACGTGGCTTACAATTCTGTATATTAAACCTTTCAAGAATCTTATTGATATATGCTCGTTATGACAAATCCAATAGGTAGCATGATTTATCCCTATGAATTTTAATATCTAGGATAAAAGATGCCTCATCAAAATCTTTCATATTAAAATTTCTAGATAGTATTTTTTTGCTCTCATAAAGTAAATCAAAATCACTGCTGGTAAGTAAGATATCATCAATATATAAAATAAGAAAGATAAACTTGCTCCAACTAATTTTGAGATGGATGCACTCATCAACTTTATTTCTTTCAAAACCAAGAGAGGTTATGATCTCATCAAATTTTAAATATCATTGCCAATACACTTGTTTCAACCCATAGATGGATTTCTTTAATTTGCCAACCATATGCTCTCTTTCATTTTCCTGAAAATGCTTAGACTATTTCATGTACACTTCTTTATTGAGGTTATCGTTTAAAAAAGTAGCTCTAACATTTATCTGATGAAGTTCTAAATCATAATGAGCCACTAAAGATATGATAATTTTGAAGGAATCCTTTAAGGATATTGGAGAGAAAATTTTAGTAAAGTTTATTCCTTCTTTGAGTAAAGCCTTTTGCAATCGATCTTGTCTTAAAATGATTAATTCTTTTCTTAGAATATCTTCTAGTCTTATATACCTACTTATATCCAATATGTTTATAATTTTTAGTAGGCTTAATAAGCTCCCATGCATCATTGCTAGCCATAGATTGTATCTCTTTCTTCATAGCGCCTATTCATAAATCAGACTGGGGGCAATTCATAGCATCAAGATAAGTTACTGGATTAATCATATGCCCAATATCATAATCACTTTTCCCAAGATAGATATAGAAATCATCAAAAATGGCAGATCTTCTTCATCTAATAAATCTCCTTAATGGTACTTCTTCAATAGCTTCAACAGGTTGAAGATTCTCAATAGAAGCAAGAGGATCAATTACCTGAATATATTCTATATCCATAAAAGTAGGAACTATATTTTCATGATGTACAGATATAGGAATAGAGATAGTCTCAACTTGATTATAATCAATATCAGTAGCTTGATTATAATCAATAAAAGCTAGGAGCTTATCTTTCTATTTTTTTTTCTTTTCTAACCAAGACATACTTATAGCATTGACTCGTTATATGTCCTTTTTTGTTACAATAAAAGTACTTAAATAGTAGCTTTATGACCTCCTACAAAATGATTTTATTCGGGGTTGCTTTCATTCTTCTAAGATCTTGAGACTATTTAAAAGCAATAGGTTTATGCTTTTTCTCATTCACAAAATCCTTGCCATAATGGAGTTGAGGTTGGAAGGAAATGAGGGCACTCTCACTCTTTTCTTACTTAACCTTTTCTTCCTCAGCAACATATTTGGTGATAAGTCATTAATACTCCATGTTTCATTCTAGATATTATACGCAGTTTTGATCTGGAAGAATTCAATAGATAAGGAATTCAAGGCATAAGGCACAGAAAAGAATCGAGCAAATCAATTTTCAGATCCTTAAACTTAGATCGGAGATAAACCACTTTCATAATATATTCCCCAACATGCCTAATATTATCATATCTTATAATCGTCAATTCTTTTATCAAGCATCCGGACTCAACATTATTGGATACAAAATATCATTGTCCTATAGCTTCAAATAGCTCTTTAGCATTATTGGTCTTAGGCAAACCACTAAAAAGATACTCAAAAAGAAACTTCTTAATTGCAATCAAACTAAGTCTGTTTGACTTTTTCATTTGACAAAGTGATCCTTTTGTTTAAGAGTACTTTGATTGTTGAAATCGTCAGATTTATTTTTACGCAATACAAGATCAATGTCAGCAATTCCAAGAACAAACTCCATATCTTGCTTTCATATCTTATAATTTGATCAAGTAAATATCTCAACATCAACATTATTGTTATTCAAACCATCGAAAGAGACTGTACAATAAAAAATAATTTGAATGCAAAATATTAATCAATGGATAAAACATAAACAATATAATATCATAACTATGAACAAGAGCCTAAACATTATATCGCATATTCTTCTTTGGATAGAATATATAATATGCATAGATACTCTTCACATGAAACCATAAGCTAACAAAATACTTTAGCATTCATGAACATATCCCCTTTGGATAGGTAGATCCTTGAAAGCTAAAGCACCATAGCAACATAATGCTCCATGCAACCTTTTTTTAGTTAAAATATTTAACTTTCTTTGAACAGGCGGTTATATGCCATAACTAGAAAATATCTTTCTTATGATAAAAAATTCAATGAACCAATATAAATAAATCACTTTAATGATAAATATTTATACCAATATATAAAACTATTCATACAAAATATTAATATCCAAATAAATATAAATGATATACTTTAACCATATATATCCCAAAATATTAATTACAAATGAGATACTTAACAGTATGCACCCCACTGATCATATTACAACATAATATTATATTTCAATAAATTATACAACTTAAAAATAAATAAAAAATTAAAAAGGATCTATCATATGCTTTTCTTGGATTGATATCCAAATATAAATTTTGCAGGATTAAAAATGTAAAGTTTTTTAGGATTGATTTGTGATATTCAAAACTTCAAGGGGCATTTTTGCAAAATAGTTTTTATGAGCTAAAAGGGTTTGGATTCTGGATTTTGGGTCAAAATATAAAATCTAAAACTCACAAAGTCTCCTTCCTCCACTTAAACATGATGAAATAAAGCAATGGAAGAAGAAATATAGTCAATGAGATCAAATAATATTTGGAAATTAGTTAATCTTTCTAAGGGACATAAAATAATTGGAAACAAATGGGTTATCAAAATCAAATATAGAGCAGATAGAACAATTGAAAGATATAAAGCCTGTCTTATTGCAAAAGGATATACTTAACAAGAGAAAATTGACTACAAGGAGAGTTTCTCAGTTGTTGTAAGATTTACCTCTACACGCTTAATTCTAGCCATCATGGCAAATTTAGACTTGGAGTTACATCAAATGAATGTAACTACTACTTTTTAAATAGAAAATCGGAAGACAAAAATTATATGGAACAACATATAGATTTTGTAAATGAAGGTCAAGAATATCAAATGTGTAGACTTTTAAGATCGATTTATGATCTTAAGCAATCTTCCAAGCAATGGTACATTAAGTTTTATCAAATAATAATCTCATATGATTTTATGATGATCGATAAAGACCATTGCGTGTATGTCAAGAGATCCAAAAATAAATTTATGATTCTCTCACTTTATGTGGATAACATATTATTGGCCAAAAATGATAGGTATAATATAACTATAAAAGAATGGTTATCCTCAAATTTTGAGATAAAGGATATAAATGAACCAGCTTACATTTTAAGAGTTAAGATTTCTAGAATCATTTTTAAAGATTAGTAGCTCTTTCATAGGAGTAATGTATTAAGAAAATTCTTGCATGATTTCATATACAAGACTGCAAGCCCATTGATACTCCTATAATAAAAGGCGAGGATCTAAGCCTAAAAATATATCCCAAGACTCCAGAAGAAAAGAAACAAATGGTTAGGGTTCCTTACTTCAGTGCTATAGGAAGCTTAATGTATGCAATAATATATACAAGGCTAGATATTTTGTTTTTCCATTAGCATGGTAAGTAGGTATCAGTGAAATCTAGGACAATCTCATTGGAAGGCAGTGAAGAGGATATTAAGGTATCTCAAAGGCACTATAAACTATTCACTATATTACTAAGGACATATACTACACCTTGTAGGCTATATAGATATAGATTAGGGAGGTGACCTAAATGAAAGAAAGTCCACCTCTAGTTATGTTTTCTTGCTAAATAATGGATTTATTTAATGGAGTAGTAAGAAATAGATATGTATAGCTTTATCCACAATAAAAGCAGAATTCGTGTCATTTTCTGCAGTAGTGCAAGAAGCAGTTTGGCTTAAGAGATTCCTAATTCACCTGGGATTCAATAAAGATAAATCAAACTCTATGTTAGTGAATTGTGATAGTCAAGTAGCAATCACATTCACCAAGAATCCTAAATATCATGCAAAGACTAAATATATTGACACCAAGTACTACTTCGTAAGAGACATAGTTACACGTAACCAAGTTAATATGCAATATATCTTTATGCACAAGATGGTTCCTGATGGGGACATCGACTAACCCAGAATCTGAAGCAACCCAGTCCAGAACCTGAAGTCCAGCCCAGCCCAAAACCTGAAGCCAGTCCAGCCCAAATCCTGAAGCCCAAGATTTTGAAGACAATGTAGCACATATCCCGGAGCAGCATGGATCCCGGAGCAGCATGAATCCCACAGCACATCTAAATGAAGATAAGTAGAATTTTTTATGGGTGTACGAGGGATTGGGATATCTCAAAATTTTAGGATTAGTTTTCGTACATTGTTTTAGGATTTATTTTATCCTTAGTTGGATTAATTTGTTTTTAAAATAAATAGTTTGAATGTGCTAGGATCGAGGTTGAGGTATCTCAAGGATATTGGATATCTCATATTAGCCTATTTATAATTATTTTATCGATTAAATAAAAGAAGATGAAGAATATTTGGGAAGAGAAAAAAATACAAAACTCCTAGTTAAGGAGAGGGTGCATCACTCCTGGTTAAGGAGAGGGTGCAAATGCCCTACATGGTCACTCTGGTTAAAAGTGGGCACTGAAGCCTGGGTGGGGAACCCAACCATGGTTTTCATTTTTTCTTCCTAAATTTTTCTATTCGTCTTTCTTCTTCATCTTCATCTGCATTCTTTCTCTTCTCCCCTCTCTGTTTCCTTTCTCCTGAATCAACCACCGAGCCATTTCCTAGATCCGGCCAAGCATCAATCCTTCCCCGGATCTGACCAACCGCCGGAACCCCCCATGCACAGATCTTGATGCGATGCCTCCCATTCGGAAGATCTCCACCGAGACCGTTCGTCGCCCAGCCGGACTCTTCTGGGTGCTCACCTCCGCGTTTGCTGCAACCAGATCCATGCCCCGTTCCCACCAGAAGTCCAACCGGATCTATTCTTCCGGCCATCATCCTCCCTGCGGACCATCACCAGCACTGCCTGTCGCTTGATACCTGAGAAGACGGATCGATGCCCTGGCACGCCCATCACCCCAACATGCCCGACCACCCCACCTTCTAGATCGCCAGCCACCGGTGAAACCCGTCTGAGCCCAATGCAATCCGCCGGAACCACCTACTCCTCTCACTGTCGCCGACAACCACCGGAAGAGAGGCTATGCCACCCGCCCATCGTGCTACTCATCCCTTCGGATCTCCTCCCTGCTGCCATGATGCCCGACATCGCCGGAGAGCCCACCAATGAAACCCGCCGGAATTCCATGCCCGAGACCTTTCTCCCTGTTCACAAACTCCTGATGCTTCTAAGGTAGCCAAAATTTTTCTCGATAGCGTGGTTAGGTTACATGGTCTTCCTAAAACCATAGTGTATGATAGGGATGTCAGATTTACAAGTTACTTTTGGAAAATCTTTTAGCACTTGTTAGGAACTAAGCTCAAATTTTTTACATCCTACCATCGCCAAACAAATAGTCAAACGGAGGTAGTAAACTGGAACCTGGAAAACTTGCTTAGATGTCTTGTAGGTGGAAACACTGGGAAATAGGATCTTTTACTATCAAGAGCTGAATTCGCCTACAATAGTTCAGTCAATAGGTCTACTTACAAAAGTCCATTTGATATTGTCCATGGGTATAAACCTAGAAAGGATCTTATTCCCTTGCCTATGCATACATGCATTTCTAAATCTGCAGAGTCATATGCACAGCATATTAAGGAATTGCATAAAGAGATAAGTAAGAAAATTATTAAAAGCAATAAATCTTATGAGCATATGGCTAACTTACATAAACGTTTCAATGAATTTAATGAGGAAGACTCTGTCATGATCAAGCTTCGTCCTGAATGGTTTCCATCGAAACCATGAAAAAACTACATGCCCGTAGTGCAGGACCATATAAGATCATAAAGAAAATTAGGTCTAATGCCTATGTATTAAAATTACCACCTGAATTATATATTAGTCCAACCTTCAATGTATTAAATCTTGTTGAGTATAAGGAGTCAATTACAATACCTAGTGAGCTAGTTGGGCCTGATTCCATCTTTGAAAGTGACCCTACCCCTGAGTGTCTACCAGCCAAATTACCAGAAAGGAGAGATAAGATCGAGCAAATTTTGGTTGTTAAAACTATCACTACTAGGAGTAAGGATTATCAGTGTTACCTGGTTCAATTGCAAGGTAGAACAGAATTTGATGATTCGTGAATCACTTGAGAGGATTTGCAAAAAATTAACCCATATTTGCTAGAACATTACCAGAGTAGAGTCAATCCATAATTGACAGGGTCGAGTTCCTCCCATCTCGAAAGAATTGGTGAGGACACCATAGCGACGAAGAGATGTCAGAACCCTCCAAGCTCGTTGTAGACACCAATGAGTAGTTATTATATTTTAATTTCAGCTTGACTCCTGTAAATAAATTAGTTTGCTTTGATTCGCAAGTTAGTCAGGATAGGTTTACTTGAAGTTGAGTCTTGTAATAATCCAGGGGGTTCAAGTCCAATTGTTAGCCAAGGTCAAGCCTAGTTGTTGAAGCCATGTCACCATGCCATGTCATCATGCCATGTCACCATGTCATGGGGCCTTGTCACCTGCCACTTGGAGTAGTATGCCTCATCTAGCCACCTTGGTTGGCCATACATGATTGGTTTACAAATTAAAAGGGAGTTCAAATGAAGCATATAAAGAATTGTCACAAGACATCGGGACATCGGGACATCAAGACATTGGGACATCAGGACAATTGTGGGATTCAAGTTTATCCAAGGAAGGTGCCATCAAGTTATCCAAGAAAGGTGCCAACAAATTCCCTTCTCATCGCCCTTTTTAAATCCAAGGATGACGCCATTTAAGGAAAGTAAAATGGAAGGATTCTCCTCCCATTTAGCACCACTTCTCATGAATTATCGCCCACTCTAAGGATGGTCGGCCACTCAAGTATTTATTTAAATTCAAATGGTAGTTCATCCAAGAAGATTCCAAGATTAAATGGAGGTTCATCCTAAATTCAAAGGAGTTCTCTCTTATCAAGAAACTTTATCTCAACTGAGGAGCATTTTATTTTTTTCTTGTCGCCCAAATGAGAAGAAAGAAGTCGCCCATGCTCAAAGGAGTCCTAGTTCCCATGGAGTCCATTCAACATTCAAAGATGTTTTATCTAAGTCCAAGGAAGGATTATCTTGCCTACCTTCAAATTTGAAGAACAAGGAGAGTTAACGCTAAGAAGGAATGAGATGAGATGCCATCTCATTTTTGTCGCCAAACTTTTCTTAAAATCATGGAACGCTTCATTTCATCGTCCAAGTCATGGAGAAGCCCAAGTACAAAGGAGTCTACCTAATTTAAATTACAAAGAGTTTTCATCCAGGTCAAGAAGGAGAGTAAAGTCCAATGTCATCTTTAATTATTTTGTATTCAAATAAATTCTTTCTTATCTTGCTACCATGAGTTTGTTCTTATCAAGCTACTATGTAAGGGATCTATAAATACCACCCCATTCCCTTCTTGTAAACCATCTTATGATTCATTAATGAAACTCTGTCATTTTTTTTCTCCAATTGCTGGGTAAGCATTGAGAGTGCAATTGCTGGTTAAGTAATTGTAGTGTGAAAGTGCTCTGCTAGGTAAGCAGTGTATTCATGAGTGTGGGGTGCTGAAGCCCTAGTTTCTTCCAAGTCCAAGATCCAAGAAGCCAGGCGCCACCATCTTCAACATCCAGTCCAGATCCAGATCCAAGCCGACCATCATTCTTTCCCTCTCTCTTTTCAGGTTTTCGCTCCATTTTCACCATTCTAATCACGGTTCTCTTACATAATCCTTAGTGTTCTCTATCAGAAGAGGAGATTTTTTTTGCCATCCAACCATTAACGGGAAGATCTGCTCCGAAGGAATTGAAGTTTGCAATCCTACCGCGAGATCTTAAGAGTTAAATCCAGATATGTTGAAACGGAGGAGGGAAAAGCATTATTGGTAAGTAACCATCCTAATCTCATTAGATCTGGTTGTTTGAAGTCAGGACGTCCTAGTTTCGATGGTTTTTTAATCATCAGATCCAGGGTTCTTTATGTGATTGCATGCTGATTATATTGCGGATAGCTAGTAGAGACTTAGTATATCTTCATTAAATTAATTTAATAGCTTATCTGAGTTTATTGACATTGGTCATCAAAATTAAACTCTTAATTGTTAGATTAGTCTTTGCATCCATCCCGCATCAACTTTGGTATCAGAGCTGGTGTTCCGCACCAGTTTGGGTATCAGAGCTGGAGTTCTGCATCAGTTTTGGTATCAGAGCTGGCGTTCCACGTCAATTTTGGTATCAGAGCAAGGGTTAGGTTAGGTTAGTCATTTTTATTTTAATTATATTATTTATATTTTTAAAAAAAGAGTCTGCAGGCCATGCATCCTGGAGCCAGAAGATTGCTGAAGCTTGACTCGACGGAGTCGAGTTCTTCCCATCTCAGGGGAATGATGGGGACATCACTAGCCCAGAATCTGAAGCAACCCAGCCCAGAACCTGAAGCCCAGCCCAGCCCAGAACCTGAAGCCAACCCAGCCCAAATCCTGAAGCTCAAGATCCTGAAGTCGATGCAGCACATATCCCGGAGCAGCACATATCTCGAAGTAGCATGGATCTCGAAGCAGCATGAATCCCGGAGCACATTCAAATGAAGATAAGTATAATTTTTATGGGTATACGAGAGATTGGGATATCTCAAAATTTTAGGATTAGTTTTCATACATTATTTCAGGATTTCTTTTATCCTTAGTTGGATTAGTTTGTTTTTTAAAATAAATAGTTTGAATGTGTTAGGATTGAGGTTGAGGTATCTCAAGGATATCGGATATCTCAGATTAGCCTATTTATAATTATTTTATCGATCAAATAAAAGGAGACGAAGAATATTTGGAAGAGGAAAAAATATAAAACTCCTGGTTAAGGAGAGGGTGCATCACTCCTGGTTAAGGAGAGGATGCTGATGCCCTACATGGTCACTCTGGTTAAGAGTGGGCGTTGAAACCTAGGTGGGGAACCCAACCTTTTCATTTTTTCTTCCTAAATTTTTCTATTCGTCTTTCTCTTCATCTTCATCTGCATTCTTTCTCTTCTCCCCTCTCTGTTTCCTTTCTCCTGAATCAACCACCGAGCCATTTCCCGAATTCGTTCAAGCATCAGTCCTTCCCCGGATATGACCAACCGTCGGAACCCCCCTATGCATAAATCTCCACCCGATGCCTCCCATTCGGAAGATCTCCGCCGAGACCATCCATCGCCCAACCGGACTCTTCTGGGCACTCACCTCTGCATTCGCTGCAACCAGATCCATGCCCTGTTGCCACCAGAAGTCCAACCGAATCTATTCTTCTAGCCATCGTCCTCCATGCGAACCATCACCAGCGCCACCTGCTGCTTGATACTTGAGAAGATGGATCGACACCCCGGCACACCCATCACCCCGGCATGCTCGTGCCTGTGCCAAAAGACCGAACCAACCACCCCGCCGCCCATGTCACTGCCGTCCTACTCTGCCTAACCACCCCATCTTCCGAACTGTCGACCATCGGTGAAACCCGTCTGAGCCCAACGCAATCTGCCGGAACCACCTGCTCCTCTCACTGTCACCGACAACCATCGAAAGAGAGGCTGCGCCACCGGCCCATCGTGCTACTCATCCCTTCGGATCTCCTCCCTGCTGCCATGATGCCCGACATCACCGGAGAGGCCATCGGTGAAACCCACCGAAATTCCATGCCCAAGACCTTTCTCCCTATTTTGCATGCTCGTCAAAGCATCGAAGACTCTTTGCACAGTCGGAGAAGCAAAGCCGGCCTCCTATGCCGACTTTAGAAAAAGCATAGAAAAAAATATCATGAGAAAAAAAGTGAAAAAGGAAATACAAAAAAAAAAGAGAAGAAAATAGAAGAAAAAAAAATATATTTTTTGAATAATTTGGGCATAGTTGAATCTAGCCTAAAGGTCATTTCTTAGCGACCAAAGATCCACCCCTTTAAAATAATCCTGATCAGGATTCGTCCCATATCAGTTTTGGTATCAGAGCTGGCGTTCCGCATCAGTTTTGGTATCAGAGCTGGCATTCCGCATCAATTCCGGATCCATTTACAAAGTCCATACCTAGAGTGTGTATAATGGTCATGTTATGTCTCTAGGATTGCATAGATGCTAATATAATTACATAAACTTGTTTAAATCTGCAATAGTTTTTTCCAATTTGCCTTCTCACACCTTGATGATGGGTCAAGATGAGGTCACTATGATAAATTTTGTGATCGAGATGAATAAACCCACAATTCACCTTACCTATCTTTATATGCCAAGTGGAAGTCTTGTTAAAATATTACTACAAGAAAAAGTAGAGTTAAAGACCCAAGTTAGATATTGTATATATATGAACTATCACTTGTACAGTATTATTTTTATGTAAACAAACACTCAATGAAAAAAGAAGAATAATACCGTAACATGTATTTCATACTCTACATGCATTCTTCAACCAAAAGGATAACGGAAGACTAGATCTCTGCTTATGTGAGACCCTTGAGATTACAAGGAATCTCAAATTGATACTCTTAACTCTTTGGCTATTTCTTGAAATTCTAATTCAATGTTAGTTATCTTGGATTGTTGCTGATGATCATGAATAATTCGATCTAATGGGGCATATTTCGAGAATAATTGGATTAGAGATGGAAAGACTCTAGAAAAAAGAAAGATCATTTTGGTGTCACATTTAATTGTATTCATTGATTGACCAATTAAGCTTTGTACATAATTATAAATGCAAAACTATGGTTATAAAATAGATCAAGAGAATTTGAAATATAACTAAATAAATCTAGGATACTACATACTTGCTCTACTTATATTTGAGTTACTATATATTCCTAACAGTTATATTGCAATGAACTCTCGAAATGATAAAGTATGTCGGTCGCACGGCCTATTTCCTTGTATGAATTTATGTAAAGAGAAGAGATTACATTCTCTTAGAATGATTATGAGATTAAAAAACCCATCATGCATGAGGGGGAGATGTTGGGTTGTGGATCCTGATATGCCCATAATGGATGGCTCAATCTATTATTTATTATAATCAATCAAAAGGAGAAGAGAAAGTGGGCTGCAGAGAATATAACTACCTTTGATAGTTACTTTAATGTAATACAGTTTCTAAAGGGAAATAACTTCCCGATAAGATATATAAGAAAGAAAGAAAGAATCGAGCTCTCTTACGCTCTTCCCGATCTCTCAATCATCCAACTCTCTACAAGAGATGAAGAAGGATTTAAGCTACGGAATTGATCGATATACATTTGTGATTTCGTTCGTACACCAGTAATTACAAACCGGATTTCAGATTCTCTACGCTACAAGAGATACGTAGCCATAATCTTTCATGTATAATCAAAAATAATTAATTATTCTAGATTTAAGATGTGTACTATGTTCGCCATTAATTTACAAATCTTAAATCAAGATACCTATGCAAACATCAAAGGTGAAGTCCTTTTTTCCGGTCTTCTTCTCGATATGCGGCTATTCGATGGTATAAGCCATGAGAACCAATCTCATGATATATACAGTGAAAGTGGAGATGAAACTTAGCCAATAAAATAAAACCCTAACAAGTCCTCCGATCATGAATCAAGTTGGACTAAGATCTATACCGTGCCACCTCAACCACACCAACCAACATAAGACGTTCAAAATCCAAATACAAAAAACACTAATAACATTGGACTTATATGCATGCCTATCAATATAAATCTACAATAAATCCATTTTTAATAAAATAAATATAAATATAAATATAAATTAATAATAGTTCATAATTAAAAAATTCTTATAATATATATATATATATAATAAATGTCACATCATCAGATAAATAACTATGTCTTAGATTTATCTCAAAGATATTCCATCCATATCATGGGGAACCACCAAAGAACCATATGCTGCTTGCTTTTTTTTATTATTATTATTACCCTCTCCTCAAATGACGCAAGCCGCTACATGCCGGATAGCATATTTGAGCTCTCAAACGGATGGATGGCTGTGACTCCAATGCTTTCCTCCCAACCCTCCTCTCATCTCCTTCTTGTGGTGGGAATTGGATGACTTTAGATGCCTCCAATCAATGACAGGCAAAAGATACGTGCGCCTTCGCTTGATAAACCTGGCCCTCGAAAAAGATCCGCCCTTCTGCGGTGGCCAAACCAAAGCAAACTAAAAGATATTCTGAGAGGCCCACATCTTTTTTTTAACCCAAGGGGCGACAAAGAAAATTATTTTTTTAAATAAATATAATCAATAAATCATCGTAGATGAGTAAGATATAGCATTAACATTATTTTTTTAATACTTAATCTTTACAAATACAAGGGATTGTTTGGTTACTTGTGAGTTTTCTTAAAAATATGTAATACATGGAATTCTTAATAAAACAGGTCTGGAAGGATTTATATTTTATAACATTTATTTATCATATTTTATGATTCATTGGATCTGGCAAAACAGGATGGAAAAGCTAATCGATCTTTTGTCGCAATATCCATTCATTTTAATTTTTAATGAATTTGTTTTACTAAAATTTGTCAACTAATTAAATAGTGTTTGGATACCTTGAGAATTTACTTGCCAAGAAGCTTGATCTAAAAACTTAATGATCCTGGAAGGTATAATGTTATGTAATTAATTGGGAGCTAGACCGGTGCCAATCGGTTGCCACTTGTTAAGATTCATTACAATCCTGGGAGAAACGGATGGGAAAGCACCAGGCCTAAACAAAGCCTATCCAATCGAGCGTAGGATTCATGTTTTTCAGGGGACCATTAATTCTAACGGCCGTCGTATCTAATATTTTACTTTTCCGTATTTTATCGTTCGTTGGGGATTCTGCTGGTGCTTGGGCTTCGCGAAATCGTAAGTATTCTAGTTTGGATATATTTTAATTAAAAAATTTATGAATAAAATAAAAAATAAAAAGTTATTTAGAAATAAAATTAAAAAAAATTAATAAAATAATTTTAAAGTTCCTGTAGGCTGATGGTAGTGAAAAAAGTTAGAGATATATATAATAAATTTTATTCACTCCACTGATGTCAGTGGTAGTCAGGTTGACGTACTCATCTTCGGATGGGAAACGGTTGTGAAAAAATTAATATGCATCATGTATCGAACATTCTGACTGAGATTGGGGAACCATCTGGGGGTGGCCACGCCCGGGATCTAACTCCTTGCCCTCCTGTTCTATCAAAAAAAAAAATCATGTCCCTCTTCTTTTTTTGGTTCCCATTTAATCCAATTTCATGAGTCTGCCACGAGGATTAATTCTACCGTTGCTCGGGGTTTTCTTTTTGAACAAAAAATCTCATTAGCTCAAATTTTACGAGAAAAGAAAGCAAGAAATCCGCAGAAGCTTTCATGTCTTATCCTTTCCTTATCAGATATTTTGCCAAAGATTTTACTGGAACTTGATCTTATTAAATCGAATGGCTGACGAGATCAGACAAGACTGGCTCCATAAGATCCAAAGGTGCAGGAGGTCAATCTTGGACAGAAATTGTTGAAAACTTTTATATGTAGTGTAGATAAGGGAATAACTCATCCATAGGACGGAAAGAGATTCACCTCTCCTCACCCTAAGGGGTTTTGGCTCTTGCCCTCCCTTGTTTGCATCTTTTTCCGTCCATTTCTTTTTTTCCTTCCTATGGAATATGCTGATGTTAACCTATGCTTCACCATCAATTGCAAGCTGACAGCTCCACTTCCAGAGTTTAAGCTCCTGCTCCTACTTGGAAACATCTGTGTGTCGACGGATTAGTGGTTCAAGATTGATGACAGTCTTATTGATGAGTTTCTTAAACCTTCAAACTCATTGGATATCTTCGTCGCCATGCATGCAGTAAGTTGCAGTCGCCTATCCACGATCGATTCCTGCTTTCTGCCATCAGTAACATGCATGTTGATTTGAAGATGAGCAACAGACATCATGCATGGTTATTTTAACCTAAGCAATCAACCAATTTGAAAGAAAATTTAACACTAGTTAATGTTAAGTAGTTTTACAAATAGAGAGGATGGGAAGAATCTGGATGTATCGAGCAATTAAAACTATATAGGTGGTCCTCGAACTGCCAGGTCATATAATTGCTGAAAGAACAAATAGTCTATAAATGAATTGCGAGACTTCAGTTATATGAAACTGATGATGTGCTTTCACGAGATGTAGGCAATAATGTTTGGTTGATTTTTCTTTTTTTTTTTTTTTTTTTGGGAAATAAATTCCCAAGGAATTTCTTCCTCGAATATTCAATGTCATTAATTGCCTTCTTGACATGATATTTCATTTAATATTTCAACCTGCCAGGTGATTTCTTTTAGAATGATCTCTTTTTTTTTTTTTTGTTACTAATGAAAATACAGTAATTTTTTTATATTGGTTTATGTATTTATATAAACTTCATTAGATGTAAAACATCATGTAAACTCTCATCCTAGTTAATTAAAAACCATCTATGTATCTGATACAAGATATATTGGTGCTATAAATGATTTTACAAATTTGGAAAAGCTAGAAATTAAGTTAATTCATAAAAGAAATGTCGACCAATTTAATTTTTGTTTCAATTTTTCATTTTTGAAATTAATAGATGGATTCTTGGACACTATGAATGCTAATTATAATTATAATTATATATATTTATTTATTTATTTGATGACGTACTTCAAGTTAGAACACTACTTTTCTTTTTGGGTATAGAACTAGGACAGGAGGACGTACGCCCAGCCAAAATTAGGAGAGGGAGATAACAAGCATACTTTGAATAAGATGCAAGCACGATGAGAGCTTGATTAAGCTGGTGACTGACGTATATATGTAATCCATATAGGCCAAATCAAGATAGCTATAACGGCGTGCATGCATTATTTGTCATACTCAAGTGCTTTGACACTGTCACATCTCCGAGCCAAAAAAATTTGAAATCTTCAAAGATTAAAGCCCACAATTCTAATTATCAGTGCTAAATTATATTGAAGCTCCTGATATATATAGAGTTTCATACCATTAATTATATATGACACATAACATTAAAATGCTTAAAAGCTAATAATTAAATGTTTCTTCTTGTTATACGGAACCAAACAATATTTCTTCTTATTAAGGCATTAAGTGGTCCCAAATTGGGCATCTTTTCAGTAAGATAATATATTAGATTTAATTTATCATTTGAAAGCATTTAAATCCACCGAATCATGATTTTGAAATGCATAATGACAACCGGCAATTAATGTAGCCTTCTATTTAATTATGCAACCAAGCATTTTTCATACTTTATTTATTTTAGTCAATATGTCTATAATATCCACACAAAAAATACATAGGCCCTGAATCGCTAAAATTTCTAATTTCCAAATTTCAGGACCAAATTATCCATGCTATATATACATATAACGTGCATGGCAAAATACATCATAGATGGAGGCATTTTCATAGTAAACGTGGCAAATAGATTCTCCAACAGTGTTTGGTTTTGGCTTGTGCGCTGTTTATGCAAGCGAACTTGCTCTATTGCCTAGATTGCGAGCTAGATAATAATGATAGGCTTCTTTTTTATTATTATTTTTTGGGTCGAATAAGGATAGGCTTTCAAAAGTTCACTAGTTGTTTTCATAAATAACCACCACACGATGGCCTTGTACCCGTTCCCAGCACTCCTGCAGCGACTAATCAAAGGCATCAGAGAGCACTTAATTACCACCCTTCCATCCGCACTCTCTGGTTAATTAGACCCCCACTGTTGCACAGTAGCTAATTAGTAGGCTTGTGGAGAATAGACACGTAACTCCTGGATATAAATATCGATCAGATAATAAGATCTCCGGTGCAAATTAAATGACGAAACCCCTTAACACCATCACAGCTAGCTGATGCACGCAGTACCCTACCTGCATCCATCCTGCACCGTCCCCGCGTGGGGTCGCTTGAGGTCGATCGTCGTTGCTATCTACTTCTTGATTCTTAGATATTAGGGTTTTGGACGAGTCTCCCACTCCATTCCCTGGACCCCGATGTACCACGTGTCAACCACTCCACTTCCCGTCACCCGCCGGCGCTCCCCAACCCACTCTAACCCCCATCAGCTACAAATCTCCAAACACCAAATATCGCAGTGGGCGCCTCTCCATCTGACTTGACATGCTCACCGACCCCGCGTGAGGGGTACCACCAAGCATCGTAACCCATTCAATCTGCTCGTGTCCCTTGAGGTGGTGGCGACGCCGGCGGTCGCTGTCCGAACGAATCGCTGTTCGCTTCCCACCTTAAATCCCTCCCACGAACGTACGTTCAGCACCAAACGTTTCACATACGAATGACTTATATCTCCCAATAATATGAGGAAAAAAAAAAAAGGTGGCAAGGAATCCTCCACGTAAGAAAACCAGCGATGGCTTATATCCCTACCTCTCCTCTCATTGGCCTCTCTCTCCCAATAGCATCAAACCACACATCCATTTAGCTGCCCCCCCCCCCCCCCCCTCTCAATTCCAAAGCCACCATCTCTCCCCTCCTCCACTGATCATCCGTAGCCACATGACCACGGCCATGTCGTCGTCCGGCCTGTGCGACGTGTGCGGAAGCACGGGCGATGCGTGCGCCCACTGCACCGATCTGAACTGCGCGATCCCCATGTTTCCCGAGCCGAGTCGGGAGCACGAAGGGCTGCATGAGTTCCAATTCTTCGGGCACGACAATAACGTCGCCTGGCTTTTTAATGATCCCAAAGCGTGCGAGCCGCGGCAGGAAGAGAGGCCACCGGTTGCTCCCGCTTTCAAGTACTTCGATAGCTTCCGCGAAGCTTGCAATCCAGGGCATGGGCTGACCTTTGACGTTTGTTTAAGTACGAACAGCCCGCCGGACTGCATCCAGACATCAATGGAGGTTCCGGCCATGGGGCTGGCGGAAAAAAGTGCCACCATAGTGAGTGGTTCGATCCTCTCGACCTCGTAGGAGTTTTGTGGTTTTGAGGTTATAATTTAGCATATATATATATGATTGAAGTGTACCCTTCTTTCGCTCGATCTCTTAATTTGGATGAATTATGATTTTATGTAGAGTCATAATTTTAGGTAGAGAGAAAAATAAGCAAGACTATTTTTTGGTTATTCGATATTTACTAACAACTTATTTCAGTATTATACTTTCCCATATGTTGCGATTCATTTTTCCGATATATGAGGGGTTATCGTCCGCGTCCTCCTTGAATTTTGTATTATATTCTTTGAGTTCAATTCGTAAGTTTGACATTTGTCCTCAGTTTGTTGGAAGGAAAGACGCTAATTGAGATCTTTACCTGCCATTCATGTAATCCATCGGATGCTTCTACCATAAGTTGCTGGGGAGAGCCAGAGGAAAAAATTTGGAAAGATGAATTAAGAAAAAGAACATATTGCACCATTTTTTAATTATCCTCTGATGACCATTTATGGTCTTTGTCATCAGTCAAAAGAAGTCTATTTGCTACATGTAGAACAACTAAATCAAAGTGAAATAATCACTTTCAATCCTGATTAATTGCTCTTATCGCTTCAATTCCTCTTGATTTTGACATAATTTCAGCCAATTAAACTGAAAATAGATTAAAATGTAATAATTACCTTGAATTGTTTTCAGTCAATGATATTCTGTCAATGCATTATCTTGGAATTTCAGAGAGTTACCATGATCATGCATATCGTTTTACAGGCCTCACCAAAATCCTCTCTTTTACATGGTAACAACCATTAAGTTTTCCCCCACATATAATGCATTTAAAAACAAAAGAAAGCAACTAATGCATCAGATCGAGGAATAGTTGTTTTTTATGTTTTGATATTTTTTTAAATAGGGTTCAGATAAATAAATGCATTGATATTAATGTGTCTTTTACCCTATCAATTAAGTAGCACATCTTCTTCTTCTTCTTTTGATGAAATCAAGTAACATATCTAAGCATCCTTCAAGCAACGAATGCTAAATTTTATCCAAATTTTGGAATCTGATGGATCTCTCATATTTTCCTTAAAAATGAATAAAAATTTTGTACTCTAATTTATGATGATGACATCATGCTACATTGTCTCCTACCTAGTGATTGAAGATGCTACAAATTGCTCATTACACGTGGAGTCAACATGACCCTCAAGTATACAAAGAGAACCCTCCTAGCTGCTGTCAGCTTCTGCAACTCAACCTGCCTTTCCTAATTGGGCTGTAGGGCTAGGGCAAAGCTGCAGCATTTGTACTGCATATTGCAACTGCAATTATGGACATTTATACTAAATTACATCAAAACAAAAGTAGGAAAGGGCAGTTGCAGTAACAGAACTTGCAACTAGCTAGCTAGTCTACTTATAACAACCAAACACAAAAGATTAATTGTTTCTTGGTTTTTTCTCAAAAGAAATTGGGCAAAGCATGCAACATTGTTATTTGATGTTACCATTTCTTTTAGACATCTAGGCATAGCAGCCATCATTAACTTACTTTAACATCTTGATGGATGCAAATTTTCTCTGTAGATGTCAATTTCTGGCAATATGTTCCCTGATGCCTCAAGCGGAAACAGCAAGGAGGTTGTGGATGCCAATGCTTCCAGCCAAGGCGACCCCACCACGGAGAGGCAAGCCAAGGTCATGAGGTATAAAGAGAAAAGGAAGAAAAGAAGGTATGAGAAGCAAATAAGGTACGCATCAAGGAAGGCATATGCTGAAATGAGACCAAGGGTCAAAGGGAGGTTCGCCAAGATTCCTGAAACAAGCCAGCCAACAGCTGAGCCGCCCCCTAATTATGACCCAGAAAGGCTTGACCTTCGATGGTTCCGTTCCTAACAGGCTGCAAGCAAGCACTCTTATAATAATTAAATAGTGGATTCTTAACCTAAGCTTTATATTGTGGTTTAATCAATTGTTATAGGAATATAAACTGATTATCTGCTTGCTTATTTTGATAAACAAAAAAGATATTTTTTTTCCTTTTGTTTCTTGCGGGAGTGGCCGACGACTGACTGTGAGAGAGCCACATTTCATTTTCATTATGTTTGCTTGTTTTTGTGTGTGTGTGTGTGTGAGAGAGAGAGAGAGAGGGATTAACCAGTAGACTTGAGAGTGTGCCTAATTATGACCCAACTGTAAAAATATATTTTATTTTCATTTTCATTATGTGACGGTCACTGCATATCTCTCGATCAGAGGGATCCATGTGAACTGGGTGTAGGGTCACGGGCACTTTAAGAGCTAAGTTGAATGGATCAAAGTTCATGTCTGGTGGTTTATGAGTTATCGATCCTGAAGACATGTGAGATGCCTAGAAAAAAGGATATGTATCCATTACTCCACCATTGGTGAATAACTATTTTGGATGTGAGGAATTTATCAAATAACCACATACACCTAGCATTAATGTTATGAAGAAATTTGTTAAAGTTATGTTGGCATAATAATCAGTTAATATGTTAAGCCATGTAGCTTGATGGTGCAAAATGTTGGTTTTCATTATGGAATTTGCCAATGTCATTACTTTGTCTCGAGAACCAGCACAAGTTATTTAAAAAGATGGAGGCACCATATATATCATCTCATGTGGCGCCTCGCCATCCATATGTAGTGGACCAGGTGAACCCCACTCGGCGTTAATTCTGTAACCCGAGAGAGAGAGAGCCATGTGATTAGTACTGGACAATCTCCCGTTCAACCTCAAACTGGAGGGAATAGGAGGACCCTTCCCGACTTGTTTTTCCCCACTTGCTTTCCTTCTTCCTTCTTTCCTCTGAGAAAGAGAGAGAGAGAGAGAGAGAGAGAGCCATGTGATTTAGTACTGGACAATCTCCCGTTCAACCTCAAACTGAACGAGTCGGAACCTTGCCAACTGGTTTTCCCTCACTCGCTTATTCCTTCTTTTGCTCCTTTCTTCCTTGCATCGTTCCCCTTCATGAACTAGCAGGAGCTAGCCATGGTTTGGGAACCTAGAAGTCTTTTTCTCTCGAGTGAAGCGAGTCCAAGCAACGACTAGTTTGGGACCCAGAGGAATATCGATCGTGCCTTGACACACATATTTTGCATTCCTTACATTAGATGTACACAGTACGTAGGCAAAACCCTACTTCCTTGGACGTGGTTTGTAACTTTTTTCAATGCGTTCTTCCATTATCATGTTTACTTGCATTTGTTCCATTATGTATATATATTGGATATAAGCAATGGATGTAGCCTTCCTTCCTTGGACATGGGATGCATAAATTTTGCGGTGCGTTTTACCCTTGATCAAGCTTCCGAAGTGTGTGAATTACCGGGAGGCTTTTTTGTAATTATGTTTAAGACATGAAACTGGCATTGTCTTCAACACTTAGAGATAATAATTGGAAGTATAGTTTATTTCAGGTTAAAATGTGTACAAAGCTTCCAAAAAAATCAAAGTTTTTTATTTTTGTTTGGAAAAGCTAAACCTTTTATTTGTCTAATGAATGTTCCAAACAATTCTTCTCTAAGCATCCTAGAAACACTGGTGACACCATGTCAAGAAGAATGCCGTCACCTGGGAGGATCCCAGCTGCAGTATCCTCTCCTCCCCCGTCTCCAATGGAAGGCAACGGAACCCGCAATGCCTATATCACGATAACCTCGGATATATGGAGTCGTCACGGCTCTATTTGGAAAGAGCAGCTTATGTGGAAGCTAATGGAAGGCAAATCAAAGAGACATTCAAGATACTCTGGCCCGTAAATCAAACGTCTTGGGAACCTGGAAGACAAGGAGGCTCGCGGAGACGAATACCTTCTTCGTGGTTGGTCCCTCTAGAGTCAGTCATGAAGGCAGGATTAAAGGTAACGGTTTCCAAGTCCAGGTAAGCCACTGGGACCCGTTCAAGGGAGGGCTCCCCCGTAAACTCAGGCTTAAAATTAGTGCAAGTCTTTTGAACCTCCCACCAATTATCTGCTGGAATTCACAATCAGTGGCATGCAGCAATCGTTGCAAGCTTCGGTTTGCCACACCGGGCAAGTAAAAGTTGCCTCTGTTGGGAGGACCTCACATCATTCGACTGCGATTTTTTCTGTGAAGACATGGACTGTGTGCCTGTACCTATTTTGGTCAGCATGGGTCCATTTACTTATAATGTCAAATAGAGCTGTCAATATATCGGGTCTGGACCCGAGATCTATAGATATTTATCTAATGAATCCGGATCTGGTATTAAATCTAGATCTATTTATTCGGATCCGTACTCGTTAAGTTATAATTAAATGGATTCGGATCTGGATATGTAATATCCAGACCCGACAGATTCGAGACCCGATTATATAAAATAATATTATATATATTTATATATTTATATATATTTACATTAATATAGATCCTTAGATCGTGATCAAGGATTCGAAATAAAATATTATTTTTAATATAAAAGCCTATTCGGTGCCCAGTGCCCTAGTTTTTTTCATTCGCTCGGCCGAATCCCCAATTCCAAATCCTCCCCATCCTCCCCCGTCCCTCCTCGACGGTCGACGCCTCCTCGGGCTCCCCCCCCCATCGACGGCCGACGCCTCCTCCCATCGACGGTCAACGCCTCCCCTCCCTCGATGGCCGATCACGGACTGCCTCATCCTTGACAACTTAATCTCGTCCCTCCCCCTCGACGGCCGACGTCTCCCCTCCCTCGATGGCCGATCACGAACCACCTCACCCTCGACGGCTCAATCTTGGACCGCCTCACCGCCAACACCTCGATCTCGTCCCTCCCCCTCGACAGTCAACCATGGATCGCCTCTCCCTTGGTCCCGTCCCTCCCCTCGATGGCCGATCGTGGACCGCCGACGTCTCCCCCTCGTTCCCGTCCCTCCCCTTCGACAGCAACATCTACCATGGTGGTTTTTGGGTGGGGCTTCTCGGCGTCTACAGTCTCCGACCATGGCTTCTTCAAGTAAGCTCCAAATTTTTTTCTGTTTTTTTTAATGCTTTTTGTTATTGAGATTTGGCTCCTCCATGGGAGATTCCAGGAGATTAGGGTGGTCGGGGATCTTTCTATTTTTTTGAGGTAATTTTTTTTTGCTTGTACTTTTCTTGCATTTCAATGGGTCCGGGTCCGGATACCCGGGATCCACTCAGATTCGGATCGAGTATTTTAAAATTAGACCCGTCAGGTATTCGGGTCCGGGTCTGGATCTAATAGTTAAGACCATGTCCGAGTCTGGATATCTGGGTTCCGACTCGAACCCGATCCATTGACAACTCTAATATCAAATTAAGGATCAACTTTGTTTCAGAGCAAGGTCCGAATGGTTCTTCTTCTATAGATGATGGTGTTGGGTGTGATTTCAACTCATAAACATATATTTGGAAGCAAAGAGAAAGGAAGAAAATGGATGATCAATATGATGGAAGAAGAATCTCTCTCAATTGTATTTTTTCTTTTTTTTTTTTGTTTTCATGGCAGCCCTGTTTTTCTTTTCTTGGCTCCCAAGAAGACTACATAATAGCCATCCATGTGGCATACATGCAACCCAACACTACATAATAGCCATCCATGTGACATACACATGCAACCCAACACTACATTGACAAAACATAATAAGAGAGAGAGTTTAATACATAATAAACAAAGCATTATAATTTAATACTCTCCCTTAATGCTTTGTTCTTGAACACCCATGAGTTCTCTAAAATACAAAAAATTTTCTTTAGGAAGTGTCTTGTTAAATATGCCTGTCACTCGATCTAGTATCTTCGTATACCTCATTTGAATTTCTTCTTCTTCCATAACTTCACAGATAAAATGATACTTGATTTTGATGTGCTTTCTTCGGCTATGATATATGAAATTTTTTGTCATAGCAATGGCGGATTTGTTGTCACAAAATAATATAGTTGTAAGCTATGGGCCTGGGCTGAAGTCAGCAGACCCAGCCGACTTCAACCCAAACGAAAAAAAAAAAAAAAAAATGGGACGAAGACGGAACAGGGGAGGAATGCTCGCCGAAGTTTTTGCCGGAGGACTCGAAGGGAGGAGTTGTAATGGAAGTGGAGTGATCGGCGACCAGTCCGGGGTGGAATAAACTCCAATTTGGCGGAGTTTGCTCCCCAAACGGCAAGGAAAACCACCGGTTAATCCTATAAATTCCCTTCCACTGTGGCCGAATCAAATCCATCAATTCCTCCATACCATAGTTGTTTTCTCCGGCGAGCAGCGAAGGGTTTCAACTGCCGATAAGTTCCTTTTCATTTAAATCTATTTTTTGAGAATTTTGATGTTTTTTTTAGGTTTTTGGTTTAGTTTGGATTGTTCGCCGCTGTCGCCGCCACCGCCGTCGTCGCCGCCTGCCATTGGTCCGTGAGGGCCCTGCGATAACTATGGAGTGGTTGCCAGCAGGTTGGGGGGGTGAGAGGCCGGATCGGCCGAAGAAGGAAATGGGGGAAGATGGTTTGGGAGAAAGAAAAGAAAAGAGAAAGAAAGAAAAGAAAAGGGAAATAAATAAATAAATAAATAAACAAATATATATATGATAAGAGGAGAGAGAAGGAGGAGAGAGAAAGAGGAGAGAGAAAGAGGAGAGAATGAAGGGAGAGAAAATCAGGGAATTTTCAAGATTTGAGAAAAAATTGAGAATTTAGTTTTAATTAAAATTATTTATCTATGTAGAGAATCAGTCTCCTGAGCGAGAAGGCGTCGCACCGATTTCGAGTACGGATTAGTACATGCGTGGATAGTTGATTTGTAAGGACTTTTGGACTTGATCACCCGTAATATTAATATTTTTACATGATCTGATTTGATCCGAGCATATATTAAATATTTTTCATGCATGGTAGTTTTCGGATAACATGATTTGATTTCCGGGTTACGGAACGAGTTTGTTGTTAATGTTGTTTGCAATTTCCAAGTGATCTTGAAATGTGTTTGATCGTGATATCGATTGTTGGAAAGTGACATGATCTGACAATGTGAGAAGAAATGATAAAGTGTTAAGTGAATTGGTATTTGGACTAGCCATGCCACGACGGTACCGTGGTTTCTCAGTGTGCCCGTCACAGGCTGGAGTGTGACAATTTGTGTGCCCGTCACAGGCTGGAGTGTGACAACAGTGTGCCCGTTACAGGCTGGAGTGTGACAATAGTGTGCCAGTCACAGGCTGGAGTGTGACCGTGGCTAGTCCAGAACCCTAAAGATAATGGTTAAATAATGAAAATTCTGAAAGGAAAAATATAATAAAAAAAGAAAAGAAAAGTTTTTTTGGTTAAACATGAAATCTGAATTGTTTGATTTCGTCACATGTTATGCTAATGTTTTGCTGTTTTCATATACATGTATATTATTATTGGTGATCATTTGGAACCCTTACCGGGCTATGTAGCTCACTCCCTATCATTTGTTTTCTTTCAGAGAACCAGGATACTTAAAGATGATCTGGGCTGGGCGTGAGACGGAGCTTCATAATTGTTGAGCTAGTTAGTTAGTTAGTTTCGATTACTGATGTTGTGATTTAGTAGACCATTTAATGACATCGATTTAAATACTGAATTGTACATTTGTTATTGGATTGTTTATATAATATTAATTTAACTCGGATATGTTTGAATTGTTGTGTACCTAGGCCTTGCATAATCTCTAGGATAAAACCTAGGGTTTGTGCGGCCAGTCACGTAGCCGATTCCGGTACTGGATTCAAGGCGTGACAATAGTGGCTTCACTACAGTGAATCTGGGCTTTACCGACGCTTTTTTTGACTTTTACCGACGCTTATAAACGTCGCTAAATAATCTCCCGACGTTTTGTAAAGCGTCGTTAAAGCGTCGCCTATGCAAGCGTTGGGACGCAACTTACCGACGCTTGGGAAAAGCGTCGCAATTCTAGCGACGCTTTAAAGCGTCGGCTTTTAGCGACGCTTTAAAGCGTCGGTATTTAGCGATGCTTTAAAGTGTCGCTATACTAAACCCTAGCGACGCTTTAAAGCGTCGCCGATTAGCGACGCTTTAAAGCGTCGCTAGACACCAAATCTAGCGACGCTTTAAAGCGTCGCCAGTTTCAGTTCTAGCGACGCTTTTCCCAAGCGTCGCTAGGGTTTATTCTAGCGACGCTTTAAAGCGTCGCTAGAACTCGACACCAAACCTAGCGACGCTTTAAAGCGTCGCCAGTGCCAGTTTTAGCGACGCTTTAAAGCGTCGCTAGAACTGAACCCTAGCGACGCTTTAAAGCGTCGCCAGTTAGCGGCGCTTTAAAGCGTCGCTAGACACCAAGCCTAGCGACGCTTTAAAACGTCGCCAGTTCTAGTTTTAGCGACGCTTTAAAGCGTCGCCAGATCCAAAATTAGCGACGCTTTAAAGCGTCGGTAAATTTTTTTCTTAAAAAAAAAAATAAACAGCCATATATACAAACCCATAACCTGTATACATTACGAAAAAGAAACATTCAAACCTGTCTCACATCCAACATACACAAATAAATGAAAATATTCAAACTTGTATCACATATCACATCCAACATACACAAACACAAATACAACCCAAATATAAAAAGTTATATATATATATATATAAACATATCAATCCAAGTTCAAATAAACAAAAAGACATACATAAATAATAAAAAAACCATCTAACATCACTGATCCGTGGGAGGCTGGTCGTCGTCAGGTCTGCGGCTCGCAGATGCACCAGGAACCTGCAATATATACATCAGGAATTATAATACATATATTATATATATTCTCAATTATTAGATATATACAAAATTAATAAATAATTACTTACCTGAGATGACATGAACATATGCAGCACAGATGTAACATGCTCTAGCTGAGACCTAATGGTCTGCATCTCTGCTCTGTCTGCATCACGTGTCTGTCGGAGCTCTGCTATCTCCTCCTGGAGCTGACGAACATGTAACTGATCATGACTCTCTCTAGTATCCCGAGTATATCTACGCACCTCAGATAACTGAGTAGGGGTAACTCCAATCCCATAACCCCTCACTCGTCCAGGACGCTCTGGTCCCATCAACTCCAAGAATACCTCGGCCTCGATGCGACTGCTCTGTGTAGATGATGAACCCTCGCCAGCACGCTCGGATATCATAGAGGTAGCCCTATTCTATATTTGACAAAAAATACATATATTAATACTTAATAAAAATAAAAATATAAATCATAATATAACATAAATAAAAAAATACATATATATCTCTGGACTCGTCCCGAACAAAACTGCCATCCTGGTGAACGTGAGTCATCCGATAAAACTCCACCTCACCAGGCTCCCTCCCCTGCTGATCAGCCTATATAAAGAATAAATATTACAAAAAAATTCAAAATAACACATCTTATATCCCCGTATCATTATACATGACACATGCATGATACATGATGATACATTATGTTAAAACTAAAAGTATACTACTAGTATTATGGGATGAGAAACATACAAACTCATGCCTGAGCCGTGCATAACTCTTGGACCCCGCTGTGTGAGGAACAGACTGAGCAGCTCGTGCAGCTCTACCAATATCAGAATACGTCTGCAAAATAAAATTAAAACAATGTTATATATTGTATAAATATAATTATAACAAGTGAAAATTAATAAATTTCGAAGTGTTTGATGATACTACACAACCTGTGCCCTCTCAGAGAACCAATAGTGCACCAGCTCCATCCACTGATGAGGGTGAACATCAGGAGGACAGGTAGCTACAACCTGCTCCTCTGTCCTACCCTCTAGCTTGTAGTCTCTCTTCAACTTCGCCCTATATTCTTTCCACTTGTGATTGAGAGACTTAAGCACAAAATCAGATGAATCTGAAGGAAGAACGAACTTGCTCTACAATTTAATTAAACAATAAAATAAATATTAAATGAAAAAAGCAATTCAATTATTAAAAACCTAAGATATAAAATAATATATTATTTTTTTTACCTGCACAACTCGTAGCATTTCTATTTTATATGCAGGAAGCATGTCGTTCCACTTCGAATAATTCAGAGGACATAGCTGACCACGGCGTGCTACTGTCCCCAGAAAGCTAGTCAACAAGCTAGCAGCTTTCTTAATAGGCTGCCCTAGCTTGTTGCACTCTATCACTATCCTCTCACCCTCAGGTAACTGCCACACATCACGGACTAATGTGGGTCCTCGCCTACGCCTGAGTCTCCCGGATCCATCTACAAAAAAAAAAATACAGAACATTGTATATCAAAACTATTGCATATGCATGAATTGAAATGAGATAGAATTATTAAATTATGTACCCTGTATCTGTATATCATCGATGATAGGCTCGTCATCAGGATGATCCATAGAAGGATCGTGATGTGCGGACTCGGAGGGAATAATGTCGTCCTGAGGCTGATGTGCAGAAATAGAGGGACTGCCATCAGACCGATGTGAAACTGATCGACTGCCCTCAGGCTGTTGTGCTGAAGAAGTACCAGCCTCGGTCTGGGAAAACTGTATCTGTACATCTGCTAATCGCTTCCTTCGAGGCATGGTGTACCTAACCTACATTATTTAAAAACAAGTCAGTCAACATTATAATCAAATTATAACGGAAATGAATTGCAATTTAAAAGATAACATAATCATCAATGCAAAAAATGTAAACCATCTTACAAACTACTTACTTGTCATAATCAACCAGTTGTACCTTCCTCGGAATCCAACCTAACCAAAATGGTTGTATCATTTATATGATCATCCGGTACAATATTATAAGGCATACACTGAGTGTAAGTATCATCATCTTCTTCTTCCACCCTTTTTCCCATGTCATACAAGTCTCTGGGTTTTGTCTTAATAATAGTAGCCCATTCTTTATCTTTCGAGTCTTGTACATAAAAAACTTGTCTAGCTTGAGATGAAAAGATAAATGGATAATCCTTCAATAACACACCCGTATGTATCAATCTTGAAAAATTGGCAAGTACGAATCCGTTTGAGTCCTTTTTCAAACCCCTCGGTGTATTTATATCCACCCAATCGCATCGAAATAATACAACTTTAAAATTTCCATAATAATCCAACTCCAAAATATCTTTAAGTATACCATAATAAGATTTTCCATCTGCTTCAACCATAACACCACTGTTCTGAGTTTTTCTAAGTTTCTCGCGCTCCTTGGTATGAAATTTAAAGCCATTTATAATAAAACCATTATATTTGTTCACAATATAATTTGGACCTCTGGCAAGTGCAATTAATTCTGCTGAACTATTTTTCTCCATCAGTACCGGTACCTAAAAAATATAATATCAATTATCGATCATTTAGTCGATGTTAAAAATATATAAAATTATTATACGACTTATATATACTAACCTGATTGGCAAGCCAATTAGGGAATAACTCAACCAACCATCTTTGTTCAATCCTTGGATTAGGACGAGTGGAATGATTGGCTTGTCGTTGTACAGATAAAAATTCACTGCATGACAATAAAATATAAGTTTGACTGTGTCTAATATTTAGTATTATCCATGTGTAGATAGACTAACCTACGATAGTCAGATATTATGTCACTATGTAGCAATACATAACGGTATGCTTGTGACATGGATTTATGGTCAAGAACAATACTTTCAGCTTTTCCTATAAATCTTCCGGATGATGCAAATTTGTATATATCTGTATTCTCCATATTATCACCATGACGTTGAGGTTGATTGAATACAGTCTCAACACCTTCGAGATATCTTGAACAAAATGTTAAACACTCTTCAGCAATATATCCCTCTGCTATTGAGCCCTCAGGATGGGCTTTGTTTCGTACATAATCCTTCAAACGTACAAGATACCTTCAAAAAGTATGATATTTATATCATATTAAATAATAAAAAAGTTATATAAATTATAAAATTTAAGTTTTACAGCATTACCTCTCGATAGGGTACATCCATCTGTAGTGTACCGGTCCACCAAGTTTAGCTTCCGAAGCTAGGTGAATGAGTAGATGAACCATAATCGTAAAAAATCCAGGAGGAAAAATCTTTTCCATCTGACATAATGTAAGTACGACTTGAGACTGCAACTGATCAAGCTCCTGAGGATCAAGAACCTTAGAACATAATGCCTTGAAGAATGATGATAACTGAAAAACAACCGTAATAACTTGTTTTGGCATTGACGACCTTAAAGCCAATGGAAGAATATCTTGCATTAATATATGTCCATCATGACTTTTAAGATTTGAAATTTTGCGCTCTTTCAGATTCACACATCGTGAAATATTTGAGGCATATCCATCAGGAACTTTGATATTCTTTAAAACTGTCAGGAAGAGATCTTTTTCTCGACTAGACATTGTATAACATGCATGAGGGATATAAGTTCTATCATTTGCAAGCACTTGTAGATGAAGTTCATGTCGGATGCCCATTTCTTTTAAATCAAGACGCGCCTTCATGTTATCTTTAGTCTTTCCATCAAGATTTAATATTGTTCCAATCAAATTATCACAGACATTCTTTTCTATATGCATAACATCAAGATTATGCCGGAGTATATTATGCTCCCAATAAGGTAAGTCAAAGAATATGCTTCTTTTCTTCCATAATTATTTAGTATGCTGATGGGTAGTTGCTGTGATTATATCATCATCATTTTCAACTTCAAAGAAATTATCCGGATCCTCGAACATTGCCGTATCTAAGATGCAAGTATTGACTTCCTCCGATATTTCTTCTTGTACTGAAGTCTCAACATCATCTCTTCCTCGCTTTTTAGAGGACTTTGTCATCTTGCCATAACTGTGTCTGATACCAAGCATTTGTCTACGAATATCAGAACCAGAAGGTAGAATTGGAGCAGATCCAAACTCTATGGTACCATCAAATAAATCCTTCTGAAATCGAAATGGATGATTTGCCTCCAACCATCGACGATGTCCCATATAACAGAACTTTCCTCCATGTTTTAACCAAATTGAATGGGTTGATTCACCATAAGAAGGACATGCAACTCGTCCCTTAGTGCTCCAGCCAGATAAATTAGCATATGCAGGAAAATCGTTAACAGTCCATAATAGAGCTGCCCGTAGATTGAATGTTTGGCCATTCGAAGCATCAATTGCACTGATACCCTCCCACAGTTGTTTCAATTCATCTATTAAAGGTTGTAAGAAAATATCAATATCATTACCTGGACCCTTATCACCTGGAATGACCATTGATAAAATAAGTGAAGACTGTTTCATGCATATCCATGGTGGCAAATTATAAGGAATCAGTACAACTGGCCAGGTGCTATAGACAGAACTTAAGGTCCGAAATGGATTGAACCCATCACTGGCTAAACCGAGCCTGACATTACGAGCATCAGATGCAAAATCAGGATGTCTCTCATCAAATCTTTCCATGCTAAACTATCTGCTGGGTGTCTCAGCATTCCATCTTTTGTACGGCTTTCATCATGCCATCTCATTGACGAAGCTGTCTTTGATGATGCATAGATCCTTTTCAATCTAGGTACAAGAGAAAAATAGCGTAATACCTTCGCCGGCTTTTGTTTAATGTATGTTGCATCCAATTCATCTAATCCCTCACTCTCATTTTCTTTTTGCTTCGTCCATCGTGAACATCCACACACATGGCACGACTCTTGATCGGCATGTTCTTCCTGATATAATATACAATCATTTGGACAGCTATGAATCTTTTCGTATCCAAGATCAAATTCCTTTACTAGTTTTTTGGCCTCATAACAAGATGTTGGTAAACTAGTACCTTCAGGAAATGCATCCTTTAACAACTTGAGCAGCATAGTAAAACTCTTGCCAGACCATCCATTCAAGTATTTTATATGGAACAAATGCACAAGAAAAGAAATTTTTGAAAAGTTCTTGCAACCGGCATATAATTCTTGATCTGCATCTCTTATCAGCTTCTGATAACGATCTGTTCCAACATTAGTTGGGAGTATCGGCTCTTCATCATGTATAGATTCAGTAAATATAGGATCCTCAGGAAACCCAGCTGCTACTTGTTCTCCATTGTAATCTCCAGGATGTTGAGCACCATATTCAAAAGCATTTCTCAGCAAACCCCTGATATCATCATCTCTTGCAAGATTTTTCTGTTGGTTACTTGATCCAAAATCAGGTATATGTTCCATGTTAGAGGTTTGGTTACATGTAGATTGTAACCTTGACTCTCCATGAAAAAACCACTCAGTATAACCTCTTAAAAAACCATTCCATACCAAATGTTCTTCAACAATATTTGGATATAGAGAACTGGAATTTACACATTTTCGGCATGGACATAAAATCTTCCCACTGATACTACTTCTCTTCATACCAAATTTAATGAAATTCTGTACTCCATCCAGATATTCTTTGCTATTCCTCGGTTTAGTTATCCAACTCTTATCCATTATAAGAAAAAGCTAACTGAAATAAATAAATATTTATAAGAACAGAACAAATTTAAAATAAGTTTATTCAATAGATCAATTACAGTATTATTAAAATGCACCCTATCACCAACTAATAGGTAAAGAGGTCCTATCCCATTCAAGAATTGCATTAATTATATAGGTCATTTACAGTAACCAAAAGATACGCAATAGAAGTTCCAGAAAAATTTCGGCAGCATTTCCCCTTAGTTCTCCCCATACAAATAAATATGTTTGAGGAGAACTAAAAGGAAATGATAACCGAAATATATCTGGAACTCTATCTGTACCGTTTGATTACTGTAAGCACCTATAAAATTATTTGCAATTCTCAAACTGTCCAATCTGGACATTCAATTGACCACTGTACATATTTCTGCCATCCGTACAAAAATTAAATAATTGTACGGATCGTGTAAAATATATACTTTAATCAATTGACGGGTCTATGTTTCAATGCAATGCAAGTTTTTAAAAAAATATATAAAAATTCATAATTGATCGTAACAAAACTACAGATGGTATTGAAATATATAAAAATGGAGTTATTCATGGACAACTTATCGAAAATGTTGCAGTAGATTTCGATATCGAAGTAATCATCACTGAGGTGACGTTATATGGCAAAAGCCATAATAAGCCAATGGGGCATGTGACAGCTTGTTGTCTCTATGTTATTGAATCATTGTGTGACTGAGTGTCGTGTTTTTATTTATGTATGGACCAAATATATGCTTGCTCGAGCAATGTAATGCTGAAGTATTAATATTGCACCTAAACTGCCTCATGTTTGTTATCTATGATAAATGAAATGCTTCTTTATGATGATGATATGTAGTTTAGATTAATCATATGAGAAACTGAAGAGACAGAAACAAGATTACAACTTGGTGTGGATCCATGATTTCGGTTATTTTCCAGCGACCATTTTAATAGTGATTACTTGCTAAAAGTTGGCATGGCTTCCCTGCATCCACCATGTTCCTTGGAGATTAAATTTTTGCAATGAAAGAGAAACAAAATATATTCCTCCTTGACAATTCAGCTAACCACGTAATCCATTTTTCTCTCAGATTTCTCTACTTTATACCCTTTATCACTCTGCTCATCAAATGACACTTCTAAAACTTCCTTCATTGCTCTGCGATTTACAAAAAAATTGTATATCTAGTTTGTTTAGCATATTTATACTTATGTCTCTCAGTGATGCACCTTAAACCAACCTTTTTCCCCATTTGCCATCGCTTAACAGAATTGTGCTCTAGATAGGCTACAAATTTGTCAAATTAGGTTTTGGATTCTGTTGAACCAGATCTAGCCACAGTAAGTACATGTTTAAAATTTAGGTTGACCCAGCCAACTCAAGAAATCAAGGTTGGGTTGGAGCAAGTTTGCACTTCAAAAATAAATTTCTCTCATCTGCTTTTGGAAAACAGCCAGAATTGAAGCTATAGTTTTATATTCATCCTCAGAACACCACATAAGTGCAGCTTTAGATAGTTAGGTCCTCATTTTGGTGCAAATTGTAATTATTATGCAGCTTATAAAGTGATTAGGCTAGCAAGGAGAGCTTAAGTCAAAGACAAATAACTAATAAAAACTGTAATCCACCACAATTCTCTGAATGGTCAAGGAGATAAAGACAGGCTATTGCATAACCTTTAACATGAAAAAGGTGTCATTAGCAACTTTCTTACGTGAAAAAATGACTTAGCAACAAAACCACGAATATAAAATGTAACAAGAAATGAACTACAAGTTGTATGGATCTGATGCAATAAGCTGGGATCCTAAAGAAACAACTAATTAATTCCACGAGCAAACTTATAATTTTTTTGGGAATAAATTTCTCCAATGTCTCAAACTAATTCACAAAAGATATACAGAAACTTATGGGATAAAAGAATGAGCAAACATGTTAGCAATGCTATAATACCTCAAAAATCATACAGGTGCCATGGAACAAAGATATTAGAATGGTATGACTAGGATCAGGCCCATATTATTCTTTCAAGTTGACCATAGAAATGTTAATTCACACAGAAAATCAAGGTATCACATTCTGTTTTGCAAAGATTATTGGAACATTCATTTTAGCCCCAATTTCTCAGGTGCACATTTTCTTCTATATTGTGAGAAAACAGAACTTTTACATATTCTGACTAAATTGATGGAAAAGAAAAAAAAATTTACCGAGCGGAGGAGGAGGAGGAGGGGGGGTTCGGCAGCGGCTCGATCGACCGGGAGATCACGGACGGCTGCTACGTCGGCGGACCGAGCGGAGGAGGAGGAGGGGGGGGGAGGAGGAGGAGTTGGGGGGGGGGGGGGGGGGGGGGTGTTCGGTGGCGTGGGTGGGGGGAAGGGGGGGGAGGAGGAGGGGGTGGGAGTGTTCGGTGGCGTGGGGGGGGGGGGGGGGGGGGGGAGGAGGAGGAGGAGGGGGGGGGGTGTTCGGTGGGGGGGGGGGAGGAGGGGGGTGGGGGAGGAGGAGGAGGGGGGGTGTTCGGTGGGGGGGGGGGAGGAGGGGGGGGGAGGAGGAGGAGGAGGGGGGGTGTTCGGTGGCGTGGGGGGGGGGAGGAGGAGGAGGAGGCGGGGGGGTGGGGGGGGGGAGGAGGAGGAGGAGGAGGGGTGGGGTGGGGGTTCGGCGGTGGACCGAGCGGGGGGGGGGAGGAGGAGGAGAAGGAGGAGGCGGGAGGGAGGGTGAGGAGGAGTTCGGGGGGGGGGGAGTTGGTGTGGCGGCTGCAAAGAAAATTAGGGTTGGGTGGGAGGGGTTTCTTGGAGTCCGGCGACGCTTTTAAGCGTCGCCAAAAGTCTTGACTCTAGCGACGCTTATAAGCGTCGCTAAATAAGCAGGAAACTATAGCGACGCTTATAAGCGTCGCCAAATGTCCTGGAATTTTTGGCGACCCTTTAAAGCGTCGGCAAAGGTCACGGACTTCGGCGACGCTTAAAAGCGTCGGCAAATTTACGATCCGGCGACGTTTATAAGCGTCGGGAAAGGTTCCTGGACTCCGCGACGCTTAAAAGCGTCGGTAAATATATAGTACGGCGACGCTTAAAAGCGTCGGTAAAGGTCAAAAACTGTGGCGACACTTATAAGCGTCGCCAAAGCTCCCTGGACTCCGCGATGCTTATAAGCGTCGGTAAATGTCCAGTCTGGCGACGCTTAAAAGCGTCGGGAAAGGTCCCAGACTCCGGCGACTCTTATAAGCGTTGGCAAATATCCCGGATTTCAGCGGGATGGTCCGGCGACGCTTAAAAGCGTCGGTAAAACTCAGGGTTAATTGCCGACGCTTAAAAGCGTCGGCGGACTTTCAGTTTTGCCTACGCTTTCAAAAACCGTCGGCGGGTTCTAATTCTTCCCAACGCTTCACCGAAGCGTCGGCAGAAAAGGGTCGGGATAACCCTGTTTTGCTGTAGTGCTTCCTCTTGCTTCTCATCAATATCTTCTAAAATTCTTCTCATCCAAATTGCTTGCTTTGAGGCCAATGTAGCAGAAGCATATTCCACTTCTGTTGAGGATAATGCAACAGTTTCTTGCTTCTTTGATGCCCAAGAACATATGCCGGACCCAAAGGTAAAAGCATAACCCGATGTGCTTCTCATATCATCTAGATTTTCAGCTCAATCACTATCACAAAATCCAAATAATTTCAGCTTTATGTTTACTTCTCTCCTATAAATGATGCCAAAATTTTTGGTACCTTGAATATATCTCAAAACTCTTTTTGCTATCCCAAAATGAAGCTTACTTGGTTGATGCATAAAGCGAGACAACAAACTTGTAGCATACATGATGTCCGACCTTGTAGTAGTGAAATATAATAGACTTCCTATCACGCCCCGAATCCAGCACCGGAATCGGCTACGTAACCGGCCGCACAAATCCTAAGTTTTATCCTAGAGATTATGCAAGGTCTAGGTACACAAGAGTCATTCATTTAAAATCACAGCAATTGTATCAACATGAATTAAAAGTATAACTAAACAATTCTTTTATTCAAATCAAACTACTAATGGTCCACTGATCCATAATAAGTATCAACAACCGAAAAACTGTATAAAACTAACAAACTAAAAGTCGATGTTCCATCTCACGTCCAGCCCAAACCTTGCTACGCATCCTAAGTCTCTAAAAAATCAAAAAGTAAGGGATGAGCTATATACCCTATTAAGGTTTCCATATGATCACATAAATAATAATATATATTTCTGAAAATAGCAAAATACCAGTATATCATGTCATGCAGTCAAATAATCCAAGCCTCATGTATGACAAAATCTTGATAACTTTACATTTTCCTTAATAATCGGTGTCATGGTCCAATCCATTCAATAACCGGTATCGTAGTCCAACCCACTCGATAACTAGTCTCATGATCCAACTCATTCAATAACCAGTATCGTGGTCCAACCGACTCGATACCTGATGCCATGGTCCAACCCATCAATAACCGGTATCATGGTCCAACCCACTCAATAACCAGTGTCATGGTCCAACCCATTCAATAACCGGTATCATGGTCCAACCTACTCGATAACTGATATCACTTTCCTTCAAAACAGGTATATAAAATACATACTATAATAATAATAACAACCACAATGTCCATCATAAAAAATAAACTATGCCATGCAAAATAATACCATGCGTCAAATGTGTATATATATATATGCTCAGATCAAGTCAGGCCACGTAAAATACATGTATAAACAGGTGATCAATACAGAATTCCTTACATTCAAGCGCTAAACCAAAATACTCGGTATCAAAATCATGCCATGTAAAATAATATGTAGAACTGGTGATCATGTCCAGAATCCTTACCATCTTAGAGCCAATCCAAAATACCCGAAGCAGTTTGTATCTGAAGCTCGCTCAACACCTTCCTGCTTAGAAGGTTGTCCCCCTACAGGTACAATAACAATTTTTTATCAAAAATTCTAGGGTAATTATAAATCCAAACCTTTTATCCAAAATCCTTTTACAATCCATCCGTAAATCCTAATCCCATGAATTTTCCAGAATAAGACTTTCGATCTCCCTTCCAATATTTATATGATTTTTTTCTCCTTTCTCTCTCTTCATCTTCTCTCTCCACTTTCTCTCTACTTAGCTTCTCTCTCTTCATATTCTCTCTCCTCTTTCTCTTTTTCCTTTCTTTTTTTTCCTTTTCATTTTTTTTCTTTCTTCCGAACCGTGGCTTCTCCCTTTCTTTCGACTCCCCTGTTCCTTCCCTAATTCAGCCTGAGTCGACCTCCCCACGATTACCAGCGGCCAAGGAAGATGATCACCAGAAAGAGGGGTCGGTAGGCCAGAGGCGGATAGCGGCGACGCGGCCTCCAGTGATCCACGATCCAAACACAAGATCAAACCGAACAAACTAAATCAAAGAAAATCCATATTAAATCCTCCTAAATAATTGAAATAAGGAAAAAATAAACTCACCGGCTGGCGGTGAAGAACTCTCTGTCGCGGAGAGGAAAGATGCATGGAATGCGCAATGGGACGGCGGTGTGGGGGGTTTAAAGAAAAATCATCATCGATCTCCTTATCGCATAGGGGAAGGGGATACCGCGTCGACCGGAGTCCCAGTCCAACCCAACCACGATGTCGGTGGAGTCCCTCTCCTCGACTTTCTCATCACAAGTTTTTCGGTGCTTCCTTCGTTAGATAAGGGGAGAAAACTCCTCCTGATTTAAGTGATTATACATGGCAACACGGTTTGAAGTCCCAAAGTATGATGGGAAGATCAACTTTGGGTTGTGGCAAAAGAGGATCAAGGTAGTCCTGGTGTAGACTGATCTTCACAAAGCACTTCTGGGAAAGGAGAAGTCAGGCAAGAAGGATGAAGAGTGGGCAAAGCTAAATCTCAAGGCCATCAGCACTATTCAGTTATGTTTAACTGACAATGTGATGTATAATGTCGCAGATGCAGAGACTACTATAGACTTGTGAAAGAAACTTGAAGAACTCTACATGTCGAAGTCCCTTACCAACAAGTTGTATGTGAAAAAGCAACTTTATAGTCTGCGAATGTCTGAAGGGGGTAATTTGTTAGAGCATATGAATGTGTTCAACAAGTTGATTTCTCAACTACGCAGTATGGACACGAAAGTGGATGAAGAGGATTAGGCTCTTCTCTTATTGTTTTCATTGCCGAAGTCCTATGATCACCTGGTGACGACAATCCTCTATGGCAAGGATACGTTGAAGATGGAAGAAATCAAGATCACTTTGTTGTCAAATAAGACAAGGAGTAAGACCAGCCCCAGCATCAGTGAAGGTTTGCTAGTGAAGGATAGTGATCAAGATAGAGGATGCTCTAAAGAGAGAGGCAAGAAGAAGTACAAGTTCAAGTCCAAATCAAGGGGCCGAAACAACAAGTACCATATTTGCAAGGAAGAGGGTCATTGCAAAGCAAATTGCCCAAAGAAGAATAAACATAAGGGAAAGTAGCAAGAACCAGAAGAAATAGCGATGGCTTCAGAGTCTGAAGCAAAGGGAGATGTACTCCATGTCTCCTCAGGTATAGATTCTTTGATTCATGGATTCTTGATTATGCATGTTCTTATCATATGTGTCCGCACAGGAAGTGGTTTGACACCTACACAGCATGTAATGGTGGTCGTGTTCTCATGGGGAACAACTCTGAGTGCAGAACAGTGGGGATAGGAAACATCAAAATTAAGATGTTTGATGGTGCTGTGAGGATTTTGACAGAGGTCAGGCATGTGCCTGATTTGAGGAAGAGTTTGATCTCCCTAGGTACATTGGAGGCAAGTGGTTGTTCGTATACAGGAGCAGGTGAAATTCTGAAAGTAAATAAAGGTATTTTAGTGGTCATAAAGGGAGAGCGAATTGGGTCCCTATACAAACTGGTGGGAAAAATAGTAACAGGTGATGCAGTAGTCTCTACTTCATCTGATGAGGATGTTACTCTGATGTGGCATGCTAGACTTGGCCATATGAGTGAGAGGGGACTGTAGGAGTTGCATAAGAGGAGTCTACTCAAAGGAGTAAGGTCTTGCAAGATAGATTTTTGTGAGACATGTGTCCTTGGCAAACAATGCAGGGTCAAGTTTATTACTTCCAGCAACAAAAACAAGCAAATTCTTGAATATGTGCACTCAGATGTGTGAGGGCCAGCCCCAGTGACATCACTTGGTGGATCTAGGTACTTTGTAACTTTTATTGACCACTTCTCAAGAAAGGTCTGGGTGTTTTTTCTGAAGTACAAGTCAGAAGTATTTGAGAAGTTCAGAAATTAGAAAGCAACTATGGAGAAATAGACAGGTAAGAAGCTCAAGTATCTCAGAACAGACAATGGTGGTGAGTTCACCTCTAAGGAGTTTGAGGGTATCACAAGACATTTCAGTATCCCAGGTACACCCCAACAAAATGGGGTAGCTGAAAGGATAAACATAACACTCTTGGAGAGAGCTAGATGCATGAGGCTGTTTGACAACCTCCAGAAGCAGTTCTGGGCTAAGGCAGTAAGCACTGCATGCTACTTGGTGAATCAGTCTCTCTGAACATCACTTGAACTCAAAATACCACAGGAGGTCTGGATAGGTAAACCAGCAAATTATTCTGACATTCACATATTTGGTTGTCCTATATATGTTCTTTTACAGGAGCAAGAAAGAACCAAATTAGATGCAAAGTCTGTGAAGTATATTTATCTGGGAAAGAATGATGGTATAAAGGGTTACAAGTTGTGGAATCCAACTACACAGAAGTGGAGCTAAAGCGTGATGTAATCTTTGATGAAGCTTCTATGTTGAAGAGAACTCAACAGGCAGTCCAAGATGATGAGAAGAGTCCAAGTCCTTCAGTTCAAGTGGAATTGGAGGCAGGCAGTGATAACAAAGATCATAGTGATACTTCTAGTCAGGAGGATGCAGAGGAGGTACAATCCAGAAAGATGGAGCACTATTTTATTGCAAAAGGAAGGACTAGAAGAGAGGTGCAAGTTCCACCCAGGCTGAGGGACACAGTAGCTTATGCTTTTCTTGTGATAACTTCTGATCCAGGTTCCTACCAAGAGGCGATGGAAAGTAAAGACAGCTCTAAATGGCTAGTTGCTATGGAAGAGGAGATGGAATCTCTTCATAGGAACAAGACTTGGGACTTGGTGACACTTTCCAAAGGCAAAAAGGTAATTGGTTGCAAGTGGGTGTACCGAAAAAAGGAAGCATCATCAGAAGGGGAACAGTGCAAGTACAAGGCTAGACTTATGGCAAAAGGCTATGCTCAGAGAAAGGGAGTAGACTTTGATGAGATTTTTTCATCAATGATGAAACATTGCTCAATTAGAGTCTTACTTGCGATGGTGGCTATGTGGGATTTAGAATTGGAGCAAATGGATGTCAAGACTGCTTTTCTACATGGCAATCTTGAAGAGGAAATCTTTAGGTTGCAACATGATGGTTTTGTGAAGCCTGACAATGAGAAAAAGGTGTGCAAGTTGAAGAGATCCTTATATGGCTTAAAGCAAGCTCCAAGATAGTGGTACAAGAGGTTTGACACCTTTATTGTGACACATGGCTACAGAAGAAGCAAGTATGATAGTTGTGTCTACTTTCGGTTTCTTGCAGATGGTTCCATTGTAATACTTATGCTCTATGTAGATGATATGCTCATAGCTTGCAGGTTAACTCAGGAGAAAAAGAAACTGAAGCAGGAGCTCAATTCTGAGTTTGAAATGAAAGACCTAGGTGAAGCTAAGAAGATCTAGGCATGGAGATCCAGCGTGATCGGAAAGAAGGCAAGTTATGGCTGACCTAGAAGAAATACATTGAAAGAGTGTTAGAAAAATTCAGCATGACAGATGCAAAGACAGTAAGTACTCCTATGGCACAACACTTCAAGTTAACATTGCAGCAATATCCAAAGACAGAAAAAGAACATCAAGAGATGCTCAAGGTACCGTATGCAAGTGCGGTGAGATGTTTGATATATGCCATGGTCTACACAAGACCTGACCTGTCTCAGGCAGTGAGTGTGATCAGTAGGTACATGTCAAATCCAGGAAAACAACATTGGGATGCAGTGAAGTGGATTTTGAGATACCTGAAGGGTACATCAGACATTGGTTTATTATTTCAGAGAGACTTTAGTGTGGATGTTCTTGAAGGGTATGTGTATTCTGACTATGCAGGTGACCTTGACAGAAGAAGATCTACTTCTAGATACATCTTTGTTCTAGGTGGAGGTCCGATCAGTTGGAAAGCTATACTGCAGAATGTTGTAGCATTATCTACTACCGAAGAAGAATACATAGCTGCAGTTGAGGTGGCAAAGGAGGTAGTGTGGTTAAAAGGTCTGGTGCACGAGCTTGGGATCACTCAGAAAAGTGTCCAGTTGCATTGTGATAGCCAGAGTGCTATATGTCTTGCAAAGGATCCAGTATATCATGCAAGGACAAAGCATATTAATGTCTGGTATCACAAGCTCAGGGAGTTCGTGGCAGGTGACTACATAAAGCTCATCAAACTATCAACAGATGATAATATAGCAGACATGTTGACCAAGCCATTGCCAGCAGCCAAGTTCAATCATTGTCTTGACTTGGCCAATGTTCGTGCAAACTAGTAGAAGTGAAAGTCCTAGGGAGAGGGGGTGTTGCTGAAGACCAAGGAAATCAAAACTGTAAGTGGAGAGTCAATGGAGAGTCTCCCGGCGTTGACCATGTCAAAGGTGGAGATTGTTACCGTGAAAAATGGGGGGAAGACATTTTGACCCAGTCAAACCGGGGTCCTCTCTCTCTCCATATCCGGTGCGAAGACGTAAGCCCCCCCTCACGCGGTTTCTATTTCTGCATGTGGGGGTTTCCCTTTTTTGTTCCGCATTTTTTTTGGTTGTAATGTATGTGCTGTGCGAGAACTGCAGGAGTATGGCGCTCGTCATAAACTAGAGTGCAGGAAGAGAAACTTGGAGTCCTAGTATTTTCTCTGAGATCGATCGGAATGGTGTAAGGTCGGTTCTCCGTTATATTCTTCTCTACATAGTGATTTTCTTCGGTGCTCTCCCGTGGACGTAGGAGATTTACCTTTGAACCACATAAATTTTAGTGTTCTTGTGTTTATGCTTGTTTGTGCTGTGTGATTGCCTCGGTTATCTATTCTTCTTGCGATATATATATATATATATATATATATATATATATATATATATATATATATATATATATATATATATATATATATATATATATATATATATAATTTTTTGTTGAGATCATAGCTGCCAAAACAATACTTCCTTCCATGAATTATGCTGCAAACACGGGAAAGGAAATCTCAATTTCTTGAAAGATGAGTATGCAATGGGTGAAAAAATTTGTATTGTTGTCAATATGTATTCATAAAACACTTGGTTCATGACTCTCCTGGATCTATTATTGTCAACTGTGCATATTATAACTATGAATGGTGATGATTTTTTGATACTTGCCATTCAAAAGTTGGATCTTCTCTTACATTCATGTAATTCTATTTCTCATTTCTGTGGAAAATATAGGACATTGATTTTGAAAATGGATTCTCTCAAAGGCATTGGACAGGTAAGCGCTATCCATATTAATTTGGCTGGTTTGATCTTGGACTTTAGGTGCTTTATATGAGTCCATTTTTAGGTAGCTACAGTGCATGTTCTATTTTGTAAAATTAGAAAAAATAGCGAACTATTATGGAAGGTATGCAAGGTATGTTGATGTCACGAAGGATTTAGACTTGGATTACCAGCAACTAGTTTAGGTGAAAGTAAGGACTATTTCTTTACATAAATATAAAATCGGCTTTGTTGAAACCTTCCTATATTGCCCTAGATGAATGGAATGATTACTATGTTTAGTACTAGTAGTGTTTCTTTATTTTACTTCATTAGTTTATTGGAACTTTTCTTATATCCTCTATTCTTAATAGATTTGTTATTTAGCTTCTCATGCTTACAATTTTTTGGCTAGACATTTAATTTTAGCAAAACTATTTTTCGTACATCTTCTGTTAACAGGTTATGAAGTAAGTCGTAATTTTGGGTTTGTCCAGTTATAATTAATGTAAAATAAATTTTTGACATGGATATTGTTGGTTTGTTGTTAGGTTATTAGCTATTTTAAGCTTTGTGACGTGATGCTTTATACAATTAAAGCTGTTGAAACTAAATCATTTCATTCATCATTTCGTTCTTTATCACTTTAACTTCTAATGCCTGCCACAAGTGAAAAGCCTTATCACATTTTATTTCTATGTATGATTCAATTACCATGCATCCTTCTAAGCTTTAAAAATTGCGCAGATGTATTTCTTTCATTACAAATTTTTTTTGGTATGATGAGACTTCTTCTTCTAAAATCAGTGTAATGATACTAGTAAAATATAATTTCATGGATTATGATGATTGTCGGAGCATTGTGTTAGTTTTTGATGTCATTATAGCCTTCACCTTTCCTTGCTTCTTTGTTGACAAGAAACATTTGGTAATGCAAAATATCAATTCTCAGGTTTCTTTTTTGTCACAAATTAGGAACATAATATCAATTCCGAGTTAGGTAATATGTTGAATATATTAGGTGTTGGTTTGTTAATTCTCCGTTAAATGCAAGTTGAGAGGCTTGTTTATATGCATTAAATGGGGTTTAGTGCATTAGATGTGTTTTTGTCATTGAAATTCTGGGTTTGGTGGAGCAATATGATATTGCTATAACACTTTATGTAAAGTTGATGTTATGTTATCACATTATAAATCATTTTACTTATTTTGTTCAACGTATGCTTGTTATGTTAATTTATTTATTTTTAATAACTTCGTATAGAGTAAACGTGCTATTCTTACTTTACATGCCACATATGGATGATTTATAGATGGATTGTTCTTGGGATCCAGTAAACATGTCATTCTACTTCTTTGACTTCGTAAGAGACATATTACATGTATGGCAATGATGATGGGCTGCCTATTGATTGAACATTGCTGGGAGGTAGGAGTGGATTACACATTTGTTGTTTTGCTCTTGTTGCCGTGATGCTAAAGTAACATTAGCTTCGCTGTCCCGAGCCATATTTTGTAAATATATATTTGTACTAGTAGTTATGATAGTTGTTATATGCTATGCTTATGTTGTTGGCAACCCTTAATGTTCCAACCTTCGAGGATATTGACCTCTCGTATGGACAGTGATACGAAACTGGTATTTTGATCAAATGCCTGTATTTCTATTTTTCATCTTCTAACCAAGACTGTTATGTTGCCATATCAATTTTCAAGTTATTTTTATTTATTGTTATAATGAACTTTTATTATACATGTTTGGAATTTGATATATCTAAATTCATGTTATTTATGAATATTGAAGATTTTGTATTACTGACAATGTTTTATTATTAGGCAAATATTTTTCTTTTGTTACAAGAGCTATAATGTATCAAAATGGTCCGGAGAGTAGTTTGCTCAACTATACTACTACAAGTTGGAACTAATGATTAAGGACTGAAGTGCAACACGTGAAATATATTACAATTTTTAAGTCAATTTTAACAATTTTTTTCTTTTGGAAACTCAGTTTCATTGTTATATTGTCTGGGCATATATGTTCTCTTCTTATTCTTATAATAGGTATTCATCTTGTATGGATTTCTGATGATAATTCAGATTAATAATAAAATATTTATTCTTCTTTTATTTTACATGTTTGGCTCGTCTCCACAATCATATTTCACTTATATTGTATATTATCTGAATTGATTATCAATCCTTTTTATGCAATATAATTTGAAATATCAAGAATGAAATATTTCTTGTAATAGAAATTTTTCTAATTCATGTATTTCTTGTATATGCAATAAACCTTTACTTTAACAATGTCGACCACAAAATAATAATGATATAATCCATTTTTTTCTTGATAACATGTTATACATAACACATTAACATAATTTTAATAGATCATAATAATATATTAATTAGTATAAAATATTTTATTTAGGTAATTATAAAATCAAAAAATATTTGATAATTTATTTTATCTTATCCTTTGATCAGGGGTATTATTGAAATTTTCAAAAAAAAATTCATCTATTCTTGATGGAATACAAGCTTATTCCTAATAGAATACATGCTTATTCCCATATCATCCAAATATCATTTGGAATAACACTGCATTAATTGTACTGGAATAAAATGGAATACCAGATTTCAAACCAAACAGAAATCTGGAATAACAGAAAGAATAAGCTATTCCTGTAAAATTCGTATTCCCATTTGTGGAATGACTTTTTGCCTTCCAAACACTACCTTTAAACTCAATCAATCAACTATAAGTAATGCCCACCAGGAAAGCTTTGACCCATCTTTGGGATCCAGCTCTAGATGTGCAGCTTGGGCTTGTAATCAAGTCCAGGGCCAGGTCAAACCAAACCCAACTTCATGACCAACCAAATCTAACCAATTCCAGCCCCACCAAGGTGAGTCATGACACCAGCCCGACTATACCTGTCTTCAAAATTTTAAACCCAGAAAAGGTTTTGAGTTGAGTCAGATTAGATTACGGTAGATAGAATGGTAAAACATGGACCGTAATTTTGCGAGTCATTTGTGTCATGTTTGAGTTGGAATTGGAATGAACGTTAGGCCATTGAAAATAACTTTTCAAATGATGTTGATGTTATATGGAAGGACTGGTATCAAGATGCCGTTGTGGCTCTATACAACGAGGCCCATGCCACAAACCGAGTGCTCGCATGTTAGACGGTGAATTCAAATGCCCGTTCGGTTAACAGTGGATGAAGACTTGTGACCAAAGTACTGTTGGGCCTGTTCAACATCAGGGCCACCGAACTCAACTGAAGTTGTCACAATGTTAGACATTGCTTCTAGTGCATATAAACGAGAAGAAACTAGAAAGCAGGATGTAGATTTTACAACTTCTCCTAAAAAATACTTTCTTTTGATTTCTTGTGAAAGTATTTTTTTTAATATAGTATTAAATATTTTTTCAGAACAAAAGCATTTTTTAAGTACTACCAAACATGGAAAGATTAGCTTCCATTGAGGTTCCTCTCCTTAAGAAATCTCATCGTACCTGCCCTGAATCACTTCTAAGCCCGGATTGGAATCTCCAGCCTTCCTTCGTGGAGAAAGTGAGAACAGAGAAGAAAGCAAAATGAAGATCGAATCACTGGTCATTTCAAACTGGAAGCACCCTGTCTAAAATGCTTTAGATTTCAAAGTTTTTCAAATAAAACTCAGCCTTCATCAAAGTTTATCAGGGACATAAGTATGCATTCTCAAATCTAAATAAAGACTCGTTTGGCATATTCTAATAGAATTTAGGATTTAAAACTAAAATCCGTTTAAATTTTATTTGAATTTAAAATTTATCCCTCCCAAACTTATTACCTAAATCTGATTTTATATATATATATATTTTATTTTTTTATTAAATATATTTATAATAGAGATAATTGAACTTCAAATGCTTGGATAGTCTAACCACTACCTTATCCTATTTATAAAAAGATTAATAATAAATTTATAACATTTATACTCTTATACATGAATTCCAAAAATAAAAGAAAGATGGAAAAAATTAAAAAGTAAGACATTTTTGTACATGGATAGATCCTTTTCTTTTCTTTTCTTTTCTAAGCTTTTCGCTTCACTTCCATGAGGGTCAAGAATATGGATTATCGTGCGAGTTGGTCCGCCCAGGCTTCGAGAGCTTAATCTTAATAAAAGCATGATATTTTGTACGTTTAAAAATATTATGATAATATGAATATATAGACGGGGCTCGGGTATCCAACGAGTATAGCAATTTTACCTGGGATAGGATTGGACTTTTCGGTTAATTTAGTAAGGTCAGGACTGTAAAATTTTAAACGGATTCGGACATGGATAGGCCAAATTTTGCGGTACCCTGATGTTGCCATCCCTGACGCCACCAAACATGAAATGAGATAAATAAATCTACCAGGACCATGAACTGCTAAACTTCAAGACTCGAATACATTCCAAAAGTCGAGCAGCTTAAACACACGAAACAAAAACGACAGGAACGCAAACAACTGAGTCGAAATAATATCCAGAATGTACCACACCAAAAAAAAATAAAAAAATCCAGAAAACACCAGCCATCAGCCAAACAAACAAGCTCAACGATATCGGCGAAGGGACAGTGTCTGGTTCCTCTTCCAGGTCGCCCTGCGAGATGGCCTGGCCTTGTGATACGGGTGACCTTTGCCACGGAGGCCGCGGTATTTCTTGCCAGCAGAAGTCAGTCCACGAAGCTCCCGATGTTTGTGGACACCCTTGCAGATCCAGTTGATCCTTGGATCATTGCGAATTGCATTGTGAGCCGCATCAACGAGGATAACCTCATAGTATTTGTACGTTGAATCCTACAGGAAATAAAGATAAAATGATGAAAATGCATAAGAATAATGCAAGCAGACATTGGAATGCATAACCACTAAAAGTTTATAAACATATATACACACACACACACACACTCCCAGCAATAAATCTTGCAACAGAAATAAGCCATCAAACCTCATTGATCCAGTACGAGTTGAGCACTCTCAGACCTCCCAACTTCCGACCAGCTCTCTCCTCAGCAACCGACCTCTTGTTTCTTTGGAACTTCAGTTGGGTGATACCCTGATTCTTGGGCTTCCCATAAACAATACCCTTAGGAACAGGCCTCTTCCTGCCACCGCGTCTAACACGAATACGATAGATCACATAACCCTGCATGTAAAGGAATGAAACAATTAAACCAAAAATCAATGAGACCTTAAAATGCAGCCATCTACCAGACATTTTGTACAAAGAAGAAAGGGGAAAGAAGTATACTGCAGGAAGAAGAAAGGGGAAACTGCTACCACAGGCAACAAGATATAGAGAGTCTTAAGTGTTAGTGTCCCACATTCATTCATGTTGAAACCAAGCAGCTAGACATCAAAACCAGAACCAGAAGTATTACAATCAAATACATTTCTTGTCTATCTATATGTCTCCCACTTTTTTAAGAAATTGTGTCTACAACTTCTATCTTATATATTTATCTTGTTTGACTTGACCAACATGCAGTTTAAACTGACAGATGCTTGGTGCTATCCAGAGCTGCCACGTGTGCACAAAACATCAAAAAAAACTCACATCTTCCCGCATTGTACTCTTCCACCAACATACTGGCACGAGGCAGTAAAAAACATTCTCTCCTGTTCAAGTAATAAAAATTATACCGCTCATTTTGAACCAATAAATGAATGGCATCTTCCATGGGCCATTTTCGCATGCATCTATGTGGTTCCATAGATGATTTTACCCCACTACTCCATGATAGTATTTCACAAAATTATGCTCATGTAATGAATGATTTCGGTTATTATCCATAAAACACAGAATATCACATGCCTCTCCCTTCCCAATCCCTCTGTCTTCCACCTTTGATTCCTCTCTTGGTTGATGGCACCATCCTTGTGCCCTGATTGCTCAACATTGCCAATGCTTCCATGGCCCGTCCAAGTGGCCACCACCCTCATCTTCGATGCCGCTAACAGCATCCTTGACAATGGCCAGTGGTTCCCTATCCTTGTCACAACCTATGCTTACCTCATCATGCATCGCCACCACCTTCTCCTTGATGAGGTCACTGCCACCATCTGCAGCAAAGTTCATGACCTCAAATACATAGGCACCGGCATTGCCCACCTCCCTCCACACCTCTAGTTCGAAATTGACCACTCCCTCAAGCACACCATCAGCACCTCCAACTTCACTGGGATCAAGATGCAATAGGCCAAGTAGGCCTTCAACCAAGGCACTTCTTGCTCCAATGTACCACCAAAGTGGTTCCTTACCACGGCATTACAGCCACTCCTGACGGTCACCATCAAGGAGGTAGGTTCGACGGGCCACAAGGTCTCCAGCAATGTCAAACAAGCATGTCATTAGGTAGTGCCATTTGTGGGAGAGAGAGGAACCAGAGATGATTCAGTCAAAACACCTCTTTTCAAGTGATGTAGAAAAGCAGCAAAGGGTGCATTGAGTATTCAATCTATTTGGATAGTAAAGACAAATAAATGATGAATATGTAGTTTTAATGGGACATGGAGAGACACAATGGACTTGTGCTCGTATGTGAACAAAGGTTGAATGAATTCAGAAAGTGGCCAAACCTGTTGAATGTCCAACTTTGTTATGTAATTTTCTCTTTCTTTTACAACCTAGCAGTTAACCAGATATTAACTTTTTCAAGTTTTCTACCATAATCATGCTTCCTATCACACAGCTCATTTCTTCATTGGTAGGATTATTTTCAAATTTGATCAAATTAGAAAACAGAACTGCTCTTCACAAAATTCTCGAATTAAATCCAATGGAGAAGGTGCCCCAAAACCCAATTTGAATTGAATAGAACTCATGTGGACTGCCAACCAAAATTTACTCCATGATAGGTCTCCTATGGAAACATGCAATTAGTGAATTAACAAATTTCGTTCTTGGATTTTTAATGGACAGGAGTTTCTGTGCATTTTAATTTTGTCATTGCAAGGTTATTCATAATTTTTCAATGTATAACAACAAGGACTACAGGCAAAAAAGGGAGGGAAATCACAACCAAAGCGAACAAATATTATAATATTCAAAAATTACCTGTGACTGAAAGCACAGCAACAATGTGTTACAAATGAAAGTAAAAACTATCATCACAATATAATTGTAAAATCAATATATTATCATCTTGGCTTCAATTAATATACTGAGCAGCATGATAAACGACATTTAAGTGGATTATCAAAAGCTCACAACATGTCTACCTCACTGCACCTAATAAATCTTTTCTTCATATCCTTTCTCTTTTCTCGTTGCACTCTCTGATTCAATCACCATGACCAGTACCTTAACTTGTTCCATAAAAGAAAAGCATCATTGACATGTGCATTTAATAAATGCTATTTTCTGATGGGAAAATGATGATATAAGAACACATTCTTTTCAAACAACAAGTAGACATAAGATAAAAAGTAGAAATAACATATTATCTCATGCTTTCAATCTAGTCTTTCAGCAGGAACAACAGACCCAGAAACAAAGAGAAGAGTAATAAGCATTTCTAACAGGTTAAGAATACATTCTTCTTATCAGCTGACACATCATGCAAGACAGCTACAAAATCCAACAGACCATTCCTTTGGGTAAAAAAAAAGGAAAAGTAAAAAAGGAGGGATAATACAATAGAGAAATCCATTATCTCAACCGCTTCCGACCAAAGTGAAAGTTTTCAGATTGACAGGTAAATGCTAAGGTAAGAAAAAAATATCGCCCTACTCCGATCAATTCAGAAGGACAACAATGCTACGGGTAGTACAGATCTGTTGTATAGGAGAAATCCAACAAGGGTAGCATAAATCATCGACATCTAACAGCCAACATACCTGCTTCGCCTTGTAACCAAGGCGTCGGGCCTTGTCGGGGCGCGTCGGCCTGGTGACGCGGACGATGGCGGGGAGCTGGCGGTACTCCCAGCACCTCACCCTTTGCAGGAACCGCATAACGTCCGATTGCTTCTTTCTCCATAACTCCGACACGTACCTGTAAGCCCCTGGAATCCCACCAAACAACTTATGCAAAGGGAAAAAGGATAAATCTAAAGAAGAATCAATCCGGAACTCTGGATATGGATAGCCATAATGAAGCAATGAGCAAGGATTTTAGGAGATCAAGTGAGAAATCTAAAACCCTAGATCGAGATGCAAGGGAATCGGCGAAGAACCGGTCATTCTATTGAGAACAGGAGGCTCACCCATGGCTCCGAAGAAGCTCTCCGAGGCGTCCTGGTGTTAGGGTTATGCTCGGGGCGGAGGCGGCAATTGGCAGGAGGAGACGAGCTTATAAGGCACAAGCGAGAGGTTCGAAACAAAAAATCAGGACCATCGAATTGCCTAGGTGCAATCCGACCCGTTTGTTTATCGCGTAAGCACCGGCTCAGTTTAACGTTCTTGCTTTAGATCTCGTGACAGTTTGATGACCCTCGCACGCTCACGAACTATTAATCAAAGCCGTCCATGGCATTCTATGGTGACAATGACAGTTCTATTTGCTGGGCTAGAACTCGGCCTGTTTAAGGCCCACCGATGATAAGCGTGCTCCATCCGTAATCATTACAAACCTCAACCCTAAGCTCATTGACTTTATTGACTTTAGGTGCGGCAATATGATCGGGTAAAGTCCAGGTTGGATAATTGTCGGGACTAGTTTACGTCTGATCAAATATTTATCAACCTAAATCTAACCTATTTATTAAATATATTAAAAATTTAAAATCAACAATAAATTAACTTGTAATAAAATAGGACCCGTTTAAAAAGATTTGTTGAAAGATGTTATTTGGATTTATTGGTTTTATATATAAGTGCTTAAGATGGGCCTCACCTATAAAAGCTTGTCAAAAGGTAATTAATTGGTCATATTTAAGTATTAGAGATCTCTCCTGATGCATAACCAATGTGAGAATAAATATATACCTCTGGTGGCATTTTTACCAAGCCAAGGATCTAAATCATATCACAAATATTCTGAACGGCTCATGGGTAGCAACAAAAGGACCCATTTTGATATGTCTCCTGGATTATGTGTGCTATAAATTAAATATACTTTGTATTATTTATAATAATTTAAGGTTTCATTCAAAAAAAATCAGTTTGAAGATATTAATTACTTATGGTTCCTTGACCTTGGATATGTACTTGGCTATACAAGTTTTTGCTTGCTTTTTTTTTTTTTTAAGTTCTAACATCCTTGTTAAGCTAAAAATCTAAATCTAATTTCAAATATCATAAATCTAAATCACAAATATCATGATAGGCCCTTAATCATCCAGATAATTTTTTATGGTAGTATCCCCAGGTTCACATATGTCACATATTAGCCCACTTTGATATCATTTGTAACAATCCAAAATTTCATCTAAAAAAATTAGCTAGAAAATATTATTTAGATTCATTTATCCTTTATATATATCCAAGATCTAATTAATGCATAGCTAGTGTTGGCGTAGAGTCCCTGTTCCAGCCGGTCGGAGCAACTGGATCGCATGACCACTTCCTGGTTCACCTGCAAAACAAATCCCTTGCCGGAGTTACTCCGACAGGGGACACTCCGATGCCTAAGTCAGAGACGGGCTCCAGCCACAAAATGGGAAAGACTTTGGAGAAGCAGAAGGAAAAGACTGAGATTTTTAGAGTATATTGTGCCTCTTACCTCGAGCATTCCCTCTTACCGTTATTTATAGGGGGCCGTCCAGCCTGCGGTTCCGTTCTTCTTTCAGCGATTACGACGGGAAGTTAATTCCTTCCCCATGATCCGTAGTCGTGGGTTGTCATCGAACGGTTCTGACCAGACCGGAGGCATTGCAGTTGGAGTTATGCATCATGATTGTGTCCTGGAGATAGTTGATAGTACCGTTGGTTACCGTTGCTTAGCGTGCTTTGTAGTGATTTGAGACAGATCGTGGATCCATCTTCAAACTTCTTCCTTTTAGGGAGATTCCCGTAATCAGATCGGGAAAGTCTTCGTCCTCGGATCTTCTCGAGACAGATCGGAGATCCTGTCTTCGGCATAGATCGAGGACTTGATCTTTGTCGAAGGTCGGAGATCGTGTATTCAGCATGAATCGAAGAGCGTGTCTTCGGAGGTTGGTGAGGGTCTTGTCTTTATGAGCCGAAGGACTTGGTCTTCGGCGAAGGCTGAAGACGAGATCCGAAGGCCTTGCCTTCGGGTGCCGTAGACCTGTGAAGAGCTTTAGCTTGCCCATTGGTTGCCTGGTTTTTCCCGAATATCTGAGTCCGAAGATGATGGTTCGGAAGAAAGGTCTTCGGCCGGCAGAACCGGTGGTCGGCTCGTATTTGGACCGAGATATCCCAACAGTTGCCCCCCTACTCTCAGTTTTTGAAGCAAAAATTTGCCTCGAAGAATGAGAGTATTAATGGTTTGTTGTTTTCCTTCTGGGAGATGGTGTAGTGGATGATCGTGAGATCTCTTATTGGACTATCCATCATGACTGCTAGTTGATTTAAGAGTCAGGTGGTGGATAGCTGTCATTTCCTGATTGAGTGAAGAGAAAAGAGTGGGCAGCCCTGGGACCATCCCTTCTTTTTCCGTTGCGTGACAGTTCAGCCAATCTTTTGGTTGGAATTTGGGTGGTTGTCGTGGTTCCTTCCTGCCTATTGGATGATGAACGAGCTTCATCCTGGCCGTAGATCCAAATGGGTTATACCCTTTGGATTATTCTTTGTCAAATCAGCTTGGTAGGGTTTTAGAGCCTTTTGGTCTCTTTTTTGGGAAAGAGAGAAGGTCCGGTTGAGGAAGCTTCTTCAACTTCATTCTTTCGCTCAGCCTTTCCTATTCTTTGACTATCGATCTCTTCTGCAGGCAGAACCTTTCTTCTGCAGGCAGAACCTTCCTTCTGCCTTTTTGCTCCCTGCAACATGTATGGTTCTCGCTATATTCCCTTTGCTCTGAGAACTGTTTGGCTCACAACTTCATATTGTCGATGTAGTTGGTCTATGACATCACCTTTATGGAGGAGGGCCTGGAAAATGTCGATAGCCTCATCCATGGCCTCGAGGACGATCTCCATACTGCTAGGGCCGAAAAAGAAGTGGCCGAAGAACTGAAGCAATCCATGGAGAACCAACTCGTTCACATGGATGCTGAGGTTCGTGGATTGGGGGGAGAGCTGAAAAGTGCCCAGTTGACAATCGCGAAGCAAGGAGCAGGGTTGAGGAAGAGCAAAAAATGAGTCGAGTCCTTGGAACAATCTGCCAAGGAGGATCAAGAAAGAATGGAGAGTCTGACCAAGGTGGGTGAGGAGGCTATCAGGAGGGCTGAGGAGGCAGTCCTGGAGTCTAAGGTGGCTAAGAGAGAGTCCATGGCTTTGAAGAAGCTGGCAAGTGATGCTATAGCAGATTTCAGGAAGTCCTCACAGTTCCAGGAGGAGATGAGTGAGGCAATCTTATATGGCTATCAGCATGGCTTCAACGACGGACTCGCCAAGGTCAAAGGAGCCTTTCCACACCTTGATCTTTCTGGCGTCCCCACTTTCGACATAGTTGAAGAAGAAGAGGGGGAGGAGGAGGCCGAGGCCATAGAAGAGGCTGAAGAGATGTCGAGCCCGAGGGAGGAGATTCTGACCGTAGCCGGAGATGCGGGCGTAATTTTGGCATAGGCCGAAGAGGCCGAAAAAGTCGAAGAGATGCCATGCTCGGGAGAGGAGGCTCCCACCTTAGCCGAGGGTTGGATATGGTTCCAACTCTAATCCCGACCCAGGACGGGGCTCAAGTTGAGGAGGAAGTCCAAACTGAAGGTTCTCCAGTCCCAGCCCAAGTCGATGAAATCCTTTCTGCACAGATTGACAGACTGCTTCAATCCTGCGGTGTTGGGTCTCCTTCAACTGGTGTTGAGTGATCTAAGTAGATTTAGGCATTGCTTTTTCCTTTATACATTTCTCCGAAATGTAATTGACAACCTCTTGAATGACAACTTTTTGAACTACAAAGTAGCTTTCTCTTATGTCGTATTTTCGGATATAACTTGAATAAGGTCATCGGCTTAGTCTGTGGTTCGAGCTTCACTACTCTCTCTTCTATTCAGTCGAACGGCTGAGGCCGAAGGTTGTTTAGTTGGTGATTGACGAAGACGAACTCTGGAGCAAGTCAGGATGTCGTTGCTGAGACCATCTACGATCAACCAGGCTGATGTCACCTTCTTTTCATAATTAAATCGTCCATCAAAGGATAGACATTATAGATAGGTGTCATTTTCCTGTTGACCGATGATTAAGGAACCTTGATCGTGATTCTCGTTGCTCGTGATAAGTGTGTCGATATTCGAACGGTCACGTTTTCTTGCACCTTATGTATCACCAAATCTCTCTTTTCTGAAAAGGAGCCATTAATGATGTTGCCGCATGATAGGGATTCCTCCGAATTCAAAATGCCGGCAATTGCCATCCCAAGAATAGCTCTCAAGCGATCTTCTGGGGTCTCGAAGCGTCGCTCGGACACGTGGCGCTCTTTGGTGCTGCTGGGAACGGACGTGGAGCATGTTTTCCTGTGGCCAGTCATGGGTACAAGGTCCTTATAAATGGGACATTGTCCTCTTCTCCCATGTCTCCTTTGTGATTTGTCGCATTATAGTATGTCGAGAGTGTAGACTTCTCAGACCACTTGTGATCTACAAAGAAGAGGTGAAATCGGCTGGGCCGTCTCAGGAGTGTTTGTTGTCAACAAGAAGGACGACATAGATCCGTTCAAGTACGTTTTCGGATTTACTATAGGGTAAGGCGTCTACGCCGTTTCTGTGCATTTCTGTCATGATCAAGGTAGGCTGTTCAGGCCCGCCGCGGCGCGTCTTCGGATTTACCGTAGGGTAGGCTGTGAAAACCATCCATGCGCATTCTTAAGGTAGGCTGGTTAGGCCCTTCCTGGCGCGCCAATCTGTTGGCGTAGAGTCCCTGTTCCGGTCGATCGGAGCTACTGGATTGTAGAACCGCTCCCTGGTTCACCTGCAAAATAAATCCCTTGCCGGAATTGCTCTAACGGGGGACATTCCGATGCCTAAGTCAGAGACGGGCTCTAGCCACAGAATGGGGAAGGCTTTGGAGAAGCAGAGGGAAAAGATTGAGATTTTTGGAGTATATTGTGTCTCTTACCTCAAGCATTCCCTCTTACCATTATTTATAGGGGGCCGTCTAGCCTGCGGTTCCGTTCTTCTTTCAGCGGTTACGGCGGGGAGTTAATTCCTTCTCCATGATCCGCAGTCGTGGGTTGTCGTCGAACGGTTCTGGCCAGACTGGAGGCGTTGCAGCTGGAGTTACGTACCATGATTGTGTCCTGGAGATAGTTGATAGTAACCATTGGTTACCGTTGCTTATCGTGCTTTGTAGTGATTTGAGACAGATCGTGGATCCATCTTCAAACTTCCCCCTTTTAGGGAGATTCCCGTAATCAGATCGGGAAAGTCTTCGTCGTCGAATCTTCTCGAGATAGATCGGAGATCCTGTCTTCGGCATAGATCGAGGACTTGGTCTTTGTCGAAGGCTGGAGATCGTGTCTTCGACATGAATCGAAGAGCGTGTCTTCGGAGGTTGGTGAGGGTCTTGTCTTTATAAGCCGAAGGACTTGGTCTTCGACGAAGGCTAAAGACGAGATCCGAAGGCCTCACCTTCGGGTGCCGTAGACTCGCGAAGAGCTTTAGCTTGCCCATTGGTTGCCTGGTTTTTTTCGAATATCTGAGTCCGAAAACGGTGGTTCAGAAGAAAGGTCTTCGACCAGCTGAACCAGTGGTCAGCTCATACTTTGACCGAGATATTCCAACAGCTAGTATAAAATTAAAGGCATCAAAGTGATGATTTGTACCACTCCTTCCACCAAAGGCATATTTACCATTTTTCCATGTATCCGTGCCGATTTTATTGTCGTAATTTACATCCTTCTTTTATGCCTTTCCTTTATCTCAAACAGATGTTTCTTTGTAAGCTGTCTTGTATCCATGCGTCCATTAGAACTGGAATCACCATTTTTGCTAAAGCTTGTTAGTTAGATTTATGTTACAATATTCTTCTCCAACAACCAATCAATCACAGAAACCTACACAATGATCATGAGTTTAATTTGCTGCATCGTTTTTCTTGTCTCATGCTGTAGGCCAACATTGGAGAACTTTTGCTAATGATTAAAGTTATTGCCGGAAGAAATAGGAGATCTTTCATTTTATGCTATAAGTCAAACAGACAATGACCATTTAATGGTGATGCACCCATCCTGTAAATGGCCTTATCATCAATAAAACATTGATGTATAGAAAGTCTTCATTTACAAAAGGATTTTAAAAAGAGTCCGTCTGAAAGCAGAGTTTTATCTAATTGAAAATTATTTTTAAAATAAAATTTATTAAGAAATAAAGTTTCAATAAAAGTAAAAGTAGAAAGAGTTTAAAATCAAATTAAATATTATTTTTAATAATAAATTAAATCTATTGAGAGCATGGTTAGATTACTTCATTACTTTATAATAAAGATCAATGAGAAACCCGGAAGTGTATGATCGTTGTTCTAGGATAAATTTTTGATCCTCGTACCGGTATTTATTAAAAATTATACCTTAAGATGAAAACTAAAAAAATTAAGTTTTTTCGTATAAAAACTCTAACAAATAGTGATGCATCCTTTCAGGTGGAAAGGTTGTAATCTGATACTCTTCATTTCCAACATCAGCTTTGCTGTTTTCAGTCATCATTGCTTTAATACTCGTGGAGATCAGGAGGTGCTTCTGTTCCACAGTCTTTGTTCAGTCAGTCCATTTTCAACATGTTATGGAATTATTCAATATTTTTGGTGCTCCTGACTCAGACAATAAGAGAGGAATAGCCAGGGAAAGTGGATTCACAAGGACAGAAATAGCACCATGAAGTAATCCTAATACAACCCTTACAAATGTGCAAAATTCTATAACTAGATTGTGAGGACTGTGCAGATGTGTACTTAATCCCATACTGGTTATTCACGAGGAAGATATAGGGTTAAAGAATCTAAATAATATTTTCTAGTTAACTTTTTTGGATGAAATCCGGGATTGTTGTAAAGGCTGAACCTCAGTAACTTACCACTAACTCTAATTTATCTAGAAATTCAACTAAGTCCTATCGATAACCACTGGGCCCTCATCCCACCAAGCTATATTCGATTCAGATCGTAATTTCTTTGCCTTTCAAAGCGCATGGAATCAGACTGCGTGCCAGCCAATATCCTATAGTGGATGACGTAGCATGATCCAAGTGAAGATATTGCAGAACATGTGTGTATTTTAATTCTTGCTCATATCTCTCTCTCTCTCTCTCTCTCTCTCTCTCTCTCTCTCTCTCTCTCTCTCTCTGATTGAAGTAAAACTACTCTGATATCACTCAGGAATTGTATCCTAATGATTTCATTGATCACATCAATATATTTTCCATGTTAATTCACTTCCTTACTGAATTAGTTCTTTTTTCGTCACTCAATTTGAGATTCATAAATTTGGGATATTGTTTTAGTTAAGTTTTGGCTTTTTTTAGAAAAAAAGGTAGAGGGGTGAACCACCCATTTTTATTGATAAAATCCCAAAGAATACAGTGATCGTAGAAGTCAGTTTAAGTTTCATTAGTGAAAGAGCTTGTAGCACTCCAATTGTAATATTTCTTCTTTCTTTTTCAAATAACTACCATCTTAAGTTTTCCATTGATGTTTCACCGGGAACAAATTCCAACAAATTTATCTTTTCCTTTTTTTTTGTTACTGAGAAAGCATTGTTTAATTTTATTTGATATACATGGGAGACTTGGCAACTCTGTAAAGCTTGTTCGACTGTGATAACTCCCCATCCAAGGTGTCATCTTGCAAGAATGAATAGTCCATCACATGAGAACCTCCATGTTGCTTAAAGTGACTTCCATTGCCGACAAATCGGCCAACGCCTTAGGATTCATCCATTGATGAGTGAACTCTTGATCATCTGTCCAATTACTAAAGCAATAGTGCACTTCCATCCTGTTTCCAGCGGGCGAGGAACCTAAAATTACTGCAGCAGACTTGTCTAGGTGTAGTATATGGGAGTAGCCAGAGGGATCCCAGATCTCTAGTGAAACAGTTACACTAATTCACATGTTTGAGGACCCATCAAATGACCTGCTCTGTTCCAAATATTTATATTACCACAATGATTTTAAACGGAACATCATGTCCCAACTTTTCCAAGCATTTATATATCTCTCAAGCATTCTAAGGGGATTCCTTCTATGATCTGCACCAGGGACCACTAATATGTTGGATGTAGCCCCTGGTATACATGAGATTTTTGAAGTCAATAAGCCTATTGAGTGCCACTAGCAAAGTCTCTCTCTCTCTCTCTCTCTCTCTCTCACTCTCTCTTTCTCTCGAGTCTGTCTATCCATCAATTCAAGCCCGATTCATCTGAAATATTTTGGTAGGCATTACATGGTGGTTCACTAGCTCTTACAGCAAAGCTGTTGGTATGTTTTAGTCTTGCCAGAAATGACAGACAACAACGATTGGCAGCAGCTTCTGGCCTTCTGACCAAATTCCGTCCAATTCTGCGACCAAAATCTTTTCAGGGTCAAATGAAAGTTGGAGTTGCCACCGACCAGTCTTGTTATGCTGTCATTACTTATTGATTTTTTATGGTTGAAAGTGGTGAGTGACTTCTCTCATCCACAAGAGAAGGATGAGAACATAGATTTTTCCATTGATGCAGTTAGATCTTCCCATCTCCTTTCTCCTGCCGTCTATATCATCATTATTGTTTCGACTCGCATTCAAAAAGCTTGATAAGCATTTGCCGTGATTACAGTGCACCCCCCTCCTCGCATGTACAGTATAACTTCTCACATGTGGATCTTGTGTGTGATTATTTGGACCCTGTCCATATTACTTTTTCAAGATTGACTAGTAATGCACCTAACGTAACCTAAATATAAAAGAGATCGATTCCCCATCTATCTGAACAATAATGGATTAGATAAGAGAATCGAGTGAACTCGAGCACACCTATTAGGTACCTGAGAAGAGGATTATATCTACATGAAGAAGAATTAAGAGAAATCGTTTCAATCAAGTTTATTAATTTCAGTGTATTTGGCTAGTTTGGATTTAACTTCAATTCTCTTTTGATAGAGCACAAAAGAATACGAAACGGTTCGTTATATCTTGAGAATAGACCGGCATCAATTATTTGAACCTTGGCAAATGTAGTCTATCTTAAAAAGGGAGCACCTTCCAAAGCATGTAAAAAGTTATTAATTAAAGATTCAAGATAAAATTATAACATTAAATAATAAGAAAGATATTCAAGATAAAATTATAACATCCAACAGGTTGAATGAGAGTGAAGTAATCACATTTTCTTCCTCAGAGTTCAGCTTATTGTTATTGTCATCTGTCGGCCCAAAATCCATGGAAACCGATAGGAAACCTCAAATGTTCTGGCACTTCAAGCTTAGCTACCAATGCATCAGCTTCCCCTATTCTTTGAGCGTCCAATACCACAAGGTAACATCTCTGCATCGCAGCTGCGTACTGTTGAGTGAAAAGAACAAAATAACACTCAAAATGAAGAAAAGAAACACCCCACATTTGACCAAACAAGACAAACAAACAACCATCAACTATTCTCTGACCTCTACGACCAGAATATAGCCATCATCCTCCTTGGTGCCTCTGGGAACAAATACGGGCTCTCCAGTGAACTCCCTGCTCCCAGCCGACCATGAAGTTGCCGATCCATCTGAAAGGTTGAGCTTCACCACGCTATCAAACGGGAAATGCGGCAAGAATCGGCGGGCGCCGGAAGCCGTGCCAGCATAAATATAGGTGTTTCTCTGGCCTGATAAGGCCGGATTTAACGCCGGAAAATCTGCAGGGCGGTTCCATTGTTTGGAGGCACCGTTCACGGTGCACCGGCGGCACGCTCCGCTCGAGTCCAGCTCAACTGAAACCTGAGAAATGTATGAATTCAATTCATGGATCAGTTGGGGAACGGACCAGCTACACTAATGGCATACAAGCAGCAGCTGAATGATTGTGAAACTCCCCTGTTCATTTGTTTAAATCTTGAAGCAGTTCAGAGACTGTTTACCTGAACCAGGTGGGGTACCAATGCTTCCTTGCCTTCAACCATGTTCATGAAAGAAGGATCCAGCCACCTTTTGCGCCAGTCATACCCTGTAGGCGTTGTGACTTATATGTTGACCAAAAGTTTTCCATTTGATCCAAATGTCAAAGTTTCTTTTTTCGATGATAAAAATGCCAGAGTTTCACCGGCACTCATGAGATTAAATAGTCAGAGAGCAATTCCATTCGTCGTATATTTAAAATTTTAAGTCAAAGTCGTAAATATAAATGTTCATGCCAAATTAAAGCTGTATCAATTATAATTAATTTTATTTAATTTTTAATTTAGGAAAGAGAAAGGGATGCTTATATTATTGAAAAAGGATTGATGCTGATATTAATCAAAAAAAAAAAAAAAGTACGACCAATGAAACCAATTAATAATACTATTTATTTTTAAATTTTTAATTATGTTATATTTTTTTCTCATTAAATTATTAATAATATATAAGGAGTTCAAGTGAAACATATATCGCTGTAGTTTTTAAAATTATTTGTAAAACAAAATAATTTTTAAGATAGCAACATGTTTTTTTTTTTTTTTTTGATAAAACAAAAGGGGGGGAGGAGTTAGATCCCGGGCGTGGCCACCCCCAGACGGTCCTCCAATCCCAGTCAGAAAATATTCGATACACGGTGCATATTAATTTTCCGCAGTCATTCCCGATCCGAAGGTGAGTACGTCAACCTGACTGCCACTGGTGTCAGCCGAGTAAACGGGATTTATTATATAGATCCCTAACTTTTTTACTACCACCAGCCAACAGGGCTCCAGGATTATTTTATTAATTTTTCTTTTTTTTATTTATCTCCGAATTTTTTAGCCGAAAAATGTCCAAACCGGGGCTCGAAAGTCTCACAATCAGCTATGCCATGCACCAGTGGCAGCAACATGTTCAAAAATAAAATTTGTTGCTTTGCAACTTTTGCTGACACACAAAATTTTAGGTCAAAAAAAAAAATAAATTATAGGTAATTAATATATTAAAACATTAGTAATTTAGAGATTTCAATTCAAATCATTACCAAATTATTTCAAGACTTAGTAATTGTTTGGATTAGTACAGTAGCTTGAACATAATTTATGTATGATTTTTTAATTTTACATATCCATATCAAGTTTGCATGCTTTGATTTTACGGGTTCTTTAATGAACAAGTATATTATATTATAGTACTTCGTTATCATTCAGGTAATTTCTTTAGGAACATTCACTAAGATTATATATTTTTATTATTTAAAATTTATTTTTTAAATTTGGGGAAAAAAATAAAAAAAATATTATAACGATTAGAATTTTTAACACAAATCTTTCATGAAACCATCCAAAGATCTCTTTATATCAAGGATGATCAAATTCCTTCGCACATCCCAATCAAGACAAGGAGAAAATAAAAATCCAACCAACCCATGCTTTAAATAGGAAAAACAATAGTGGATTCATTTCCTAAGATAGATTATTGTTAGAAAGAGCAAGTTTTCATTATTTTTGCTAAGTTTTTTTAATTAAACAAACCTAATCAATTTGATCCCATGTAAAATGTATGAAATACTTTTCATTTAAAAAATATAGCATCTCTAAAATATTATTTTTATTAATTATACAATAATTCAAAAATATATTTTTATATAATCTATATAATTTTATTTTATTATTGAATACTTTTATCAATTTCTAAAAAATATAATTTTTAATGATATATTAATATATTCTTAAATATTATTATTTTTAAAATACTATTAATACAAAATATCATTATTTTTATAAATAATGATAGAGTCTATACATCTCTCATTAGCAAAATATTGAATTGCAATCAATTCCATCCACTACATGGTCCTGCATAGTGATAATTATAGAAAAGCAATGCAAGTGAAACTGCTAATCATATATATATATTATTATCATAAAATATATAAAATCATAGCATACTTTTATTAATCACCAATCACATATATTTTTTATTTTGCATCCCGGGCATTGCACGGGTTATATGCTATTGTTCTTTATAATGTGCTAGATCTATGTGTATGAAGGCAAAAGGGATAGCTAAGGAATGCCTTCTTGTTTTTTGTTAGAAGTGATTTTTGTATCATATAAAGCCTTTATTTCAAGTGGAGATAAGTGTGGTTTATTTGCATCTTGGTGGTTTCTACTTCGTGTACAGGTTTTGTTCTAAAAAAGCAAGTACATGTCAATTAAAATTTTTAAAGCCCTTCCTATCACTTTGAAGAGAGAGATTCCTTGACAGTTATTAATTAATAGTTGATTGGCTCAGCTTCTTCTTCAGGATTTAGTGATCATCTCTTGATATAGGATTGTTTATATATAGATGCATCTCGTAAGAGCTTGGAAGCAAGGCATATTTTTAAAGAAACTAATAATGCTGTGAATTAGATGGTCGTATTTAATCTGGATATAGGATTGTTAGACATTTTATTTTCCAATTCCCATGGTTGTGTTTAATCTGGATTGGTTTAATAAGATCCAGTTTAATCAAAAAGAGGGAAGGAAAAAAAAAAAAAAAAGGCAGGGATAATAAATTACCAAACATCTTTTGGTAGTTGAACCACTGGTAGGAGCAAACCGAAACCTGCAATTGAATCTTCAAGTTGCCGACTTCATCCCTTTCCTCAAAGGCATTGCCCACGTGCGATAACCATAGCTGCGATGGGGCTTCGATAGCCACCCTCCAATCACGGCCACTTTGTGCACTATCAGAGAATCGTGGTAGCAAATAAACTGGTGTTGATTGCCGGCTTGGGTTCACCGACAGTGCTGCTATCATTGGATATAAGCCTGATAATGCTAGCAGTGATCCTGGATTTCAAATGTATGAATCCATAACAATGCAGTTTCGTAAGTCGAAAAGTTTTTAAGATGAAGAAATTTCATAAATTATTTCAATACGAGGCTCCATAATATCATGAGCGCTTCTCAAATCCAGGTCAGTATTCAAATCTGAATCATTAGTAACAATTCCTAGAAACTTTATCCACCGAGCTAGTTGACACCCGCGACGAAAAAAACTGAATTCTGGATCTAACCAGAAGGAAAAATTAAAATTAAACTCGGTTTATTTCTTGAAGCTAGAGGTCCAGATTCATTTTCTTAATTCGGTCGTCCCTGCATGCAACACGTACGTGTGTGTCATAACTCGGACCGAAGTTACTAGGATTCAGATCAGGTACGTGTTTTCTAGAGGCAAGTTAATTAAGAGAGATATTGAAGTTGGACTGCACCCTTCCGTCCTGTGTCATGATGTTGCTTTCAAGAAAGCTCTTGATCGACTTATAAAATTGGTTCCTCATTAATTAATCACATATATTAATTCCATGATCAATTCATATGTTTAGTAACTAGAGATCATTATATATATAGGGGGGCTTTTCTAACTAGCAAACCCATAAAAGTTAAGAGTTAATGATCTGCTCGATATATGTTATCTTAGAAAGATACCAGGTACATCGAGCTTGATACGGTTGCCAAGTAGAACATAGTGGTTATCGGTGAAAGCCCAGTCATGGATCATCATGTGTTCCGAGATGACAAATTCCTTCTTCTGCTTCGGCTCAAAATTGCAGTCGAACTCTGCATCCATGAAGTACAAAAAACTTCAGAATCAAAATGCCAGTGTCGATTGAAAATGGACCATATGTATATACGTACACAGAAGCATGGGATTAACGGCTATCAGGGCCACGGGGCCTCTATCACTGTAAAGGATAATTATATGGCTGATAAAAAATGATTAATTACTTATTTTTATATTATTTTTTTTGGTTCTATTATATGTTTTTGCTATCATTTTGGAAAACGGAAACTGCGAGGACTGCTAGCTTTTTTAACAATTAGTCTTCTTATATATAGCTCTCCATTTTTTAAGCTAAGAACCTGATCATGTAAATATTAATATAGCCATTGAAATGAACAACCAGGAAGAGATTTGTCATAGGGCTGCAGATAAATTTCTCTTATTTTAACCATGGTGACAGGAGATCATGAGGAGCTTGAAGTTAAAGTTTATCCACGCCACTGGTACCTAAACGTACGTGCTTCACGTGACACGTGACCCACATGATTTAATGACGCTTTGGTGATGGCATGCGGGGTTGCGTGCAATGGAGTCGATGGTTTTGATTTTATAATTATGCATCAAGATGCAGCCTTGATGAATATATAAGATTCACGTACAGGAATCATGCAAACGGTTCATACAATGTAGACAATAATTTCCCTATACTTTTTAGTGATTAAGATGGCTATTATGGGTCCCATGGAACCTACCGCTATTAGGTCCAGCAGCATAACTTTTTGGGAAAACGATCAACCAGCTTCACTGATCAACAATAGGAGAGGGGTATTGGAAAATGGCCATGCCTCACCTAAACTTGCATTGTAGAACCCTTTGTTATTTAACATAGAATGCATGCATGATAAGAGGAGGTACTGATTATAATTGGTTCACCTCTTTTAGATTCATACCTGAAATGATAGCATGGTGGACTTGCAGTACAAGAGGAGAGTAGAATCATAGGATATATATTAATTAACAAGGGAAGCATATGGACGTGCATGCAGTCATGCATCGGGAGGATCATCAGCATCGAGTCATTGATTCCCTTTGATTGGCAAAGGAATCATATCATGGACCCATTGTGATGTTATAATGCGATCAATGTCAAATCGATGCATAAAATCAACCATGCAACGGCTGAACAGGTCGGCCAATAAGAACTTAAAATATAACTTGGCAGCACGAAAAACAATTACACCAAGTTGGTGAATTAAATCCAGGAGATATACCTACGACTACAATTAATTCATTGGTATATTTACTACTAGCCATGGTGCCCTTAAATTAAATATGTGCTGCGAAAAAGTATGAAGACAAGCCAAGTTGGCCAGTTGCAAATAAAACTGCAAAATATATTTTAATGTTTTTGCGAGGCCGTCCATGGCCAAGGTATCCTACTCAAGTGCTGGACGCTTGTTTAATTTAATGTTTCCTTTGGCTGTCGAGGGTGGTATGGCTGGCAAGAAGGTACGGAAAGGAGGTGGAAATATATATGTACCGTAGAAAGTGAAGTTGGAGCGAGGGAGGAGCAAGTCTTCAGAATTGCAAGACAGCAGCAAAAGCCTGTTCTTTTTCGGGTCGATCTTGTAATGGGCCAGCATCCTCTTTGGTGGCATATTGAACACTCCTGTATTCCCTCAAAGCCCATTTTATCAATCAGTCTAAAATTAATCATTGAACAGTTTCATGTAAGAATATGCAATTTTATTTTATTTTTTAAAAAAAAAATGGAAGAGTGAGCAACTCTTTGTTGTTTGGATTTTTTGTTTTATACCTTTATAAAATATATAAAATTATATATATCCTTATAAATTTGCTATATATATATACTCATCATTGTTTTTGCATGTATATACTTACAAATTTGCTATAGGTGTATGTTCTTTTATATATGTGTGTGTGCGTATGTTCTTTTATATATGTGTGTGTGTAAAGTTGTACATGTAAATAATAAATATGCAAGAGTATATATGATTGTTATATATATATATATATATATATATTTGTTGGGATATACATATAATTTTAGATATCCATGAGAGTACACACACACAGATATATATATATATATATATATCTAAACCGTCCGTTACATATATAAATGCTCTAAACATCAAAACTTTTTTTTCTTGGAAATTTAGCAATGGTTGTTTTCTTTTTCCTATCAGAAGCAATGATGGTTGCTTTTCCTATTGTAGTGGAAATTACAGTTTGCTTCTCTTAAAAAAATAATTCCTAGCAATAAATAGTGATTTTTATTTGCTATTTATAAATTGTATTCTTTTAGATTAACATCTAAATATATTTAGAAAGTTATACTGTAATCGTAAACATATAAGTTTTTCCTGTTATTTAGGATTGGCTTCCCTGTATATATTCTCATTCTTCAATATTTGTTTTATATATAACAGAAAACAAGCGGTTATGTCTGTTGTCAAAACAGTTATTGAAATGAAAAGATAAACGAGGCCAGCCTGCTTCAAATATTTCACACGATACCATGTCTTGCTGCCAAACATATCCACTGATACTATCACAAACTACACTCACCGTGGACGACTGGCTTCAGGAAGTGGGTTGCGACGTCGACCCCGAGGCCGGCCTTGTCCCGAGCACCCGCCATCTCCCACCACCGATCCTTCGCCGGCCGATCTCCATCAAGCCGCTCCCTTCCGGCAAGGTCCATGGGGCCCACTGTGTCCAGAGACCGCGGGTCAATCTCGTAGGGATCCCCGCCGTTCCACATGCACATCAGCCTACCGCCCCACCTCAAGACGCTGGTATTCGCCACGTTCTTCATCACCTTTACGTTGCCCACGCGCTTCCCGCCCCGCAGCACAGAGAAGGGCCCCCGGTGCGTGAACCGCCATCGCCCCGTCCCCTCCTCGCGCTCCTCCCGCTGCGCCTGCGTCTCGACGAATCGCGCCGAGTACCGCACGGTGCCTCCGTCGCCGGCGAACGAGAAGGAACGGAGGTAGCCGTGGCCGTCAAGCGGATGGACGGTGGAGCCGTGGTCGTCGGTGAAGAGGCCCGGGCCGGCAAGGTAGTACGTCCCCGCGGGGAAGTCTGCCGGCACCGAACCGGCCACCAGCCGGAGGGGGACCGGCTCGGCCGACTCCGACCGCTGGGAGGCAAAGAGGAACTGGTAGTCCCAGAAGGCCGTGGCAGGGGAGTCCACCGGCAGGAGATCGATGGCTGTTGGGGCGAAGGCGGAGGAGGAGGCGGCGGAAGGGGTTGTCCGGTGGATGACGGCGGCGGCGGAGGTGAAAGCGGAGGGGAGGAGTTTGGTCGCCGGCAGGGGAGTCGGGAGCGGGAGGTGGCGTGGGACGGCTCTCATTTTCCTGGATTTTTTTTTTAACCGGGTTTTCGATTTTGGTGGCTTTTAGCGGGGGAATCTAAGCGGGCGACATGTGGAATCCTCGCTGTGTCTTTTGTTAGAGGGGAAGCACGTATTAAGGCATGTATTTTTGAGTAATTGCAGGGATGACCTTTCCATTCCCAGCCCTTTGGCGGAGAATATTTAGGGGGGGGGGTTTTTTTTTTTTTTTTTTTTTAACCCACGATCCCATCCCAGATAATGTTCGAATCAAAATCATATAAGATGAATACGTCAACCTCATATAAAAGGAATACGTCAACCTCAATAAAATGCAGAAATAAAGAAGAAAAATCTTGAATCTATAGCTACCAATCAAGTTACCGTCCCAGCGATACTTTTTTTTAATTTTATCTACACTAAAACACTATCAAATATTATTTTATATTTTTATTTTATTAAAAAAAATCAAGCATTTAAATTGACAACAAGTTTTTTTATAATATTTTAGTTTAATGTGCTTACATCCAAAATTTAATCTAGATCATCATTGATCGAGATTTTTTTAATATTTTTTTATCCGAAGTGCTCGTGACCGACCTAGATTTTGAAAAGAAACAGTGCACGACCAAAAAAAAAAAAACCATGATGGATCACTTAACATACTTGGCATATATAACAATAAGAGGCTAGATATTGGTGGTTTAACATTTGAATTAACTTTCTAAAAGGAACTGCCAGAAAATAGAGAACTTATTTGCAAAGTTTCATCCCATAATTTTAATGCAGCATTCTATCCAAGGTCAATTGGTATAGAACTTTTAAGAAGCTTGAAGTGGTTTTAAGCCAACAACTAGGTTTTTTTCATCCACTGGCTGTAAATTGATTTATGGTTGTTTTTAGTTTGTGCGATCATATCTAGGCTTAGATTAGCATGGGACCAAGGTTGGGGCAAGGATGAAAGCATGTTTCACATGCATGCTTAATGCTTTATTTTTAGCAATTGGCATGCATTATTAAATGATACGCAAGCATGCATCCATTTCTGTGCAATGGGGACTTGAGAGTGCTCGCGTTACGCAAATAGATTAATATGCGCTACACATGATCAGGGAGTCACGTGCTATACATGCACTGAGAGTCGTGCTACACATGGCCAGCGAGTCACGTCTTACATAATGAGAATTACAGTTGTCACCTTTCTGTCGTATAGGTTGCCTGAGCATGCGTCACTTGCATGTTGCCAACCGCGATCTTATGCATGCATGGAACGATCTAGACAAACTACACAGCAGGACTTGTTAGATCCAATTTGATCATAATATTTTGGTTAAATATGATAATAATTATGCAATGTTTTTTTTTTTAATAAAAAAAAAGATAAGGGTTTTATCCGGTATAGCATTCCATTCTGATCCCAGTCCACTAAATTTTTAATCGATACATAATTATGCAAGGTTAATATTAATATTTGCTCACTTGTTCCACAAGTCATTACAATGCTTCACATCGAAGACTAATTATGCATCCAGTTCTAAAGAGTTTCTGCATACCTGGGTGTTTTTTTTTTTTTTTTTTTTTTTTTTTTTTTTTGAGGAAGAAAGAAGGGATGTCCTTCCCTCTCAGTTATTAATTAATTATTTTATGTATTAATTAAGCACAGTTTTATCTTTGATCTCATGAAATGCATTTATCGTTGGTGGTAGGGGGTCGCGCTGATATATATATATATATATATATATATATATATATATATATATAGATGGCCATTTAGGAAATGAAACTTAAGAGACAGAGAAAAGCTGAAAACAAAACGATAATTGACGGAAATTGAGATGGGCACCAGAAGTCTGAAAACATGATGATAGACCTAGGGATATCCTAAAACTGATAAATCTTGATACGACCAACCTCCGGAAAAGCTCGAAACAAGACACTGCAGACGTCTTCCGATGCAATTACCCAAGTGCATGTAAAATTAATGTAGACCGTGCATCCAAGAAAATCAGCATGTTCATGACAAACCTGACTACTCAACCAGCTTTTCTCTGAACCGATTCACTTGAGATCGACCACCTGCTCGAGATCCAACCGACTCACAAGAGATCCTGTCAATCCACTCGAGATTCGACTGATCCATCAGAGATCCTGCCGATCCGTTTGAGATCCGACTGACCTATTTCAACCGGGCCCATACTAATCAGAATACTCCAAAATCCCTTCTAGCTGGTACCAGAATTCTGTTACAACAGATCCCACGACACAGCTACGTTCCAATACCACCCGGCCACCATCCTGATTCTCCTAGAAGCAGATCGGATATTTTCAGCCTAGTCCCTAACACATTATAGTAGTGTTCCGCGCCTATATAAGATAAATGGGGGACTCCGAGCGGTAAAGGTACTTTTTTTTCTCCATGAGCGATGTTCTTTTGATTCCTCCATTCTGTTGCACTAAAGCTTCCAATAACTTAGCCATCGGAGTGTCCCCACCGGAACACACCGACCCATAAAATTTTTTACAAGAACCAAAAAAGATGCACTCCAGCCAGGCCGAGAGAATTCGATCTAGAAAATTTAGCAGCAACACCTGCGATCAAGGTATCCCAACCCAAGCGGTGGAATTAGTGACGACGAATCCATTACCTGTCCGTAACAGCGGATAAGCCATCGTGGAATAGTGTTTCTGATAGAGATGTGCCGCGAGCACGACCTCCGGAACACTTTTTTCTCAGAATCAGTTTTCATTTGAAGCAAGGCTAGGAACCATAAACTGCTGCAAGCCCATATATACATTTTAGCCTCTACTCTTCGCCTACAACTATAACTCAAAGCCATGAATGGTGCTACGGATTTCAGCAAAAGCTGGGTATTTCACCTTTTAATTATGTGCTGAATATATCCTGGCTGTTAACCTTCTACCAAGCAAATCTCTCCTGATTTCGGTGGACTATTTAAAGCTGGCACCTAACAATGTCCATTTATCAAAAAAAAAGCTGGCACCTAACAATCTCTCCTAATTATATGAAGCCGCGTCTGTTTTGGGAGGTTGGTTAAGTGCAGCTATCTTTTGGATTTGTATAAGTAATTGGATCTTGTAAACAATTTATGTTACAGGTTATAATTATATGGGGAGTTCTACTCCTCCTTTTATCAAAAAAATAAAAGCTGGCACCTAACAATGTCCATTGCTTGATAGCTAGACCTGGCAGAGAACAGGTAAAACAGGCTCCAGGCAAATTTAGGGTTCTTGAAATATATGTGTAGGTCCTTGGTAACCTTTAGCACCTTTGCCTGCATTCTTACAGGATTAATAGTAGATCGGGATTAAAGCGGAGTCAGGAAACCTGTTTATTGATTTCTAGTAGGGGTAGGATGAAATGATTCCAGATCAGATCTAGAGCTCTCCTGCCAATATTTTATATCCTTTTGCATCTTTTTCTGGTCCACGGTCAATACTAGGATAATCCTAGCCATTTCTAATCCACCGTCAATACTAGAATAATCCTAATCATTTCATAACCGAAGCAAAAAAAAAGAGCGAGCAATGGCATCGTAGCGATGTCAGGCTGACGTACTCACCGTTAGTGAGAAGAGCATGCATAAAATTTGCGATCCGAATCGAATAATCGCCTGGTAGATGGGACCCGATGAAGAAGCTACGCCGGAAATTTATCCCTCTATCCTTTTTGGTAATCAAAAAAAAAAAAAAAAAAAAAAAAAAAGCAGGGGTGTTTTGCTGAGGGGACGAGGGTTCTGCATACTTGGAGTTGTAGGCAGATGAATGATACGACCTCATGTTAATTTGTTTACCACCTTATAATTTTCAGATTAATTAGCAAGTGCCTACACTCAATTGTTCAAGGCCTAGCTAGCGCACCCCGTATAATTTAGGATAAACAAGTACATCGTGGGATTTTTTTAAATTTTTCTTTTACGGAAAGGAAGGGAGATTCCGTCCAATATTTTATTCTAATAAGACAGTACAAGAAATGAAAAAAAAAAAAAAAAAAAGTACAGTAATGGTCTGGCTAGGCCTCTGCAAGATGGCCCTCTCACTACTACAGCAATGAAAAAGAGTGGGATGTTTTCCTCGTTATTTTCTTTGAGAACATAGACGGTCAGCTTTCTTTTGATGGTTTTTTTGAGAATAGAAGGCCATATCCACTCGTAACGTAAAATAAATTAATTAATTAAAGCAAGATCAAGTTGCACTTCCACAAATGCCGGTTCGTGGGATCTTTCGATGCGGGGGGATGGTAGCTGGCGGAAAGCCTGCCGGGAAAATGACAAACATGGAGCCCACGCAAAGCCTCTTCCTTAATTTGGGCCTTCCTTGGCGGGAATTAATCTACCGCCGTCGTCCCAAGTAGAAGGGCAACAATGCAAACATTAATCTAGCTTCCACAAAAGACCAATTTAGAGGTCTAGCAGAATTCCTAGTTGTTACGTTGTTCCTCGACGTGGTGATGATATGCAAAAGATGTCATGAAAAAAAATAAAATAAAATAATATATATATATATAATTTTTTTTTATAAGAAAAAATGATGAAAAATAAATTTTGGTGTAGCTACCCGCAGGCTCTCACCGGCTAGTAGAACGGGAATAAAAGAAGAGACTCATCTCTCACTCATATCGATTATCATGGATCCAGAAAAAATTGATAGCAAAGGCAAGATCATTATCAACCGACAATCACCTTAGCGATTATATATATATATTTGAATTATCATATTATGAGCGTTTTGGAGACTGGTGCGGTATAAAGAGGCAAGTCAATGTCAACATGGAGCTGTACTAAGAAAATCGGGATGACAGCAAAATTCTATTGCAGATAACTTCAGTAACAGCAACTCCAATAAGAAGTTCCACCGTGATCTACGAATGTACCTGCTTGTCCTCAAATCTAATTTGGGGACATTTACGCTGCTGATTTTGATATAAGAGATTTTGGTGTCAGGCCTGGATTGCTCGAATCAATTTAATTTAGATGTATTAGATGACTAGGAAAAGATGAGATCGATGCATGCATGCCTCAAGCAAGTTTTTCTAACATTTGATTGGCCATTGCCATTGTCACGCCCCGACTCCAAATCCGAACCGGTTGCGCAACAGACGGCCGTATACTTTAGAATTATTTTCCTTCAAAATCAAAACAGGCTACCACTTGGCGCTATGTCCTAAATTCCTTACTGACTGGTCCCAAAGTCCAATTAATCTTCTGGATATGTAACAAAAATATAAGAAAACAGTGATGAGCTATATAGGCTCGGTAAGTTATCAACACCTCTAATATACAACATAAATATGCCAATAAAAATCAACAAGCATACACACATCATACAACGAGATGTCTATTAATATAATAATATAAACAGCAACATGATGCAAATATGTACACTTAATTTCAACCGACATCGACACGATTATAGATGGCCAACCATTTACTTTACTCTCCTGGTTCCTTTGACTATGGTCACGACCGGCCCGTGGCTCGTCTCGAAAGAGACTAGATCCTGTGTCACATACTGCTCAACAGTCATGTGCCAGTGATAGCCCCGTTGGAGACTCAAAAGAAGACTAGGTTCTCGTGTGATCATAGTTGGACTAGAGAGCAACAACACCAACACAATGCATGCAACCCAATGCAATCCAACGCAATCCAATGCAATTCAATGCAATTGCAATTCAAATACAATCCAATACAAATTAAATGCAATCTAATATAAATTAAAATATATTACAAGCATTAAATATTTCATAAATACATAACAATTTGGCATATAATATTAGAGATCAAGATAACTTATCGAAGAGTATTCACCAACTACGTATAATTTGACACTAGACCTGGTCTTCCAAGAACAACGACGATCATGATCAATAGATTTAATCATATAATTAATTTCTATTTCAAATTTAAAAGAAAACTAAATTATCATCGGACACTCTCGTCAATCCAATTCTAACCCTAGTCTAGAATTTAACCATTTCTCTCTTTCTTTTCTCTCTCCTCATTCTCTCTCTTTCCTCCTTCTCTCCTCCTTCAATCTCCTCCTCTCTTCCCCTCTTTATCTCTCCTCCTTCTCTCTCTTCTTTCTCTCTCCTCTCCACCGAACAGCCCCCCTCATCATTTTTTCTTCTCTCTTTCCTTTTCCTTCCTTCCTCTCCTTCCTCCCCGCTCTTCTTCCCTTCTTTTTTCTTTCTTTTTCTCCCGAACTCCCCTTGCTTTCTTCCCTCGCTTGGCCCGAGCAAGCCTCCCATGGCCATCAAAATCATGGAAGGTTGTGGACAGGGAAGGACACCACTAGACGAAAGGAAACCAGGCGCGTTGCCATCGGTGATTGTTTGGCCACCTACTAGAAATCTCCAAAAAAAAATGGAACAAACCATACCCCCTTCTCTCCCGTCGGTCATCACTATTCTCACTCATGCTCGAGAGGAAACGGAAAGAAGAAGACTTACCAGCGAAATCGGTGTCAAGTCTCGATGGCCACTGGAGGGAAGGCAAGCTTCGAATCGGCTGAGGCACACAAGGGAACCATCTCTTACAGGGAAGAATCCCTATTCTCCATGCCATCGTCCTTCCCCTCCGACTCCTCTGCCGACCGTTTCCAACTTCCAGACGCCCGTCCGCCGTGATCTCCGGTGATCACAGTGGAAGGATAAACAGGGACTCTATCCTTGTTCTTATTCTTTTTTTTTTTTTTGCATCGAACTGAAGTTGGCAAGAGCTGCCGACTTCAGCCCAAAAACGTCACAATAACACCGGGCCTCACAGCCATGCATATGCCTCTTCAAGTAAATCCAATGCCTAGGTTTCACTGATGGATTTTTCCTTCTACTTATTAGGTAGCCATTGACAGGAAAGAAATGTGGATGATTGTGAGCCCATCATATTTGGATTTGAGTTTTACTTAACCGTTTTATGAGCTCTAGACCTGAGCTAATAGATCCTCTCTGTTAGTGGATGTATATGAATAATGATTATCTAATTGACAAGATCGAGTCTAGAGTTATACTTTATGTCCTTAAGATAGTTTTGTTTCGCAATGATGTTTACAGTTTTATGACGATTGTCTTCCAGGATACAATGTGTAGGGATTTACGTGGTGCTCCCAAGCTTTGGAGAACTTGGAAGACCATGGCAGGGATGCTGCAGACGATCCTGAGGCTTGGGGGCATGTCCCAAGCGGATCCTGGATGTATTCCAGGAGTTTCCTGGAGGTGTTCCAGGGATACTTTGAGTCTGAGGTTGAGAGAACCAGTGAGACATGGATGTATACGGGCTCGGGTTTGGGTTTTCTCGAGTGACTCAGAGAGGAAAGTTTTTTAGGACTAGGTCGGTTGTGACTTAGGATTATCTTTGTTTTAAACATAAAAATGACGAAAACTTCGGGAAATAAGAAAGGTAGATGCGATTCCTTTTCTCCTCTAGAAAAACCCTAGCCTCTCTTTTTCTTGGTTCTTTCTCGTGCGTGCAGCCCCAATGGAGGCTCGCCTCCGTGACGGGAGCGGATGGCGCACCCCATCTCTTCCCTGGTAATTGTTCCTTTTGCACCATGGCGGCATCAAGGAGGATCCCGGACATTTCATGGAGCGGGTTTGTTCAATAATTGGTATCAGAACCGACCTTGATGCGGTGGCATGAAGGTTGCAGGGAAGAGAATGACACGAGGATGGTACAGATCTCGAGGTGCCGAGATCTGGAGGTGAGGGCCTGCTACCCTCCATGGTAATAGAGACGGAGAAGGAGCAGATCCGGCATGGATCTGGGCGACGCATGGAGCGGCGCACAGGGCGCAGACGGCGGCGCAGGTCACGGGACAGCGCAGGGATCGGACTTGCCGGGCGCAGGCATGGCACAGGATGACTGCTCGCCAGTGCGGGAGCGGCGCAAGGCGGCACTGGGCAGTGCCAGGCACGGCGCAAGGCCAGGGCATGGGCGCCGCGTGACGGCCGCAGCGAGCGCAGTGCAGGGGCGCAGGGCGGCGCGGGCGCGTCACCGGTCGCGGCAAGATCGGGGCAGATCCCTCGGCGCGACCCCGGTCGCGGGTGCTGGCTCGGCCGCAGCATCGCGGGGCATCGCAGGGCGGCGCGGGGCTGGCGTGGATGCGCGAGAGGCGTCGCGGGAGGTCGCCAGAGGTGGTGCGGTGGCCGGGAGGCGACGGCGGTGGCTGGGAAAGGCTGTGGTCCACAGGTTATGCCGTGGACCAGAAGCAATGCAGCCAAAGACCGTGATTTTTGGCGTGAGCCATTGGGCCGGCTCACAGGTGGACCGGCAGGTTTAAGTCACTGTTCTGAAATTCGTGCTGACTCATTTTTCAGTGATTCTGGGCTCAATCAAACTCTGATTTGAGCCTCGTCTGCACCGTTGGATTCCATGTTTCGAGCTCTTCATGTTGAGCTAGGTTGGATCTGGTGATGGAGTCAGTTCATAGGTGATGTGGAGATCATGGTGCAGTGGCTGTGTGCGGGCGGCTTGAGCATGTTGGTTCCATTTTCGGCTATCCCAGGCGGACAGAGATTCATGGTGTTGGGAGCAGTGTGGAGGTCTGCTAGTTGTATGGATCTCGCTGAGCATGATGGATCTTGTGGTGCAGGAGCTCGCGACGGTGGTGCAGACCTGCAGGTTCTGTGCTGAGGAGCTTTGGCAGGTCGGGTGATCTGTGGTTCAGCATAGGTGGAGCGATACATACCGAGATCTTTCAGAGTATGAGTGGTAGCTCCATCAGTAGTGGACCAGGCTCTTGGTCACTGTGGAGGAGAGTGATCGGTAGTGCTCCAGCTACCTTGATCGTGATGGAGCTGGACGTGGGTGGTATCCCGTGTAGTTGGAGGTCGATCTCGGGAGATGGGTATCTCAGGGAGATCGGGGTACATCAGCAGAGGCAGTGCCAGGGGCAGCTCAGGGAGACAGGGGACAGTCTCAGAAAGCGTCGGAGGTATCGGGCAGTCAAGAGTGTCCTGATATGGCGACTTTTGTCTAGGGACAGAGACTAGAGCTGATGGGGCTGGCAGCTCAAGGAGACTGGGGATAGGTCTTAGGGAGCGTCAGGGACATCATGCAGCCGGGAGACAGGCTGGGACATGATGGAGCAGCCGCTGGAGATGGTTGCTAGGTCAGTCGCTGGGTAGGAGTTGTAATGAGCTCCTGGGTTTCGGAGGTTCATGCGATGATGCAGAGTATCCGAAACGATCTCGAAGGGGTCCGTGATGATGCGGAAGGTCCGAGGAGGCAGCGACCGGGTACGATGTTCAGGTGCAGGCTCAGCAGGGCAGCGTTGAGTTACTGGCCTCGGGGTTTCTTTCTGTGGCATCAGGGGGACTTCAATCTCAGGTGGAGCACCGGTGACAGGTGGCTTCACGGGTGGAGTAGGTTTTGACACGAGTTTGGAGCAGGAGGTGCAGGGAGGACCATATTCTAGCACGAACGCCAGAGGTGCACTTAGCCAGGTGGAGCAGAGTGTGCGAAAATTGGCATGGCTCTGAGATGATGGTGTCAGGTAAAACTCCAGTTACAGTGAGTGCCGGTTTAGGTTCATTGGATTCTCTCCAGGGAAGTCCAAGACAGACTGATGCAGCTGTCATGCAGAAGGAAGGATACAATTGGTGGTGCCAGGATACAAGCGAGGGTTTTCAGCTGTGGAGGCGGTCATCTCAAAGGCCTCCAGGTGAATTCAGCAGCTGAAGAATGTTGGCAGAGGCGAGGATATCCGCACAGTGCTGTCAAGAACGTAGTTATAGCAAGGTTGTACAGGAGAACATTGCCGGGTTCGCTAAAGCTTGGAGGCACCAAGGTGGAGATTGTAGGGATTTGTGTGGTGCTCCCAAGCTTTGGAGAGACTTGGAAGACCTGGCATGGATGCTAGAAGCGATCCCTGGGGCTTGGGGGCGTGTCCCAAGCGGGTCCTGGATGTATTCCAGGGGTTTCCTGGAGGTGTTCCAGGGATATTCTGAGTATAAGGTTAAGAGAACCAGTGAGACATGGGTGTACATGGGCTTGGGTTTGGGTTTTCTCGAGTGATTCAGAGGGGGAAGTTTTTTAGGGCTAGGTTGGTTGTGACCTAGGGTTATCTTTGTTTTATATATAAAGAACGACGGAAACGTCGGGAAATAAGAAGGGTAGACGCGATCCCTTTTCTCCTCCAGAAAAACCCTAGCCTCTCTTTTTCTTGGTTATTTCTCGTGCGTGCAGCCTCAATGGGGCTCGCCTCCGTGACGGGAGGTCATGGCGCGCCCAGCAATTTGAACTCTGATTGGATCAAAGTCATCATTGAGTCCAGCAAGAAAATCAAAGATCCGTTCTTCATCAATGTATTTCTTAAATTCAGCAGCATCTTTCGAACAATAGGTTTTGAAGGGACGATAAAAATCCAGCTCGAACCATAGCCGTTGGAGTTCTGCCATATAAGCAGTGATAGAAAGTTCGTCCTGTCTAAGTGTACGCACCTTACGTTTAAGCTCAAAGGCTTTAACAGTATTATAGGTTTGAGCAGTAGTCTCCCAAATTTTTCTGACGGTGTTAAAGAAGGACATACCCTGAGCAACAGTAGGGATCATAGAGTTGAGAAGCCATGCCATTACAAGAAAGTTCTCCGATTTCCATTTCAATAATCCAGTATCTCCGAATGGTGGCTTAACTGCATTCCCGGTAAGAAAATCCTCAAAGCCGCAGGTTTTAACATATAGCTGCACATTCCGGGACCATATCAAATAAGTGAGAGGTCCATCTAAGCGGACCGAGCTAATCAAGAGAGATGGATTATCCATGACCGTCCGAGAACCGGATACAGATCATCACAAAAAAAAATTGCTCAAAATTATAAAAAAAAGACTGCTAAATAAATATATCTAAAATTTCGCCATGAAAGAGATTCGAGTCCTTTCTTTATCTATCATAAAAATCTGGTAATCCAAGACTGTAGGATGAAGATCAGGAGACAGGTCGTTGGATGACGATGGATGCTCAAAACCCACGGAGTTGGCATTGGCATTGAGAGTGTGAATGGGGATCTATCAGCCGGTCTTCAGAGTGATGTGATGTGTACTTCTTGTAAGATGGCAATTGTATAGATGCAACCAGCCAAAAATGTGCTCTCAGATTGGTTTGCGTGCCTTTGATGGATCTCACGGTGGGCGCCAGGTCGAAGTCAGGCACGGGTGCAGGGGCGCAGTCGAAGTCGGGCAGGCACAGGGGCGCGGGGGCTCCGTCGCGCAGGGGCTCAGGGGCACAGGGGCGCAGCCGCGCGGGAATTTCGGCGGACGGGCGCTGGGGCGCAGGGGCTCCGTCGCGCGAGTTCGCAGGGGCGCGGCCGCACGGGTTCGTCGGAGGCGGGCGCAGGGGCGTGGTCGCGGCGGAGGCGGACGGGCGCAGGGGCTCCGTCGCGCGAGTTCGTCGGAGGCGGGCGCAGAGGCGCGGAGGCGCACGGGCTCAGCGTAAGGTCGGCGGACGGGCACGGGCTCAGCGGAGGTTTCAGTAGTGGCACTTAGGAAGAAGGGGGGGGGATAAGATGAAATAAGATGGGAATGAATCAGAATAGGATCGGAATGGTCAGGAATAAAAGGGGACAGGTCGGTGGCTCTGATATCATGTTGAATCATATAAAAGAAAGAAAAAAAAATTTTTTTTTATTAGAAGTCTTGGGATCATTCTCTTTTATACAAAATTAAAATCTTTCTCAAAAAAAAATTATAATTTATTTTTGATAATAAACAAAACAAGAAAATGTAATCAACATACATGTTTAAAATGAAGAAGTATGGACAGGAATAAAGTTGTCAACACGTACAATGATCGGCCCTGTCGAGTGATCTTTTTACATTTACCGCATACCTCCAGCACTCCCCAAAATTTACCATGCTGTTTGTGCTCATAGCCCATATTAATTGGAGGAAGGGTTGGATGGTTAAAAGATAAATGACAATAAAATATCCTTCTCCGTAGTGGAGAAGGAAACCTTCATGTTTGGCTATAAACAATCTCAAGAATTTGTTAAATATGGATTGCAGAATGTCCCTATATGAAACAAAACTTACATCACTAACAAGTAAACTGATACCGACCAACATAGACTTTGGACTTTTAACAGACTCATGAAATGATATCAAGTTTCTCGATCTACTGAAACAAGTGAAACAAGTATAATATGTACAATGAGCTAGATGATGCTAATGGTGAGCCAGATGAATACTTCTCTTCAATTGGATTGTGCCATTTATCACCATATTTATTCATGTACTAATCCCCTTTGATGATAGCTTGACTTTGCAGTGCAACAGGGTGTGTTGACAGCTTATCATCTCAGCCAGCAACTCTAATGAGCTCAGTTTCTCATATATATGTTGTTTGCTAATGACTTTGTTGCCAGGGCCATTGCATCTAATGCCTGGTTGCCCAGACAAATAGTAGAGGAATACTTTTGTTCTTCATGTCAAATAGTAAATATTAATAAATCAGTTGTCAAACCCATCCCAAATTAAGATAAAGCACTTTGTGAAGCAATAGCCGTTATCCATTTTATCTACCTTAGTATTAGGGGGTTCCTGCAGCAGGTCAAAAGGGCCATGGCTTGTGATCTTAGTAGGTTGGATTACTCAATGTTGGGGAGAGTAGATCTCATTAAACTAATGCTTGCCTATGTATCTGTTTACTTGATGACCAACATTGTGATACAAAGAACAGTTCTGCACAAAGTAGAGCAGTCAATGAGGAATTTTCTGTGGCAGGGGAGCTAGAGTACAAGAAGAATCCATCTTATATCTTGGGATGGGATTTGTCGATCTACTCAAGATGGTGGTCTTTGAATTCCCTCTTTATCGGTTAGACATGATGCTCTTCTTGCTATGGTGGCAGCAGCAATTCTTGGAGTATTGATTCACGCAAAGTATGGGTTCTGGTCTAATGAATCCAATATTCCTGTTCCCAGAAAAGCTACTATACGATATGGAAGGGGCAATGTAGATATGCTCCAGGAATATTATATCATAAATATTAACCAACATTATATTATATTATATCATAATTATATTACATTATATTTTTCTATAATATAAAAATATAATATGTAATATTGTAATACATAATAATACATTATTATATTATATTATGTCACGTTTATCGTATTAGCTTTCGAAGAAGAATTTAGAAGTTTTTGAGAAGTAGGGCTTTGGTAAATAAAACTTTTATACAAAAATATTTGTTATTTATAATTATATTTCTAAAATGTTTTAAAACTTTAATATGTGTTTGGCAGCCAAATGATATGTGCTTTTAATATATGTATTTTTGGCTTAACAAAATGATAATAGAGGTCAATATCATATAGTAGAATATAATCCAATATAGTATTCATATTATTGCATATTAAATTATTATTATATGGTATAATATTTTTATAATGTAACATAATGTTATTATAATATAGTGTAATATAATATTGTATGCTACAACAAAATAATATACCATGATATGATATGATAATATATTATTATGCAGTATATTACTATTATAATGTAACATTGTGCAAAATAATATTTACCAACAACAATCCTCAACATGATCTTGGATAGCTTCGGTATGTTTAGAAAATGTCAACATATTTAGATAACTTCTATTTTTTATTTTTTTTTGAATATTGGAGATGAGTTTTTCATGGCTTTTCTTCTAATTTTCATGTATTGTGGAGAGAGGTTGAGTTTTCTCTCTCCTATCCATTTCATAGGTACAGGGGTCGCATATCTATCTTCCATAAATGATTATTTACTTATATACCTCTTACGTCATCATATTTTGAAATGTTACCATTTTTGCTATATTTTTAGTTGACTACAATGATAAATAATTATTTTAATACAATATGGCTTAATTACTTTTTTGAATAATTTTCCCTTAAAATTTGATGTAAATGTAACTCTTTGCAATGCAAAGTAAATTTAAATCTTTTTTGAGAGATTGACATAAAAAGATAATAAATATGCAATACCTCATATGTATAGGGGTATATACAAAAATATCTTCTAAAGATGTACCCGTTGAGGTTTCAATCTAAAGAGTGCATTTTAACCCCCTGCCTAACAATCAAAGGCCTCAATCGTGAAACAATAATGGTGCATCCTCAAACATTTGGATAAGAGTGTATAATATGAGGGTAGTTTGACGGGGATATATATAATCTGGTCTTATTAAAATCTGAAATAGATTTGAATTTTAAATAAAATATTTGCAATGGATTCGGATTGAATATGAATAATGGTATGCTCTATTCTAAATCTAATCCAATATAATTAATTTTAATTTTAATTTTATAATATTTATATGGTACATTCTTTACCTGTCTTCTTTCCTTCGAAATGAACAAGAAAAAAATCATACGGGATACCCTTTTGATTTTATGTTAAAGTAATTTTTTTTATTGATTTTGTTTTGTTAAAATATTTATTTATTTATTTATTTATTTCGATAAAGTTGATAATTCAACCAACAGACATGGTATGAATATATCCAAAAAAGTTAGAAAAAATAGAATCCCTGAAGTCAAAAGGCATCTCATCTACTTGGGTCCAGAGCACCTATCCTGAATGGTTGGCGACGAAGGAAGCCACCCAATCAGCTACTATATTGGCCTCCCTAAAGACATGCCTAACGTGAAATGATTCACGAGGGACAACCCAGCAACCATAGAGCAATATCATGAACCAAAGGGTGAGCAGGAGCAGCACCAACTACCCTTTTTATCCAAGCAATGACAGTAACAGAGTCTCCCTCAATAATAAGGTAGTCACATTTGAGGGACCGACAAGCATATCAAATTCCTGTCCAAGCCACCATGAGCTCTTCCTAGGGGATAAAAGTGTCGAATAGATGGCAACCCCCAGCAGCAATGAAGCCTAAGCCAGAATCCCTGACGACAAAAGCAGCTCCACCCTCAGGCCCTCTCACACTCCCATCAAAGTTGACCTCGACATACCTCGGAGGAGGGGGCTCCCACGAAATAAAAACCCTCCGGGACGCTCTAGGAGCGATGCCGAAACCCAGATCTCCGTGGATGGAAAAGTCACAGAGTGGAAGTCGTCCATATGGGCCCAAGCCCTCTCCGCCAAAACCCTAGCAGAACACCTCGCAGAGCTAAATATAAGGACATTCCTCGAAAGCTAGATATGATAGGCCATATAAGCCGGAAATCCAGACCTAAAGGAATCAGAGGATGGCCTTAGCAGATGCAAGAAGGAAACCAACAGATCCTCTGAACGGTCATACATGAACTCCAGCCCCACAACCATCCAAATCCGCCGAGCCCACAAACAGGTGAATAATGCATGCTCCATAGTCTCGGACTGAGTATCACAGGCTGGGCAAGAGAGAAGAAGATCAATCCCTCGATCATGAAGAAGAGCCTTGGTAGAGAGGCGGCGCCACGCAACCTTCTACAAGAAAAGGGCCACCCTGGGGTGCATACTAAGAGACCATATCCAACTAATCTGACAAGTCCTCCTATGCTCCTCATGGAACATACGATACAAGTCCGCCATAGGGGCCCTACCCAGAACCGAAGACCTCCAAACTCGGATATCCAGACAGGGATGTGCCGGCATAGTACTGGAGAGGACTCTAGCTCCCAAGATGTACCCAAGAGTCTAAATGACCAGTGAAACCCTCCACTGTGAGGCATCAGGAGATGGGAGCTCAGCCACAGTCCCGATATCCAAACCATCCATCGCAATGAAAGTAGGCTACCTGGCTAAAGGAATCTCTGAAATCCAAGGATCCTTCAAAAAGCTGATCGAAGTACCATCTCTAATAGTCCACCTCATCTGAGAAATAACAACAAGAGCTACCCTCCTCATCTCTCTCCAAATGGCAGATCCCTGACGAGCCTGACCAATTCCAGTATCCAGCATCGAGGGAAAGGAACCATAACGAATCCTCATCATATAGGTCTACAAACTCTTTGGACCCGGCATGAATCTAGAAACATGTATAGCTATGAAAGCCTCCCTCGACACTCCCAAGGAGTGAAAACCAGGGCCACCAACTTGAATGGGTTGGCAGGCCACATCCCAACCCATCAAGTGTACACCCCAATGAGTAGTCGAAGATGACCAAAGGAAAGAGCGAATGATCTAATCCACCTTCAGGATGATAGACTTGGGAATAACAGCATTGGAGAGCAAGAACATCGAAAGAGATGTGAGTACAGACCTGATCAAGATAAGCCTATCCATAGAATAAAGGATTCTACTCTGCCAACCCTCCACCCTCTCATGGATAGCAAGTACCACCCTATGACAATCCATCGTCTGCAGTCTCCCACCAGAGATAGGTACTCCGAGATACTACAAGCACCCCTCCCTAACGGAAATGCCCAACATATCTTGAATGGAGCGTCGAAGCCGAATAGAAGTCTTCGGGCTGAATCGGACCTCCGATTTATGCAGATCACCCTCTGACCCGAAGCCATACAGTAATGCTTCAACACCGACCTGAAGCCCATCGCAGTTGCCAGCAAGGCCTAGCCTAATAGTAGGCAGTCATATGCAAAAAGCAAGTGCGAGATCGGGAAAGCCCCAGGAGCCAGATAATAAGGATGGATAGCCGACTCCCACACTGCTACCCGTAGAGCTCGCGAAAGAGCATCGGTATATATGATAAACAAATAATGGAAGAGAGGACAACCATGCCGAAGGCCAATAGTGGATTGAAAGAAGTCCGAAGGTGTCCCATTGATGATGATAGTATAAGTAGGATGAGTGATACAAGCCATAATTCGATCAATCCAAATTTGATGGAAGCCAAACTCCCCCAAGGCATATCTTAAGAAGCTCCAGTTTATCATATCATAGGCCCTCTCCATATCAAGCTTAATAGCCATCAACGGCCGCCTAACAGGGGCTCTCCATAGATCATGCATGAACTTCTAATCTATAAGAATGTTGTCGGAGATACACCGACCACCAACAAAGGCCCCTTGCTCAAGAGAGATAAGTTTGGAAAGAATGGAGTTCATCATACTAGCCAAACACTTGGCACATAACTTGTACAAAATGTTACAAAGACTGATAGGCCTATAATGGGATAGCTTAGAAGCATCTTGTCTCTTCGGAACTAACGTAACAAAGGTATGCTTCTAAGAATCAGGTATATGACCCAAAACAAAGAACTCCTGCACAGTAGAGGCTACCTCTCTCCAAATGATGCACCAGTACCTCCTAAAGAATAATGGTGTGAAACTATCCGGCCCTGCAGCTTTATCCTCCTCCATGGACCAAAGCACAGCTCAGATCTCCTCAGCAATAATGGAGGAAAGAAGATCGCCATTCTCATCCATAGAGACCTTAATCTCCGGATGAGGGGAGTGGAAGGGAGAGGGTTCCTCCCGAGGCCCTGCCCATCTGGAGTGAAAGAAGGAGAAGAGCACCCGCCTGACCTCATCTGCATCCTCCACCCACGACCCCTCAGAGGATTGCACAACCCTGGTGTGGTTCCTGTGCCTATGAACAACAGTATCCTGGTGGAAGAACCAGGTGTTGGTGGTAGGATGTGCATGAACAATGGCTACCTAATTGACAATACCGAGTCTAGAGTTACACTCTATGTCCTTAAGATAATTTCGTCCCGCAATAGTGCTTATGGTTTTATGACGATTATCGTCTAGTATACAACGATCTTCTTCTGGTGAAAGTAGCACTACAATTCACCAAAAATTCGAACCAGGAATGCTTTTCTCTCTTTGTATGCACTATAGCTATACTCTATTTTCAGAGTATGCAAATGCCTAAGAGACTTATGATGCACTATAGCTATACTCTGTTTTTCAAAGTATGCAAATGCCTAAAAGAAGGAAGAAAAATACTGGAATGAATCGATGAAATGAATGAGGAATGGGGACCTATTTATAGCCTTAAGGTGCCCCTTGGAAGCATCCTTCTGATTTCATCGGAGGGAGTTTCTGATATCTTTTCGTAGTGAGATATACCTTTACACGATCGATACGTTTCTTCAATCACGATCGGATGCCATGATACGCTGATTCGTACCATGATCTTTAGATCACACGATCAGTGCGCTTCTCAATGCATCATTTCATGATCCGATGGCATCCCTGATCTCAGAAGAAACGTTGATCCGTGAACGGATGCGTGATTACGCCTCCGGACACGTGATCCGTTGTTTCACGATTCTAAAATCTCGCTATTTGAGTCGGCTCGATTTCCTCGAGTCGACTCCTATCAGAATCGAGCCGACTCGTCTCCCTGCAACCTTGATCTAGTGCCAATCAATCTCGACTGTCTGATCTGTTTGATCAAAAAAATTTAAAGGCTTCTCAAGCTCCTCGTGACGATGCGTACGTTCGAAGTGCAAAGTGCACCTACAAAGCGCCCATTGCGCCCTTGTCGCCCATCGTACACGCGCGTACGCGTGCGGGTGATGCTTCGCATCACCCTCAAGCTCTCCACCTATGGTGAGCCTAGAAGTAAGAGCTTGGAAAAAGGTTTTCTTATAAAGAGCCTTCTCTTTTTCCAATCTTTCCATGTGGAACTAAAAGTTTCCATCCCACAGGATAGTTTCCATCCCACAGGATGGTTTCCCATCCCAAAGGGTAGTTTAGAAATAAAAAAAATTATATTCACTTTTTCCAACAATCCCCTACATGAATGAAATTTTGGATCAAGATCAAAGATTAGTAAAGACGATCTCTCACAAACATAGAGTTTAAATGCAAATGAATATGCTGACACTCAAAGAGAGAAGTGGAATAAAGTTGCATCAGGATAGGTAGCTTGTAGCTTTGAACATTCCTTAGTATTTTGTTATCGAGTTTACTTGCTAAAAGTGAACGTGATGTCTTGAACTTTTAGCGTTTGATATAAACTAAGACAATAACAATCACACAACTTCTATCTAAGCATTCCTTTTGGTTCTCATGGTTGTGTTCATTTTGGCCCTGAATAACTCCTGGTCTCATGAGTGCTTTAGAAAATTAAAGCCTTTAAAATTTTCATAGAATTGGCCCAGTTCATACTCACATAGGTGATTCTTATTAAGAGTATCCTGCTATACCCCACATGATATTCATATCATAAGAATCATTAAAAGCTATGCTTATGCTAGTACCTTTAGTAGGTAGCACTGATTATTATAGGAATGAGTAGGATTTTACATCCTTAGTGCTTCGCTGACATCTTCATAATTTAGTTGTCCCTTTTGAACCTAGATCTTGGGATCTCCAGTCAACTAGGTTGGGTATCCACTATGAAGATTTATTTATAGGCTTTAAACCCATTCCCCTCGATAAACAATTTACTTGATCTCTCGATAAACCTTTTGTCAGTGGATCCGCAAGGTTTTTCTTTGACTGAATATAGTCAATAGAGATAACTTCATTTTCAAGTAATTGCTTAATGGTATCATGTCTGCGACGTATATGTCTAGACTTACCATTATACATTTTATTCTGTGCTCTGCAAATAGCTGATTGATTATCACAATGGATACATATTGCAGACACAGGTTTTGTCCAACATGGAATATCCTCCAAAAAATTTCAAAGCTATTCTGCTTCTTCTCCAGCTTTATCTAAAGCTATAAATTCTGATTCCATAGTGGACCGAGCTATACAAGTTTGTTTTGAGGATTTCCATGATACTGCACCTCCTCCTAAGGTGAACACATATCCACTAGTAGATTTAGTGTCTTCTGAAGAAGATATCCAGTTAGCATTACTATATCCTTCTAGTACAGCTGGATATGTCGTATAATGTAATCCATAATTTATGGTATATCGTAGATATCGCAATATCCTTACTAGTGCTATCCAATGATTTGGACCTGGATTACTAGCAAATCTGCTTAACTTATTGACAGCATATGCTATGTCAAGACGGGTGCAATTCATGATATACATTAAACCGCCAATTATACGTGAATATTCTAATTGTGATATGGGTTGTCCAGTATGCTTAGCAAGATGTAGATTAATATCTACAGGTGTTCTAAGCGGGTTGGTATTATACTTATTGAATTTATCTAATATTTTCTCAATATAGTGAGATTGAGATAATATTATTCCATCAGACGTTCTAGTGATTTTAATCCCTAGTATAACGTCTGCGATACCCATATCTTTCATATCAAAATGTTTGATCAATATTTTCTTTGTTTGTTTAATCATATCAATATCACTTCTATGATTAACAAATCATCCACGTATAAGCAGACTAACACATACCCTGTAGAAATGGTTTTGGCACACACACATTTGTCACATTCATTGATTTTGAATCCATTGGACAACATGATATTGTCAAATTTTATATGCCATTGTTTAGGTGCTTGTTTTAATCCATATAAGGATTTTATAAGTCTGCACATCTTCTTTTCTTTGCCTAGAACCACAAACCCTTCAGGTTGTTCCATATAAATTTCTTTATCTAATTCATCATTAAGGAAAGTTGTTTTAACATTCATTTGATGTATTTCAAGATTATTAATGGCTGCAATAGCGATTAACATTCTTATGGATGTTATCCTTGTTACAGGTGAATAAGTATCAAAGAAGTCTAGACCTTCTTTTGTTTAAAGCCTTTAGCTACTAATCTGGCTTTATACTTATCAATTGATCCATCACCTTTAACTTCTTCTTGAAAATCCATTTATACCCCAAAGGCTTCATACCTGATGGTAAATCTACCAATTTTCAGGTATGATTATGCATGATGGACTCAATTTCGCTATTAATAGCTTCTTTCCAAAAGGGTGCTTCTGGTATAGACATTGCCTCTTTGAATGTCTGAGGTACATTTTCTATTATGTACGTAATGTAGTCAGGACCAAAAGATTTTATAACTTTAGGTCTCTTACTATGTCTAAGTTCATCTTCAGAATGTTTTTCCTGATGACTACTACTTGCCAAATTATCATAAGTTCTTTTATTTGAACTTTATTCAGATATCCCTTTATAAGGAAATATCTCTTCAAAAAATGATGCATTTCTTGATTCAATGATTGTATTTTCTTGTATATCAGATATATCTGATTTATGTACAAGAAAGCAATATGCACTACTATTTTGTGCATAACCAATGAAAATACAATCAACTGTTTTAGGTCTTATTTTGACCTTTTTTGGGATCTGGAATAGCTACTTTAGCTAGGCACCCCCACACTTTTAGGTAATTATAAGAAGGCTTTTTTCCTTTCCATAACTCATATGGAGTGATGTCCTTCTTCTTAAGAGGTATTTTATTAAGAATATGATTAGCCGAGAGAATTGCTTCTTCCCATAAATTCTGTGGTGTACCAGAATTTATCAACATGGCATTCATCATTTCTTTCAATGTTCAATTTTTGCGTTCAGCAAGTCCATTAGATTGAGGTGAATAAGGAGCTGTAGTTTGATGAATAATGCCATGTTCTTGACAAAAGTCATTAAACGGTGCATCGTATTAACCACCTCTATCACTCCTTATAGCCTTGATCTTTTTATCAAGCTGATTTTCAACCTCATTTTTATAACATTTAAGCATATCTAAAGCCTCATCTTTAGACTTTAGTAGATACACATAACAGTATCTAGTTGAATCATCAATAAATGTCATAAAATACTTTTTACCTTCTTTAGATTGTACTGACTTCAAGTCACATAGATCAATGTGGATCAAATCTAGAGGTTCAATATTCCTTTCTACTGAATGGAACGGTGTTTTGGCTAGCTTAGCTTCAACACATATCTCACATTTATAATGTGGATCGATTTCATGATTAGGTAACAATTCTAAATTCATTAACTTCCATAATGAATTAAAATTCACATGACCTAATCTATCATGCCATAGATAAGAGGAGTCAACCATATAAACAGAAGAAGAATCTTTATTTTTTTCAAGGTTGTGATATACAGTCATTACATTCATCTTGAATAATCCATTATTCAAGTAACCTCTACCCAAAAAGATCCCCCCTTTAGTAAGTACAAATTTATCAGACTCAAACACCATCCTAAATCCAGGTGTGCTTAGGAGAGAGCCTGATACCAAGTTCTTATGGATGTCAGAAACATGCAATACATCGTTCAGTGGAAGCTCTTTGCCAGATGTCATCTTTAGAATAATGCGGCCAATTCCTTCTATCTTTGATGTAGCGGAGTTATCCATTAGTAGATTTCTACCTTTGATAGGAGTATATGATGAGAACATACTCTTATCAGAGTAGACATGTCGAGTAGCTTCAGTGTCAACATACCATTCATTTGGTTTATCAACCATGTTTGCTTCAAACACGACTGCTGACAATATCATCCCTGACACTTCACGGGATAGGGTATCTTCAGTGGTATTGACTTCCTTCTTTTCTTTTCCTTGAAACGACAATCTTTAAATTTGTGGCCTATTTTACCACAAATGAAGCACTTTCCTTTGAACTTCTTAGGATTGTCTTTCTTCTGTTTGTAGCCTTTTCAAGGAAACTTGCATTTCTTCTTGTCGACCTTTCCTTCTGTGAGGTTGGCCTTAGGCTCAGCATGATGTCCTCCTGTCTTCTTATCATATCTTTTGTTGTCTTTCTCGATCCTCAGGCGGACAATTAGATCTTCAAGTCTCATCTCCTTTCGCTTATGCTTCAGGTAGTTCTTGAAGTCTTTCCATGATGGAGGTAGCTTCTCAATTATAGCAGCTACCTGGAATGACTCACTCAGAGACATCCTTTTTGCATGTATCTCATGCAGTATGATCTGCAATTCTTGAACTTGATCCAAGACGGTCTTGTAATCTACCATCTTGTATTCAAGAAACCTGCCGACCATAAATTTTTTATGGCCTGCATCCTCGATTTTGTACTTCTTGTCCAAGGATGTCCACAGCTCTTTTGCTGTGCTTATACTACTGTACAATTATACAAAGTATTCTCTAATCCATTAAGGATGTAGTTTTTGCATAGGAAGTCTGAATGCTTCCATGCATCGACAGCAGTGACAATTTGCTTGTCGTTCTCTCCTTCCTTTAGGACTGGTGGATCTTCTTGAGAACTCTTACCAGATTTAGAGTTGTTAGATAGAACATCATCTTCTGCTGCCATCTCTTGAAGTCGGTGCCGGTAAACTTCTCCAGCTTCTCGGCCTGAACTGGTGCAGCCATTGTTGCCATCACTTGAGCAGCACTTCAATACGGGAAAACTGTCTTAAGATTGTTGGTGGCAGGATGTGTATGAACAATGGCTACCTAATTGATAAGATCGAGTCTAGAGTTACACTCTATGTCCTTAAGACAATTTCGTCCCGCAATGGTGCTTACGGTTTTATGATGATTGTCTCCCAGGATACAACGATCTTCTTCTGGTAAAGCAGCACTACAATTCACCAGAAATTTGAACCCGGAATGCTTTTCTCTCTTTGTATGCACTATAGCTATACTCTGTTTTCAGAGTATGCAAATGCCTAAGAGATTTATGATGCACTATAGCTATACTCTGTTTTTCAGAATATGCAAATGCCTAAAAGAAGGAAGGAAAATACTGGAATGAATCGATGAAATGAACGAGGAATGGGGACCTATTTATAGCCTTAAGGTGCCCCTTGGAAGGGGCCTTCTGATTTCATCGGAGGGATTTCCAATGTCTTTTCGTAATGAGATATGTCTTTACACGATCGATACATTTCTTCAATCGCGATCGGATGCCATGATACGCTGATTCGTACTGTGATCTTTAGATCACGCGATCAGTGCACTTCTCAATACATCATTTCACGATCCGATGGCACCCCTGATCTCAGAAAAAACGTTGATCCGTGAACGAACGCGTGATTACGCCTCCGGATGCGTGATCCGTTGTTTCACGATTCTGAAATCCCGCTATCCGAGTCGGCTCGATTTTCTCAAGTCGACTCGTCCAGACTGCATGATGCCTTTCTATGGATCCTAGTTGGCTAGAACCACTCGAGTCGACTGGATCGGAGCCGGCTCGAACCACTCGAGTTGACTCGTCCAGACCGTATATTCCTGCTCTGTGGATCCGAGTCGACTCCTAATCATCCGAGTCGACTCGAATAACTCGAGTCGGCTCCTATTAGAACCGATCCGACTCGTCTCCCTGTAACTTTGATCTGGTGCCAATCAATCTCGACCGTCTGATCTGAGAAAATTTAAAGGCTCCTCAAGCTCCTTGCGATGATGCGTAGCGCCCATTGCACCCTTGTCGCCCGTCGCACACGCGCGTGGTGAGCCTAGAAGTAAGAGCTTGGAAAAAGGTTTTCTTATAAAGAGCCTTCTCTTTTTCCAATCTTTCCATGTAGGACTAAAAGTTCCCATCCCACAGGATAGTTTCCATCCCACATGATGGTTTCCCATCCCAAAGGATAGTTTAGGAATAAAAAAAACTCATATTCACTTTTTCCAACACCAGGTATTCCTGTCCCCCTCCTTCAGCCACTGCACCCGAGATTTCTGTCTCCACCTTGCTGGCTTAGGAGGGAGTGATGCCTAAACATGAGATGACGAAGAGTAGCCAAATCCACTTCCCCCAACCCCCCTTCGCTCTCCTTCTCTTAAAAGGCAATAATGGAGGTCTCAACTAAAGACACCATAGAAACTAAGTTTCCAACTTTCCCCTTGTTCCACCTGAGAAGACGATGTTTCAACAAAGAGAGCCTGCGGGAGATGTGATACTGGGCCTCCTCCCGAATAGGTAGCCTCCAAACCTTCCTGACTATATCCCAAGAATGAGGGTAAGTAAGCCAAAATTTTTCAAATATGAAGGGAGGAGAACACCAAACCGCCATCGAGGTAGTAAGGAGAATGGAACAATGGTCTGAGGCAATCCTCGGAAGGTGACGAACTTGATGATCATGGTGCAAGAGAAGCCAATCTAATGAAGCAAAAACCCGATCAATGCGCTTCCAAACTCTAGCTGCCCTATCCTATTGTTCACCAAGTAAACTTGGGCCCCACATATCCTACATCCACCAGGCCATTATCATACAAAAATTGGGTAAATTCCTAGAAGAAATATCCTCCACAAAAGGCCAGCCTCCCCTCTTGTCCTCAGTCGTTAACAAACAATTGAAGTCCCCTGCCACAACAGTTGGGATACCCTGTCCCACTAGTACAGAAATTTCATTCAAAACAGTTCTCCTCTCCCTGTAATTGGTACTTGCATAGACTCCAAATAGCAATCACGTAGGCCCACCATTTTTTGATATCACAATGGACACCTGTTAGGAACAACGGTTGAACATGTCCACAGTTGCAGCCCCATTATGCCACACAACAATAATTCCCCCCGAAAGCCCCTGAGATTCAACTGCAAAACAATCCCAATCCCTCTGAACATGGCTGCAGAATCGCTCCAACGTAGGCCCAGAAAGCCTAGTTTCTAACAATACATACATAACCGGATGATACACTTATCTAATGCGACAAAAAGTTAAATAAAAAGAGGGCTTACCGGCCCCCCTCACATTCCAAACCATGATCTTCATTACAACAGAAAAAGAAGATATAAACACATTAATCTTCCTTCCCCGAGGGCTCAGCACCCCCAAACCCTCCTGCAAACAGCGCATTCCTCAATTTCTTTGAGATATCCTCATGGTCGTCTTGCCCTTGATCCACAGGCCCCAGTCCAATCCAATGGCGTGGAGTCTCCTTATCCCCACTAACTGACTTATCTCCTCCAGAAGACAAAGAAGAGGATCCATCAACGGCCTTTGGCACTTCCAGGAATGTGGACTTACTCTCCCCATGAACAGCCCCTTTATCAACAACCACCGGCCTAACCCCCTGCAACTTCTGCCTCTCAGCAACAGTCCCACCGACCTTCAGTTTGATTGCAGCAGCTCTAGAAACAGGTTTCAGCCCATCTGTGCCCAAAATTTGTACCCCCTCCACCTCTTCCATAGCCAACACACCCGCTGCCACCACCGAATCACACACAGCAGGAGAAACAGAGGACACAGAGGAAGAAGAAGAATCCGCTGCCTTCCCCCCTTCCACAACATCACAGATAATAAGGGGAACAGAGGAAGAAGAAGCCACAATACTCCCCTCATCCCGACCCCCCCCCCCCCAGACACAAAGAAGGGCTAACCTTTATGGAGGCAATAGCATACTTCGTCACCGTGGAAGTAGACTACTGGCAGCCATGCTCAGGAGTAACAGAGGGGTTAGCTTCAGACCTGGGTGGGCTTTTGGCCCTCTTCAGAGACCCCATAGCAGGGTCAAGCATCTGGACTTCCTGTGGTCCCGACTCAGCAAGACCAACAATCTCCATTCTATCCCCTAGCAGAGTAAGGGCAGAGAAACCCTTACCCGACATCAGTTCTTCCTTTGATTGATCGTCCCCAGTGAAACCTGGAGACCAGTGCCTCGCCACCTTCTTTGGTTTATGCCACCCATCTGAATTCGATGGCGAGTTAGGGGGTGAAGAAATGGTCGTCGGATATTCCAATGGAGTTGAGGACGAGCCAGGATCCGACGAATCCGGGCCACCCTCCCTGGATCTGTCCATATCTCTCCCACTTCGTAAGGGCACCCTAGGAGCCCTGGGTTGCCGGACTCGCGACGTCACCAGCCACGGCCCAAGCATGGGCCGGCCACCTCCAACAGTCCTCCCTGGTTCTTGCACCAGAGGGCTTGGGTGATCCGCAGAACCCTCCCCATCTTCAATAACAATGATATCCAGCTGCAGCCTAACACTCCCGTCTCCCTGTTTGGAGAACTCCTCATCAAACCCACATGCGTCTTGACTGTGGCCCATTTTCCCACACCTGAAGAAAACCTCCGGGAGATTCTCATATTGGAACTATTACTTAGAATAACTCGTTCCTCCCTGAACCAGAGCCCCCGGCAGCAGTGGCTTGCTCGAATCCATTTCAACTTTCACCCTAGCATACCCAAACTTCTTCAAGTTTTCGATGAAGTCCGAGTGGCTTCCTCGTCTCCGCTGCAAGTCTCAACAGAGTGTTAAAGGACCAAAATTCGACCGACAACTCCGGGAACCTGAGCCAAACCACTGTTCTCTGAACTGGAGTATGGCTCGGAGCAAAATCCGGCCGCCACTGCTCCACCACCAGTAGTTAGCCGCTGGCAAACCACGGACCACCTGCCTTGGCCCGCGCACATACCTCCGCATCTTTGAAACAGACCAGTAGATGGTCTTCAGCTAGAGCAAAGACATCTGATTTCATCTCAAAATTAAGCCTCATCTTGAAATCCCTCGCCACCCAACCAGCTTGAACTCGTCGCCCCAAGCTCAGGACGGAAATCAATCTATGCTTCCCCAACTTCCAGGACTCCTAAACCTTCGATTGGAGGATTTCGACCACCCTAGTAAAAAAACCCTGCAACTTCTCGATCTCGAATTCGATATTCCGACGAGACATCCACGATGCACCCCGGAAAGTACCCGCTTTGGTCCTCTTCGCTCTCACCAGTAGCTCCACTGTCCGTCTCCTTCTCGTTCTCTCCTTCAGTAGCCAAGAAGCTTGCTTTATTTATTTATTTTTCCAAAGCTAGCTTGCTTCCGGAGCGTTTGCGGGTCCCGTGGAAAAAATAAACTAACCCGGTAGATGACGCATGGGGAAAGTGAAACTAGCGCCAGCGTTTGTTAAGAACTGTCTACTGGCCTTTTCACCGTATTAGCCTCCGGATAGGCTGGTGGGCTGCAGCTAATCAACCGTTTATCATACTAAATTCACCCGATTCGTTCACCGGTCCAGGTACTGGCCAAAAAATTCCACGTCCTTCCGGGTCCCAAATTCCACGTAAACGCCTACCGGCCGGTTGTCGGAACTAGCCGGTCACCTCCCTCCAGTGAATGCTCATGGACACCGGAGGACTCTCCAGACTCCAGGGTCCAGCGGCCAAACCGAGGTGCGAGTCCAAGAAGATGGGTCGGTGACCCGATCTTGTTTCGTTAAAGGACAATAATACCCTCAAGGGTTCCTGAAAACATTTCCCTTCGCGTACAAAGGGCCGCAAATCCTAGTATTAATCTCTCTCTCTCTCTCTCTCTCTCTCTCTCTCTCTCGCTTTGGTGTGCTCGCGTCTTCCTCGCTTCATATCTGAAAACCAACCCTCCTTTACGCCCAGGCCCCAACTCTCAGCTTTCCTTTCCAAGAATTCCCATATCCGTTCAATTTTTTGCCTACTTGGTGGGTAGAGGAGAAGGAAAGATCCCATACTGGTAAAAAAAAAAAAAAGTCGAAATCTTTAGGTGCCTTGTTGCCCTAGTTTTGCTGGAACTTATTTTCTTCCATCCTTTTTGTGGTTTTTTTTAGTGATCTGGGAATTAGGGTTTGATAAATTTTATTTTGGGGAAAGGAAAAAACCCTTTCTTGGATCGATCTTTGGTTTCTCCATTAGGAAATTGGGCTCCTTTTGAAGTCCACATGTGACTGTGGGGCAGTTGTCTAGGGTTTCTCTTTTCTTAGTATGTATGGGGAGCACTGGCGAGCCGGATCGGAAGCGGCGCCATTTCGGCTCCATATCCCCCACTGCCGGGGCAGCTGCCAAGAAGCAGCCGCTGGCACCTTGCTCTGATGACAAGAAGGTATGATCTCTGTGGATTTCATGAACGCCTCCCTACTGATAGTTTGTGATGATTTCATATGATTGTGGTATCTAAGGGTGTTCTTTTCCGTGGACTATTTATGTAATCTCTGGGGTTGGGAGGAGATGAATCTTGTAAGATTAGAGGGGCACCTGTCATGGTTATGTGATATTTATTAGGTAGTGTTCTTGCACTAAAGAAAGAAATTGGGTGGATCGATCCAAGGATTTGGTTGATGTGTGTTCGCCAAACATACACTGCACTTTCAAGATTTTTATTTTTAGTTTTTTTTGGGGTTGCTTCTGTGAAGTTAATTGTTTTGTTGTTTGGCTATCAAATACAAGGAAAATTTGTTCCCAAAAGAATATGTGCGGATTTGTAGAGAGCTTAAGCAAAATGAGGCTGGAGAGGAGAGTATAAAACTTAAATTGTTACAAGTTTATCATCTAAAAATTTCAACTGCCATAGTTAGTATATGACATTGTAGATTAACTGCGATGCTATTTTTATAGTCTCTTTCAATTGATGAAATCCAGTATGATTTCATAAAACTTTTGGAGTAATCGTTAATGCTGCAATAGAGGAGAGGATGCTGTCACTGTCTGATGCTTGACTCATATCTATGCTGTATAGTTGTCGTATGGGTGCATGTGCCACATTTATTTATGTGCCCAAGAAAAGATAGACTTTACATTGGAAAAGAAATACATGTATTTTATTTTGGGTTTTTTGCATGTATATCCTTATAAATATTTGAAGTTATGCGAATACCCTTCCAAATTTACAATTTGCATGTATACTCTTATGAATTATTCTTTTTGCATATATACCTTTATAAAAATCAAAAACTGCTTGCATACCCTTGCAATACTTATGCATATACACTTATAAATTAATTCTTCTTACATATATACTCTTACCTTTTTTTTTGTGTGTGTGTGTGTGCCCTTATAAACTATTTCTTTTAGTGTGTATTACCTTAACTCAATAAAGGTAGATGTGCACCCAAAAAAAAAGGAGGGGGGGGGGGTGATGCAACATAGTAAATTTGCAAGGATATATATATAAAAATAAATAATTTATAAGGGCGTACGCACAAAAAATAAAATTGCAAGTGTATACATGTAATTTCAGATATTTATAAGGGTATGCTTGCAAACGAATTAATTTATAAGGGTGCACATGAATAATAAATTCACGAGGGTATGCATGCAATTTCAGATATGCAAAACACTCATTTATTCTCTCGAGAAATTGTCAGTGGAAAAAAGGATGAACCAAAATCTCAGTGGAATCATTCTATATGCTAGGTGGCACCTAGCTAGGTTGGGTTAAAATTAAATCAATGATTGAATGAAAGCTTCAAATTTGTTTTCAATGTGACTAGTTGACACTTATATTAAATAATGTATCTAATCCTTTTAATTTGAGGTTCACCTCATGTTGAGGTTTGGCTATTCCAAATACCTTGAGGCTCATAATTAAGGCTACATGATGTGTGGCACGAATGTGATATGGGCATGTTTGAGGCATGCACTTTGTGCAACGTACTACCCCTAGCGGCAAGAATCTTCTACATAGGTCAATGAACCTGCTTTCGAATCTCCTCAATCTTGAACATGCACCTGCTTCTTAAGTGCTTCCGCACCACAAGAGTTTCTAAAAGATCTTTGCTTGCTCAAATCCGCACCCATTCTGTTTGTAGTTCTAGCAACTCAGTGTACTCCTCATATGAGATGTCTACATGCTTGTATGATGCTATTTTTTATGGACTAAAGGGCAAAACCTAATTATGGTAGGATTTATTATCATATAATAACCATTATGATCTTTTCCTGCATTCCAATTTATGTACCAAAATTTGAAGGTGGGTCTGAACACAAAACTCAGATGCTTGCTTCCATTGATATGGCTTTTCTTTAAATTCTAAATCTTTTAAGGAATGTTCTGAAGGCTTAGGTCTTGGTTCTTGAGGCTTTCACCTTGCATTTTGAGTGTCTAGAAGTCTCACCTCGTGCCTCTAACCTTTGGGACAACAAAAACAATGAACAAATCAGGAATATATTCGTATTCTCATGTATATCTTCATGAGTTTTTGGTATCAGTTACTTTAAGCCTTGATCCATTGAAACAAGATTTTCAGGGTGTTGCTTCTTTTATTGTTTTATCATTGGTATCAATTACACGAAGCCCTATTTAGCAAATTGAGTGGTTATTTCCTTTCCTTAATTGATTTATAGTTTGCGTGCAAAGAATCTTGTTTAAGAAATATCCAAGAGTGAAGGAACATGGTTGCCTCCCTCAAAAGAGGGTGAGCAAGTGGGTGCAAGTACTTGGAAGCAGAAATTTTAAAATATTGCAAATAAGTATTTATGATTCTGGTGTGAGTTAAAGTTACCAGGCAGTTTCCAAAGCAGGCTTGTTATCCTAGGTATAAGTTTTTTGCTACTAAGACCTAGAACACATTAGGTAAAATTGATTTGTGATGCTTTGCGATCTATGAGATTTTTTGCTAATTTAATTTCTGTGCTCATAAGTTGTCTTGGAGATGCATACAATTATGATATGGAATATTGTGACCATCCTACCTGTCTTCCTAGTATAAGGAACTTGTGGAGGGTATTTCTTGGTTGAATGAGCTAAAACTGTCGATGATACATTTACTACCAATTATCTTCTAGGTTTTATGACCTATTCCTCTCACCTAAAGTTTCACTAGTAACTGGCATTAGGTTGTTAGCTGGTTACAAAATCTGCTCAATCCTTACATGGAGACTTCTTGAGTTCGAGGTGATTCATAGCTGATCCCATTTTTATGGGAAAAGGTCTGGATTAAGCTTCTTTTACTGCATTGTCATCTATGCACAAAGTGGAGGCTACTAGGAAAAAAATGGAATTTAAAATAAACGTGTATGATACACTTTTACTTTCATAAAAATTAGTATAACTATGATGCACCATATCATGTCTAAACAAATTTAGCTACCTACATTGTTTTTTTTACATCCTTTATATGTTAGTATGTTGCATGGATTCTGTTGTTACTACTTACAAATTTAATATGGTGTCATCAGATTCCTGTAAATAGAATAACATAGATTCAAAGGCAAAGTTAACCTCTTTGATTATAAATAAACTTTATCACATTTCCTTTTTTTTTTTCCTTTATGTGAATTTTCTCTCATATAATCTAATTTCTGCAGTAGATCACTGTTACTTTTACAGACATATCAAAACATTTAGTACACTTTTACATAGTCGATACATTTGCATCATGTTTCCAATTGGTATACCACTAAATCCATGTGTTGTGTTGCTCTCTAGAAATGCCATTTGTCATCTGACACGTAGATTGTGATCCTACCATGAATACATATTTGTACTTTGAATACTTACGAAGCTCAATGTGATCTATGTATTCTACATGAGTGGCTGATTGGACTAATGCTCATTGAATTAATTTTACCTGTTACATCAGTCATTTCTTTACACTTAGTAGTTTATGTTCTCTTATATTCTGATATTTTATGACCTGAAGTAATGCTTCTCTTAGAAAAAGGTGTTCAGCTTCATTTATATATTTATCTCAAGCAATATTTTGTTTAGTGTTTGTCTTGCTGCTTTAAAGGCTAGGCTAGCTTTTTAATTAATCATTATATCATGAACAGTCTGCTGTCTAGTTATTCCTAACTTTTAACATGAAGATGATTAATGTTTGATGCAATTTGCTTCGATGTCAAGAGCCACCATCTTCTGCTATCATGGAAAAGAAATAGTTTTTTGCCATTGATCAAGTAGATGCATCAGTTTCTAGCTTGTTATAATGAAGTTGCTAGTAACTAAGAAGCAAGCAAAGCAAAATTGTTTGTATTCAGAGATTATTAGCCATTAATTTCACCTTATTGTTTAGTAAAATAATATAACATCCCAATTTCAAAACAATTCCCTTGTCTTGTTGTGACTGTATATGTTTGGCATGGTTTGCAGGTTGATTTAGTCCACCTCTATCAGAATCAGATCCAATTAGACAAGAAATCTAGACCTCTGTATGTTAGCGTATATTAGGATGAGTCCTAGATGTGGACATACTTCTTAAATGAGCTAGCTATGGATTTCCCATATGACTGACAGAAGCACATGTTAGTTAAATAATTATAAAACAACTCTACTAAGCACATGAAGGGTGTGTGATATGTAAATCTGAACAAATGCTTGCATACATATGTAGAGGCATGCATATGAATGAAGAAAACAGGCATCATACCATGTGGTATTATACCTGAGAACTACTAAAACATTATTATCAATCATGATACCAACTTAGTTTCTCAAAAGATATTAGATGTTCAAGACACTGTAGTTAGCTTTGCAAGTGACCACAAATCTCATGAAGGTTAAGATGTACTATTTTATTGTGCTCCATCATCCATGCTTTAGATCAAATGGTATGAATTACCTATTATAGCTTTATCATGTTCTGGAATAAAAAATATTTTTATCTGGCATTATATGGGAGTCAAATATTAAAATATTTATGAACTACTTATATTTATTTCTCTAGCTTTTGATCATTTGCTGGTAAAAGAGTATTGTTAGCTTTTAATCATTTGCTAGAAAAGGAGTAGTGTTTTTTTTTTTGTGTTGGAAGTAAACCTCTTGTTGAGATATCAAACTACTGTTATGTTTTTTTATCTAATTATAATCGATATATCAGACTACTGTTCTGCTTTTTTATCTAATAATAAAAGTTTATTTATTCTAAACTATAAGTCAAATGCCTAACATTTTGAATTTTTAGGTATTGTTTTTTTAAGACAAAAACAATTATTTGTCTAATCTGTGTTCCAGGTCTTTCATTATTCTAGACTGCATCAAGTTCTTGTGAAAGATGTGGTTAAATTTTTCAGTAATTCGTTGCTAGTGGCACCTGCATTGTTTTTATAAATGTTCACTCTTGTACAGTTTGGAGGAATAATATTCTGTAATAAACATATTTTAGGAAGTTACAAGGTTATTCAACTACACCCTTAATTAGATCTTGCACCTCATTTTAACCATTCAGGCATCTGAAGGTATTTGTAATATGCATTTGTAATGCATGATATTTTTAAGTTGAAACCATAGCATCTAAAGCCAAGGATCGCTGAACCGGTACTGGAAGCCGTACCGGTCAGCGGCCGGTATGGTACGGTACAGTCCGTACCGACATACATACCTGGATTAAAAAAATAAGAAAAAATAACTTTCTCCTCCCCTCTCAAGTAAGAAACGCTAAACCAAACTTGAACCGGACAGAACCGGGTGGTACGTACCGGTACGTAAATATATATATTTTTTATTTTTTTAACAGTCCGGCACCCGGACCATTTTTTATGGGTGAACCGTACCGGCTCTTGGCTGGTACGGTTCGGTACGGTTCAGTACGCCCCGTACCGGGTGGTACGGGATAGTTCCGGGTTCCTTGTCTGAAGCTTTCAAAGTGTTCTTGTGTACATTTGCTCTTTATTCTTTTCTCGTGCATGCTTAATAGCTATTGTGTAGTTGCATCATGTGATCTGATAAGAACTGAAATTTGAATTTGTGCTTTTTAATTTGAGAAGAGTGACTGCTTGAAGGGAAATCCTTGTGTTATGGTGGTTTATTTATCTTTTGATAAACTTATCTGAAAGGAAGGATGCAGGCTCGTTAATAATTTTAGGACAAGCATAGGTTTTTATTAGACATCAGGCTGTTAGGATAAAAAGATAGATTGTTTTATCTTAAATCTTAGTAGTTGAATATTGTGTTTGTCCTGAGCATTGTGTACCCATCACAGGATGAAGTAACCAGCTCTGGGTGCAAACAAGCATGCATACATATATACATTATATTATATTATATTAGGATGCCGATGTTTGGCATCATATTATAGACTTACCATCTATAATTTTTTTTTCCATGTCTTATTTGATGGCCTACATTGTTTCCTTGAAGGATACATGCTTGAATACCATTTTAGCAGTCAATTTATACTGAAGTATGCTCAACCACTAAAGTTTTTTTTTTTTGCTGCTAGTTTCATTTGCTGTTAGCAACACATTCGATATGGTCATGAGACCAAATATTTTGAGTTATCCTTAACAGGAAAGGCGGGCCTGTTCTGGATGTATTTAGGCTTGATAGTGCTGCGAACCTTCAGTGAAAAAGCTACACTTATGAGAAATGTTTCTCTTTTTTTTTCCTTCTTTGTGATATAAAGTAATTTGTTCTGGTAATTTTCTTGTAGCTTGATGTTGCTGTCCTTCAATACAAAAATCGAAAGCTTGTCGAGCAATTAGAAGCTCAGAAAGTTGAGTATCTTTCTCTTGAGAATAAATTCAATCAGCTGAAAGAGAAACATAAGAATTACAGGGACACATTACTTGTGGTCAATAACTCCTGGGAGCGAGTAAGCAACCTTTTGTTCTAGTTGATTATGATATTCCACCTAATATTGTGTGTCACATTAAATATTATTTTTGTGGATGTTTCAACAGCTTGCTGGTGATTTGGAATCTCTTTCTGTTTGTACAAGTGGATCTACAAATGATGGATATGATTTAAGACATTCTGATATGTTAGAGGGTGGGACTTTCTAGCCTTCTTTCTGATAAATTTGTCCATTGCTCACTCTTCAGAGATTAGTTTTAGCAAAAATTGGAGAAACAATTAGAAGTTTTACTTATATTCAAAAGATTGCTATTTATGAAAGTTTGGGCATGTATAGATATTTGATTGAGTGCTTTATGGTGCTGCCTTAGAAACTCGTGTGGAGAAAACTATTGATTTTTTTTTTCCTAACAGCTTGTTCAAAGAATTTGCTTCATTGGGGGCATGGGATGCACATACACTTTTTGCAAGGGTTATAAGGATTAAGATGAAAAGGCTTTCAGTAAAGTCTAAGCTGGCTTTTGAGTTTTAATGCACATCTCATGCCTTTTTTTTTCAAAAATAGAAGACTAACCATGCTTTAGTCAAAAACTCAAAGTCTTGTTCTTCTTATTTTTCCTTCTCTCTTTTGTTTTGTTGCGTAGTGGATAGAAAGTGCTTCTGCAAGATGTATTAATAAATAAGATACTAGACATTTGAAGAAGTGATGATCTTAAAATATTTTACATGGTGATGCAGGTTGTAAAGCTCTATAATTTAAAGGAATATGTGGTATACCCATTGCTTCGTTGGTATATCTTGGCATTTCAAATCACTATATAATTTGTAGTTTTATTTTTTTTTGCAGAAATTGGGTAGGCCTGCTAGTTTAATCTGTAACCAGGTTGTAGAGGCAGGTGCTGTTACTTGGTCTGTCACATGCATCTTGGCAATATTGCTTTGCTGACCACAGCATACAATGTGCTGTTCTTTGCATATGCAAAAGAAAAATAAAAATAAAGTAAAAATAAAACTAAAAATAAAACCTCTTTAAACAAAAAAATGATTTTGATAGGTTCTATGCCAGCCCATGCTGGTGGCAATATTGATTGGCTTGGCTTGTTACATGGTGACTAGCAGAACCATCACATGAAATCCTTAAAGTTGTGCAGCTATTTGATGTAACCTTGAAATCCTTCTTTTGTTTGAGATGATAAGGTAATGGATGGATGTTGGAGTTGTGAGGGCTTTTATATTGTAGGAGTTGCCATGGGTCAGGTCTAGCTCAGGTCTTTTTCTTTCTTTTTTCTTTCGGTCAGGGATATCGTATGCAAACAAGCTTCGGTGTGTATGACACTGTTCGAACAGCATATCAATTCATCTTAATTTGTTTTCACTGTTATTTTTTTCATATAGTCCTTTCTTTAGTTGCTGGATTAACAAATACTTATATCAGCTCGTTAACTTCTCATTCAGATGGAGCATCCTGCCCTGCAGAGGATGATTTTTTAAGCAGACTGCTAGAAACAGGTGCTAGTGAAAGTTCAAATTCTGTATCCTCTAGTCAAAAGGAGGATGATGTAGGAGCAATGCAGTTTATGGCAAAAAAAGTCTTACAAAATATTATAGCTTCATTTAATGATGTTTGCCATGTAAATGAGGAACTTGCTGCTGCTGTGCTGGTGGCTCTTTCAGAAGATGGTAAAACCTCCAAGTTCATGTTGCAACTTATTATTTCAACAGTTTTCACTTCGAGTTTGTGTTTGAAATTTGTCTGATCTATTTTGGTTGGGTGCACCATAGAGCCCAGCAGACAATTACGGAAGACCACTAATGATCTGCAATCAGAACTTGGGAACTTGTTAGTGGCATTAGGTGATCTTCATCTGAAACACAGACCATTGGCAGATAAGTTCCAGAACCATCAAGATGCAGATGCTAAAAATAAGGCTGAGCGTAAACGTTTGACAGGTATGTTTGTGAAATCTATTAGAAGATCCTCTTAAAATTTCCATATCATACATGCAGTGTATGCTTGCATTCTTGCAACATAAATCATGTTACATCTTTAATAATGGAGTTAACTTTTTGTTCATAAGTGTGCATTAAGATTGTTGATTACATTCAAGGACATGCCCCATTCTTCTACATGTCACCACCTTGTAGGCACCAATCTGGACGAAGAATTAGTGTGTGTGTGTATTACATAATGTTGAGAATGTATACATGCCCTGTTTCTTTAACACAAAGTAATTATGTATTATTGCTGCTACTTTGTTTGTGAAGAGGAGTTGGCAAGTACCATTGCTGAGTTGGAAGAAAGCAATTGTAAACTGGCAACCCTCAAGGCACAAAGAGACACAACACAAGGGCCATTTCTTTTTCCAACGTTAGGAAATAAACATGCTGGTGGAGATAAGGTCAGAGATAAACAAAAAGAACTACAAGATCTGGAGTCTGCACTCAAGGAACTGATGGTGGATATCAGCACTCAATTTCTTGTGATATTTAGCAGCTCTTTTAATTGATGTGATACAGTGATAGTTTCATGCTTTGATTTGGGAATTTTGACCAGAATTTAGTTTCAAGCCGGTTGATAGAGATTAGGAGTCTACATGAAGAAAGAATTGAAATTTTGAAGAAGTTAGCTATCTTGCAGGTCAGTTTTGTTGTTTATTTTTAGCTATCTGTTTAACATACGACCTAATCATGTTTTATATTCTATACTTTCCAGTCTGAGTATGGTTGAAATTTCATTGTGTTGGGGAAAATAATTTGCAGAATACTTTAATGGATATCAAGAGTATATCTTCATCCAAAGCTTTTCAATTGCTGAATGATCAGCTGGCAAAATCAAAGGCAGAAATGGATCAGTGTCGGGCATCTTTGGAGAAATTACAGGTGATAACTGGTCGGTAGATATAAGTAGCCTATGTAGATATGTTGTCGTGTGACTTAATTCTTGTTATGCTGAAATTCTTTTCTGTAATTATTACAATAGGTTGAAAGAGACAACTTTGTTTGGCATGAAAAGGAAATGAGTTTGAACATTGATCTAGCTGACATGTCTTGGAGAGTATCTGCCTTTTCTGAATCTAGAACTGCTGAGCTAGAGCAGAGGTTACAGAATCTAGCTGAGGAAAGGATTCTGTTGGAGACCAAGCTTGAAGAGGCTTCAAGAGAACCAGGTATCTTGAAAACTTTGTTTGGTTCTACTTCAGAACATCAGCAGAACTTCTTTTCACCTTGTCATTCAATACGGTATTTTTAGGCATCACCAATGTGCATTTCAGGTAGGAAAAAAATTATTGCAGAATTTAAAGCACTTGTATCATCACTACCTAAGGATATGAGGATCATGCAAAGTGAATTTAGTAAATACAAGGAAGCTGCTTCAGAGCTCCATTCTCTACGAGGAGAAGTTCAATCTCTTTCTAGCAGGTTAAGAAGGAAGGTAAAGGTTTGCCCATAAACAAAAGCGTCTACATTAGTTTGTCCATGTTAGATCATTGGAAGGACTTAAACCATGTTCTTGCTATAGGAGAATGAGCTGGAATCTTTATCTGATAGATCTGCCAACCAGTTTCTGAAGTAAACAAACTGCAGATGGTGGTATGCTTACTTCTGTACATCAATTTTTATTTTCAGTCTACCAACAACTGATAACGAGCCACATGTACTAGTTTAAGTGAGTAAATGAAATGGGCTGGTAGATTTTCAAAATCTTGCCTTCTGATTATTGGTTGATTTGTTATTGTTGTATTTTGTTTCAAGCAAACGGTTACCTGTAAGGTATGTGTCTGGATATGCACAGATATTCTTGTGAACTAAATCCTAAAACCAGTAATAACCTAGGTCCTGCTTGGTTACTGCATAAGTTTAATTGTGAATAAACATATTAACCCTGGGATTCTGTTCCTTCTTAACCTAGAAAAACTATTTGGTTATAATTACCAAATAGTTTTGGTCAGGTTAAACAGGGACAAGTACCTGAAACTGCTTTTCAGTTTTTCTGAATTCCAGAAGTACCCTTCCCTATTCCTACTTTACAGGGGTGCTTGAAAGGTTGCTTGGCTGAAATAAATTTGCATATGTGAACTTTATTCTGCTTTATTCAAGGTTATTTGTGAACAAAAAGGCCCCCCTATAATAGGATGGTTCTTGCCTAAAACTGACTGTTGCAATTTTATTGGGGAACTTAGAAGGTGTCAGATTGCTTGCATGCTAGGTTCTGTGTCAACGTGAATCAAGAGCGATGTTGATTCTGATATCAATGTTTTAAGCTGTCTATATGAGTAATATCAGTTCTTATTGCAGGATATTGGGTTATCTGAATGGTAGAATAATATGCAGTTGTGCTATTCATAGGTATGATACCTGCCATAGGCTATGTTGGAACGAAGGGTATACACCTAAAATATTCAAAATTTTCACTCTATGAATGAGCCACTCAAGCAACATGAATGGTCACACTTTAATGCTGAAATTCGAGATAGAACTATTATGCTCTTTTCTTGTTCTTCTTCTTCTTTGGAGAGTTATCATAGAATTTTGTAGTTAGTAAAAGATATATACATACATAGATGCATTCATGCATTCATACATATATGCATATACATGTATACAAGGTTTTAAATTTCATGGGACGGGGTTTTCCTGGTTTTTTTCATGTAACGGGATGCGTCAATGTCCCGTCTCGTTCTGACATACTCGGGACGGGATATCTCAAGGCACCCGATTGTGATATTGGGATGTTGGCGGGATGTTTTGTCATGATGCATGGGATGGTACTTTATTTTGGTATCCTGCCGGACATTTTGTCGGGACTTGAATCTTTGATATATATGTATATATTTCTAGAAACTGGAGCTAGTATTGGTGTAGGCAGTAATGTTGTTGTACTTGGTCTCATGAACTAGCTAGGCTAAGCTCTCATAATATTTCTCACAGATGAAACTGTTTGAGGGCTTACATTGGTCAATGAGAAGAGGGCAAATAAAAATGTGATTTTTTGGTGGATATACAAATAAATTTGGTCCCAACATTTTATACCTGTTAAGGGATTATTGTGGCCGTCTCAACACTTCTGTATGGTAGTAAGATGACTGAAATCTTTCAACGTACAACTATATTTTATTTTTTGTTTGTTTTTTTTTTTGATGGAAGAAAATTCATGACATTGTTAGGAAACCAAATTTATTGATATTGTAAGGAAAACAAATTCTATTTAAATTCATGTTTTTTCGATAATATTCAAATTTTTTGTTATTTTTGCGTGTATTTTCAATGCACTAGTATTGGTGCCAGCACCATGAACCTAACCATCAGCTCTAAGTGACATCCTAAAACCTAAAGTTTGACAAACAACTCCCAAAAACCTTTGAAGAATAAAAAGAAAAACAAAAAAGGGGGTCCTAATGAATCACCGAGATGCCAACTTGTCCCAAGTTTCGGGATGAGTGTGTTTCAACCCCATCCCCGGACCAATACTGCTCCTGGGACTGGGATTTAGACACTTGTTTTGTATTGTTTCAAAGGTTGCCCCAAACTGGGGAGGAGCATTTCTTTTTTCTTGTTCCTTTTTCCTTTGATTGAAGATTGAATTTAGAAATTTAAGAAGTCGTAGTTAAGACATAATAAACTAGCCGTGATCTTTGAAAAAAATGGAAATTGAATATGCTGGCTAGCCTTATGATTATTTCTAATGGTTGTGTTGAAAACCTGGGTCAGACTGCCACCCTTATCAAGGTTGGAGTGCTCTGAAGGTTTTGTTGGAGCTCTTCCCCTGTTTCATAGATTATTAAATAAGAAAAGGATCTTGGAGAATCATGCTTCTGTTAACTTAGTATTCAGCATATGAGAGGAAGGGATGATTATTGAAGTTGCCTAATTAGTTAAGTCAGATTAGATAGGATATTAATTGCCTATACAAGATGTGACATGAAAATACAACATCCCACGTACAACCTCTTTCATAAACATAAGATGTAAATGACATGCATTGTTTGCTACTGAGTTGTTTAATCATATCAATGGCTAAAAAACTTTGAAATGGCAAGCACCTTAAGGTAATTTTGTACCTAGTCCTTTCTTGGCCCTCCAACTTTTTCTACATTTTAATTTGATCTTTTGCTTATTTCTAAACAATTTCAGAAGGATTTACTTTATTTTCTTTTTTGTTAGGGCTAGTTCTAGTCTTTACATGTGTACTGATTTTGACATCGCCCTTGTTTCTCGACTTGCCCATCCTCAACTTGGCATATTCATCATATGTGCTCATGTTTCCTTTGTCACTAAATTGTACTAATGGCCTGTACATATCAGTGTTGCATATACTCAAAAAATAACCTACATTTGCACCATCATGTTTGATTTTATTTTGTAATTAAATTGACAACACTTCTGGTGATAGTCTTTAATTTTATGATAGTTTTACATTACCTGTAAATGTCATGGTAACTAATTCTAGATTTGGTAGATCTAAGGTATTCTTTAAGCTAATTTTTCTATCTCTACTCCTTATGATGTATTACATGATGTATTGGTTTGTTTTCTATTTTATATCTTGTATTTTTCACTTCATGTGTCCTGCTTTACCATAGGTTGCATGTTTATGGTGATGTAGGTTCAAGATTTAAGACAGACTAATCAAGAGTTGAAGCTATTTCTAGAGATGTATAGACGTGAATTCACTGATTCCAGGTAGCAAGTTTTATTTTTTAATATAAAGCCACTTGAAACTTCTTGGGTTTTATGTTCTTTTAAGGCATTGAATGTTGCAGGAGGCTTTTGTTTTAATATACTGGAATTTAGTTAATTGTCTTATTTTCGTTCTGAACTCTTATTGGCATTTTTTTTGAAAGGTTTTTTGAGGATCGTGTCATTTTATGCCTGAAGGGAAGGCTCTGTAGAACATATGGAGGCTTTATGATGTGAAGGGTGTCCAGTTAAGCAGTTCACATGAACTGCACACCCTATATTTTTAACTTGTGCCTTGTATGGGAAGCCTACAAGATAGGCTATCCAAAGATATGGATCTCTTTTGATGTGTTGTGCGTCACATCATGCGGCATCAAATTCAAACCTTGATGTGGTTTAAAAGTGTTGTTATCATTAAGTTTTGTGCATACTGGTGTGTGAGATATGCTATCCATGCCATCTACTGTAGTCATGTGCGAGTGTAATAAATATATCCTTTATGTTCTTTTTTTTTAAAAAATTAATACATTTTAAACCTTTTAGTAAAATCAACATGACTTATGCCTTGCCTCTTTCATATTCTGGATGCCTTGCTTTACACCTTGGACTTTTTAAATTACTGTTGCAGCCTGGGCTGAAAGCTCATGCTCCATCTGAAGAAAAGGAGGTTTGGCTGAATAAAAGTTGGGGAATAAGGACTGAGGGTGGGCTTGCTCTTCTTGCTGAAGGCATTACGGTTCCTCCTTGAGCAATTATTGGTAACCAGGAAAAGATGGCTTCTTGATATTTTAGCAAGATTGTTGGGGCTTCCTCAGCATGGAGCAGATTAGGGAGGAGGAAAGAGGTCAGGAGGGGTTGCTCCTGTTGGAGTTGCATCGTCCTAGGGTGGGGCTTTGGTAGCAATGTCTGAGAAAACAGGCCTTCAAGTGGTGGTCAAAGGACAGGAGAGGAAGGAGAGATTAGCTGGCGTTTGGGTGCAACAAGAACTCTCCTCAGACCATTCCCCCCTCCCCCAAAGTGAAGACTTGTGAAGGGTTGACAATGATGGATAGTTATGGTTGGGAATGCAATAGTGGCAGTGTTATGCAGGGAAGAGAATAAGGAGGGGAATTGAGAGGGATGTGATTAGGTGATTGTTAGGTTATTAGAGCTGGAATTGAGTATTAAAAATTTGATTCAGGTTGCCCATTGGAATGGACAATAATCTGGGTTTTTTTAAATGTAATGCCACGCACCACAACCAGCACCAAACCATTGGGGACTTATTGCCTCAGCCAAGGGCAACAGGTTCTTAATTTGCTCTAAGGTCAGCACAGGTCTGGCTCAGTTCTGATTTGGTCCTTGAATTTGGCTGGAGGCTTAAGACCAAAGAGCTGTGCTGCTATATTGCCCTATTTCAAGCATTGCTTGGGGCTTGGTTTTTTGCAAAATCTCCTATGAGAACACCAATCATTCATCATGTTGCTATTAACAGGACTTTGGCTCTATGATTTTTATTCATGCCAGTGGATCCTTATTAGTCTATTAGTATTTTATTTGAATGTGTGCTTGCCAAAAAATTTTGGTGGCAGTTTTTAGTCATTATGGTATTGCATCGATACTATTATATTGTATATAATATGTTATTCATATTTGCATATTTTTATTGTTGTTATAATAGCGTTATTATTAGTCTTTACTAATATTATATTACATTAACATGAATTATGTAATCATTATAGAAAATTAAGATATTGTTACAAAATTAACTCTGATATTGCTATATTAATAATTTGAAATATTATATAATATAGTATGTTACTATGTTATACTATTATTGGTATATGTTCACATAATTATAAACTGTGATTATATAGTATTATATATAATTAATGTATATTACATTATTTATTTAAATATTATATGAAACTAACATTAGTAATATCAATAGTATGGTCACATCAAGAATATTAATAGCATTCTATACAAGTAATATTCATTATTAAATCATATTAAACTGTATCAAGAATAATAATAGTATTAAATAATGCCATTATATTAATATTAATATTGACATATTAATGCATATTATATTATATACTACCAGGTCTCATTTTCTAGGAATTTACCTGGACTTATCCAAACAAAGGAGTAGAACTAATCATTCGTGATGATTTCCGGGAAATAATTTCTAGGAGTGGTTTTCCTGTTCTTGATTTCCATTTCTGTCAACCATACCTGGTATTAGAGTTTTCCCTTGATTACCAAATAACCAACATATGTCTTTTGTTTTGCTTTCTGAACAACCAAACAAAGTCCTAACCTTACAAGCTGGAATGGATTTTCTATTGTTCTGATAGGCTGTCCTGGTGTCCTAACGCACTTATGCGCATAACATCATTAATCAGGAATAAAATTTGCTTTCATAAAACCAAGATTCCTGGTATCGGTACCGGGAGCCGCACCGGTGGCCGACGAGTACCAGTACGGTACCGTACCGTGCCGACACACGGTACGACGTGTACCGGTTCAAACCGGTACGTCCAATTTTTTTTGATGTTTTTTATAATTTTAAGGTTTTTATCTATTTTTTAAGGGTTTAGGGCTTAGGGTTTAGGAGAATTTAGTATTTAGGGTTTAGGATTTAGGGTTTTGGGTGGCGTACCGGTTTAGGGTTTAGGACTAAATACTAATATTTAGGACTATTTTCAATTAAAATAAAATAAAAAATTATAATTAAACTAAGATTATTAGCAATTAATTAAAGTGAAATGTAGCATAAACATATAATTACATACCAATGTCTAGAATCGGGTAGAGTGACGATGTCTATAAATATAGGGATCATGTATGTATTCTGTAGGAAATTCGGCATGTCCCTCCTGCCAGGCAGCATGATACTCCTCTAAGCTCATCCTAGGAGGTATGCGTGATGGATCATAACTAATCGCAGATCCCTCTCTGATGTCCCGACTCTGAGAGCTGTCCAGAGACTGATGATATGGCAGTGCAGGGGCCCATCCAAATATACTAGCAGCAAAATTAGATCCATAAGATGCTCCGGGCTGCATGGGATAATAACCACCGGATGCTGACGTCTCAGATGCATCATATGGATAATATAGACCAAAAGCTGCCGGTAGCTGCGGATAAGAGGATCTCGAATATGAGGATGATCCAGATACATCCATGGATCCCGAAAAGTTAATTTTTTTCAATTTAAGACCTACGGCACTATTCATGAGATGCATTAAAACTTGAATAAATCGACATGAAATTTATAGTGAGAGTAGCTTACGAGCCCTAGATTAATAATTTATAATTACAGTTTTTTTTATTAATTATTATTTTTCAATTAATTTATTTATCCAAATTAATTTTTAATTTAAAAATTATATATTTAATAAAAAATCAAGATTTTAGTATCATTGTGTAGATCTATCCTAGATCTACCACATACTCTAAAATCATAGCCAACAAATAAATTTTGACAGCATTTCTTCTTAATTTTCTATTTTGTACGGATTTTAATAAAAAAACGATACAAAAGAGAAAAATACGGAAAAAGAAAGGTATACGTACCTTGATTCTACCTTTCTCTTTGACTTTTGCAGGTTTGATTGGGTTGAAAATGATCGCGGAATTTTTTTTTCGTTGTTTTTCTTTCCTCGGCTCTGTAGTAGAGAGCTCGTAAGTTGTTTTTCTTTCTGCGGCTCTGCAACAGAGAGCTTTTACGAGCTCTCTGCCTTTTCCTCTCTTAAACTCAAGGCAGCCCCCCCTCCTCCCAAAAGTCACATGGCTACAGTAACCATGTGACAAAACCAAAAAAATTTGCCCCACCTGTCCCCTCCCGTATGTACCGAGCCGGTTCGGGCCCTTTTCGACCGGTTCAACACCGGTTCGACCCGATTCGGTCCGTTCGATGCGGTAAGTTTTTTTTTTTTTGATTTTTAGGGTGTGTGCCGATTTATATGGCCAAACCATGTCGGCCGGCCACGGGTCTGGTTCGGTACGCTCCGAACCGGCCGGTTTGGCATGGTTCAGAAAACCTGCATAAAATACTTCGTTATGCAATATACTTTTAAATATTGTTCCGTGATTTCAACATGCTCATTTTGAGGGCAGTAAGTGGAATTCATTAGGTTTAGTTCTGTGTTTCTGATCATCTGAATACTGTCATCATTCAGATGAAGCTTCCACGGAATTGATATAAGCTTTTTGGGTGAGCATGTATAAGTATAGTAAAGTAAATGGGTGATTTGCAAGAGTTTCACCAACGTGCCTCTCAATTGGAGTGTGGTAATCTGGTTTTGCCATTCATACCCAGATTATAATAATTTGTTAATAAAGGACTTAGGTCAGGTCACAGCTGATTTGATTTGCTAACATGCTCTGTAAGAGCCGATTTGAGTACTATCCATTTCTTACTCTTTCATAATTTTCACTACAGTTTTGCCTGAACGGATTAAGTGCTCTTTCTATCTGGTGACTTTCCTAACTTTATTTAAGGAATGGAAAGAAAAAGTGGATGCTCTCTTATCTTTCTTTCTCTCAATCTCTTTCTATATCTATATATACATATTGCATATATAGTATCTAGTTTGGTGATGCCAAAGATGCTGGTGAGACAGCTTGGTTTTAGGGACATGATTGCATTATGTTTGTCAACTATTGGAATTGAAACTTTAAGCATTTCTGGCTTTTCACTATATGTTGATTAATTGATTGTATAAGTTGATGGCATACTTTTTCTTTTAAAAAATAATGTTGTTAAGCATCAAAAAAGACCATCAGTATAAAACTGGTAGCATTTCTGCTTGTTAATATATGTTAATCTACTGTCTTTGTCTGATTCTTACTATCAAAATTGCTGCTTTATTTTATTTTATTTATTTTTCTTTTTTTTTGGGGGGGGTGTGTGGGCTACACAGAGAAGTGATAGAATCTAGGGACATGGAATACAAGGCATGGGCTCTTGTTCAAAGCATTAAGTCATCTCTTGATGAACACAAATTGGAGCTTCGTGTTAAGGCGGCCAATGAAGCTGAAGCAATATCCCAGCAGAGACTAGCCACTGCTGAAGCTAAGATCGCAGAGCTGAGGCAGAAGTTGGAAGACTCTGGAAGGTATTTGTTTCTGTTTTCTTCTGACTCTTTGAGTATTGAAGGGAAGACATGCATAAACATACTAATATGATCATACTTTGCCAGCAATATAAGTTCTAGTCCTAATATTTAACATGTTGCAGATTGCATGAATCTTAAATCTTACTACTGCTACAATATGCTCAACTGCCTGGTACTACTACTACTACTACTACTGCTACTACTACAACTATGACTACTACACCTACTGCAATATGCTGATCCGACCCTGGCACCAGATGTACCAATGCTATACTAACATGATACTGGTCCAGGTCTGGAAGTGAGATTGCAAACCTTGATATAACTTTGTAAAGAACATGTATCATTCTGACCCTGGTACCAGTGCTATACCAACATGGTACGGGTGCAGGGCGGGCAATGAGAGTGCAAACCTTGATATAATTTTGTAAGGAGAATGTATCATGAAAGATTGGTGAGGTGGATTCATCAGGCCAGCTAGTAATTGTTGCAGCAGTGCTTGATTGTTAGTGGAGTCGATAGTATTATTTGCCTTAGTTCTTGGAAAGCTTTAGAAGCTCAAGAGCTATCCGTTGTTTACTGATCTAAACGTGTCAGGCTCAGCTCTTTATTCATTTTAAGACCTATATTTGTATTTATTCTAGCAGAGGAATAGTAACTGGTGAGTTGTTTAGAGTTTTTTCTTTGTTATTGTGCTTGAAGAAGTTAATGATGAAATGCCTGTTACATTCCGTTCAGGGAAATATATAACCACTCTGAGACTCTGAAATCCAAACATGAGGAAGGTGAAGCCTATTTATCTGAGATTGAGGTTCGGAATCCCTCTTGTAATATTATTAAATGTGACAGTTACAATTGATGGAAGTATACTTAGGAGTAAATATCTCATGTATTCCTTGCAGAGTATTGGGCAAGCATACGAAGACATGCAAACTCAAAATCAACACCTGTTGCAGCAAATCACAGAAAGAGATGATTACAACATCAAGGTGACTTTTAAATTTATATTTGTAATGGCTGCAGCTGGGTTTGTTTACAGTCTGTTCCTTCAATATTGTCATAGCACCTTGTAAACCTTGATTCTGTTAGATTGCATGATTATCATCTTTGCATGTGAGAACATAGAACTGCTATTTTTATTTTTTACAAAGTAGAGGATTAGAATAAGCTGGCAAAAACTTCTTGGTTTAGAATCATAGGATGTAAACCGGACCTCCAGTAGCCATTTGTGTCATTTTCTGAAGATTTAGCGGTTAAATGATTTTACAAAGAAAGCTATCTTGCTACACCACATGCATTCTGGTATTAAACTTGGAGCCAGACATGTACAAGGCATTTGCTTCTCTAGATGTAGTGATAAACAATACCTACAGCAATTAAAATGAACATGCATGTTGACATTTGCAATTATACAAGCATGTATTTATGAAATATAACAAGTGTGATGCATGGTCTTTTTTATGGTCAGCAAAAAGAAATTATGATTACATCACAAAGCAAAGGAAGAAGCCCATTGTCCTGGAGAATTTGCTGTTTTCCTTTCATATCATCGACATGGTTGAACCTAGGAATTGTGAATATGTGCGCAAAACTGATAAAACAATTTGATTGGAAGAATGCTATGCACATATGTTGTCTTGGAGTATCTGAGGACATTTTGTGTAAATTAAACATGATAAAGAAGGTTCTCTAGAGCATGCCATTTTGTTTAATGAGGATGCATTGCAAGTTTGGCCTATTGATCAGGTTCATAATAATTTTCCAGCATAAAAACACAAATAGTTGTCTTAACTTTGGCATGGTTAATAGGTTGTTATTAGAGAGCTTCTCTTTAAGTGGAGGCCTTGTTGATGTTTTTGGAGAACGCTGATGTTATTCTGATCGGATTTTTCATACTCACTGTTTTCTTGAAGGGGGAAATTCAGGTAATATTTATGTACAAAATGAGCAACATGGTAGAGAAGAAAGCCAGCTAGGAAGCAATCAAAGAGGATTGGAGAAAGATTAAGGAAAAGGCAAAAGGACAAAATGCCTTAACATCATTTCCAAAATGCCAAAGACTAAGTTTGGTAATACTTAAAGTCATGGTTTTCGGAACCATGTCGAACCATCCGGTTTGGCTTGTACTGAACTGTACTAGGCTTGAACCAGGTTGGTTTGGCAGTGGAATTTGATTCTGCCATCAAATCGACAAGAATGGATATGAGCTAGGCGGTTTGGCATGGTTCCAAGCAAAATCGGGCGGTGTGGATGGGGTGAGAGGAGAAGTCTCGGACTTTCTTCTCTCTTTCAACTTATTTCCACAGTAAAAAAAGAGAAAAATATAGAAAAAATGCGGAGAAATCAAAGATTAGTTATAGAAGAGCTTTTTTTTTACTTTTTTCTTGCAAAAGTCTATAAATATCTTGTTTCGTCTATATGAACCTTTTGAAGTACTTGACTTTGGATGACTAATTTGTCAAAAATCTTAATAATATCTTAATCTAAATCTATCAAACATGACTGATTCCGTATCATGTCCTATTTTTAAGTTAATTTTTATCAAATGAAAATTTGTTTCTTAATTCTTTCGGACAATTTTGGTGAAGATCAATGCATCTTATTTGGAAGGATTTGCAATAATTTGTTATTTTTTTTATTTAAAAATTTTAATAGACTTTTTCGATCATGAGCATTATAGTTATTAAAATTTGCAAGTTTTTTGCATAAAAAATACCGTGCATAGGATTGCTTATTTGAATCGGCCAGTAGATGCTAACGAGTATCCTAGCATGGCCATTATTTTAGAAAAATAATGCACCACTTTGGCTATTATATGAAAATAAAGGCAAGCACAACTATGTTTATATAAAGATGGAAAGGCATCAAAATATTTGAAAAAAAAGCAACGGCTCGGGGAAAAAAATCATATTTAGCCATTTCTTATCATAATAGTATATTTCAGTCGTGATTCAGACGATTTAGCTATGGCTATCATATAAAAATGGAGGAAAGGATATTATATAAAAATGTAAAGGCATAAGATACTTAAAAAAATAACCATATTAATCATTTTGTACCATAATAGTCATTTGAAAAAAATAAATAATCATGTTTTTTATCATGTTATTATATAAAAATGTAGGAAAGTGTATCATATAAAGATGGAAAGGCTTCGACAGATTTGACAAGAAAAGGAATAGCACGAGAAAAAAAAAATCATATTAGCCATTTTACACCAAAATATTATATTTCATAGTAATCATTCGTGATTTAGGATGATTTAGCTATGGCTATTATATAATAATGGAGGAAAGTATGTTATATAAAGATGAAAAAGCATCAAAATATTTGAGAAAATAAATAACATTAGCCATTTCATACCATAATAGACATTTGAGAAAACAAGCATATTTCTCTTGCTGTTGTATGAAAATAGAGGAAAGTATGTTATATAAAGATAGAAAGGCATCAACACATTTTTAAAAAAAGGGACAGCACAGAAAAAACCCATATTAATCATTTCATACCATAATAATATATTTTATTGTAAATATCCATGATTTAAGACAGTTCAGCTATGGCTATAATATGAAAAAGGAGGAAAGTACTTTATATAAAGATGGGAAGGCATCAAGATATTGAGGAAAACAAGTAACAAAATGGAAATGCATCAATTTGGATTTAAAATCATTCAAAAAATTTAAAAATTGATTACATATCCTAAAAAACAAAAAAATAGAAAAATAGAAAAGAAAAAAGAAAAAAATGACGTGCTGGTTTAATTGGCACAACTACCCGTATTATGTGTTGGCACCGTATCAAGCCGGTACCGTACTGTACTATACTGGCTAGTAATTGGTATGGGTAGTGGTACCGGTTTAGAAAACCTTGGCTTAAACAATGGGTCATCATACTAATCTTGTGGACTTTAAGATTGCTGCAAAATAGTTGTGTTAAAGCAGAGGGGATGAAGCAGGTAAAGGTAGGGTCCTCCTTTTCCTCCAATGTAAAGAGTTAGCACAATATAATAGACAAGCAGGTGAAAGAAGGATAAATTAATGGACAGAAGTGGAAATAATGAAATAAAATGGAGAATAAGGTAGGGTTCAAGGTAAACTGGTAATATAGATAATTTTAAAGCCTTTCACCTTTTCCAGCTTGATCTTTGACCTTGCACCTGTTTCCAGCTTCACCTTCAGTCACACTTTGGACTTCACAAGGCTTTGTTAAAACTGGCCTGGGTGTACACAAGATCATCAGGCAAACTCAAATTGAGGTTGCTCAACCTCTCACGATGGCCTCAAACCACAAAAGAAGGTAGAAGAGAAAACTCAAATTTTATTAACTCCATTATGTATGCAAAAGAGTACATCAGTTTTTAATTTTATAGCCATAGCCTATAGGTTTCGTCCTCAACTTCAAGAGTAACGCCCCATCTATGGTGGATTCATTGCCTAATTCTTGTAAACTTGACTGCAATGAGAAAATGAAACAAAAATATATTATCTAATACTAGGACTTAATATTTTGATAAACCATCTTAACAAATATTAGCAAGAAAAATAGACAGTTGTCACATCATGTTTCAGTTGAGCTAGCCATGCAATGGCAAAATCATAATCACCAGCATCTCTGTCCTCAACTTTTACCAGAGCAAACCTGTACTAAAATGGTCATATCCCCTCATCTATAGCTGAAATTGATGCCATTCAAAATGGGCTTGAGTTAAGCTCTTCGTTAGACATGATGAAAGTGATAAAGTTTCATTTTTTTTTTTTTTAAAATTATGTTGGGTTTGGTGAAGTATTCTTTTGGATAATTATGCACAGTGTTGGTATTCAAAAGCAAATTACTTGAAACATAAAAATTTTTAGTTCATGGATGCCTGTGGTCAGGATTCTGACATGTAATGCCTCATATTTTTTAGCTGTGGAATAGCCATCACATAGCTTTGATGTTCAATTTGGCTTTAGAGGCAGTTGCAGGCTGACGTTGTATGAATCAAAGGATCCGATGGTTTTGAGTTGATCATCAGAAGCATGGGACACCATCCTCTTTGCTATCAGATGACTTTGCAGCAAAAATTGTCATAGACTGATATTTGACTGGATTAGGTAGCTTGCTGTGAGCCTTTAGACTATTCTGACGATATGAATTTCTCATCGTATCTTGTTTGATTTTAGGTGTTCCCTCGCTTCTCTTGGGATTTTCTCTGTTGTCAGATATCTACTGTGCCTTTTAGACTTATTTTTTTTGCTGTTCCATGGTATAATAGTTGATTGCAGAACTGGTAATAAGTATAATAGTCATCAACGACTCAACTGTTTGTTGGGTACATAATTAGAAGAATTATTTTCAGCTTCTGTCCTATTGATTTTGGAGGATCATACAGAAAGCTCACAAGGTTTGGATAGGCTTGGGTCTTTGCCCTTATGATTACTGCATGGGTCCAATCATTGATATTGGTGCTAGGTTGGTCAATCTTGTCTCACCTAGACTGCCTTACTGGCTTTGCAATTTGTCATTCAAATGTCTTGTTTCAAATACATTGTAGAAAATAATGGGGTCTGTAAACCAAAAGGTTCATTTATGTGCTCTCAACCTGTTGAGTCATATGCAGAAGTGTATCACCCCGGTAGTTGATGCCCATTTTATGAGGTGGCCTGGAGCGTGCTTCCTTTGGATAGACAGAATGGAAATGATTTCTTATATGATTTTGCTAGTTTCTGATTGGCTAGAGGGAGGGGTTGTGGGCAGTGGTGGCCTCAATGCAAGTCATGGCATCCTTAGAAAAGAAAGTTGCCTCTAAAGTTGTCTAAGTACTTAACCATGATACAGAATTGCAGGAAATCAAAAATCGATGCATGCATGGGCAGGAAAAGTGGGCATTATCATGTTTGCATGTTTCGTCAAATGAAGCAGTTTGAAAATGAGAAGTATTGCATGAAAATGCAAGATAAACAAAATGATTATTATGTTTAGGGGATACTTTACCAGGTGTTAGTAAAGATCTAGAACTTCATTCTTCAAGTTGGAAAAAAAAATAATTGGTTTAATATCACCGTTATGTGAAGCTTATAAGTTACAATGACATAGCCTCATTGTTTTTGGCATTTTAGAGACAAAAAGAAAACCATTCAAAAATAGGAAATTCATATCCTATTTCCATTGGTTGTGAGTAATTAAAACTTAATTATGTGCACCTATGAAAGGCATTTTATGGGGCATAAGACGTGTCTTGTATGATACAATATTCATGCCTTATTTTATATATAACTTACCCATGAGCCTCAAGGCATTTTAAAGAGCTTTGCCTTAAAGGACGAGGCAAGATGAGATTCAAGCCTACTTAAAAATATCATGACTACAGTGTGTTTACAAAATCTCAGATTTATGGCATGGAAACTGTATGGGAGGTCATGAAGCTTGGAGGCTTAAGTATGCTTTGGCGATTACCTTACATGGGGTTTAGTAGGTTATGGGACATATCTTTGGATGAGTGGCCTATTTGGTAAATGATGTCTGCTTTGTATCTCGGTTTAAGTTTTTTGGAGTTAAATGACGTACATTTTTTATAGCTAAAAAGTTTATACCAATGGAGCCTCCATTATTGAGGGCTTCCTAGTCTCCAGAGGTATTTTCTGATTTACCAATTTTCTTACGTACACTTTGATTGTTAAAGATTCCTGTTACCTGCACCAGCTCCCCGCTTCCGCATCTGCTTCTGGTAACTATGGCAAACATTTCACTCAGCCGAAGGCTAGCAAGAACAGATTTTAAAATTATAAAATGAATAACCAGTGAAAATAGTTCTTGTTTTGCATTTGTATGAATTACTTCGAAGTTCTACCTCACTCTGTATGATTCCTTGTTTAGCTTGTTATTGAGGGTGTGAGAGCAAGGCAACTGAATGATGCGCTGCGAACAGAAATACATGCAATGGACCAAAAATTGCAGCAAGCAAATTCTGTCATGGATTTATATAACCTGCAAGTTGGATGCTTGGATGAGCAGGTAGCTTTTTAGATGTTTGATTCCCCAACAAATTGGTTCTTGAAATTTAATTCTGTGCCTTTTGCAGTTAAAAGTTTGGTCAGAGCAGGTTGTGAAACTTGAAGAGGATGGGGGGCAAAATTCTGTTATTTTGGAGAATGCCCAGAGGAGGCTATTAGATGTGCAGAGTGAGTCTCAGCAGTTGAGGCAATCATTGGATGGAATACAAAGGAAGGCAGAGAAAAGCCAACTGGATGTTACCGAGCTGCTAATAGAGTCAGAGATAGAGAGGTGATTATTACTAATCTTCTAATTTGTAGTCTTGATGAGATTGTGTTGCTAAAGCTCATGAATTCTTTATTGAATCAATCAGGTTTAATAAGAAGAGAATAGAGGAGGACTTGGAAGTCATGACAAGGAAAGCTGCACATCTTAGGGCCCAAACCGAGGGCTCTTTAGTCCTGGAAAAGCTTGGGCAAGAAATAAGTGAATACAGGGGAATACTGAAGTGTAGTGTCTGCCTTGACCGGCAAAAAGAGGTAAGAACTCAACATATTTTTTAGCTTTTTTTTAAAAAAAAAAAAAAAAATTACTCTGCTTATGGAGCCTATTAGATTGCATAACTGAAGCTTAGAAAATGACATAACATTAACTTTTTATTAGTACTTCAAGCCATATATTATTATAACGTGAGGCTGAGTATGTGATTATTTATTGTGATAAGTGCTATCATGTTAATCTACTGGGTTCTACTCTCTTTGTTGTCCACATATGCTGACAGGCAATTCTTTTCTCATGGACCTAGGTGGTTATTGCCAAATGCTACCATTTGTTCTGTAATAAGTGCATTCAAAGGACCCTTGAAAATCGCCAACGCAGGTGTCCAACATGTGGCGCGAGTTTTGGTCCCAATGATGTCAAACCTATCTATATATGATGAGGATGTGCAAGCTGTTTGTGCTCGAGATGGAAATCCAAAGGCATTGAGATGAACTGTCGTGCGCATGCTTGTGTTTGTAACATATTAGGAGGCGGTTTGGGGGAAGGGAATTGATTGGGTAGGTGAATTTGCAGCTTCCTCTCCATCCATGGCTGGTTGCAGGAAATGGGTGGCCCATGTTTAAGGTGTAGGTCTTTCAGCACATGGCTTTCAGGTCATCCATGTAAAAGCCCCAAGTGCATCCATTGGACTATTTGATCAGCCTCTGCCCTATCCATTCTATTGTTTCGAAATACAATGGAGAGCCCATTGTTCCCTTGCATACCTGGCATTGTACAATATACGATTAGTCGGGCTGCAATAGCTAATAAGAAATTCTAAGGTTGCTCCTGTTGATTTTAACAGATTGCATCTTGTACATTTCCTTCGAGTGAGTGGCATGGTAAAATTTTTATTGTTTGACGTGGCTTTTGCCCTGAGGCATCTGTCGTCTGTTATGTGTATATATGGATCTAGCTAGTTGTGATCATCAGTGGAGCAGAGCCTCTAGGTATTTCTTGTTTCTTTCACGACATCATTTTGAATGATCTGGTCTTTTTTCATTTAAAGCACAATGATATGTTTGATTGTAAGTTCAATATTGAAGCTGGTCTGTGCAGAAAGATTAAAGCTAAAATGACACATTCTACTCTTGGCCCCTGGTGGGATGAAGCTCGATGTGCATTGTGCCTGCAAGCCTGCTGCGGAATCTCTTGGGACCGTGTACTGGACCAATGTTTCTAATTTGCAGCCTGTGTTTAAATACCTGATTATATCCAAAAAGATTGCATTACAATATACAGTTCCCAGAGTTTTTGCTTTTAGCACTGTCAGACAAAAAAAAAAATGATGCAAAATGTGGTGATGGCGGAACAATTATTTCTTTTTCCTTTTTGGTTTTTAAGTTACCTCACCATCATTTTCATACAGGTATGCAAGTATCTATATGATCAGCTTGTTTCTGGTACCAACTCATTGCAGGAAGATTAAAAATGATGAATTAGAGGGTGCTTGGCAAGTTTTCTTTATATGCTCATTGTATAAGCATAAAACCAAGGTTTTTGTGGACTCTGTATTTCGAAGCAGGTTCCAAAACAAGATCTAACCCGAGGCACGATGATATGCAGGTTCCATAGCGTGGCCCATTGATTCCAATGTTGACCATGATAAAAGAACATTGACTAACCTACACCTATGCATGACAGAGGATTCTTGACCATGATAAAAAACATTGACTAAACTACCTATGCATGACAGAGGAATCACTTGCGTAACATTTTTTGAGGACATTTTTTGAGGGTTAAAGGTCTGCTGTTTAAGACGTAGATGCCAATGGACAAAAGCAGAAGCAAACATGACATCAGTATCATCAAAAATATTCACAAAGGACGTCTAGCACCCGTGGACCATGAACCAGCGTGCACAAACCAGACCCATAGGAAAGCTTTCCCCGGCACACTCAGACATTGCTTAACCAGCTTCAGCTTAAGCATTCCGGGCTAACATCAGTTGACATAATGCCTCCCCAGCTTGTTGGTTGGGTGCCTTATCCCAAATAAAATGCTGATTAAAAGATGGTGTTTGGATAATCAAAATTTATTCCTAAAATAATAATACAAATTCTCAAAAAATAACTATTATTATTATTTCAATTTTCTGTTTGATTAAAAATCTGAAATAACAATTTTATTCAAACATAATTAATACAATATGAATAGATGACCCACCATATTAAAAAAAAATGAGCTAGAATAACCTATTCCATGATCTATCATGGAATAACAATTTTAGAATACCAAGAATTAACCAAAATAGCTAAAACAGGACAGCCCATCACTATTTTTTCACCTGTTTGGAGGTTTGGAGGAATAATGTAACATAAACCCCATCTAAAATAAGAGAACCAAACTATCTAAAATAACATATGACATACCATTTGGGACCCCCGAGGCAACCAACTGGGAATGGAGTTGAGCACTGACTAGAAACGTATTTGGCAAGATATCCCACAAGACATCAAGATGGGTACCATCTTATATGTCAAAATAAGATCATCTCATCATCATCCTAGTATCACGATTGGGATGTCTTGAGACATTCTCTATCTTAAGTACCAGGATGGTGATGCATCCAATTCCTTGAAAAAATCGGACCAGTCTCATTCTACCAGATTTAAAACCTTGACAGTAAGAACATGAAAAAATAAATTGAGCAAGTAAGAAGACAACAGATCACCTTCCTGATACCACAGTTACCAGCCATAAGAGTGGACACCAACCAGAAAAGTATATGATGCTTTCCAGATATAGGCTCGATGCTATTTTTTCCTCTATTGTTTAATTTATTTGAGTAATAAATAACCATCAAACTGTTTCACTAACATATAAGAGTTTGAACAAGCTGCTATCATGTTCCTGATAATTCAGATATGCATGAAAACTATACACTGGCAACGAAGATACACTGCACATAGACATGCATGACTACACCAAGCGCCTTCTCAACCCTACCAGTCACCTGCTTCAAGTGAAACCGTAAATCAGAATCTGAGTGCAGCTTGTCAAGTCACAGTGATTACATTAATGTAGTCATACAAAACATGCACAAAGCTAATTCAACAACCCTCAAACCCCACCTGTGAGGCCACACAAAAACGAAGAAAAAAAAAAAAGAAAAGAGGAGAAAAAAAGACACAAGAAAAAGAAGAGGAAGAATAAGAATAAAGCTAGTCAACCTAGAGTGCGGTGCATATAGAGTAAGTGCATTAAATTTGGTTCGTATACATGTGTAAACATTCCCTTATTTTGATATTTGCATATAATGTTTTCTCCCAAATATTGATAATATTAACTTTATCTTTGTCCTGCATCCCCATACCCCGAGATAATTGTAGTAGTGACTCGATCAAAAATTAAATAACAAGTTGCATACCTCTTATCTGTGACTAGAACTGCCAAGATCAAAGTCCATAGTGTAGTCATATTCAATGGTGGGAATCACCGAAGCCATAAATTTCAAGAATAAGAAAAGGTACCTGCAATGAAATGTAGAAGCAATGTAAGGAAAGCATAGTTTAAAAGAATACAGAACAGGAAACTGTTAATACTTAATACGATCTGCATTCTACAGAACATTAACATAAGTAAAAAAGGACAATTATTAACCGCAAGGGAGAATCACATAAACAGGCAACTGCATAATAAAACTGAAAACTTGGAATCATTAATGTGATAATGCACATGGTAAGAAAGGCTCACGGAGAACGTATATCATTAATTCAAATTGGCCAATCTAACAAGAAGACAGTATCTTTGTTTAAAAAACATGAGAAATGGAAATATTTTTGGGCCACCATGAATGCAATATACAGGCTTATAAGTACCAAGAATGCCACGGCAAAGAATATTACTTGTCAACTTCTGGTTCAACACCATGTGACATTAGAACATCAATGATCTTTTTCATCACAGCACCATGTCGACATGGATGAACAGATGCGTGCTTCCCAGGCAAATGAGGATGATCCTCAATTGTCACCTGTATTTCTTCCAGATGTGATGGAAATTGTTAATACAAATCAAAACAGAAAACAACATTAAGTTAAGAAATCATAATTCAACTGTTGGAAAAAATAATGATAACACCAGAAAAAGCCATAGTGTGAAAGTGAAAAACCCGGGACAATGGATAAAACACCAAATTCATCATACAACAGAATGCAAGATTTGAACGTGTCTTTAGAGGAAAATGAAGAACTTGATTATGGTCAAAGAAAAAGGCCCTGACACCAACCCTTCATATAAAATTCTGTTAATCATAAACATCTTTTCATTTATCATTTAATGATTAAAAAAAAAAAAAACTTGAGCGGCTGTATATATATAAACCTAACTAGTATCTAATGACTAACCATGAAACAGTACTGTTTGTCTATCTTCTTAGAAATAGTGGAGCCTAGCCTAACTCAGAATTCTCAGATGTTGCATGAACCTAAAATCTAAAAATCACAACACGTATCTGCCAAATTGTAATTAGAATTGAGAAGCTCATACATGAAACAAAAGTCCAGTATATAGTATGATGTCAAATATTAATACAAGGCATATGGTGCTGTCACATTTGAAAATTAGACCAGTTATAAGGCATCACCGTTTTGTGTGCATGGTCCTGGCTAACATCTTCAAGTACAAGCTCTGATTGTAAAGGCATTCTTGACTGCAACACGTGCAAATAAGTTGATAAGGTAAATGGCCTGTTAAAACAATACTACTTTTATAGGTAATTCTTGCAAATATTAACATAAATCCCACGGCTTCAGCAAGCAATCCCAAAAGTCACCATCCATAACATCACATCTACTTATGGTCAAGTCTCCAACAGTCCATATCCACCAAAATACAATTAAGTAAAACAAATTATAATTAGGACTGCAATGTCCCCAGTCAGCCCCATCATATATAAACACATACCCAAAAAAAGCCATAATTTAAAAGTTAGAAAGAAAAAAAGAAACAAAAGGTAACCATTCGTTCTATCAATTTGAAAAATCCAATTACTAATTTTTGGCACTGATACATAACACTGCCCAGCCTAACACTAACAACCCACTAAACAAGTTGCAACATAAGGATCAATACCAAAATCAAGAAAAACAAATAACAGCACAAATTATAGAATTATGTTGTAGGAAATCAATATAATTGGGGACATGTATGCTGGGTGGGGCATTAACAAGTGTTAGAAATTGCTGTGATTGAAGTATATTTCCAGTTACAATAAACTTGAATCAAGGATTAGCACTAAGCTCATGCTAATATGCAAGAAGATGTAGCATGGTGTATGTTATTTGCAAATGACATAGTGTTGATTGATGAAAAAAGAACAAGATTATATACTATATTGGATTTCTGGAGAAAAACTTTGGAGAATAAGGACTTAAAAAATTAGAAGAAAGAAAAATTATATAGAATGAGAATTTAGTGAAAATGGAAATAAAGATATGATCAACTAATTGATAACCAAGAGATACCTCAAAGCGACCATTCTATTACTTAGGATCAATTATACAAAATATTGGCAAGATAATGAAGCTATATGCCATAGAATTAGAGCTGGTTGGATGAACTGAAGATGTGCATTTGAAATATTATGGGATAGCCACATAAATTGGAGACTTAAAGAAAAAATTTATAGAACTAAAGCTGGTTGGATGAAGTGAAGAGGTGTATTTGAAATATTATATGATAGCTACATGCCTTTAAAACTTGAAAAATTTTATAGAATGGTAAGGCAAGCTACGTTGCATACTTCAAGGTGTTGGGGAATAAAGAAAGTATATAAAAACAAGGAATAAAGAAAGTAAGTAGAAAGGAGCATGTTTGGGGAATAAAGAAAGTATATAAAAACAAGTAGAAAGGAGAATGTTGAGATGGATGTGTAGTAAAAGTAGAAAAGATAAAATGACAAATGAATATATTAGAGGGGGTATAGAACTTGCACATATTAAGGACAAAATAATGGAAAATTGATTGAGATGATATGGACATGAACAACAAAGAATTGAGGAGGCTCCAGTAATGAGAGGTATCTTTGGTTTATATTTAACGTGATACCAAAAGGTCCAAAACGAAAGAAGACCTAAGATGACATGGATGGAGGTTTTGAGAAAGGATAGTGAGAAATTTGGAATAATATCAGAGGTGGTCCTAAATAGGAATACTTGGCAAATAAAGATCCATAATGCTGGCCCCAAATAGTTAGGAAAAGGCTAGATGTTTGTGGTGACTTCATTCAAAAAGATTTCAGGAAGTATAACTCATTCTTAATATAGGTCAGTCAATAAACCATTCATTCTAGAATATTATCTTAGGGATAACATGTAACAGTTAGGTTTTATAAACTTTCTAGAATGGTTGGTTGTAGCTTAGTTAACATTGAATGCCAAATGGTGGCTAACAACCTACTACCAAACATGATTCATATAAGTATATAGCATCCAACTTGTCTTGTAAAATATATTGTTACTTTCAATTTTTTACTACTTTGCATGTATTAGCACATTATAATGACATAACTAAAGTGGAACAACCTCATCATATCCAGTAAGCCATACACGAGGAGTTTGGTAATATTTATCATACCTGCAGCAAGAATTGCTAGTTTAGACCCATGCAGAATAAAAGAATGATAGCAGAATTATCAAAATATTTAAAAAAAGATATTGAATGCGCTACAGCAAACAGGGACATGGTTATAATCAACTAGCAGTTTACAAAAGCCTATCTAGAAAACAGAAAACTTGAAAACTGGATAATAACAAGTTTGCATAAGAATGTAAAAGATCTCAACTTTCAATATAACTGCACTTATTAAATGGTTAACAGGCTCCCAAGATATACAATAGCTATGTACATCAAAAAAAGAATAACTTAAACATTTCAGTAAAATATACAAGCTGTCAAGATCCAAGACAGGAATAGGACACTATAATATACCGGTATGAGCTCTGAATCCTTCTGAGTCCACTACCATGTTAGCTTCTTGTTGACCTTTGTGCAATTGTTACAGCTTTTAAATCCTGATCCTCAAACTAATAAAACATGTACATTATTGGCATATACAAATAATTCATCAATTATCAAGTTTTCAACCAAAAGTATATTGTAATAAGATTAACATACAACAGTCTACTAAGAATGGGGACTGGTGCTTTTAATCATATATTTCATCCTCTAGATACATTTACATCAGTCTGACTTGTCGTCTTCTAGAACTTCAAACAATTAATTCATTATTATTGTGATACTATATGCAAGTAGAGGCAACCTGGTGCGGACACCGACAATGGGAAAATTTCAAACTAATCTAATTCACCCAGACTCTTTATGGATTGGTTGCTAAGGTAAATTGGTCAAGATGATCAATGGACAAAAGCAAGGAAGCATCAACTACTTCAACTTCCTCACCACATTGAAGCCAACTTAACTACCACAACTATCACAACTTCCACAACTTCTTGGGCGCCACATGAAGCCAACTATTTCCTTGGGTGCCACATCATCAACTTTTTTCTTGGGCCAACTTTTTTCTTGGGCGCCAACTAATTCAACTACTTCCAATCCCTTCAACTACTTGGAACAACTTGAAATAACTTCCCTACCACCTTGCCATGTGGAATGCCACTTCATTCTCCACTTCACCCTCCAACAATGATGCCACATCAGCAAAAGACTGCATCACCCCGCCACATGTGCTAATTGGTTGCAACCAACTATAGTTACAATTACTAACCTTTTGTTGTTACAACCAATTACCTAATCTTGTTATAATCTACCTATTTGTTATAACCAAATTAGTTACAACTAATGTTGGTTAGGATAGCCTTATCCCTTGTAGCCGAATTCTATGGAGGCCTATAAATACCTCCTAACCCCTTGTAAGAAAGGCACTTGATGAATGAAATGAAAGCTTAGAAATCTTCTTTCCCTTGGCCGTGTGCCATTGTTTTCGCTCCAAGTGTGGAGAGGGTGTGAGGTCCATTTTTCTTGCTTGTTTCTTTCCTCTTCCATTGCCACAAGCAATGTCACTCCTTGAGGGAGGGGGTGTGAGGCCCATTCCTCTTCAACGAAATCCTTCCATGGCCATTTAAAGTGTCGCTCCGTGAGGGAGAGGGTGTGAGACCCAAGTCCAAGCCGTCCAAGCTCTAAGAGCCTTCCTATTTTCCTTCTCTTCCCTTCCTTATTTCAATTCCTTTCTTCTCTTTGCTTTCATGCCTGCTAATGATCTCTTTTGCAGGTTCTCTCCATGATCTCGGGTTGAAGATGAAGATCACCTCGCCTTAGAAACAATTACAAGTGAAGTCCATTGCCAAAGGTATGTAAGTCTTACTTTCCACTCGCCCTTCCTAGGAGTGTTGAGTGAACCCTCCACCAATCACTTTAGCTTTCATTATTGGTAGGGAAACCCTTCCTAAACTCTTAGATCTGAATATTTGAAGGTACTTGCCCTAGTAAAGATGGTTTCTTAGCCATATGGTCATTTCTCTTTACATTGAACAAGATCTCATTTGCGGGTGTTTCAACTTTTGAACTAATAGTCCCTTTCACTGTATTTTCTTGATCTCTCATGCTTCATTTAGCTAGTGCATGTAAGATTCCTTGATCATCATAGATAGCCAATCTTCTAGGCTTCACCATCCATCTTATCTTGTCCCGCATCAATTTGATATCACAGCATGGTTTACTAGGACAAGTATGATTGCTAAAATTTTGCATTAATTTCTAGTATCACGCCTTCAAGTTTTCCTTCAAAATTTTAAAATTTCAAAAAAAAACATTGAATTCTGAATTCATGACTTTGAAATTGAAAATTCTAATTTTAAAATTTGAAATTTGAAATTTTAAAATTTGAATTTTGAATTACAAGTTCTATTGGTTAGTTGGAGATTTGATTGTGCATCAATTTTGAAACACTTAAAGGCATTCAATCACAAGGGAAGGACTTCATTACCTTTCCTTGGCCCAAAAGGACCACCTACATCTTGCATCGACCTGAGCCTAATCTAAAATCGAGTAGGAACCTAAGCTAGGGACATCAACGAGTCAAGTTCATGTGCTTGATGAGACTTAGTATTGATTGATTTATATTTGCTCCTTGATATTGATGTCTAAGATTAGGGGTCCAACAGCAAACGTCTTAAGTGGATCTACGATTTTTTTAATCGAGACCTTGTGAAAGCGAGGGAAGCCTCCCGCAATCCCACCTCTCAACTGGCCAATTGAAAGGGTAACTGCGGTCTTGATTGGCACCCAGTCAATTCCTGTTACATTGAACTTCTAGGTCTAGGAGTCCTAGAAGCTAGGAATTTGCACTGCATGTTAACTAGATCAGGAACTCAATACCAGCAATCCCAAACCCAGCTTGGTTTATCCATGGATTCCAATCTTGAGGCAACACTAAGGACTTTAACTCAACAACTAGCCCAACTAAATAATAATTTTGAACAAATGAAGGAGCATGATCTCACCCCTGAACACAATTTCCATAACTTCTTCAACTTCTTGGACGCCACATGAAGCCAACTACATCCTTGGACGCCACATCATCAACTTCCTTCTTGGGCGCCAACCAATTCAACTACTTCCAACTCCCTTCAACTACTTGGAACAACTTGAAATAACTTCCCAACAACCTTGCCATGTAGAATGCCACTTCATTCTCCACTTCACCCTCCAACAATGACGCCACATCAGCAAGGAAGGCTGCATCACCCCGCCACATGTGCTAATTGGTTGCAACAAACTATAGTTACAACTACTAACCTCTTGTTGTTACAACCAATTACCTAATCTTGTTATAACCTATCTATTTGTTATAACCAAATTAGTTACAATTAATGTTGGTTAGGATAGCCTTATCCCTTATAGCTGAATTCTATGGAGGCCTATAAATATCTCCTAACCCCTTGTAAGAAAGGCACTTGATGAATGAAATAAAATCTTGAAGTCTTCTTTCCCTTGGCCGTGTGCCATTGTTTTCGCTCCAAGTATGGAGAGGGTGTGAGGCACATTTTTCTTGCTTGTTTCTTTCTTCTTCCATTGTCACAAGCAATGTCACTCCTTAAGGAAGGGGGTGTGAGGCCCATTCCACTTCAACGAAGTCCTTCCATGGCCGTTTGAAGTGTCGCTCCGTAAGAGAGAGGATGTGAGACCCAAGTCCAAGCCGTCCAAGCTCCAAGAGCCTTCCTATTTTCCTTCTCTTCCCTTCCTTATTTCAATTCCTTTCTTCTCTTTGCTTCCACGCCTTCTAATGATCTCTTTTGCAGGTTCACTCCAAGATCTCGGGTTGAAGATGAAGGTCACCTCGCCTTGGAACCAACTACAAGTGAAGTCCATTGCCAAATGTGTGTAAGTCTTACCTTTCACTCGCCCTTCTGGAAGTGTTGAGTAACCCTCCACCAATCACTTTAGCTTTCATTGTTGGTAAGGAAACCCTTCTAAACTCTTAAGATCTGAATATTTGAAGGTACTTGCCCTAGTAAAGATGGTTTCTTAGCCATATGGTCCTTCCTTTTAATTTAAACAAGATCTCATTTACGGGTGTTTCAACTTTTGAATTAATAGTCCCTTTCATTGCATTTTCTTGCTCTCTCATGCTTCATTTAGCTAGTGCATGTAAGATTCCTTGCTCATCATAAATAGCTAATCTTCTAAGCTTCACCATCCATCTCATCTTGTCCCGCATCACAACCCTAGGATCGTATCCAAGAGACAATATTTAGAATCTACTAGATAGGAAAGTTTTTTTTGCAAAAAAAAAAATAATAAGCAATGAAATTAACATGGCAGTGGAAGAAGGGAAGCTGAGTTAATGAGTAAAGGTTCTGGATGGTATTCCAAGTACAGAAATGAATGAAAAGCTCCACTAAAGCATTAAGCTCCGAGGGCCTAACCAGGCTGATTTTCCTAGTTGTGCTGGCCCAATCCCTGAATCCTGTAGGACTTTGGGCCTGGACGACCAAACAGGCCCTGACTGATAAGTTCCTACATTGGTCATTAAAGTTTAAGTAAAGATCCTTAAGGTTTTATTGTGACAAGCAGGCAATTAAGCATGCAACTGTGGATTTTCATGGGATAACGGAACAAATGAAATGAGTTACTAATTTACTGAGAGAAGGCAGTAAACAAAAAAAAGTCACTTAAGACATCACGTAATGATTGATTAGCCAACAGGTTCACAAAAAAATTCGTCATGCAGGCAACTAGTTTTATGCTACGGAAGGCTTGGTTACTTAAGTTTCTACACTTCAATTTGAAGAACAACATCGACAATTTGAATTTAATGTATCTTTTTCTTTGATTACTTATCAGGTTATTGAGCTGTTTAGGGTGCATGTTGACCCATAGTCATGCACCAAAAGCACTGTGATGGGCTACTTGTTAACCGGTAAACCTGCCAGTTACCCTTGTAAGTGGTTGCCCCAAGATGATAGAGAAGGAAGGCAGACAGCATCATGATTAGATATTGGACCTTTATTGCTTCCTCTTTTTCATCTTACTTCTCTCTTTATCCTCTCTTTTTCTATATGAATAATTAAATGGAAGTATATCTTAAAATTAAGAATATTAAGGAAAGTCAAGAAAACAATTAAGATGTATTCAAGTAACTGCTTAAATGTAGCAGATTTTAACCAGTAAATTGATCAGCCACCCCAAAAAGGCACGCCTGCAGCTACCAAATAAAGAAAAAACAATACAGATTCCAGGAAAAAAAGAAATTGATGAAACCTGAAAGCTGCAACTGAGGCAATCTTAGGAATTATGGACCAAGCGAATGCAGAGGTTGAAGTACATGTCTCAACTAATACCTAACCCACCCCAAAAGACATTATAAACCTGAACAACCCAGAGCTCCTAGGCTAAGTTGGGCCACATTGGCACTTGACAGAAAGCCAAGCTGCATATAGAGATCATCTGGTCAGGCCTCTTGGACACCAACTGGGTGGCAGGATGGAACCAAGGGTTGGTGTCCACCTGTAGTCTGGGAAAGAGCCTTCCCCAGCCACCAATAATCTGATACTGTCAATTATACAATAACCATACTCTACAAGCAAACACAGACACTATTAGATAAATGCTGTAACTAAATCCAGAAAGAAAACTGTGCATGCATGTATGTGCTCACATTCACAGGGTAAGCACCTTGTGATATGAATATATGCAACTAAGAATTTATGTCTGTACATACAAATAAAAATAACTATATAAAATGAAACAAAATATACAAATTTTGGATGCAATAGGAGATGCTAACTGGATCCTTTGGAGGGTTTACATGTGAGAATGGTCTTGATTTCCATAAAATTAAGCACTTACGTGATGCTAACATCATATGTTCTGGTTCGAAGGATGTTGTCATCCTCAGGTTCATGTGCAACAAAATAAGTTGGCTGGAGAGTAGCCTGCATTAAAAACAATATACAGATCAAAATTTGAAATAAATTTCGATAAGTGACTGCATAAGCGGTATAGCAATTCAAATTCAGTAACCCTTAGGAAAACTAGTATAAATGTGATATTAAGAAAGCTTAAGAAGAGATCAACCTGACGAGACAAGCATAGGTGGAAAGCATGGTTAAGTGACTGTCTGAGTGAGCATGCTAGCTTGTCAGGTATTGAAGGAATACACTAGAATGTTAACATGTTGAAATATGCTACGGGAACACATAGGAATGCTTCCCCCGAAGTGAGAACTAATTGAAAGAATAGTCTCATCCAAGATGAAAATTTTAAATGGAACCTTCCAATTTTTCTTTGTACTAAAATGATAATTATAGATGCTTCTTCAACAATTATATATCAAGGTTTTGCCAAAAAAAAATGACGGCCAAAGCAAATGAGTTTTGGCTTTGGCATTTCAAGAAGTATCAATTGTTTTAATCTACTTCCAGTAGTTATAATTGAAAATATAAAGAAACTAAAAATATTGATATAAATTAAGTAAAAAACAGTGAAGGAAAAATATAGTCAAGAATAATAAATTAGAAAAAAAAAAACCAAAGTAAAAAATATTTTTTAGTTCTTAATGTTTAAAATATCTCTAGTAAAAGTACATGTGCAAAAATGCATGTTGCACTAAAAATCATCTTAAGGAAAAGCATAAATATATATAGTCACTATTTAGTGCACATTAAATAATTTTAATTTTCAGAATAGTAAGAATTTTTTTTTTTTTTAATTTTTGCAATTTTGAATAGGAACTATATGGTGGGTGTATGAGTCTATTGAACAAAACTTTCAGCAGTATAAACTAAAATTAAATTTCATATTAGTTCAATGTATCAAAGTGGAGTCTTAGAAGCATATATGCATACACCTTGGAGTCCCATTGTAGTCAGCGAAAAAAGAGCCAAGAAGACAATGAGATGGCAGCACACTTGGCTAGCACATACATCTGAAAACTCCTCAGCTTCTTAAATTATCAGAAAGTTGAAGGATCAGACCTTTCTCATCTCATAAATTGAAAGAAATGATAACAATGATCCAATGGTCACAAGCCACCAGCTAATGTGACCCCTTTTTCTTGTTTTGTGTGTAGAGGGGAGATGTAAATTGTTCTGACCTCTTTCAAAAATAAAGAAAGATTTTGGTTCATGACACTAACTGTTCCTAACTTGATGTGGTTTTACAAGCTCCATCACAGCCATCCATAGTAATGATTTTCTGATTATGACAGTAACTTGTTTAACATAGAAAGAAACAATTGTGGATAATCTGTTGAAATAAATATCCTTTATTGGCTAACATTCAAAGAATTTGAGTTAAAGAAGGCATCCAACTACCACAAAGAAAGGAGGGTTTTAAGGAAAGTTGGAAACTTAACTAGAGGAAGGGGGGACATGCGCTTGTCAAGGAAGCAAAGGCTATCAAACAACGGAGATCTGGCGCTCCATTCCTCAAACTGTAGTGGGACTGGTTTAAATCTAAAGGTTTGTTGGAGTACTGATGAGATTAAATCACATCTTCCTGGATTGATCTACTCAATGACTACGATTCTATATTTCTTTGAATTAAATTCAAGGGTTATGATTGCTTCTAGACAGAAATTTATTGTTAATTCTATAAAGAGTATGCATTAGCAATATAACATACTATAACAAAATGTCCATGAAATTTGAAATCTGAGATAGCCAAACTTACGTTGAAAAAAACCTTTTTCCTTGGATCTCTTTAAAATTGGATGTCACCATGCTTTAAAATATTATCAAAACTTGCAAAACTCAATCTTACCTAGACCAAACAGTTCCTGCATTTAATAAAATAAAGAAATCCAAATTTTTAGAGTGAACTACCTGTACATGCCATTAATTTGGTCCAATGAGTTGGCTTCAGCCAAACTATGAAACAGACCTCAGTTTTGGATAAGGTATAAACTGAAATCAAACTTCTGATTTCAGTTTCACAATTCCAAACAAAATATCCTCTCTGCTTGTGCGACTGTTTGCTTCGCCCACAATTCAAACAAAAAATTCTTTTCTTCTAATTTATCTATCTCAATAGTCTCATGTAAAACTCTAATTTTTTGAATCGGCAGTCTCAAACCCCTTTTCCATGAGACTTGAGGCTGTCCTACATCACCTTTCAAACCCTACATGCTTCTTTAACTTATGCATTCCTTAAGATATATCAAAAAATTAGTTCCCATTCATTAGTTTGTAGTCTGGTAACCTGGAATTTGACAACAAACGAATGAGCTAAATTTAGAGAATTTGTTGTTTAAAATATTACTTTTGCAGGCTACCTCCAACGATGCAACAAATATTGTGTCATCAGCAGTCCAATTGTCCCCCTAACAGAATTCAAAATACATAAACAACAGATAAGTTTCATTCTTGACATAGAACGTGGGCCATTAGAATGTGGAATGATGGCAATAAACAAAAGCACTGTCAACTAATCAACAAATATCTCAGACACAAGAACTACTTGGAAATAAACATGAAAAATGCACATCAGATGAGCAAAGGAACTACGTCTTCAAATTGTCAAGCGGCGAACTGAAAGAAAATGCAACATACCGGATCATTCTCAACAAGGTTATCAGAACCTTCAAAATCCCCGATGTCAGGTATGTCTTCCTCCTCATCACCACTGCAATATGAAGGGATGGACCGAATGGCCCTGCCTTTGCTGACCTCTAGGGTGTCCATGGAAGGTAAATTGTCCTCCTCATAATGCTTGATCTCTGGAAATTAAAATCCAAGCCATCAATAATAAGGAATCATGTCAAGAAATCCTGTCCAAAAGAAGCCCGTGCATCACCTTTCGGCTTCCCATGCGTTGCAAGCCAGCCATCATCATCACCATTATCAAGAAGAACTTCCCCTCCTGCAGCCTCATATTCTTCTTCCACCGAAACAGCCCTCCTTAGACAAGGCACTGAGAATAGAGAGTCGTTACCCTTAGATGCATACCAAGAATATACACTGTTCTCATTGAACTCAACAACATGGGGAACCCAAGATACCATCTTTTCAAGAGCATCGGGTGCCAAAAATTCAGTTTTCCCGATCAAACTCTTTTCTACCGAGTCGGAAACATCAATTTGGTGGAAAAAAAAAAAAAAAAACTCAAGAAAGAATGTTAGTCCGAGGATTCCATACCGTTTCTCGTGATCAGATATTGCTTGTCCGCGGGGAGGTAGGACTTCCTCTTGCTCGGCTCGCCCGCCTCCCTATCCAAATCCATAGAGCAACCATCCCGCAAAAACGTTAGAGGATAGAATTCGAAACAACGGACATTGGGGGATAACGGGAGAGGAGGAGAAGAAAGGAGGATTCTAACCAGGACCATGTGGGGCACTTGGAGACGAGATTATCGCCGGCGAGGACGAACTCGGAGACGCTGAGGACGCCCTTCTCCTTGAACGCGGAGACGGTGCGGGGGCCGGTGATCCTCTCCACCGTCCCTTTGAAGGCTTCGTGAAGTTTCTGGGAGAACACCATCCTGACTTCCCCTCTTTTTCCCTTCTACGTCAGGGATCGAATCGAAATCCCATCGAAAAAGTAATTAATTATGAGAGAGGGGAGAAGAAGGGAAGGCAAGAAGGATGATGATGGGAACGAGGAAGGGTTTGATTATAACTCGGATTTCTCCAAGAACGGTCTGACTGAACCGTGAACCGTTGCTGTGAAACCTGAACCGGCTCCGGGATTTTATAAGTGGGATGGGAATGTAACAATATTAATTTTAACTTCTAAGCACCTTCCAAGGACCACAGTCGATTTGCGTACTAACCACTCGAAATGTTGACTTATCACCTTAGCTTAAACCCGGTCTTGCCTTGTCTAACATATGAGAAATTATTCCCTCTGACCGAAGTCTGAAAGCCCCGACCACCAAAAAGTAAAACACAAATCGAGCAGAAGCAAGGACAAAACCGAGACACGACCACATCAGGCAGTTTCAAATATTCCAATAAATTTCTTGAGCTGTGGTTATAGGAAGAAAAGCTGCTAAAATACAATAGTATCGAGGGACAGAACTCATGAAAACTATCAACATTTGCAACCAACAATCTTCTATACAAATTATCAAAAATTCTGTAATATGTATAATTTCATACGATATTAAGTTAGTTGATGTTCTTCAACACCCGCCTTAAATTCGTTTTTAATAAACCAAAACCAAGATATCTACTGGACTGCTGCATTATGAAATTGATGGTCATGTTAGCAAATATCAAATTTCACAGGAAAGTTGATCATCCATCGAGTTCAAATATAGACATACACAAAAAAAAAAAAATCATTCATTCCATCATGATATTGCCGTACATGATATTTGAACTGTTTGACTGCATGATATATATTCTAGTATGTTTTGCTATTTTCAGAATTATATTATTAATGATGTGATTATATAAAAATCTTACTGAGCTATAGAACTCATAACTCTACTTTTTTTTTTTACAGAATCGTACAGATATTCAGGTTTGATGATAAATAAAATTTTATTTGAGATAAGTAATTCTTCTATCCAGATCTTGCATGATTTCTAGAATAAAACCTAAAATTTGTGTGACCAGTCGCGTGCCAATTCTGGTGCTGGATTCATGACAATCTACTAGACTGTTGCATTATGAAATTAATGGTCATGTTAGCAATGTCAAATTTCACATGGAAGTTGATTCTCCATGAGTTCAAACACACACACATACAAAAAAAAAAAAAATGGAAACCATTCATTCCATCAAAAAACCATCTGCACCTCCAGCATTCACACATTCTGTGTTTCATAGCGAAACTCGAATCCCTCTTTGTATATATGGCTATATATATATATTTATGACTTGCTAGCAGCAGACTGTAGTAACCGTAGCTTATGGCATGGTACCAAGCACAATTACACATTGCTGGAATTTATGAAGGACACATAAAAACCCTTCTTCAACGCAAAAACAACTGCATAAAACAGAACTATTATAAATTTTTTTGATGCCAACACTCTCAGATTTATCCTCATCCCATGCATTCTCATGAACTTTATTACTGCACGTCCAAACAGCCAAAGCCAGGAACGGTTAGCATCGTACAGAGAGCTCCCTTTGGGCCTACAGCGCCAGTCATGTAGGTTGGGCTATAAAATCATTAACATCAACCTAGGCCAAGAGACTAGAGATGGCAACGGATCAGATTTGAATTGGGTCATCCAAAATCTATGCCCATCCCGCTAAAAAATTATCCGTCCCACACCCGTCCAATACCCGTCTCGGGTCAGGTCGGATATAAAAAAATCATGTTTGAATCAAATCAGATCGAATATACCCGGACTCATAAAACCTAGTTTATTCAAAACCTAAACAGAATGGGTTGGATCGGATATATCCGTCCCATATCCAATTTATTGAAATATTTTATAAACATAATCTTTTTTATATATAAACGGGTCGGATTCAAATCGGAACGTACTACTACCCGTACCCGACCGAATCCGAGTCGGATTTTTTTTATATGACCCATATCCATTTATAAATTAGACGGGTCGGATTTTATCCATCTCATTAGGATCAGGACGGTAAAAATTACCATCCCTACGAAGACTTATTCAACCAATCAGACAATCTGACCAAAAGCCTTGCCAGCCATGCCCCTTCAGTGCCTGAGGTTGGCCTTCTCATCCAATCGGCTTTATATTTCACAATAGCCCATCTACATTTCCCGAATCCTGGATGCTTAGGAGTGAACACCTCGCATCCACATGGCAGATCAATTGTGCCTTTAGACAAGATGGGTATCAAGGACATCTTGATGAGGACCCCAAAAAGGATATTCATCTGGGATTTGATCGAGTCCAAAGCCTGGAGGTAATGTGAGACATTCCCAGGAAAGAGTTGGGTCTCATGCTCGGCACGCAACACAAATAGCTGGAGCATCAATCATGAAAGACAAGAATTTACAAATGTATTAGCAATATCTTTATGAACTTAGGAAAATGGAATAAACACCAAAAATGATCAACAGAACTCCTATGAATATTATTAACTTTGAAAATGTCCAAACACATTAGAAATATCATTAACTAAGATCAGAAGCAATAGCAGAGGTACAGCAGTAACATGTCAACCACTACCAAGTAAAATGTAATATCCTAGGCTAAGTTGATACCATAGTCTACCTAACTCCGCAAAACTCCACATTGATAAACCATCAAAGCAAGTTCAATTCCCTTTGAGTTGATTATATACATCACCACATAACTTAAGGATAATGCCTATTCTCTCAAATCACTATATGCCATGTCAGGTCATCAAAGTTATATATCAAACTTGGTGAACAAGTAATATAAGTTGCCAGTGCAAGGTACTAGACAGCTATGATGGTCACTTGACAAGGAGAGCATGTACCTGTAGTAACTTATAAGCTCCATCCTCACCATCACTGAAAAGTCTCAAATCATGGTTCAAGTTCTTGTGTAGGAAAGAACCATCTGCATCGCTTTCACAGAGACCGTCCTCCCAATCCTGACATTCCCATAACAGTGGGCGTATGTCATCATTAGACAGATTAAATGCAGGCTCAAGCAGCAAACTTGCCAAACATAACAGCTCAGAACAAAAACAACTAAGAGAGGGAAAACATTTTCCTTTTTCATTAAAAAAAAGAGAGAAACATAGACATTGGAAACACGCATAGATTACCATCTCTCATTTTTAAATTATTAAAGAAGACTCATTCAAGGATCAAAGAAATTTATTACCAGCAACCGTTCACAAATTGACGGTACATATTTATATACTTCATTAGAAGAATATGAAGAAGTTCCAATTGGTTTAGAATGATATGCAACATCAACTTTCCGAACGAGTTCAAGCAGCTCTCTAGATGAAGTTAAGATGTTTAACACCTGCAGAACACATCACATGATATTCCTGATCAGAATTTGAACATAATGAATCAATCCAAATCATAGTGCATTGCTTTTAGCTTGATGAAATATTAATTTAACTTATTTAAGACTAGGATCTACAAAATCAACCCGAACCATCAGATTTTAGGCATAACAAACCGAATCAGTGCAGAATCGGGTCAAATTGGCCTCAATTTGGAACTCATTGCAAATCAGCCTGAACTGCTCTGAATCAAATGGAACCGCACTGTTCTATTCAGCATGACTTGATTTGAGCCCGGTTTGGAGCATACCAAACTGAACTGGTTGTAATTGAGTTAGTTTGGCCTATCGATTTGTGACTCAGGGCAAATAAGCCCAAACTGCTCCGAGTTGAGCGGAACCATCCGGTTTTGGGTCTGTTCAGGGCATCTGTAACCACAAAAAGAGGAGAAGGCCACCAGATGTCATTCTCCCCTCTTTTCTTCAAAAAATCATAAAAGGAAGGATGGGTTTTGTGAGGAAAATTCAGGGGGGAAGACATTTATTAATTTGACACAAATCAAATCAGCTATAATCACCCTCCCATCTCTTCCTTCTCTTTTTTCCATTTTTATGCCTAAAAGAGGCCAAAAATTAGTAAAATCAAGGAAAATCATACCAAAATATAGAATCTGCTTTAGATTGAAAGATAGGTTCCCAATATTTTTAAGCCATGGCTTGGCCAGCAATAATCCACCAACCATTAGCCAAGACTTACACCATGTCCTCCATTATTTCAAACTTAAACAATAGTTGCATCAAGAGAAGGAGATGATCTGAAGTTTCTACTCAATCACCATCTCTTTTCATTTTTCAAGTTCCTTTGCAAGGAACTCTAATCCAAATCCACAACCAAGAAACTTCTCTAGCAACAACATTCCCCATGATTCCCTTGCAGCATCAACCTCCATATCAATAAAAACAATGGTGTCCCAAAACTATTGCTTAAGACATTTGATTTCTTCCCCGATGCACCAAGTTTCCCATCTATATACTGCCTTTCCCCTGTATGACGTTAGCACAACTGCATTGTGCAAATCTTGGAGCATATATAGATGACTTTGTCACCAACTCCTTCCACGGGAAAAGGTCAGCAGCGGAGTTAATATTTAAAGCAGGAATATATATATATATATATGTGTGTGTGTGTATTAGTATATATATATTTGAAATGTTTGAAAATAATTTTTTCGTGGTATGTGGACGAATAAATTTGGTATGATAAAATCTCAAAAGCGCTACAAGGTTAAGAATCAAACCTGGAAGGCGGACAGAACCATTGCCCTAAAGGAGATTTGGTCCTTCTCATGCGAAGACTAATTAGACCACACGCTCTCCTCCAAGGTACAATTTGGAAGCCAGAACTCCAATGCCTGTCGGTGGCATGATCTCGAACGGATATCGATCAGCTCGCTTTCAGCCCAAAAATTTAAAGTGGAAAAAAATTGAAGAGAGATTTTAAAATTGGAATAGAGAAATATAAGAGAGGGAGAGCTTGAAATATTGGATGCCTTAAAGGGCTGGGATAGAGACCTATTTATAAGCTCAAAACTCCAGAGAAAATCTTCGAAATACCCTCAAACTAGCCGTCATGACCGTTACAAATTTAATTCGAAATTAATTAAATAATTAAAATGAAAAATGGTTAATAAGTTATAGCCGTTTTGGCATTTAAACGAGAGAAAAAATAATAATAATGGAGAAAGACCGAACGACCGCACGCGGAGGGCGTGCCTGTGCTCGCGCGAGCGTTTGGTCAGGGGTCACGGACCAGCAATCCCCCACAAGTTTCAAAACTCATAAAATATTTAAATTCAGTAAATAATTTAAAACTTTTGGACTTTTACTGTGCTTAGTGCAAGAACCTTCTAGGTTTGAACTTATATTTAATATAAAATATACACAATATGAAGATGAGTTGATCATAATACGGGATAGCACTATCTAAACCATGCGCTTATCTCGATATTCATGAGAGGTATTAAGGATTTGCTCTGATCCCATAGTCGCGGCTCACGACTACTTTTACTAAGGTAGATCCTCCAAGGGTACGTGCAACAGAATCGTACATCGCTGAATTCACAGTCTTGTATTTATTAAGAGCTATGCTCAACTTAACCGTCACAATAGAACACCACACTATAAGGATGAATAAAGACACTTCTAAAAATGGTGCTCCCAGATGTCACCTTAGAAATCATTTCCTTTTGAACCTTAACCATGGGATTGTCATGACAGAAGGGATCCACTCTGGTGACTAATATATGAGCTTAAGCCTCATCCCCTCAATGTCTCAGATACCGTAGCCTTCGAAAGGCCTTTAGTCAAAAGATCTGCCAGATTATGTTTTGATCTTATAAACTGCACTGATATTACATCTTTTATTTTATTTTGTACAGTTTTATATTTGATTAGGATATAATTATTCATCTTTTTATTAGTTATCTATTGATTTAATAGATCAATTAGAGTTCTATAATTATAAGTTAAAGAAATTTTTGAAATTTTTGATGAAAGAGTTTCTATATCATTTATTAAATCTCTTAGCCATTATACTTCAGTACATGTAGTGTCAAGAGCTGTTAGCTCAGATTCTAATGTGCTTCTAGTGATTATTGTTTGTTTACAAGAGCCCCAAGATACTGCAGTTTCTCCTAACAAGAAGAGATACCCTGTGATGGATTTAACATCTAATTTATCAGTTATCCAATTGGCATCACTAAATCCCTCAAGTACATCTGGATAACCAGAGTATACTAGAGAGTAATCTAAGATTTCTTTAAGATACCTAAAGATTCTTTCAAGGCTTTTCAATATTCTTTACTAAGATTGCTAGTATACCTATGTAGTCTGCCTACTGCATAAGCTATATCTAGACGTGTTCTATTTGAAATATACAATAGGGATCCTATACTTTGAGAATATTCTAATTGATAAATAGGTTCTCCTAAATTTTTAATTAAGTGAGAGCTATAATTATAGGGGGTAAAAATAGGATTTAAATCAAAATATTCAAACTTTTTAAGTATTTTCTTTATTGAGTGTGCTAGACTTATTGCTATTCCACTATCTATTCTTTCAAGCTTCATTTTTAGAATTATATCAGCTTCTCCTAAGTCTTTCATATCAAAATTATTTGATAGGTAGCTTTTAGTTTCTTGAATTATTTTCATTGATGTTCCAAACAATAATATATCATCTACATATAGGCATAGTATTATATAATCAATATCTTATCTTTTATAATATATACATTTATTATATTCATTTAATTTAAAGTTATTATTTAAGATAATTTCATCAAACTTAATGTGCCATTGTCTAGGAGCTTGTTTTAAATCATAAAGAGATTTGATTAGTCTACATACTTTATGTTCTTGTCATTTTACTTCAAATCCTTGAGGTTGGTTTATGTAGATTTCTTTTCTAATTCTCCATTTAAGAATATCGTTTTTACATCTATTTAGTGAATTATTAATTTATGAATTGAGACTAAGGCTATCAAAGTTTTTAAAGTAGTTATTCTTGCTACAGAAGCATAGGTTTTAAAATAATATATATCTTTCTTTTGGTTAAATCCTTTCACTACTAACCTAGCTTTATACCTTTTATTGCTCCATCTGGTCTTAATTTTCTTTTAAAAATTCATTTTGTTCTTATAAATTGTTTTCAGGATGTAAATCAATTAAAATCAAAGTTTTATTTTCTAAGATTGATTGAATTTCGCTATCTATGACTTCCTTCTAATATGATGATTCGAATGACGACATCGCCTTATCATACGTGGAAGGTTCACCTTCTACTAAGAATGTGAAGAATTCACCAAAATCCTTTTCGACTCTTTCTTTTGCTTCTTAATTCAGGTTCGGTTTCTAGTTCTGGTTCTGTGGTTCTAGAAAAAGATGGTTTACATTCTAGGAATCTAGAGATTCTAGTCTTAAAAAAAATGTCTTCAAAGAAAGAGGCATCTCTATCTTTTAAGATTAAGTTGTCAACTATATTACTAATTTCTGATTTTATTACTAGGAATTTATAGGCATTACTATTTTGTGCAAAGCCTATAAATACAGCATCTATGGTATTGGATCCTAGTTTTCTCTTTTTGGATTCAAGAATATTAACCTTAGCTAGGCACCCCCATATTTTGAGAAAGTTTAGATTATGAGTCCTTCCTTTCCAAAGTTCATAAGAAGTCTTGCCACTATCTTTAATACGTATTCTATTTAGGATGAAGCAAGACGATAGAAAAGCTTCCCCCCACAAGTTCTCAGGTAACCCCGAACTGAAAGCGTTTAGCATATCCATGAGAGTACGGTTTTTACGCTCAACTATACCATTGGATTGTGAAGAGTAAGGAGCAATCACTTGATGAATTATACCATGTTCTTAACAAAACTGAAAGAATTCATTAAAGATATACTCCCCTCCTCTATCAAATCTAAGAATTTTAATTTTTCTTTTTTGTTGATTTTCTACTTCACTCTTATAAATTTTAAACTTGTCGAATGTTTCATTTTTAAATTTAATAAGGTAACAATAACAATATCTAGAAAAATCATCTATAAAAGTTACTATGTACTTATTGCCACCACGGATTGTAGTCTTGGTGGAATCACATACATCACTATGTATTAACTCCAAGATTGAGAAATTTTTTTAACTGATTTGAATGGTTTTCTTGGTTGTTTAATTCAACACATATTTCGCATTTAGATAAATCTAGATTTGATTTATGAATTAGTTTTAATTCCATCATGTGTTTAACCTTTTCCAAGTGTACATGACCCAACCTATCATGCATAGATTTTGTTTAGACTTATTCATAAAATAAATTTGATTCTTAATTTTATTAATAAAAGGATTTATTCCATTATGTTTGAATAAGCCTTCACCTACATATTTTTTTCGTATGAAGGCATTATTCTTAGTTATTACAACCTTATTACAATCAAGGATAATTTTGTATCCCCTCTGAACCAGCTGAGACCCACTAACAAGGTTCTTCCTAAGATCTAGAGCATATAGCACATCTGTCAAGGCAAGAACTTTTCCTGATGTCATCTTCAGGTTGACTCGATCTTGTTCCACGATCTTGACAGTTGTGTTATTTTCTAAGATCACACCTTCTCCACTTGAGTCCTGAATAGTAGTGAACCAGGAGCGATCAAAATAAATATGAACATTAGCTCTTGAATACAACCACCAATCGAGGTTGGAAAAAGTAATATTAATTTTAGGATTCAAGCTTACTGACCTAAAAGTGGAGTCTTTTGGACCTTCAACTACATGAGCTTGGAATTCGGAGAAAGCAAAAGATTTGTGAAAAGACTACTTTCGATGAAAGCAGTCTCTCGCAAGATGATTTGTTCTCCTGTACATGAAACATAATCTTTCACTTGGATCTTAGGTAGGCTTGCTGGATCTAGTGTTGTAGACTTTAAAAGTTTTACCCTTGGGTTTGAACTTGTATAGGTTAGGACGGTAAGGTTGGTTTGATTGGTATTGATGGTTTGGTTGAAATCTAGGCTTTGATTTTGGTTTAGTATTGTTGTTGGTTTAATATTGTTGGGTTAGGTTAGCTTGGATACTAGGAATTCTAGTTTGTTGGATTGTGGATCTATGTTGGTCTTCTATCTTGATTGAGTTTAGAAGTTGAGCTAAGATTAGCTCTCCTTGCTTTTGGAGCTGACTTTTGACAAAGTAATTCCAAGAATGAGGTATTTTATTTAGAAGGCTGGAGACCTTAAATCCTTCAGAGAATTTGTCTCCATTGGCTTGGAGTTTCCTAAGATATCTTTGAAATTGGTGAAGCTGGTCATTGATAGGTTTGTCTTCTACCATATTAAATCTAAAAAAATGATGTAGTGTTGAATCGTTCAACCTCGGTTTAATCAAGGCCATATCCAGACTCTAGGGTATTCCATAATTTCTTCGCATTCTTAGCTGACAGGTAAATATTGTAGAGTTAGTTGGACAGGGCACTAAGGATTCTACCTTTACATAGGTAGTCCTCTTCTAGGATCGTTGGTGTGGTTGAACTAGAGAAACAGGCAGATTGATTAATCACTGACCAAAATTCTAAGATTGATTAACCAATATTTTATTTGACTTTGCCACATCCTAAAATGGGATCCATCAAATTTTTCGGGTTTAAGGCTAATAATGTCATCTCTAAGGATTACCATTGGGTCCAAGTCAGGTTTAGAGAGGAAGATCTGGAACAAAAAAATAATTTTGTTAAGGATTTATTTAAATAATCTAGGCATTTTTTTGGTATATGTTTCTAAAAGTGTGTCCTAATTTTTTTAAAAAATTAAGGTTTTATTAAAATGATCACCAGTGTGATCGGACCTGTGATTTATTAAGATTTTTAATTAAGTTATTTGTCTTTAAATCCTAAAGACTTTAATTAATTTGTTTGTGTAGTCTTTTAGAAGTTAATTTGCATGCTGCAGTACAGGTTCAGTGGAGATCTTCAATTAATTTTGCACAATACGAAAGGAACAGATATTATGCTATAAATAACAAAAAAATATAATTATAATATTATATATAAAAAAATAAGTAAGGCAAATTAACTATAATTAAGTACAAACAATATGCACTGTAACTAATAAATTTTCTTTAGACTGTTAATATTTAAAGCAGAAATATATATATATATATATATATATGTGTGTGTGTGTGTGTGTGTGTGTGTATTAGGTATATATATATTTGAAATGTTTGAAAATAATTTTTTCATGGTGTGTAGCAGAATAAATCTGGTATGACAAAATTTCAAAAGTGCTACAATATAAGGTTAGGAATCTGGCTGGGAGGTGGATAGAACCACTATCCTAGAGGAGATTTGGTCTTCTCGTGCGAAAACTAATTAGACCACACGCTCTCCTCCAAGGTACAACCCGAAAGCCAGAACTCTAATGCCCGTCGATGGCACATCTCGAACGGACATCGATTAGCTCGCCTTCAGCCCAAAAATTTAAAGTAGAAAAAGATTAGAGAGAGAAAATGATTTTAAAATTGGAATGAAGGAATATCAAAGAGGGAGAGAAGGAGAGCTTGAGATGTTGGATGCCTTGAAAGGTTGGGATAGAGGCCTATTTATAGACTCAAAATTTCATAAAAAACTTCCAAAATACCCTCAAACTAGCCATTATGATGGTTACAAATTTAATTATAAAATTAATTAAATAATAACAAATGAGAAATAGTTAATATATATTATAGCCGTTTTGGCATTTAAACGAGAAAAAAAAATAATAATAACAAAGAAAGACCGAATGGCCGCATGCGGAGCACGAGCTTGCGCTCGCACGAGCATGCGCTCGCACGAGCAATCGGTCAGGGGTCACAAACATGGAAAGTTTTGAAACTCCTGTGAAAAGCCAGTATAATCGTTCATCTTCTCTTCCCGACAGTGCCATTTAATAGGAAGCCCGAACTCCCAACAAATTTTATAGCAAACTTAACAACATTATTAAAGAAAATGGAATTTTAATGGTAATACTCCATGCAGCTTGACACAGGAAACCTCCAAAAATTGCCTTGGATCACCTTAATACACATATACTTAAAAAGAAAAAGAAAGAAACTTTCGGACCTCAAACATCCTTAAGTATGCGAGTTGCGTGTGAATTGCATTTTTCTTATACTTGTGTTGTTGACGGTAATATACTAACTGCTTGATGCCTCAATTACATCTACAAGATAAACAACTATCACATCATACATGAGTAGGCATCTTGATATTTAAATGCAACAGATGGACAATTTTTCCACCAGATTATCTATACAAATAGTGGCATGCAGTATAAAGCAGAAATTTGAAAAGGCACCAGCTTTCAACTCTAGAGCAGAAATTATAAGATTAGATAGCAAAGTGGAAGGCATACCTTGGAAACCATTTGAATAATAGACTCCACATTTTCGTGGAGAAACTTGTGTGCAAACCCAAGAAAATGCACAACTAGTGCGTTGTAGAACAGATAATTGGACAGCACATAGCTTTCACGCAGGCGACTATAAAGATTGGACTCGGCTTCGCTCTTTATCTTCCTTTGTTTTCCCAAGGCTCTCCTTTCTGGAGCTTTGTAGATTCTGGGCAGCCCCCGGCATGTCAAACTCAACAAAATCTTCTGGGCTAATCTTCCATGGCTCCATGTTAGGCCACCCACAAAGAGAACACCTGAGAAGCATTCTTGATAGAAGCCTCCATTGGGCAAAACAGAAAAGTCCTCAACATAAACCTATATAAAGGCCTCTGTGTCACTGCATTCCAAGAAGCAAAATAATTGTCACCAGGAATCATCACAGCCTTCAACCTAACAACATCCACAGAAGCCTTCCTCGCAGGACTTTCACCATACATCAACTGGTCATTCCCTTTGATGTTGGGAGCGGTCAAGATATAATTCAGATAATTCATGAGCAACTTCAACACTTCTCCTAATCCAGCAGTAGGAAGAGTCTCACCAAAACTGCTCGACAAGGGAATGACAACCCAAAAGAATGGCATATACTCACAGGCAAAGGCGAGAAATCATTATTGATCATCCAAAAGTGTACAAATGCGTGCACCAAGAGCTCGGCTTGCAAGAAAGCAGAGCCATCGTAGCTCATGGAGTAATGAAGAAGAGAACTGCGATAGGGCTGGTAAGAGCCTGCACCACACTTTGGTACAAAAGCTCGGAGATAAGCATAAAGAAGCCATAGATCCAAGCTACATTCGGTCTTCTGCCCCTACCGGCGACTAAATCTTGAGAGGACCAGCAGAGATGAAGTCCAATTCTCCAACCTAAGCCTCCGGCTCATCCGAATAATGTTGGCACGATCTGAATTCTCGCTGTTTCCTCGACAAACGGGATAGTACGCGAACCAGAACATATGCTACTCGAAGACATTGAGCTGGAGCAGGTGCGAACCCTGGATCTTGTCCTCTTTGATCCTGTTCTTGAAGAGAGGGCATGGATCGGAGAGGATGGCGGAAGGTTTATCGCTTTGCAGGGCGAAATGCATCCATTCAGGGAGATGCTCGAGGGGGAAGACGTACTTGACGAGGTCGTGGCGATCGACGGAACAAATGAGGATGCCCTGGGGAGAGAGGAGGTCGCAGAGGGCGGCGGCAAGGTCCGAGTCGGCGGAGACGCAGTGGATCCAGGCGGAGAAGTAGGAAGAGGAGGAGGGGGAGGGGAGAGGGGGGGAGTCGTCGTAGCCAAAGATGCGGCAGAGGAGGGCGGGGAAGGCGATGGAAGAAGGCGCGGAACTGGTCGGATGCGTGGCGGTGGAGGAAGGCGTCGACAGCGGAGCAGGCGGCAGCGATCTGTGAAGGGGAAGCGGTGGTGTGGATGGAGCAGGCGAGGTCCTGGGCGCGGGGCTCTGGGCGTCTATTGGGAAGGAGGAGAGTAGGGTCACGGGGAATTGCGCTAGTGTTTGCGAGGAGGAGGAAAGCTTGTGCGCCCCGTCGGGCGAGGTAAGCGAAGGGGACATGAAAATTAAAACGGGCGACGAGGAGTAGGGATGGAACTGGCCGGCCCAATGTCCATCTGGATTTGGATCGGGCCAGTAAATTTCGGACCGGTCCAAAATCAAATGAGTAGGGATGGAACTGACCGGCCCAATGCCCATCACCTGATATTGGGTCGGGTCAGTAAATTTCGGACCGGTCCAAAATCAAATCAAATTTCAGATCAAATTTAAATAAGTTGAGCTAGATTTTAGATTTGAAAATGAAATCTATTTAATTTTTTGATCAAAGGATGCCCAGATTCGATTCAAAAATTTTTATCACTGGTGAGTTGTGCAGTTGGTTACGAGGCTTTTCTCACAACCCTTTGGTAAGGGTTCGAATCTTGGTTTAAATATATTTCGACAAGAAAGTCCGGGAATAAAATCAAAAAAAAGAGAAAAAATAATAAAATAATTCTAGAGTCCTTGTTGACTGATGGTAGTGAAAAAGTCTGACGCTAGTGATAGTCCGGTCTAGTTGAGATTAGGGAACTGTCTTAGGATGGCCACGTCCGGGTTTAACTCCTCCCAATTTTGTTTATCAAAAAAATAAAAAAAAAAAATTTAATTCAAAATTCGATCCAACTTTAGACCGGTTCAAAATTTATTAGACTGATCCGTTTCGGTTCTAATCGATGGACTATGGACCGGTTCAGTTCCAGTCCAAACGAGGAGCAGCGAAAGGCGCACCCGCCGGGTCGCGTGGCAGCGGGCCGTGCGGTGTATCGTATCGGTGAAGGTTTGGGAAGGTTTGGACGTGGCGGTCGCCGCGTTATGGGAGAGCTTATTAGGACCGTTCGATAGCGGATTTTGTAGTGTTGCATACATATTATTGTAACGGCTTTTGGCGTCTGTCTCCTGTTGGAGGGCGACAACATTTAAGAAAGGCAGGGTATGGGCCGGGCCTTGTCGGAGTGCAATGGGCATCCTACGAGTAGCAAGAGTGATGGACTTCCGACAAAGCAGACATCAAAATCGGGCTGCAGATTTGATTGTGGATGTATTTATAAAAAATCGGGCTCAGTTTAGACTTGACTGTGGGGTATTTTTTTGCCCCTAAAATTTCAACCAAACATTGCCGTGGGATGACCTTGAAAAGCTAGCATGCCGATGCATCTCAATATGCAACGCATCGCGTACAACATCATTTATCCATGTAGTGGATGATCCTGGACGAAGATGGGCATGTTGCACGTGGCCACATGCGGTTATCCAATATATGATAGATGATGCGAGGTGCATGGCACCGTATAATGAATGTATCGCGGGTACCATGGAGAATCCATGCTCATTCAAAAAAAAAATTGAGCCATGGCGATTGTTGGCATTCACGTAAATTTTTCATAATGCCCTGGTGGGTGGATGCTGTTGGAGCAATACATCAATGTTATGGATTTGGTGGCTCAAATAGATCTGAGGTGGTCTGCATAATGGTTGGTGCAAATTCTGGTTATGGATAGATTCTTTATTTTTCTTTGGCAGGGAATTGGTTATTGGATTAATTCTGTACCTCTATTATTTCTTTTATTTTTTTCTTTTTCTTTTTGTTTTTTAGTTTATTTTGTTTCTTCTCTTGCTTCATTTAATTGTCAATGAACTTGTAAGGTGCATGGGTTGTCTCTAAATAGAGGAAAAATTACAAATAAACTCAACAACTGTAGTTTAAATTCTTGAATGTAAGGTGGTAATTAGGTAAGGCCCGTCTCTAAATAAACGCAGACAATAACCAACCGAAAAAAGTTCGAAAAAGATGACATGTTCCATAACAAGCTTGCATAAATCCAGAGCTTTATTCATTTCTGATAAATGATTGCAAGACATTTTCAAGCACAAACAATAGCAACTGTTTTTGCTGGAATATCAACCGCACGAAGGCTTCATGAATGCATCCACAACGGCGTTTACTAGCTTCCGTACTTTCGAGCCCAGAGAGGCTTCCCGTTGACCATGAAACGAACAATTCTTTCGTCGCCGACCACCAACCCAACGAAGGACTCGGTGGTGAACACCACCAGCCCGTACATCGGCATCAGTCCGGGCTCATTCTCCAGCGTCACTCTTTCTACGCAAGAACCCCACAGCCTGCTCGACCAAATCACAGCTCTACGTAAAGATCCCACGCAAAATAAAAACAAACATACATCTAGCTTAAAGAAAGAGATCGTTGCACCTACCCAGTGAAGTAGACGACGATATCTTCTCGGCTTAAAGGGAAAGCTGGGGAAAAGGTGACGAACAAAGACCGGGCATCGGCTGGAGAGGACACGGCCGGGACGTCACGATACGGCCTGGCCAACTCTTCCGGCAACTCGGGAAGGGCGCCCGTCTCGTATGCACCAAGCAATGCATGCAAGTTGTCGTCAAATATAAGTTTACCAACTCCGTCGAGGACGTGGGCGATGCCCCTGACCGCGCGGTCTCTGTGGTAGTGGAAGAACCGGAGATTAAATTGCTCGACGGCGAGCGAAGCAGTAAGAGGAATATTGTCGTTGTTGTCACTCAGCAGAGGAGCATTCTGGCGGAGTTGGTCAAGAATTTGCAGTGCTTCATCGATCAAGCGCTGCACAACGTCTCGGTTTCTGCAGTTGCGTACAAACGCCACGACGTTGATACCAAGTAGTTCGAGCCATAACCACAAAGCTAGGATCCTCTGTGCGCGGGCCGGTGCTCGGGCTTTGAGGGTGTCGAACAGACGGCGCTCTTGCTTGTGGAACATGAGGACATCCATGACGGATGCCATGGGGATATGTTGGTCGATAGAAATGGCCTGCTGCCGGTGGTTGTGGTGGTGCCATAGGCCTCGTTCGGTCCAATTTAAAGAGTTCAGTGGGATGCTTTGGTGTCTCTTGGGAGGAGACGAGGCGCCCATTAGGAAGTGAAGAGAAAGGAAACCATGGACGAGAAGAAGCGACCGTCCGAAACTTCGAACGGTTTCTTCCGTTGTTACGCGCCATTTCAAAAAATCCAATTACAAGAAATGATCTTACGATTCCATTCATCCATAAAGACGTACCCGTCCTCACGACGTCCGTAGAGCAACAAATTTCAAATAATGCATCCTCCCGGAAGTTTCAGACCGTTCTCGAAGAGTTGTTTATGTTTCGAAATCCCACTGTAATGAGACCAAACCTCCATATACACGTACCCTTCCTCACGACGTCCGTAGGGAGAATTTTCAACTCCCCCCATTTCCCCCTTAGAAATAAAATTAAGGAATAAAAAACAAACCGAAAAGTACGTTATAGCCAACGGTAGGGAAAATTATTGGTTGAATCTGGTCCGCCACGTTATTTTTGGACCAGTTCAACAACCGTTCAACAATGTCTAAAGATTTAGGCGGAGGGAAATGTTGGGTACGATTTCAGCCCATAAATATATATTTAGAAGTAAAAAAATAAAAAAATAAAAAAAAATAGATGATCAATATGATGAAAGAATGACCTCTTTTAATTATATTTTTTCTTATTTTTTTGTTTTCATGGCAATCCTGTTTTTACTTTTCTTGGCTTTCAAGAAAAACTACATAATAGCCATTCATGTGGCATACATACAAACCAATACTACATAATAGCTATCCATGTGGCATACATGCAACCCAACGCTACATTTACAAAATATAACAAGAGAGAGAGTTTAATATATTATAAACAAAGTATTGCCGCCTACACTGCCGTGACCTGTAGCTTAGAGATTGTGCCGACTGCCAACCTCGTTGTCCAAAACCCAGTCCATGCATCTGGACCTGCAAAAAAGAGGAGACCCGGACCGGAAATCCCGGCGGGGGCACTTCGACGATCAAGTCAGTGGCGATCTAGGAGAACAGATCCTTTCCTGTGGGCCCCTTGGTCGGACTCCACGCTGGGAGGAGGAGATTTTGCTTTAGAAAGAAGAGTGGGATAAGAGAGGCAGCGGTGAAGGAAAGCTTGAGCTCAGGCGGCTATGTCTATCGAGACTCTTCCGGTGAGTCTTCGGTAACCCCCGAGCGCTCTACCTCTCAGTTGCTTTCCTATTCGCTTGCCCTTGGTTTGCTTATCTTCTTCGAAGACCTTCGGAAATTCCTTTCAGGCCATGGATCCCTCCAGTAACCTACCTCGGGTTCCTCCCTCTCTGCAGGTGCTGGAAGGTCAATGTTCAGCATCTCCCCGTGCCGTGCACCCGGGTGTCTTTCCCTATCCATGATAGGGAGTTATGTTGTAGGCTTTGACCTTCCAGTCGGTTGCTCTACTTCGAAAAATTGGCAGGGCCTCGATTTGGAAGCAGTCGCCTCCTGGTTTGAATCTTCCAGCATGGTTTCCTCTTTTGGATAGTACAAACGATCGACTGGGGAGTGCAGTGCCTTGGCGGGGGCGCCTTTTCCTATATGGTGTAAATAGTAGCGGGAGTAATCATGGCACCCTGGGGGTGCCCCTCCGTGGTCCTTGGATGGCGCACCGTCGCCCGAGGGAGGTGGTGACATCCTCTTCCTCCTGCTTCTGAATCCCCTAAAGCGCTGTGGGCTTTGGCCATGGGGACGGCCTATGGTTGCAGCTCCTCTTTCCCGAAGAGAGCTTGGTCCGAGGAGAAGGAGCTCTACTTCGGCCGAGGTGGGCTCAACCTTGAGGGAGCTGCCTGGCGAAGGAGCTCGAAGAGCGGGAGCACTACCCCAGCCAGGATGGGCTCGACCTCAGGGGAGCCGCACGACGAAGGAGCTCGAACAGCGGGAGCTCGACCCTGGCTAGGATGGGCTCGACCTCAGGGAAGCCGCCCGGCGAAGGAGCTCGAAGAGCGAAAGCTCGACTCCAGCCAGGGTGAGCTCGACCTCGGGGGAGCCACTCGATGAAGGAGCTCGAAGAGCGAGAGCTCGACTCCGGCCAGAACGGGCTCGACCTCTGGGGAGCCGCCTGGCGGAGGAGCTCGAAAAGAGGGTCTGACATGGCAGCTTCTGCCAACATGGCATCCGGCTAGATCTAACAAGGACTCCACATCAGCGATCTTGCCATATCATTTGCCTCCCACTCTCACGTCCCATTGGCGCACCGCGTTCGGGGCGAAGGGAGTAAATGCGAAGCTGACGTGGAAAGGTGAAAATCAGGCACCATTAATACCACGATCACCGTCGCTTCATGGAACGAGCCCCAAGACCAATGCGGGGATGACATGTCAGCACGTTCGAGGAAGCATAATGACCGACGTAGAATCCAAAATGGTTTTCTGGCAAACCGAAGCATCGTTCCTCGCTGATCTCGACACGTGACAGCGATCCGATGGAAGCAGTTCTGAGAAGGGGTACGGTTGTTGTCTGGCCATTTCAAAAAGAATGAAAGTTTCCTAAAACATCATTCTTTTCGAATTCTTCGTGCCCACCGATGGACCAGGGTTTTCTTCCTCTTCTTCCCCGAGTGTCCCTTATCTTCAAGGTCATCAAGTTTGTCCTCCTTAGTCCTTTCTTTTCTTCGGCTAGGTTGAGTTCGTCCTTAGGGCATCTCCATACCCCATTTTCCTTCTTCCTCCCTTTCTTTATTGTTCTGCTTTAGAATGGCCCACTCAGATCGGAGCCATCATCCTTCCAGCAACCCCGATGAGGCAGGGCCCTCTCGATCGAGGACTCCTTCCTTCGATGAGGAGGAAGAAGTTCCTCTCCATGTTCGTAGAGGCCTTTGCCTTCCTTCTCCCTCTATTCCTGAAGTCCCTTTCGACCCTTCTCGTTCGACTGATCCCGGTGATGTCGCTTCGATGATGACCAGGAAGGACCTTTCGATAATCCGGGAAGCTTTCGATATCCCGAACTCTGTCCGACTCTCGATCCCAAGACCGGGAAAACGGGTCATCTCTAGTGGCCCGGGCAGGATTGCCCTCTACGAGGAATCCCTCACAGGGGGTCTTCGTTTTCCTTTCCATCATTTTTTTCTTTCTGTACTCAGCAACTACTACCTTGTCCTTGCTCAACTGGTCCCTAATGCGGTTAGGACCATTTTTTGTTTCATTGTTTTCTACCATTTCCATGGGATCGCTGCCCATTTTTCTTTGTTCAGGATCTTTTTCATCCTGAAACACCACTCGACCGAGGACGGGTGGTGGTTCATCTCTCCTAGCTCGAAGGGCAATAAATTTGAACTCCCCTCTTCCAACAAAGGATAGAAGAGTAAGTACTTCTTCACTTTCGTTGAAGGAGTCGACTGGGTCTGGAGTGATTCGGACCGGACTCCAAATCAGAATTCTAAGGTCGAAATGGCTGATCGGGAGGTTTACGACCAGCTCATCGCTGACCAAATCTCTTCTCTTGAGGTTCTGCTATCGGAGCAGAACCTATTTGAAGCCGGGGTCAGCCCAATCTAGGAGTTGGGTGAGTTCGGTATAAACCTTTTTTTCTTCTTCTACAAGTCTCTTCGAGTTCAAGGCTGACCTTGACTTTTTCCTTCTTACAAGCATGAAATTTTCGATGGAGAAGCTCATCGCATCCTCTCAGAAGAGGAGCGCACCAGCGGGACCTAGGGAGTCCCCATCGAAGAGGGCCCGAACGAGCCCAGTGCGAGGCCTGGGCCTGTTGCAGCCTCCGGCCCAAGTAGAAGGATGGTCAAACCGGTCCCCTAACTGTCGAGGCAACAGGTTCCGCCTATGGTCTGGGAGTCCGATGCGAGCATGCATGCTCGGCCGGTTGCTACTGTGGCCCCACCTCCTGAAGTCATTGAGGTGGAAGCGAGAGGAGCCGAGAGGAGGGAGCCACCATCGATGACACTGTCCGGTATGGCGGCGAGCTCCAACAGGGGCTCGGAGACATCCTCGGCCACTCCCGGGGGCACGGCGGCGGTCCTGGAGAATTCAAGGACTGGCTCCCGATGGGTGTTCATCGAGGTGGTGCCAAACTCCTTGGTCATCTAGGACCATTGCTTGGCCGTGTGCATGATGGACTTCGCTGTCCAGTCGTGCGACCGACGCGAAAGGGGAGGGAGATCACTGCCGGATCCCATCCTCGATACCTTCCCTCATCTCTTCATGGTAGGATCTTTTCTTTTCTTTTTCTTCTTCTTTCTTTCTTTCTTTTTTAACTGACATCTTCGTCGGTGCAGCTCGGGACAGACCTTCTGCTCATCTGCACTACTGCTCCCAGTGGACTAGAAGGGAGAACTTGAAGGAGCAGGAGATCGCGGCACTGGTGGCTGAGGCCAAGGTGAAAACTGACAGGGCCCAAGCCACGGAGGAGAAGAATAGGGAGCTCCGAGCCGAGGTGGCGAACGCTAAGAGGCACATCAAGGACCTCGAAGCATCCCTGGTCCAGGGAAGGATCGGGTCAAGCACTGGGCTGAAGAGCTCAAGGCTGAGATGGCCCAGGCAGATGAGTTCAAGGCCAAGGCGGCCCAAGCAAAGGAGCGGTCTCAAGCCCTTCGGGCTCAGCTAAATGCGGTGCGGGTGCAGACTTCAGTGGCTGAAGAGAAGGCCGTTGGGGCAGTGGCCTTGATGGAAGCCACCGAGGCAGTGCCAAACTTCAAGGCCTCGGCGAAATATGCTGATGAGGTCTAGGAGGCGGCCACGGACTCGTTTCTCAAGGGCTACGAGTTCTGCCAAACCAGGGCAGCCCAGCTCTTTCCGGGGATGAACCTGAACGGGCTCGCCTTCCCAGTGGCTCCGAGCGAAGACCCAGGTGAGGCCACATCTGAAGCGAAGGAGGAGGAACCTGCAGCCACCGCTGAAGCAGTCCCCTTGGTGGAGGTTTGAGATGATGCCGGCGTGCCCCAGCACCGTCTCGGGAAGGAACAGATAGAGTAGAATAAGGACTCTTCATTTTCTTCTTTTTGCAACTTGTGTTTTTTTCCTTTTTATTTCTAGATCGCTCGACCTGTTGGGAGTCCTTGAATAGTGTAATCCTTTACTTCTAAATTCAATGAAAATTTCCTTTTGTTCACTGAGTTCTTCTTCCTTCCTCTCTTCTTCTTCTTTCTTTTCTTCTTCTATTTTTTGCAACCGCCGATGTACATGTTTTCGTTGCGATGCCACACCGTGGCGTATCAAGTTCTCAGCTCTTCCCTGTAGAGCTCCGTGTACGGGGGCGGTAAGAAGAGAGGTCTTAAGTTTTTGAATCATTTCCACCATATCAAAAATGAGGTAGAGGGGCTTCATGCATCTCCTCGAAGTTGGTTGTGTACTCCGAGGTCTTCCTGGCCGGGCAAGGGACAGATGAACACTTCGAGGAGGCCTGAGTGACCCTAGGTGAAACTGTCTCTAAGTGCCTGGAATACAACCAAGCTGGGGGGCTGAACTTTGAGAAGTTTGGAAAGCGCCCCCACCAAGATGGGACTTGGATAAACAGAGTGCGGGGCTTCCGGAGTCTCCCGGTTTTAAGGTGTGGGGCTTCAGAAGTTTTCCAGCTTGAGGTGCGGGGCTTCAGGAGTTTCCCGACTTCAAGATACGGGGCTTCAGGAGTTTCCTGGCTTGAGGTGCGGGGCTTTAGGAGTTTTTCGGCTTCAAGGTGCGGGGCTTTAGGAGTTTTCTGGCTTCGAGGTGTGGGGCTTCAGGAATTTCCCGGTTTGAGGTGCGGGGCTTCAGGAGTTTCCCGGCTTGGTCTGCCGAACCTGGGGTTGGGCAGTAATATTCCTGTAAGGCAAAGACAATTTGCATCAAAAGGAATTCTTTTATTAATGGGAGGAAGCCTTACATCATTGATAGTACATCTTCAAATTGTTGGCATTCCAACTTCGTGGGAATCGGGTGCCATCGAGCTCGGCAAGGTAGTAGGCTCCATGTGGGAGAGCCTCAACCACCTTGTAGGGGCCTTTCCAGTTCGGGGAGAGTTTGTCGCACTTCCAAGGTTGAGAAGCTTCAGCCCATTATAGCACCAAATTGCCCGGATGAAAGATCTTTGGTCTTACCCGCCTGTTGTAAGACTGGGCCACCCATTGTCAGTAGGCTGCCAACCGGAGTCGAGCCTTATCTCTCGTTTTCTCGAGGAGGTCTAAGTTGAGTAGAAGGCAAGCCGGGTTTTTAGCTTCATCATATTGCTCCACCCACAGTATGGGCACACCAAGTTCCACCGGGACAATGGCTTTGGTGCCAAAGACAAGGTTGAAAGGCATCTCATTAATGGCTGTTCGGGACATTGTGTGGTAGGCCCAATCCAACCTGGTTCGGAGTCCCTAGATAATGGTTCGGTTGGTCACCTTGGCCTCTCCATTGGTCTGCGGATGAGCCACCGAGGTGAAGTGATGATGGATATTGAGACTGGCACAGAACTCTTCGAACTCCTAATTATCAAACTGTCGTCTGTTATCGATGATGATAGTGTGGGGAAGCCCGAAGCAGTAGATGATCGACTTCCAGAATAATTGGCTGACCTTAGCTTTGATGATCCATGTCAGCGGCTCTACCTCCACCCATTTGGTGAAGTAGTCAATGGCCACTATCAGGAATCTACGCTGTTCGGACGCCAGAGGAAAGGGACCAAGGATATCCATCCCCTACCGAGCAAACGGCCAGGGGATGGAGAGCTGTGAGAGTGGCGCCGTCGGTTGATGCTGTATGCTGCCATGATGCTGGCAGCGATCATATTTCTTCATGAAATCGATAGCATCCTCCCTCAAAGTCTTCCAATAGTACCCCTAACGAAGGGCCTTATATGCTAGCATCCTATCCTCCACGTGATTCCCATAGAGGCCCTCGTGTATCTTTTGGAGAACGAAGGCCGCCTCCGTGGATCTCAAGCACTTCAGGAGTGGGTAAGATTAGGACCTGCAGTAGAGTTGCCCATCCATCAATACAAAGGGCATGACCTTCTTCTTGATGAGGCCAGCCGCCGCGCGGTCTTCTGACAGGATGCCGTCAGTGATGTACCTGATGTACCGGTCCATCCAGCTGGATTTCGGGGTGACCTACTGGACCTCCCCCGGAAGTCTCATAGCTTGGAGTTTTGAGGTACTTGATGTAGGCGCATCCCAGTGATGAGGCCAGCAGGGTCGCGAGCCTTGAAAGGGCATCGACGCGAGCATTCTCTCCACGAAGAATGTGGGAGATGCTGAAGCACCGAAAGCCTGCCATGCTCGAGCATACCTGCTCCTAGTACTTCATCGTTTGGGGATCTTGGGCCTCAAATTCTCCTGAAACTTGTTCAGCCACCAGCTGAAAGTGGGTGAAGACCTTCAAGTCGGGTACACCCAGCTCGTGGGAGACCCTCAGTCCCGCGAGGAGTGCTTCGTACTCTACCTGGTTGTTGGTTGCTGCAAATCAGAAATGGAGCACACACTCAGCTACAACCCCATCGTCGTTGGCGAGGATGAGGCCTGCTCCGCTCCCTCCCAAATTGGATGCGCCGTCTACTTGGAAGAACCAGACCTCCTCCTCGGTTTCGAGCTCCGTTTGGCACTCCAAGGGGATCTTCTCCAGTTCCTCGTCCATGCCCGCGCACTCGACCAGAAAATCAGCCAACACTTGGGCCTTCTGAGATGGTCTCGATTGGTACGTGATGTCGAACTCGCTGAGCTTCAGGGCCCACTTGGCTAGACATCCGGAAGTATTAGGATGGCTAAGTATGGCCCTCAGAGGTTGGTCCGTCAGGACCACGATCGGGTGCGCTTGGAAATACGGCATGAGGTGCTGGGCATACATTAAAAGGACAAAAATTAGTTTCTCGGAGTGGGTGTACCCGACTTCACATCTCAAAGGAGTTTGCTGGTATAATACACCAGTTTCTGAGCTTCGTCCCCATCTATACGAACAAGGACTGAACTGACGGCCCTCAGGGTGACCGCCAGGTACAACAAGAGTTTCTCTCCATCCTCCAGCCTCGAGAGTAGTGGTGGTGACTCCAAGAACTTCTTCAGCTCCTCGAATGCTTTCCTGCACTCCTCTGTCCATGTGAAGTCATGCACCTTATGCAGCGCCTTGAAGAAATACAAAGTATTAGATTTTAATACTCCCCTTTAATGCTTTGTTCTTGAACACCCATGAGTTCTTTAAAATACAAAATTTTTGTTTTAGGAAGTACCTTATTAAATATGTCTGCCACTTGATCTAGTGTTTTCACATATCTCATTTGAATTTCTCCTTCTTCCACAACTTCACTGATAAAATGATACTTGATTTTGGTGTGCTTTGTTCAGCTATGATATATGGGATTTTTTCCATAGCAATGGCAGATTTGTCGTCACAAAATAATATAGTGGCTTCCTCTTGCTTCTCACCAATATCTTTTAAATTATACAATAATGAAATAATTTTATTTATTAATTTATAATAAAATAATTTTAATAATTTTAAATATATTTATAGTTACTAACCGAATTTATCTACCATTATAATTTCATCTAAATTTAAAAATTAAAAATTATTATTTTTTAATAATGAAGACTATAAATTATCTTTTTCAAATATGATTAAAAAATTTGTAAATATAGATTTATCCTAACAATTTTTTAGACCTTAATACTAATACATTTTTTTTAATATCAAAGAGAGATACATATTGAATGAAAATCTAAATTTATCTCTAAAGGAGATCATTTCATGTAATTTTAGAACATAAAATAAATACCATAAATAACTAAATTATGTAAATATCAAACAATAATATATAATTACATTGCTAAAAAAATAAAATCAACATGACATCGCAATATTAAATTCTAAAATTAAAATTTATAAATACAAATATAATATAACAAAAATAAAACTATAAAATATCGTAAAATATACATGCAAGGAAGAGAATACCGGATCAACTATGCTCGGGCTGGATCTGGATATCAAAACGGAGATCAATAGCACTCAAAATCCCACAAATAAAGACCAAGAATAGAAACTCCAGAGCTGGGACACCGGCAATGGGGCAGGGAGAATGACGGGCTGGGAAGATGGGGCTGGGAGAGCTAGGGCCGGCTTGATTCTAAACACCCAAAAAAAATAAAAATTGGATTGCAAGCTGGGGCCGGGAGGCCAAATATCGGTTTGACCTTAAACAACTCAAAAAAACAAAAAATAGCAAGAAAGATGGGGCTGAGAGATACCTAGGGTCGCTTAGAAAACAAAGAACCAACACCCAAGACCAAGAACACAACATATACACCCACAACTCACAAAATTGCAGGTTAAAGGGTTCGGTTGAGAAATTGCGGGTTCAACTCGCGATTTTACAGCGAAATCATGGATCCAACCCGCATTTTCACCGGATCCAGCCATGTGCCTAGACCCCTTTGGCACCTGTCCCTTCTCTTGCCACATTTCCTTTCTTTGGCCATGTGTCCAAGTCCGGGTGACACGTGGCCAAAAATCATCTAAATCAATAAATATGTTACGGAAAACCTATTTTCATGAATAAATTTTTTTATATTATTTTATAAAAAAATCCCAATGACTAGCCCAAGGATTTTTTTTTTTTTGGATAAAGTGTCCAATGGATTTAAAGTTCAAAGTTTAAAGTGCCCAATAAATTTAAAATTTAAAGTTTCAACTGAAGAAAGTTTTAATAGATTTTTAAATGGATATCTTGCCCAACTCATATAATAAATGAATTAAACAGGTTAGGAGGATATAACTTGAACCAAATAATAAACAGATTAAATAAGTTGATCTATTTATGACTCGAACCTATTTAATTCAAATCAAACTTATTTATAACAAGTCGAACATAAGTCAAGTCATTTTGTTATCCCTTGTTCTAGATTTCCCAGATATCTAAAAGAAGAACAAATTTGATTCAAAAATAAATATTTGAAACAAAGAGAACTTGATTAATTCATTAATGTTGGATCAACTTCTGAAGCCTCGAAATATGGTAAAGTTAATTAGCATGAGGATCAATCAAGTCTAAAAATATCCTGAGCAACACAATCTTGACCAAGTACATGCAGCATCAAAAGAGACATGATTGAAGAATATATTAATTTTAGATTTGCTTAGAAAGAGTCAAAGGATATTATAGTTGATCCAATTATGGAGGTCCATATTGAAGGGTCAAATTATTTAGAAAGTCTTATATTGAAGCTATCTAAAATCTGGGTATTTTATGTGGAGATTTAGTTAGTTATGAAGATGGAAAGCTGATTAATTTTAAAGTTGCTTCAAAAATCAAGTAATATGAAGATATGCTTGGTATAGATGATTTTTGTTGTACTTTGATAGTTAATAAAGTTTTTGATACATCAATTAATTTCGAAACTATTCTAAATTTTGAGTTATCAGAAAACTCAATATATGAAGATTTAATTTCATGTTCAAAAGAAAATAATTATATATAAATATATGTAACACATGTGGGTGCATGCGGATATGACCAAGTTTTTATTTTTGGTTTTACTTATGTGCAAGTAATGGCTGATGTTTACAATTATTACAATTGGGCAACTTAATATTCATTGGAATAAGCCAGATGCTCTAAAAAAACCTTGGGATCGTGATCATGAGATTTGTTACCATGATTCATGGAATTATATAAAATTGATCGCATGATATTTTTTTTTATAAATTTGATTTTATATTATTTTTCTTTATTAGCATAATTTTGTATCGCTTTTATTATTTTTCTTTATTAGTCCGATTTTATATCAGTTATTATTATTTTTCTTGTATGGTATTTATATATCATTATAAATAACTTTTGAGATGTATTGAATAAAATTGAAACAAAAATAATAAATATTTTCTTTTTTTTCTCTTTTATTTTTCGTTCTTCCTTAAATATTTTAATAGAGTTAGAATCGAGAGAAAGTATTATATGATATCATCGATTTCTACATATGCATCGAAAAAGACAAGCTATTAAAAAAATTATCTTTGAGTCAATAAAGGAGTTTTATTATTCCATTGTTAGAATTATTATTCGAGTCAATAAAAAAATTTTGTTATTCAATTGTTAGTTTGATAAGTCACCATATATATATATATTGCAGTTACTATGGCTATAATGGCGATGGTTACTGATATGGCTACATCGCTGACGTGGAGCGCGTGTCAGGTCCAGCTGGACGCGGTCAGAACCACGTGAATTTTTTCTTTCAAAAGATCCTCCGTTCGGGAAGAAGTGCTCCTACTCTTTCGCCAGGTGGCATCCCAAGACGGGTCCACCTCGGTCGAAGTCGAGCCCCTCTCTGCCACTCCGCCAGGTGTCTACCCAGGAGGGATCCACCTCGGCCGAAGCTGGCAGCCTTCTGATCCTTCGTCAGGTGGCAACCCAAGACGGGTCCACCTCTGCCGAGGTCAAGCCGGGCCCTCCTGCTCCTTCGCTAGGTAGCACCCCAAGACGGGTATACCTCGGTCGAAGTCGAGCATCTCCCTGCCACTTCGCCGGGTGTCCACCCAGGAGGGGTCCACCTCGGTTGAAGCTGGCAGCCCCTCGCTCCCTCGCCAGGTGGCACCCCAAGATGGGTCCAACTCTGCCGAGGTCGAGCCGAGCCCTCTTGCTCCTTCGCTAGGTGGCACCGCAAGACGGATTCACCTCGGTCGAAGTCGAGCCTCTCTCTGCCACTCCGCTAGGTGTCCACCCAGGAGGGGTCCACCTCGGCCAAAGCTGGCGGCTTTCTGCTCCCTCGCCAGGTGGCACCCCAAGACGGGTCCACCTTTGCCAAGGTCGAGCCAGGCCCTCCTGCTCCTTCACCAGGTGGCACCCCAAGACGGATCCACCTCGACTGAAATCGAGCATCTCTCTGCCACTCCGTCGGGTGTCCACCCAGGAGGGGTCCACCTTGGCCGAAGCTGGCGGCCCCTCGCTCCCTCGCCAGGTGGCACCCCAAGACGGGTCCACCTCTACCGGGGTTGAGCCGGGCCCTCCTGCTCCTTCGCTAGGTAGCACCCCAAGACGGGCCCACCTCGGCCGAAGTCGAGCATCTCCCTGCCACTCCGCCGGGTATCCACCCAAGAGGGGTCCACCTCGGCTGAAGCTAGCGGCCCCTCGCTCCCTCGCTAGGTGGCACCCCAAGACGGGTCCACCTCTGCCGAGGTCGAGCCGGGCCCTCTTGCTCCTTCGCTAGGTGGCACCCCAAGACGGGTCCACCTCGGTCGAAGTCGAGCCTCTCTCTGACACTCTGCCAGGTGTCCACCCAGGAGGAGTCCACCTCGGTCGAAGCTGGCGGCCTTCTGCTCCCTCGCCAGGTGGCACCCCAAGACAAGTCCACCTATGCCGAGGTCGAGCCAGGCCCTCCTGCTCCTTCGCCAGGTGGCACCCCAAGACGGGTCCACCTCTACCGAAGTCGAGCATCTCTCTGCCACTCCGCCGGGTGTCCACCCAGGAGGGGTCCACCTCGGCCGAAGCTGGCGGCCCCTCGCTCCCTCGCTAGGTGGCACCCCAAGACGGGTCCACCTCTGCCGAGGTCGAGCCAGGCCCTCCTGCTCCTTCACCAGGTGGCATCCCAGGACGGGTCCACCTTGGTCGAAGTCGAGCATCTCTTTGCCACTCCGCCGGGTGTCCACCCAGGAGGGGTCCACCTCGGCCGAAGCTGGCGGCCCCTCGCTTCCTCGCCAGGTGGCACCCCAAGACGGGTCCACCTCTGCCGAGGTCGAGCCAGGCCCTCCTACTCCTTTGCTAGGTGGCACCCCAAGATGGGTCCACCTCGGCCGAAGTCGAGCCCCTCTCTGCCACTCCGCCGGGTGTCCACCCAGTAGGGGTCCACCTCGGTCGAAGCTGGCGGCCCCTCACTCCCTCGCCAGGTGGCACCCAAAGACAAGTCCACCTCTGCCGAGGTCGAGCCAGGCCCTCTTGCTCCTTCGCCAGGTGGCACCCCAAGACATGTCCACCTCGGCCGAAGTCGAGCCCCTCTCTGCCACTCCGCCAGGTGTCCACCCAAGAGGGGTCCACCTCGGCTGAAGCTGGCGACCTTCCGCTCCCTCGCCAGGTGGCACCCCAAGACGTTTCCACCTCTGCCGAGGTCGAGCCGGGCCCTCCTGCTCCTTCGCCAGGTGGCACCCCAAGACGGGTCCACCTCGACCGAAGTCGAGCCTCTCTCTGCCACTCCGCCAGGTGTCCACCCAGGAGTGGTCCACCTCGACCGAAGCTGGCGGCCTTCTGCTCCCTCGCTAGGTGGCAGCCCAAGATGGGTCCACCCCTGCTGAGGTCGAGCCGGGCCCTCTTGCTCCTTCGCTAGGTAGCACCCTAAGACGGGTCCACCTCGACCGAAGTCGAGCATCTCTCTGCCACTCCGCCGGGTGTCCACCCAGGAGGGGTCCACCTCGGTCGAAGCTGGTGGCCCCTCGCTCCCTCGCCAGGTGTCACCCCAAGATGGGTCCACCTCTATCGAGGTCGAGCCAGGCCCTCCTGCTCCTTCGCCAGGTGGCACCCCAAGATGGGTCCACCTCGGTCGAAGTCGAGCATCTCTCTGCCACTCCGTCGGGTGTTTACCCAAGAGGGGTCCACCTCGGCCAAAGCTGGTGGCCTCTCGCCAGGTGGCATCCCAAGACGGGTCCACCTCTGCCGAGGTCGAGCTAGGCCCTCCTGCTCCTTCTTCAGGTGGCACCTCAAGATGGGTCCACCTCTGCTGAGGTCGTGCCAGGCCCTCCTACTCCTTCACCAGGTGGCACCCCAAGACGGGTCCATCTCGGTCGAAGTCAAGCCCCTCTCTGCCACTCCGCCAGGTGTCCACCCAGGGGGGTCCACCTCGGTCGAAGCTGGAGGCCCCTCGCTCCCTCCCAGGTGGCACCCCAAGACGGGTCCACCTCTGTCGATGTCGAGCCGAGCCCTCCTGCTCCTTCGCCAGGTAGCACCTCAAGACGGGTCCATCTCGGCCAAAGTCGAGCCTCTCTCTGCCACTCCGCAGGGTGTCCACCCAGGAGGGGTCCACCTCGGCTGAAGCTGGCGGCCCCTCGCTCCCTCGCTAGGTGGCACCCTGATGTGGACGTCGAGATGAATATTGAACCTGATCAGTTGACTCATATATCAGGACAGCCTGGTGATAGTTCAACGAAGCCCAACCCAGACGTTTCGGTTCAGCTTCCGGCCCATGACGATTTGGGGCGCCAGCCTCACCAGCAGGAAACGTGCGCAGGTCCAGATGCCTTCAAGGGAAGCAAGTTTCAAATCTGACCCGTTTTTGGGATGAAAACAATTAATTGGAAATTGGGCCGAAGGCCCAATACACTAATTACGTCCGTAAAATTTTGGATCCGGGAAAACACCGGAGTCTTTAGTTTTATTATTATTATAATTTTATTAGTGGCGTGATATCTTGATTTTTTTTTATAAAAAAAAAAATCCGTTTGAAGAGTTTCATGCAAGAGTCAGCATTTGGATTTGTTTACATTAGAGTTTAGTTTTTTTTATTATTCCCCTCCCTTGTAGTCACGTGGGGGACTATGCTTTGTATGGTGGTTTCTTAAAATCCGAACCAAGGAAAAAGGAGAAGCGTTGTTTTTTTGGGAAGATATTGAACTGTTGTTTGTTTTGTTTTGGGAATAACATTGGAGAGCGTGTTGATTGTTTTGGGAAAAACAATTGTACGTTGAGTTTTGTTTTGGAATTTTACCCATTGGACGTTGTTGTGTTTTTGGAGCATTTTGGTTTGGAGGAAGAGATTGGACGGCGTGTTGTCTTTTGTGTTTGGGTGATTCTGTGGAAGGCCGCCGGCCACCTTTTTCCCCTTGCGCACATCAGGCCGAAAGCCTGGTTGGGAGAGGACGATTCCGTGAGGAATCTCTTCCTTCCATTTCAAATTCCTGATAAAAAAAAAAGAAACAAGGACTCACGGTGAGAAACCCATCGTTCGTCCCTTCCAATCTTGAAGACCCGGATTGAAATCCGGTAGAGGGCTGACAACGTGAGGAATCACGCGGCCCTTCCAGTGCTTGATCGTTGCAGGTTTCAAAGGATCTTCCCCATATTGCTCAATCCTCGCATCCAAGAATTCCCAGAACCCGTTCTTCCCGAATCGGGGTTTTGGTCGCTGCAGGCGTTTGACAACCGCCCTGCACCAGCTTGGTATCAGAGCCTTGATCCGTTCTTGATCAGAGCCTTGATCCATTCTTGTTCTTGATCTGTCCTTGTTCCGTTCTAGATTTAAAAAAAAAAAAAAAATTCTGCCAGTAACCATGGAGCGGAACAACGGGGAGCCTTCTCTTCGTGACGTTGTGGAGACCCAGCAGCAGATGATGGCTATTTTGCAAGCAATGATGGCACGGTTGGAGGTGCAAGATCGTGCTATACCTCGTCAAGATCGCAATGTACCTGACGAACATCGAGAAGGTGATGCCGACCCTTTCCAGAATATTGAAGATCCTCCACCATTGCAAAGAGGGCAGCAACCGCGGCGTGATGTAGCGCTTCCCAGGGATTTTGGACCGCCGCCTATGCATGATAATCAGACTCGTTGGGAGTCCGGGTTTCGGATTGAAATACCAGAGTTCAGAGGTGGTTTGAATCCTGATGAGTATGTGGATTGGACCCTGCAGGTTGATGTTGTTTTCCGGCTGAAAGAAGTGCCTTTGGACAAGCAAGTGCCGCTTATCACAATCCGATTCCGAGATCGAGCAGCGGCTTGGTGGCATGCACAGCACTACCGGAGGTATATGGATGGGAGGCCACCAATTGCATCATGGGCAACCTTGAAGCAGGAGATGAATCGGGAGTTCCTTCCTCCGAATCATGAACAGGTCCTTTATTCTAAATTGCATGGTTTAACACAAGAAAATCGAAGCGTGGAAGATTATACTACAGAGTTCTACCGACTGGTGGCTCGAAACCGATTGATGGAGTCAGAATCGAGGTTGGTAGCCATGTATTTGCTTGGACTGCGATTCCCGATCCAAGATGCATTGGCTTTGCATCGGATTGACAGTGTTGGTGATGCGCACATGCGGGCGCAAGCAGTGGAGCGGAGCCTGATGCCGAATAGAGGGTTCCAGAGTAGAGGAAAATTATCTGGTCAGTTTTTGGGGAAGAGTTCTGGTAGTAGGAGTGCACCTCCTGTGGTGAGGCAACAAACTTCGGCAGTTCCTCCGAGACCTACAGTGCCGAGTGGGGCTTCAAGTACCCAGTAGAGGGTGGGCAGCAATCGAGCCAATATTCGCTGCCATCAGTGTCATGACCTAGGACATTATGCCAATGAGTTCCCCAAGGCATGTACCTAGTTACTTATGGAGGAGGAGCAGGAAGTTGAATTTCCTGAGGATGAGGAGTTCAAGGATGAGATGTATGTGATTGACCCAGACCACATCCAGGGAGAGAGTCTGATTATTAGGAGGTTGTGTCTTGCACAAAGAGCTGGAGGAGATTGGCGTCGGCATGATATTTTCTCAACAAAGTGCACTGTAGCTGGTAAAACTTGAAAGGTAATTATTGATTCTGGAAGTTGGGAGAATGTGATTGCTGAGAAGTTGTGAAGAAATTAGGATTGATGACAGAGCCCCATCCTCAACCATACAAGCTCGGCTGGGTGAATCGGGATGCAGATATTTAGGTCAGTCGACGTTGTAGGTTGGCCTTGTCTTTTGGTCCTCAGCTTGAGATGTCAATAGTAGCTGATGTTGTACCGATGGACGTGACACACATCATTTTGGGATGACCTTGGCAGTTTGATAATAAAGCAGTGTATAATGGTTACACTCATACTTATATCCTGCGACCAGATGGGAGAAAAGTGATCTTGAAACCGCTACAGGACATAGCTGAACAGAAGGTAGTAATTTGTTTGCCAAGCAGGAAGTTTGAGGCAAGTTTAGAGGGAGAAGATTTCTATTTTGCCCTGATTAGTAAGCCAGAGGAGTTTGGCCAGAATGGGAAACAGGAGCTACATGATCTTCCTCAGGAGTTGGTGTCAGTTTTGGAAGAATTTCGGGATGTTGTACGAAGTGAGCTTCCTGCGGGTTTGCCACCACTTCGAGATATTCAGCATGAGATTGATCTGATTCCGGGTTCTGTGTTGCCGAATAAGGCTCATTATCGAATGACTCCACAGCAGCATGAGGAGCTGAAGAGGCAAGTTCAAGATCTTTTAAACAAAGGCTTTGTACGGGAAAGCATTAGCCCATGCGCGGTACCAGCACTTTTGGTGCCGAAAAAGGATGGTTCATGGCGTATGTGTGTTGACAGCCGGGCAATAAACAGAAATACTGTGAAGTATAGATTTCCAATACCGAGGCTGGATGATATGCTAGATCAGTTGAGTGGTGCCGTATTCTTTACTAAGATTGATTTGAAAAGTGGGTACCATCAGATCAGAATGAAGCCAGGTGATGAATGGAAGACAACCTTCAAGACAAAGGAAGGCCTGTATGAATGGTTGGTGATGCCATTCGGGCTATCTAATGCGCCTAGTACGTTCATGCGAGTAATGAACCAGGTTTTGCGTCCATTCCTTGGTTCTTTTGTTGTTGCATACTTTGATGATATATTGATATACAGCAAGACAGCACAAGAGCATGTTGAGCATGTTTCACAAGTTCTAACAGTATTACGTGAAAATCAGCTTTTTGCTAACCCAGAGGAGTGTATTTGAATGGTAGACAAATTAATTTTTCTGGGTTATGTTGTTACTGGTGATGGAATTCTTCCAGATGAAAGTAAGGTACGAGCGATAGTAGACTGGCCAGCACCTACTACTTTGACTGAATTGAGATCCTTTTTGGGTCTTGCGGGTTTTTACAGAAGGTTTGTGAAGAGGTGCTGTTTGTGTCAGGAATCCAAAGGATCAGATACAAATCAAGGTTTATATACCCCTTTACCGATTCCAGATGAGCCGTGGCGAGAGGTATCTATGGATTTTGTTGTAGGTTTACCACGGACAGTGAGAGGTCAAGATTCAATTATGGTAGTCGTAGATCGGTTCAGCAAGATGGCTTGTTTTTTGCCATGCAAAACAATATTTGATGCGTCGAAAGTAGCTGATCTTTATTTTTCTGCAGTTGTCCGACATTATGGGTTACCATCGTCAATAGTTTCGGACCGAGATAGCAAGTTTATGGGGCATTTCTGGCATGAGTTATGGAAAAAGTTGGGTATAAAATTAAAATTCAGTAGTCCCTATCATCCTCAGACCGATGGGCAAACCAAGACTGTCAACCGAAGTCTTGGTAACTTGTTGAGAGCCAATATGCAAGAATTTAAAAATTGGGATGTATGTTTGCCAAAGATTGAGTTTGAGTTCAATTCTTCGGTGAACAGTTCTATTGGTTTTGCACCCTTTCAGGTATTGTATAGATTTCTACCAAGAGGACCACTTGATATTTTACCTGTTGATGTGCCAAACAAATCAAGTAAGAAGATTGAAGATCGAGTGGCTGATCTCCGTGAGGTGCACGCAACTGTTAAAGCCAATCTAGAGCAAAATTATGCCAAGTATAAGGCTAAGGCTGATCAGACGCGTCGACAGCAGACTTTTGAGGTTGGTGATTTGGTATGGGTCTTCTTGCCAAGAGAACGATATCCACAGGGGGCCTACACCAAACTCAAGCCAAAGAAAATTAGTCCTTGTCAGGTGTTGGAGAAATTTAGTGACAATGCATACCGAGTTGAATTACCAGACGATGTCCTTATTTCTGATGTATTCAATATTCGACATCTAACCCCTTATGCAGGTGATAATCCAAGCTTGAGGACAAGCTTTTCAGAGGAATGGGAGAGTGATGTGGACATCGAGATGAATATTGAACATGATCAGTTGACTCATATATTAGGACAGCCTGGTGATAGTTCGGCGAAGCCCAACCCAGACGTTTCGGTTCAGCTTCCGGCCCATGACGATTTGGGGGCGCCAGCCTCGCCAGCAGGAAACGTGCGAAGGTCCAGACGCCTTTAAGGGAAGCAAGTTTCAAATCTGACCCATTTTTGGGATGAAAATAATTAATTGAAAATTGGACCGAAGGCCCAATACACTAATTGCATCCATGAAATTTCGGATCCGGGAAAACACCGGAGTCTTTAGTTTTATTATTATTATAATTTTATTAGTGGCGTGATCTCTTGATTTTTTTTTATTAAAAAAAAAAATCCGTTTGAAGAGTTTCATGCAAGAGTCAGCGTTTAGATTTGTTTACATTAGAGTTTAGTTTTTTTTATTATTCCCCTCCCTTGTAGTCACGTGGGGGACTATGCTTTGTATGGTGGTTTCTTAAAATCCGAACCAAGGAAAAGGAGAAGCGTTGTTTTTTTTGGAAGATATTGAAGTGTTGTTTGTTTTGTTTTGTTTTGGGAATAACATTGGAGAGCGTGTTGATTGTTTTGGGAAAAATAATTGCACGTTGAGTTTTGTTTTGGAATTTTATCCATTGGATGTTGTTGTGTTTTTGGAGTGTTTTGGTTTGGAAGAAGAGATTGGACGGTGTGTTGTCTTTTATGTTTGGGTGATTCTGTGGAAGGCTGCCGGCCACCTTTTTCCCCTTGTGCACACCAGGCCGAAAGCCTGGTTGGGAGAGGATGATTCCGTGAGGAATCTCTTCCTTCCGTTTCAAGTTTCTGATAAAAAAAAAAAGAAACAGGGACTCACGATGAGAAACCCATCGTTCGTCCCTTCCAATCTTGAAGATCCGGATTGAAATCCGGTAGAGGGCTGACAACGTGAGGAACACGCGGCCCTTCCAGTGCTTGATCGTTGCAGGTTTCAAAGGATCTTCTCCATATTTCTCAATCCTAGCATCCAAGAATTCCCAGAACCCGTTCTCCCTGAATCGGGGTTTTGGTCGCTGCAGGCGTTTGACAACCGCCCTGCACCACACCCCAAGACGGGTCCACCTCTGCCGAGGTCGAGTCGGGCCCTCCTGCTCCTTCGCTAGGTGGCACCCCAAGATGGGTCCACCTCGGCCGAAGTCGAGCCTCTCTCTACCACTCCGCCAGGTGTCCACCCAGAAGGGGTCCACCTCGACCGAAGCTGGCAGCCCCTGCTCCACCGCCAGGTGGTGCCCCCTGACGGGTCCACCTCGATCGAGATCAGCCATACTCTGCAAAGCCTCGGGCAGGCAGAGACACGGGTCGCGAGGTTGCCACTAGAGCTAGCGCGCACCGCGCTCCGTACAAGGCGCTAGTACGGCCTGCAGTGACACGCGAAGCCTCGTTTACATCAGTTAAACGGGACCCCGCAACCGAGGAACGGAATCCTTGCGGGCAGGGGCCTGAAATGGCTAAAAGCCCATCGTCAACGCCCCGAAAGGAGAGCTCCCGTGCTCGACCCGAGGTCTCACCAGTCTTCTCCCTTTCGTGACGTACGATGGACGAGGCGTGCCGGCCACTTAACTCCCGGACTCGAAGGAGAAGGGGGGAGAAAACCCAGAGATCTCGGGGAGCCCCCAGAAGGAGACGTTGGCTGAAGGCGGTCCGGTAGTATAAAAGGGACTGTAAAAGCGGACGGAGAGGTAGGCCGAAAAAGGGGGAGAACATCGAGAGAACGATCCGGGGATCCCAGGAAGTCCTCAGGCATGAACTCGGTGAACCCAGCGCAGGAAGCCGGGCTTCAACTCCCCTCTTCCCCACACTTCTTTCATTTACATCTCCTCTAAGCACGGGAATCCTCCGGGAACCTGTCTTGGAGGTCCTGTTCTATCTTGCCGCTCTCTTACTTGACCGTTGGAGTTTCCCTGCCAGAATTCCTGGCCCGGGTCTCTAACCTTGTTTTGCAGGTCCGGAAGCTTGGAGATATTGAGGTGAGAGAATCTGAGAACCGGCGCCAGCTCACGAGCTGCAGGCCACCGCGGTGAGATCGGCAACAGTTATGATAACGCTTCATAACATCCACAAATTTAGCATTATTAGTATGGACTTTGCATTAAGGGGGAGTATTAAAATTTATTGTCCCAGGTTCCCTTCAATTAGGATTTCATATTTTTAGTTGGCCAATAATTTTAATAACTTTGGGATTCTATTTCGAAATGTTGCCCTATTTATTTATTTTTTAAGATTATCAAAATTTGTATTTTAGTAAATTTTATTGTTTGAATTAAGGTAGCCGTCCAACTCTCATCCATAAAGTGCTATATTTAAAGGGCCTTTTAATGCGTGTTTTATAGGAAGAAGAGCATGGAAGATTTTAAAAGATGTAGAAAGAGAAAATTATAGGTGTTCTCTTTAGTGAGGTACGAGGAGGCTTTTACGTGCGGCTCTCTCTCTCTCTTTTTTTTAAAATATTTTTTTCTTTTATAATTTTTTAAATATTTTTTAATATTTTATTTTTGATATTTATTTTTAAATTTTAATATGATTATTTTATTTCGTATAGCATGCTGTCCTATATCATATACATCGTTAGACCGGTAATAATCACTCCATTTTAGCTTGGTTGCCGCACTATAACTCATGGCAAACGATTTGGGGGCGTGCGTCGAGACTTTGATGATTGAGAGGGTTCCCGCAAGGCACCAGCCGATGGTACGGAAGGTCGGCGTTCGCTTCCATGATCATGGTGGCGTTGAACGGGCATCGGACTGGAACCAGGATTCGGTAAATGATGTAGTAAGGTGCCACGGGTCAAAGTAGAGCTGTCAACGTTTCGAATCTGGATTCGAGATTCATAGATTTGGATCCAATAGATCCAGGTTTGAATCTAAATCTGAACTCGTTTATTTGGACCTGGATCCGGACCCGATTAATCATAGTTAAATGAATCCAGATCTGGATATGTTGTGGGTCTCGTCCATATCGTGGGACGCGGTTCTATTAAAAGGGTTTTTGAGACGGGGGTTTTCGGTGAAGTGTGCGACAGCGAAAAGAAATCGAGCGGCGCCGAGAAAGAGAAACAAAACAGAAAAATATATTTTGATCCTTCCAGGTTTTGATCGGATGGCAATTCAAAACCCGATCAAGATGAAATTTTAGTATGTTGTTCATGGCAGCGAGCTCTACAAAGTAAACGGATCGGATCACTATGATTCCTCTTGATAATCAAAACATATTTGATTCTGGTGAGATCTTCTCTATTTTTTTTCTATATTTCTCAGTAATATTTATATTTTATACTGAGATGATCATTGTTGCCGCCAAGATCGCCATAGCCCGTAGCTGCTGCCGGTACTGGAGTGCGCTCCCTTCACTGCCTGGCGGTCCTCTGTTCCTGGACCTGTGAAATAGGGGTTAGTGACCCGGACCAAAATTTTCGGTGGGGCACTCCGACGGTCAAGTTAATGATGCTTCAGGGAAACAGATCCTCCTGGTCGGGCCCCTCTTGATGGACTCCGCACTAGGAGTAAAAGATGTGTGTGAAGACGAAAACGTTGCAGGAGGAGAACGATAGCGGGGATAGAGGGGTTCCCTGTTCCTCCGCCTCTCCTTGTATCCCTCGTTTTCCTTTAACTGTGGTAGTGGTGGTGGCGCTTCGTCCTCTTGATCGAGCTTGTGCTTGTGTTGGTAGTCGATTGCTGTTGTTACCTTCCCCCTTTCGGGGGTGTCGATTATTCTTTGTAGTTGAAAATTGGCCGTTAAGCGCTTGCCTCGGGATCTTCGCTGGGCTGGCAGGCGCGTGCGGCAGGATTCCATGCCATGGACGAGACGTCTTTCCTGACAGGTGGTAGGGGAAGCTTCCATTCGTTCTAACATCCCCTCCGGTCGTCCCATTCCGGGAAGCTTGGCAGAGCCTCGATCCGGGGGTCGTCGCCCTAGGGGTTCGTGCTTTCTGGCTGGCCCATCCTCCTGGAAGTACGGCCGGACAAGTAGTTATGGCGGTATGGGGGCGCCGTTCCGTAGTCCTCGGGCGGCTCGCCGGTGTCCCGGGATGGCAGGGCTTGCTCTGGTCTGGATGGTCCGAGCTCGTGTGGTCACCTTGATGGAGGAGGGAAGAGTGCGGGCTCGGTCCAGAGGGCGCGCGCTCGGAGAGGCTCCATGTTGGCGAGTGAGTGCTGAGCTCGGCCTTGACCACAGGGCTCTAACCTCCGAGGGTCTTGCTCTGGAGGGCGGAAGGCGGACCCGGTCCAGAGGGTGCGCGCTCGGAGAGGCTCCATGTTGGTGGGTGAGCGCTGAGCTCGACCACAGGGCTCTAACCTCCGAGGGTCTCGCTCTGGAGGGCAGAGGACGGACCCGGTCCAGAGGGCGCGCGCTCGGAGAGGCTCCACGTTGGCGGGTGAGCGCTGAGCTCGACCTCGACCACAGGGCTCTAACCTCCGAGGGTCTCGCTCTGGAGGGCAGAGGGCGGCTCCGGCCTAGGCGTCCCGAGCTCACTGGCCCGGCCTGGCGGAGGATGGAGCTCGGCTCGTTGCCTTGAGGGAGCTCAGCTCAGCTCAGCAGAACGGTCCTGGCTGAGGTGTTGCCTTGGCGTCCGACGTAGCGGTCTCCTTTGACGTGGCGCCTGTCAGCTACCCACGTCAGCGGTCTCGCCACATCAATCATAATATGCTGTTTGGAGAGCCTCTAGTTTGCTAGAGAGAAAAACCTTGCTGTACCTATTATTTGATTATAGTGGAAGTTGATCTGGTTCCAGGCCATGTGATTTTTACTTCCACGTTGAAGGGTTTTCCACGTAAATCCGGTTTTCTTGTGCTTGGTTTGATTTGCTTATGCTGGATTGATATTGTTGGATTATTGCTTATTTTAATTAGCACACGGGGGTTAAAATTTATTATGGGTATAATTATTTGTGATCGTGCTTTATCCCCAACAACTGGTATCAGAGCCTGGTTAAGCAGTAATTATGCTAATTAAAATAGAGGAGAAATCCAGTATGGTTAAATTAACTTCATCAAATTATTCCTTATGGAGGATGATGATGGAAGATTTATTATATTGCCGAGATCTATTTGATCCAATTGAATTGCAGGGAATAATGCCAAACAATGTGAAAGCTGATGAGTGGAAAAGGTTGAACAAGAAAGCCACGGCTATGATCAGATAATGGATTGATGTGAGTGTGATCCATGATGTTGCGACAGAAACGGATGCTTATCAGGTCTGGAAAGAAGCTAAAAGATTTATATCAGCGAAAGAATGCACAGAATAAAGCATACTTGATCAGAAGATTGGTGAACCTGAAGTATAAAGATGGGCAGAATGCTTCAGAGCACTTAAATAATTTTTAGGAGATCCTGGATCAGTTTGCTACAATGAAGTTGCTTCTTGATGACGAGGTGCAGGCATTGCTCTTGCTGAGTTCCTTACCAGATAGTTGGGAGACATTGATGGTGACACTGAGTAATTCCACTGTCAGTGATAAACTTACCCTAATTATGGTCAATGATAGTAATTGAATGAAGCAAACAGACGAAAGGAACAGGGTTTGACAAATACAAATTCTGAGGCACTGGTTATAGAGTAGAGGGGGAGAAGTAAAAATAGATCATTCCATGGTAAAAGAGATGATGGGTCCCATGATAAAAATAGCCATGGAAAATCCAGAGGCCGGTCAAAGTCCAGAAATGATGTTACTTGCTACTACTGTAAAAGGCCATGACATTTTCAGAGAGAGTGCAGAAAATACGAAAGGGATCAGGATAAAACTAATGAAAAGAAAGAAGAGACATAGAGTACGACTGTATTTGCATTTGATGGTGAGATCTTGATTGCATGTAATGATGCATGTATTAACCTCACATGTCAAGAACCTAGTTGGGTAATTGATTCAGCTGCTACATATCATGTTACATCTCGGAGAGACTTCTTCTCATCCTACTTCAAAGGTGATTTTGGGCATGTTAGGATGGAAAATGATGCAGTAGCTAACATTATTGGCATGGAAGATGATGTAGCGAGACCGCTGACGTGGAGAGCTGACAGGCGCCATGTCAAAGGAGACCACCGAGTCGGATACCAAGGCAACACTTTAGCTTTGACTGCTTTGCCAAGCTGAGCTGAGCTCTCTCGAGACAACAAGCCGAGCTCCGTCCTCCACCAGGTCGGGCCCGCGAGCCCGGGATGCCTAGGCCGAAGCCGCACTCCGCCCCCCAAAGCGAGATCCTCGGAGGTTGAGCCCTGTGGTTGGAGTCAAGCTCAGCGCTCCTCCGCCATGTGGAGCCTCTCCGAGCGCGAGCCCTCTAGACTGAGCCCGCACTTCGCCCTCCAGAGCAAGACCCTCGGAAGTTGAGCCCTGTGGTCGGAGTCGAGCTCAGCGCTCCTCCGCCACGTGGAGCCTCTCCAAGAGCGAGCCCTTTGGACCGGGCCTGCACTCCGCCCTCCAGAGCGAGACCCTCGAAGGTTGAGCCCTGTGGTCGGAGTCAAGCTCAGCGCTCCTCCACCACGTGGAGCCTCTTCGAGCGCAAGCCCTCTGGACCGGGTCCGCACTTCACCCTCCAGAGCGAGACCCTCGGAGGTTGAGCCCTGTGGTCGGAGTCGAGCTCAGCGCTCCTCTGCCACGTGGAGCCTCTCCGAGCGCGAGCCCTTTGGACCGGGCCCGCACTCCGCCCTCCAAAGCGAGACCCTCAGAGGTTGAGCCCTGTGGTCGGAGTCGAGCTCAGCACTCCTTCGCCACGTGGAGCCTCTCCGAGCGCGAGCCCTCTGGACCGGGCCCGCACTCCGCCCTCCAGAGCGAGACCCTCAGAGGTTGAGCCCTGTGGTCGGAGTCGAGCTCAGCGCTCCTCCGCCACGTGGAGCCTCTCCAAGCGTGAGCCCTCTGGACCGAGCCCGCACTTCGCCCTCTAGAGCGAGACCCTCGGAGGTTGAGCCCTGTGGTCGAAGTCGAGCTCAGCGCTCCTCCACCACGTGGAGCCTCTCCGAGCGCGAGCCCTCTGGACCGGGCCCACATTTTACCCTTTAGAGCGAGACCCTCGGAGGTTGAGCCATGTGGTCGGAGTCGAGTCAGCACTCCTCCGCCACGTGGAGCCTCTCCGAGCGCGAGCCCTCTGGACCGGGCCCGCACTCCGTCCTCCGGAGCGAGACCCTCGGAGGTTGAGCCCTGTGGTCGGAGTCGAGCTCAGCACTCCTCCGCCACGTGGAGCCTCTCTGAGCGCGAGCCCTCCGAACCGGGCCCGCATTCTGCCCTCCGACACCAAGGCGACCCCACAAGCTCGGAGCATCTAAATCGGAGCAAGCCCTACCATCCCGGGATACCGGCGAGCTGTCTAAGGACTACGGAACGGCGCCCCCATACTGCCATAACTACCTATCCGCCCGTACTTCCAGGAGGATGGGCCAGCCAGAGAGCACGAATCCTTAGGATGGCGACCACCAGATCGAGGTTCTACCAAGCTTCCCAGAATGGGGCGACCGGAGGGGATGTCAGAACGAATGGAAGCTTCTCCTGCCACATGTCAGGAAAGACGTCCCGTCCATGGCACGGAATCTCGCCGCACGCGCTTGCCAGCCCAGCGAGGATCCCAAGGCAAGCGTCCAACGGCTATTTTTCCAACTACAAAGAACAATCGACACCCCCGGAAGGGGGGAGGTAACAACATTCCACTACCAACACAAGTGCAAGCTCAATCAAGAGGGCGAAGCACCACCACCACCACTACCACAATTGAAGGAAAATGAGGGAAACAAGGAGAGGCGGTAGGATAAGGAACCCCTCTGTCCCCGCTATCATTCTTCCCCTATTACGTTTTTGCTTTCATTTTCATATCCTTTACTCCTCTTAGTGCGGAGTCCATCAAGAGGGGCCCGACCAGGAGGATCTGTTCCTCTGGATCGTCACTGACTTGACCGTCGGAGTGCCCCCGCCGGAAATCCTGGCCCGGGTTACTAACCCCTATTTTGCAGGTCCAGGACCAGAGGACCGTCAGCCAGCGAAGGGAGCGCACTCCGGCACCAGCAGCTATGGGCTACGGTGATCTTGGCGGCAACAGGAGATGTTTATTTGGAGACCAATACTGGGTGTAGACTGTTGTTAAGAAATGTAAGGCATATTCCTGATATCCGATTGCATTTGATTTCTGCATGTGTCTTAGATGATGAGGGCTACTCCAGTCATTTTGGCGAAGGAAAATGGAAGCTCACCAAAGGTTCCCTAGTTGTAGCAAAAGGCAAGAAAGACGTCTTTTACAGATTGCAGGCTAAAGTACGCAGTGGAGTTGTGAATGCAGTTGAAGAAATCTCCATAGACGTGTGGCATCAGTGGCTTGGTCATCTGAGTGAGAAGGGACTTGAGACTCTATCCAGGCACAACCTGCTTCCTTTAAAAGGTACGCACCTGAGACCTTGCACTCATTATTTACATGGCAAGCAGCATAAAGTTTCATTTCATAAGCTTGAAGTTCGCATGTATTATATTTAGTTCATACTGATGTATGCTCTATGACCACAAAGATACTTGGTGGTGCACTTTATTTTGTCACCTTTATTGATGACCATTCTCAAAAGTTATGGGCCTTTGCTTTGAGATCTAAAGACCAGGTAATAGACGTCTTCAAAGAATTCCATGCCAGTGTTGAAAGGGAGAAATGAAGAAAACTGAAATACATCCGAGCAGATAATGGTGGTGAATACTGGGATCCGTTCGAGAGTACTGCAGACAACATGCCATTAGATTGGAGAAGACTATTTCTAAGACACCTCAACAAAATGGAGCGGCAGAGATGATGAATCGCACCATTGTTGAAAGAATCCGGTGCATACTTTCTCATTCAAAGTTATCTAGTTCCTTTTGGGATGAAGCTATGAGGACTGCAGTTGATCTAATTAATCTTTTTCCTTCATATGTCCTTGATGGTGATATTCCTGAGAAGGTATGGACAGGAAAATCAGTTTCCTATGATTATCTCAAAGTATTTGGATGCAGGGCCTTTGTTCATATTCCAAAAGATGAATGGTCAAAACTTGATAGCAAGTCAAAGGAGTGTGTTTTTCTTGGATATGGACGTGAGCAGTTTGGATATAGGCTATCGGATCTAGTAGAGAAGAAGCTGATTAGAAGCAAAAATGTAGTATTCTTTGAAGATCAAACCATTGAGGATGTGAAAAATGAAAATAAGCCAAAGCCTACTACAGAATTATTTATTGACCCTTCTCCTATGTCTCAAGCCAGAGTAGATGATGATGGATAGGCTGCAGAGGATGGTGATGCAATGGATGATGAGCCTATATATGGTGACAGTGCAACAGCTAAGCATAGTGAGCAGGCTCCTACATAGCAAATGACAGAACAGCAAGTGAGAAGGTCTGCCAGAGAGCGTTGGTCTTCTTAGAGATACCCTCCACATAAATACGTAATGGTGACTGATGGAGGAGAGCCAGAATGCATTCAGGAGACTATGTCACATCCACAAAAGGAAAAGTGGTTTGAAGCCATGCAAGAAGAGATGAAATTCTTGTATGAGAACCACACATTTGATCTGGTGGAGCTGCCTAAGAGGAAGAGAGCACTGAAGAACAAATGGGTGTTCAGACTCAAGACAGAGGAGCACAGATCACAACCAAGGTATAAAGCAAGACTGGTTGTAAAGGGCTTAGTCAGAAGAAAGGTATTGACTTTGAAGAGATATTTTCACCCGTGGTCAAGATGTCTTCGATCCGAGTTGTACTTAGCTTGGAAGCCAGTCTGAATTTAGAGATTGAGTAGCTTGATGTGAAGACAACATTTCTTCATGGTGATCTTGAAGAGAAAATCTATATGGAGCAGCCAGAGGGGTTTATAGCTAAAGGCAAGGAAAACCTGGTATGCAAACTGAAGAAGAGCTTATATGGTTTGAAATAAGCTCCTCGACAGTGGTACAAGAAATTTGATTCCTTCATGGTAGATCATGGGTATGACAGAACCCCTCCTAAGCATTGTGTTTTTATAAAGAGGTTTGGTGATGATGACTTTATTATTCTCCTGTTATATGTTGATGATATACTGATTATTGGTCATGATGCCAAGAGGATTCAGAGCTTGAAGACTGAATTGAGCAAGTGCTTTGCTATGAAAGACTTGGGATCAGTAAAGCAGATACTTGGTACGAGGATTGCTCGTGACAGGAAGAATAAGAAACTATGGCTATCCCAAGAGATATACATAGAGAAGGTGTTAGAGCAGTTTCAGATGAGCAACTCCAAGCCGGTTAGCTCTCTAGTTGCAGGTCACTTCAGATTGAGTTCCAAACAGTGTCCTACTAGTGAGGAAGAAAAGGAGAAAATGCAGAATATTTCTATGCATCCGTAGTTGGCAGTTTGATGTATGTCATGGTATGCACTAGACCGGATATTGCTCATGCTGTTGGTGTCGTCAATCGATTTCTCTCTAATCCTGGGAAGGAGCATTGGACTGCAGTGAAATGGATTCTCAGGTACCTCAGAGGAACTTCTAGAATATGTCTATGCTTTGGTACAGATAAACCTGTATTAGATGGATATACAGATGCAGACATGGTAGGTGATGTTGATTCTAGAAAATCCATTTCGGGATACTTGATGACCTTTTCAGGGGGAGTTGTCTCGTGGCAGTCCAGACTGTAGAAATGTGTTGCTCTGTCAAGTACAGAGACAGAGTATATTGTAGTGACGGAAGCCAGCAAGGAGCTATTATGATGAAAAGTTTCTTGAAGAACTTGGTCTGAAGCAAGAAAAATTTATCCTGTATTGTGACAGTCAGAGTGCAATTCATCTTAGCAAGATTTCGACTTTTCATTCGAGGTCGAAGTACATTGATATGAGGTATCACGGATACGAGACGCTTTGCAGATGAAGTTGCTATAGTTAGAAAAGATTCATACAGATGATAATATTTTAGATATGCTGACTAAGCCATTACCTGCAGAGAAGCTTGCAGCCCGCAAAGCTAGTACTGGTTTGCTGGTCCTCCCCACATGGACATGAGGGGGAGAATTATTATGGGTCCCGCCCATGTCATGAGGCCCGGCTCTATTAAAGGGCTTTGAGACGGGGTTTTTTGGTGGAGGTGCGACAACGGAAAGTAACCGAGCAGCGTCGAGAGAGAGAAACAAAACAGAAAAATACATTTGGATTCTTCCAGGTCTTGATCGGACGATAATTTAAAACCCGATCAAGATGAAATTTTAGTATGTGGTTCACGGCAGCGAGCTTTACAAAGTGAACAGTTCGGATAGCTGTGATTCCTCTTGTGTAATCGGCAAATATTTGACTCTGGTGAGATCTTTCTTGTTTTCTTCATGTATTCCTCAGTAATATTTATATTTTATACTGAGATGGTCATCATATGCTGTTTGGAGAGCCTCTAGTTTGCTAGAGAGAAAAATCTTGCTGTACCCATTATTTCATTATAGTGGAAGTTGATCTGGTTCCAGGTCCCTTGGTTTTTACCTCTACATTGGAGGGTTTTTCATATAAATCCGATTTTCTTGTGCTTGGTTTGATTTGCTTTTGCTGGATTGATATTGTTGGGTTATTGCCTATTTTAATTAGCACACATGGATTAAAATTTATCCTGGATATAATTATTTGTAATCATGCTTTATCCCCAACAGGATATATAATATTCAGACCCGGCAGACCCGAGACCTGATTAAATAAAATAATATTATATATATTTATATAAATATCAGACGTTGGATCATAATCCAATGGTTAAAATCTATCAAGGCTTTTACTATAAAGCTTCCGTGCCCTAGCCCCTTTCTCTCTTCTAGCCGCCCAGCAAATCCCCAATCCGCTCTGGCACTCTGCCTCCACGCCCATGGCCAATGCCTCCCTCGACGATCGAGCGCTCCATGGCCGACGCCTCCCCCCCCTCGACGGCCAACGCCTCCCCCCCCCCCCCGATGGCCAAGCCCTTTACGCTGCTGCTCCGAGCGGATCGAGCCTCGACATCGGTGTTTCGCCTCCACGCCCATGGCCGACGCCTCGCTCGACGGCCGAGCCCTCCATGGCCGACGCCTCCCCCCCCCCCGACGGCCAATGCCTCCCCCGCAATGGTCGAGCCCTCAACGCTGCTACTCCGAGCAGACCGAGCCTTGACATCGACCTCCCCCCCGATGGCGGATCCCTCGACGGTCGACACCCGCTGCTCGCCCGCTCTGCTGCCGGATACTGCCTACCCCTTCGGCTCTCCCTTCCTCAGCTTCGAGCCCCGCCGGCCGACGCCTCCCCTCCTCGACGGTCGATGCCTCCCCCCATCGATCATCCCCTGCCGGCTACCGCTGTCCCTGTTCCGATGTCGTTCCTATTTTGACTTCGTCTTCCTCGGATCCGAGCCCCTGTTACAGTGCCACGAAATCGATAAGTTTTTTTTTTTTTGTAATGCTCGTTCTTGTTCGGGTCTCGATACCCGGGATCCATTTAGGTTCGGATTTGGTACTTTAAAATCAGATCCATCGGGTATTTGGGTCTGGGTGTGGATCTAGTAGCTAAGATCGGGTCCGGGTCTGAATATCTAGATTCCGATCTGAACCCGATCCGTTGACAGCTCTGGATCAGAGGGGGCTTTCGCTCGGTAATGGTAGCATAAAAATCGATAATACGATTATTTAGCATGCAGTCTCTCTCACCCGTGGCCGGTATATTTTAGCTGGATCGGCATTTCAAAACCAAAAAAGAAAAAAGAAAAAATCTTCAACTGAATCGAGTGTTAAAAAACTGGTCAACAAGAGTTCAATTCTTTTGGTTAGTGTCCGGTCCCAAAGGACGATATTATGCATAAGAAGAGGTAGTCTACGTTATGAGATTATTTTTCTTTCTTTAGTTATCCACGTTGTTTTCGAGTAAAAGTACTGGAAAATGATATATGTAAAGTAGAGTTGATTATGAGCTGGGCCTTGGGCTCCAAATTATATGTAATTTTAGTTGGACCTTGCTTGGATGTTTATAAAATTTGATATGTTCTAAACTCAAGCCCAGTCCTGACCAGCTCTAAAGGAAGTAGTCTCGTTATGTTATAGGATCGATTTTTTTTGTGTTTATTTAGGTATGTTGTTGTTCCCTCCAGCTTTTGGAATGAAAGAGACAGAAGTTTGCTCTTGGGTGCAGAGAATCGGGTATTCTTAATGGCATGAGCATTCGGTGATTAGCTGATAATGAGTCAAGCTTGTGGCAACGTTATCAGTAAATAGCTGTATATTAGAAGCTCTCTCTATACTTCTTCTTCTTTTGTTTAATCAGCAATAGAAAAATGCTAGCAATGGTTCATATGAATAGTTTTTGTTAAGTCCGGGATGGCATTGTAATTTTTGCAAGATTGGAAACTCAAAAAATTATAGATTTTACTATGATACTCCTTTATAATATTTTATTATAAAAAATATTTAAAATATGATAATATCATTATATTTTTATATATTTTTTATTTTAAAAATAATATTTTATTATTTTTAAGTTCCTTCTTTTCCATGATTCTTCCTTTTCATTCGCAGTCACTCATCTCATGCGGCTTCTCCGGCCCCGCTCCTCTTGTTGCTCGTGGCTCCTCATTATCGCCATTGGCTCCTCCACCCCCCCAACCCGACGTGCAACTCCTCCATGGCCCCCCCCCCCCCCCTCCAACACGTGGTTCCTCTCATTTTATTCCATTCGAGGATGGACCACACCAACTTTTCTAGAAAAAACTAATAAAATAAAAAATATTAATAAATAATTAAAATTAACTTAAATATTTTGTTATAAATATTATTTGAATTGTACTCGATGTATTTTATAAAACTAAATTCATAAATAATAGAATCTACCGTAAAATTTTTAGTTATCTCCTTATCAATATAAGTGACTAAATAATTGATAAGAAAGTCATTTTCCATCGTGTTGCGCAATCTGGTCTTGATAATCTTTATTATTGAAAATGCTCTCTTTATAGTAATAGTTAAAATTAAAAAAGTATAAGTGCCACGGATTCATAAAGAATGTACTTGCACCGGCCATAGTGGTGTCGTGTCGAGTGCCGTTGGTGCTGCATGACGGGATCAAAGACGATGAGACACGAGTGTAGTGGTATCGATGGAGCTTGGGACATGATGGGCGCCCGTCTGCCTGTGTCCACAAGACTTGATCAAGCTACGTGATGGATCCAGTTGTTAGGACGGTGCGCGGCTTCATCTTGATAAAAATTGAGAAGAAATGCAGTAAAAGAGGAGTTTTTCTTATCTGAATGGCAAAATATGAATTCAAATTTATTCCACTAAAAATGGCCTTTATATAGGCAAGAAATATCAACAACACTACCAGAAATCAGCAACTAAATCCCAAAAACTAGGCTCCATGACTGACAAGTTCTACGTAACAAATAAACAAACTGGTTCCTAAATAATATGACATAATAAGACTTATTCAGCAAATGAGAATATTAATAGGATCATGATTAACAAACCAACATCCCCCCTAATCCTGATATGTCAGAATAGTCATTCCAAGCATGCCCTTTAATTTGACAAAAGCTTCAAACTTCAAAGGTTTAGTGAGGATGTCGGCTACTTGGTCTTCTGATTTGAAGTAAACCAACTTAATTGCTTTCTTGCTGACTTGATCTCTCAAAAAATGATATCGGACGTTGATGTGTTTGCTTCTTCCATGTGTAATAGAATTTTTTGCCAAATTTATTGCAGAGACATTGTCAACAAAAATCTTCATTGGTTCCTCCATTGGAGCATAAATTTGGTTCATTAAATTTTGCAACCAGATTGCCTGACATACACTTAATGCTGCAGCAACATACTCTGCTTCATAAGTTGATAGAACAACAATAGACTGCTTCTTTGATGACCAAGAGAAAGTTGTAGCATCAAAATTGAAATAGTATCCAGAAGTGCTTTTCCGGTCATCTAAATCTCCAGCCCAATCACTATCCGAGTAGCCTACAAAAGCATAATTGTTTGTTGAAGAATAAAATAGACCATAATTAAGAGTGCCCTTTATGTACCTCATGATTCTCTTGGCTACTTGCATATGAGATTGCTGGGGATTTTCCAAAAACCTGCTAGTTAAGCCAACACCATAAGAAATGTCCGGCCTTGTGCATGTGAGATATCTTAAACTTCCAATAATTTGTTTGAAATATGCTGAATCAACTGGTGCACCTTCTCCATTCTTTGACAATCTTGTACCAACTTCCGCATGCATTTTTACACAATTACAATCTTGCATACGGAACTTCTTTAAAAGTTCAGTAGCATACTTCTTTTGGCAAATGAAAATCCCATCTTCTCTTTGAACCACTTCGATGCCCAAAAATATGACATGAGACCAAAATCAGTCATTTCAAACTCACCCATCATGGACTTCTTGAAATCTTCAATCATTGTGGGATTATTGCCTGTGAATATTAGATCATCAACATAAAGACACAACAACAATATATTACCAGAATTATTAACCTTCACATATAAGGCATGTTCTGAGGGCACTTCTCGAAACCAGCCTGAAAGAAGAAGGAATCAATACACCTATTCCATGCTCGTGGGGCTTGTTTAAGGCCATACAATGCTTTCTTCAACATGTACACCTTGTCTACACTTCCTTGTTTCATAAATCCAGGAGGTTGCTTGACATATACCTCTTCTTCAAGTGGACCATTTAGAAAAGCTAACTTTACATCTTTAATGAATTTTCCACTGATTTTGTACAGCCAAGGCAATCATAAGTCTGATGGTCTCTATTCGAGCAACCGGAGAGAAAACTTCTTGATAGTCATAGCTGGGCCTTTGCTTGAATTCCTTTGCCACTAACCTCGCTTTATACCTTTTTACCTCGCCATTTGACTTCAGTTTTGTCTTGAAAACCCACTTGACACTAATTGCTTTATGACCTTGTGGAATATCAGTGAGCTCCCATGTATGGTTCCTTTCAATTGCCTTGATCTCCTCATTCATAGCATGCACCCATCTGGGATCCTTTATTGCCTCCTCAAATATCAGTAGTTCACTATCTGCAAAGAAAGTCAAGCATACCAATTCTCCATTATCATCAACTTCATCATCAAGAGTTACCTCGTAATCTTGCAAGCGTACTGGCGATTGGCATTGACGCTGTGGTCTTCCAGATTCTGTCGAAGCTTGTGGTGAAGAGGTTTCTTGAGTAGAGCTTGAAGAGGCTCCTTCATGTGTAGTGTGAACTTCAGCTACTTCTTCAAGAGCAGAAATAACACGATTTTGAGGGCCTTCATGGGTATCAGCATCCCATTTCCAAGCTTCATCTTCAACAAATGTTACATCCTGGCTGACAATCATCTTTTTTGTCTCTGATTGAACAACTTGTACCCACCATGCTTGTAGCCAATAAAAATAGTCTTCTCTGCTCGATCATCTAACTTTGTCCTTGTCTCTGCTAGAACATGAGCATAAGCAACAACCCAAACACCTAAGATGTTTCACACTTGGCTTGAAACCGCTCCAAGCTTCTACAGGGGTTATATTTTGGACACTCGTTGTTGGAGATCTGTTCATCAAATACATAGAACATGAAAGGGCTTCACCCCAGAATGAATTTGGCATTCCTTTCACCTTCAGCAAGCTCCTCGTCATGTCCATGATGGTTCTATTTTTCCGTTCAGCAACTCTATTATGCCGTGGAGTGTAGGGAAAAGTGACTTCATGCTTTATTCCCTGTTCTCCACCAAATTTGTTAAATTCATTGGAAGTATATTCACCTCCACCATCAGTTCGCAACAACTTGATAAGATGACCACTTTGTTTTTCAGCATGTGCCTTGTATTTCTTAAAGCAATCTAAAACTTCATATTTCTTTTCCAAAAAATAGATCCAAATCTTTCAAGTAAAATCATCAATGAAGGCGAGGAAGTACCTATTATTGCCATTTGACATCGTATTCATTGGACCACACACATCAGAATGAATAAGTTCAAGTGGTTGAGTTACTCACTGTTGTTGTCTTGCTGCAAAAGGCATTATGTGATGCTTTCCAAGAGTGCAGGCTTCACACAACTGGTCAGGATTATGTATACTGGGCAAGCATTTTACCATCTTTCCTTGAGCAAGCAATTTTAAACTCTGAAAATTTATATGTCCAAACCGCAAGTGCCAAAGCCAAGATTCCTCTTTTATAATTGTATTGAGACAATTATAAACTCCACCAGAAATATCAACTTGAAACATACGATTTTGCTTAAGGAAGCTTTAAGAATGAATGTACCTTTCTTATCCACAATAGAGAATTGATGATCTCGTAGGCTCATAACATACCCCTTTTCAAGCAATTGGCCCATACTAAGCAAATTACTCTTCATGCCAGGAACATGGAACACATATGAAATGTACTTGTGATCCCTATTCTTCAAGTTGATGAGAATTCTTCCTTTTCCGGTCACTGGTATTGTCCTGTCATCAGCAAGTTTCACCTTGGTGCGAAAAGACTCATCAAAATCAACAAATAACTCCCTTTGGACACTCATGTAGTTGGTGCATCCGGTGTCAATAAACCATGTGTGGTAGTTTGGGGTTTACCAACAGCAGTAGTGACCATCAAAAGAGCATGATAGTCATCAACATCATCACCATCTTCTTGCACATAGTGAGCCTTTTGGGTACTATATTTGTATCTGCACTCATTTGAATAGAGGCCACGTTTATGACAATGATAACATTCAACATTAGATTTGTCATACTTTCCTCTACCACGTCCATGACCACGATCTCTTGAATTCTGTTGATGGCCAAAGTTTGATTTTTCTTGGTCATTACCATCTACTCGAAAATTGTATTATGGCCACCACAACCTTTGATGTAGTAGAAACCATGTGCCCGTCCTCTACCACAAGAACCACCATGCCTTTGACTTGTTTCACCACCTTGATCACCTTTGAAGGAAACTTGGCTTTGGAAGGCTTGCTCAATTGGCTTCTCTTTCTCCTTCCCATTCATTCTTTGCTCATGCCCTTCTAATGAGCCTGACAACTCTTCAACAGTCATCTTGGACAGATCATGGGCTTCTTCTATTGCTGCCACGATGTGCTCAAATTTGGTATGAGTGTCCACAAGATTTTCTCCACTTTAGTCTGCTCTTTGTACTCCTCTCCATATATTTTGCTTTTATTTGTCAAAGCAAGAACTCGACTAATATAAGTGGCAATAATTTCAGAAGACTCCATTTGTAGGAGTTCATATTGACGCCTTATGGTTTGGAGTTTTACCTTTTTAACTTTCTTCGCACCTTTATACGCTATCATCAAGATAACCCATGCTTGCTTTGATGTTGTTGCATCTGTAATCTTCTCAAACACTTCATCATTCACCCTTGATGGATGAGATATAAAGCCTTCTTGTCCTTTTTTCTTGCTGTCACGGTGGGCATTCCTTTGGGCATCATTTGCATTCTCTACAAGTGTAGCAACTCCATCCTCCATGACACCTAGCAACTTGTGGTAATCGAAAAGAACCCTCATTTGAACACTCCACCGGTTGTAATTTTTGCTATCCAGGATAGGAACTGAAATTTGAACAGGACCATTCATTGTGCCTGCTCTGATACCACTGATATATTGGTTTGTTAATCCTGATCCTATTGTTATTCTCATTTGCTGAATAAGTCTTATTGTGTCATATTATTTAGGAACCAGTTTGTTTATTTGTTACTAGTGCAGAACTTGTTAGTCATGGAGCCTAGTTTTTGGGATTTAGTTGCTGATTTCTGGTAGTGTTGTTGATATTTCTTGCCTATATAAAGGCCATTTTTAGTGGAATAAATTTAAATTCATATTTTGCCATTTAGATAAGAAAAACTCCTCTTTTACTGCATTTCTTCTCAATTTTTATCACACCCCATGCGGCATCCGTCAGTGCGACAAGGCTAACAAAGGCCATTGAGATGGCAGCCGTAGGCCAGCGCATTGATGGTATCCGGCCTTATGCTTGCACAATCATCCAGCCTTGTCATGGGAGTGATCCTGCTGGTCTCACCGCATGACAGGTCCAGTCACCATCTCATCCATCGGTACGGCGAATGGAATGGTATTGGCTACATGCGGTGGCTTCGACCATGACGGATTCTAGAGATGGGTACCGTCGAGCAACAAAAAAATTCCTTATCTTTTTTTCTAAAAAAATTATAAAAATAAAAAAATAATAAAAATGAAAGACAGTGTTGAAAATAATCTAACTTCCAAGTAGAGAAAGCTGATTTATGGTATTTATTTTATTTTAATTTTTTTTTTAAAATTCTTTAAATTATATTTAATACCTTTAATTTTAGAAGGGACTAAATATTTATGTATGTATGTATGTATATGTGTGTATGTATATATATATATAAAATATTATACAAAATCTTAATTTGTAAAAAAAATTTAAAACGAAATATAACAGGTCCGGTCACCGTCTCATCCAAGGCCTCTTCTTGCCCCCCGGTGGTTCGTTCACAATTCCATCCCTTCTGGTCGCCGTTCCGGGTATTTTTGAAATAGAAGAGAGTAGGCTGGAATTTTAGGAATAACAAAATAATTTTAAATTTTAATAAAATTATCATATCAGCCATCCACATCTATGTGATTGGATATGGATGGATAAATTTTAATCATCGATATCAAATTGATTGGCTAGAATTTTAATTTTTTTTAAAAAAATGCTCCAATGGAGCACCGTAACGAAATTGAAAAATTTTTATCCCAAATATGAAGGATTTTTTCAGTAATCAAGTCGTTTTCTTTTTGTCCGTCATTATAATTTCATAATGGTCGTTATCATGAACCATGATCGGTACTGTTCCATAGTGTCCAAAGCTATCGTTTCGGGTGACGACGGCCTTCGGGCCTTCTCGGAATGGCCTTTGTTCTGTTCCATAGCGTCCAAAGCTTCGTGGGTCCTTCTGCTCGGTTGGTGGTTCGCATTCTGAAGTAAGCTCGTCTCCAGATTGTGGGCTGCTAGCAACTAACGTGGATCGTTCATTTCCCTTTTAGACCTGTAGAGAGCGAAACTTTTTTGAGTGGTCCAGCCTCCACCTCTAAAAGGGACAAATGGTCCACATAACTTGAAATCGACTAACTCAAATTTGATACGATCAACTCAAACTAGGTCCAGCCTCAATGTAATCAAAGAATGTTTACGATGAAAATAAGATACGTCAATTTAATTTGCCAAGATAAATCCTCTTCCAACTCAATGAAAGTTCAACCCGGACAAAACTTACCACAAACTTATAAATCAGATTTCGCATTATCACGGATTGGATCATCGGACCAGGCATATCATGAAGGATGTATCTGGTTCGAAACCAAATTAATATTTTCGCTAACCAAATGGCTAGAATCAGACTCACCCATTCTCATTTTCATTAAAGTGTCCGACTCCCCTCAAACAAGCATGCATAATTTTTTTTATTCACTTGCATGAAAGTAGCCTTATGCGGCAAACATGTGCACTACGTGTGCATTATAACTAGCTATTTTAAATAAATAACATCATCATTTGTCCAAATTTTCCACTGCAGAGCATAGATTACACGCACAAACGCCAGTTCATTTGTGCTGACCGAATGGGGGCTTTGATATCTCACCACAAGACGTTGTCTGGTGGAAAGTGTATGTGAACACAAAAGTTGGTGTTGAACGACACAGTCCTTGGGCCTCAAAGCATGAACTGCGAGATTTTGCCGGGACAAAAAGAAAAAGAAAAAGAATAATCGCAATGACAAAGAAAACGTGTGCAACTTGAAGCATGTGGTTCTCGTACCATTTTTAATTGCATGCCCATGTGGAACGGGTTGGTAAACCAGTACTCGATTTCCAGCATTTTTGTACTTGGTTTAGGTGGGAGTATTGAACTTTTGTACTCCTGACATTGGAGAGAGATCTCACCACCAGAAAATTCTGAAAACCAGCGCAGCCTAACTCTGAAGATGCCATGCATCACTGTTGCCTTTTAAGACTTTAAAAGCCAAAGCAAAGTAAAATATCCTAAATGTCATAATGCATGATGCGATCATTGCATTCTATTAACATCTCGCGTCGCGTGTATATATATATATAGAAGTTAATGGTGGTGCACCATGTAGAATTATTATTATGGCTGATCTTCTCATCATACTTTTAAATTCTGATTCTTGCGAACATATTCTTTCATGTTTAATTTAATTTAATACATTATATTTATTAAAAATTATATATATATATATATATATATATATACATAAATGTTTATATTTAAGTGTCTTGCAAATCCAGAAAAGAGGTGGCGACGGGACTCACCCTTACAAAACAAAAAGAAAAAAGAAAAAGAAAAAAAAAAAAGAAGGCTATATTTTATCATTGTAAAGCATAGAGCACATGGAAAATTAGAAGTTTCAGTAAGAATGCTTAGATTCGCGTTAGGTGGCAGGTACAGTGTGATAGGTAGACGTACCCCTCACTATCACAATATACTTCCAGATTTCTCTTGAGTAACATCATATTGAACAAAAACATGTTCTAATGCAATCGTTATTGACAACCCACTCCAGCGCTACCATTCCTTGATAACTGCATTCAATGCAATTGTCATTGGAGGCGCAAGCAGGCATCTTAGGATAGAACAATCAGCCGCAGTTAGGTATCCCAAATTCCCAATTGCGTGCCATGAAGGTTGGTATACAAGAATGATCACAGTTAAATTAGGGCTCATCATATCAAACTAAAGACCAATTCTTTAAGTACCAGATAACCTGTTTCCAGTTGAAAATCCCAATTGTCTTTTATTGAACATGGGTAGACAATAAAGCCAGCACATTTATAGCTTAGGCTCATCTCTATTAGGAGTTATTCCTAGCTGATTGAGCCTCAATTTTAGCACGATAGCTCTGTCTGGCTGTCGACGAAGAAAGCCATGCATGGTTTTTGGTTAGAACATCATGATCATTAGAAAGTGACGGCTGACGGCTATCAATGTCTTATTTCATGGTGGAAACTATGGTTATTAAGAACATGCATGCAAGGCGTAAGAAGAGTTAAAAGCCTTCGCTTAAAGAGAGAGAGAGAGAGAGAGAGAGAGAGAGAGAGAGAGAGAGAGATTTCCAATACTGGCTGGATTGCTCTTTTTTAAGGCTTACGGAGTTACGTACTCATATTGCTGTAAAATAAACCTTGGGGCAACAAAATGCCCACCTCATAGCAATATTCTGATTTTTTTTTTTAAAAAAACATGTCGGCATTTGAAGGTCGCACTTGGACATGTGGTTCTTGACTACAGGGTTATTCTTCAATCCTTGTCAGGCATATTTTTAGAAAGGTCAATTTGCCTGTAGACTGACTGTTCATTCTGGATAGGTATTGTGGACAGGAGTACAGGACTCTCTTTTGGAGTTTCGAGATTGTATACTTTCTAACTTTTTTAGATGCATTCAGACTAGATTTATTGGTTGAAGCATCCGTCTTATCAAAAAAAAAAAAAAAAAAAAAAAAAAAAAAAAAAAAAATTATACTGGATAAATCTTTTCAAAATTTTAAATAATATTTCCTACTCAGATGCACGTTACTAGCTAGATCGTGCATCAACTTGTCTTTCCCCGAAGGGGAATCAACCAAATTTAATAATCTGGTGGACTGTTAGGGAGTGGTGAGGTCAATCTCTAACAACATGACACCTAAACCTTTGAGAGGATTTGGTGTTAAATAGCCCTTTTAGAAGTTTTTCTTTGATGGAACAGAGACGATGCCAGTGCCATAGCTTGATATTAAAGGATAGCCTAGAACACATGGACAATGTGGAACTGAATGACAATAATTTGGCATTGAAGCTATAGATGAATGGTATATTAAGTACAACATTTGTTGAGAAGATGCTCATGGTCCCCCCCCCCCCCCCTGTATTTTAGAATTATTTGAGGATTACTTCGGAATTATTCGAGGAGCATACAACATTTGTTCCAATGGACACCTCTTTAAGTGAATGCCTGCTTCATGTTGAATAGATAAGGACTACCTACCTTAGCACTACTATCCCTTGATGTCGATTGCTGCACTTGTAACAATAATTTGAGAGGCAGGTAGTGCATGGTTTTCTCCTTGACTACATGTAATCTGATTATTGGATAGCAATTGAGGGGACTCTGTTAAACTCAGTGGCCAGGTATCATAGATTCTCGCATTTGAGGTTACCAATCTTCCAACAAATTTTCTAAGCTACCAGACAATGCTTGTGTTATTTCCTGTTCCACCTAATGCTCAACCCTGCGCAAGATGGACCTTCTAGAAAGTGAACTTGGGCTCCAATCTGAACAGGCTGCACTTTAGGTTTATATATATATATATATATATATATATATATATATATACACACACACACGATGGACCTAATTAGATGTGTCCATTTTGTTGATGCATAAAACGAGAGATCCTAACCACATGGAAATCAATTACGTATGTGTCCAAAGAAACATGGATATCACATCTTGCTCATAGTAAATTTGTTTCGAAGGAGACTTTCTAATAACTTCTGATTTAATTTTATAAATTTCCCACCATCTAAGTCTTAGACATGGGTACCTTAGATTTAATGAGATTACTTATGAAAGTAGTATGGATAATATCTGTTGCCGATCTCGCCGCCGTGCCTGTGGCTTCGGAGCCGCCGATTTGACTAGATCGTCTCGTCCCGGGGTCTCCTAGCTCTCAATCCTGCAAGACAAGGTCGGAAATCCTGGCCAGGGATCCCGGCGAGGGAGCTCCGATGGTCAAGTTAGTAGACGGCGAGAGGAACAGAATCTCTGAGACGGGCCCCCGAAGGAGTCCCAGACTTAGAGATCGTGCTAGCATGAAAGGTCCCAGGAAGAATAGAAATCCGGCCGGGTTCCTCCACCGAGCTCACGCCAAAGGTCCCCTTTCGGGATCTTGGATCCTGCTCTTGGAACGGAATCTCCTCTCCCAGCCTTTTTTCTTGCTTACCTTGTCGTCTACTCTTCCCTTCCTTTTAACTCCTCATGTTGCCTTTTCGTTTGCCGTCCTTGGGAGGCTCCTTCGTCGCTTTCACCTCCTCCCCTCCATCTCTTTCCCCTTTCCCCTTCTGGATCAAAGAACCAGGCGGCTTCCCTGCCTTGCTTGTTGAGCCTAGCGAGGAAAGAGTAAAGGGAGGGCGCCGGTCAGACAGCCGACCATACCTTGGGCCGAGCGTGAGCGCTCTTCTTCCCAGGCGCCGACGATGCCCGTTATCGGGTCCTGTTTTGTCAGGACTTCGCCTCTCGACTGTGGAACCTGTCGGGCCGATGTAAGCGATGTTTCGCGTGTCGCTGCCGACCGTACGGGCGCTACTCTCGGGGTGCGGCGCACACGGCTCGAGGGGCAATCTTGGAGCTCGTGCTCCCGCTCCTCATAAGCTTCTTCGCACAGGTTGGCCTGCCTCGGCCGAGGTGGATCCCTCTTGGGTGGACACCTGGCGGAGCGGCGGGGTCGTTCGACTTCGGTCGAGGTGGTCCTGTCTCCGGGCGCCACCTGGCAAAGGAGCGAGGGGGCCCGGCTCGACCTCGGCCGAGGTGGAACCATCTCAGGGCGCCACCTGGCGAGGGAGCAGGGGGCCGCCGGCTTCGGCCGAGGTGGACCCCTCCTGGGTGGAAACCTGGCGGAGCGGCAGAGGGGCGCTCGACTTCGGCCGAGGTGGTCCCGTCTCTGGGCGCCACCTGGCGAAGGAGCGAGGGGGCCCGGCTCGACCTCGGCCAAGGTGGAACCATCTCAAGATGCCACCTGGCGAGGAAGCAGGGGGCCGCCGGCTTCGGTCGAGGTGGACCCTTCCTGGGTGGACACCTGGCGGAGCGGCAGAGGGGCGCTCGACTTCGGCCGAGGTGGTCCCGTCTCCGGGTGCCACCTGGCGAAGAAGCGAGGGGGCCCGACTCGACCTCGACCGAGGTGGAACCGTCTCAGGACGTTACCTGGAGAGGGAGCAGGGGGCCGCCGGCTTCGGCCGAGGTGGACCCCTCCTGGGTGGACACCTGGCGGAGCGGCAGAGGGGCGCTCGACTTCGACCGAGGTGGTCCCGTCTCCGGGCGCCACCTGGCGAAGGAGCGAGGGGGCCCGGCTCAACCTCGGCGAGGTGGAACCGTCTCAGGACGCCACCTAGCGAGGGAGCAGGGGGCCGCCGGCTTCGGCCGAGGTGGACCCCTCCTGGGTGGACACCTGGCGGAGCGGCAGAGGGGCGCTCGACTTCGGCCGAGGTGGTCCTATCTCCGGGCGCCACCTGGCGAAGGAGCGAGGGGGCCCGGCTCGACCTCGGCCGAGGTGGGGACCGTCTTAGGGCGCCACCGGGCGAGGGTGCAGGGGGGCCGCCGGCTTCAGCCGAGGTGGACCCCTCCTGGGTGGACACCTGGCGGAGCGGCAGAGGGGCGATCGACTTCGGCCGAGGTGGTCCCGTCTCCGGGCGCCACCTGGCGAAGGAGCGAGGGGGGCCCGGCTCGACCTCGACCGAGATGGAACCGTTTCAGTACGCCACCTGGCGAGGGAGCAGGGGGCCGTCGGCTTCGGCCGAGGTGGACCCCTCTTGGGTGGACACCTGGCGGAAGGGCAGAGGGGCGCTCGACTTCGGCCGAGGTGGTCCCGTCTTCGGGCGCCACCTGGTGAAGGAGCGAGGGGGCCCAGCTCGACCTCGGTCGAGGTGGAACCGTCTCAGGACACCACCTCGCGAGGGAGCAGGGGGCTGCCGGCCTCGGTCGAGGTGGACCCCTCCTGGGTGGACACCTTGCGGAGCGACAGGAAGGCCCGGACCGACCTCGACTTCGACCGAGGCAGAGCCACGTCTGATCTTGTCGATAAAACTCCACGTGGCTCGAATCACGACCAGCGAAATCTGAGATATGCCACGTCATCATAACGGCCGTAACAATATCTATTTTGTATCCGAATCTATATCAATATAAACAAAAATTTGAGTATCTAACTAATATCTATATTCGTATCCATTTTTGTAAAAAAAAAGAAGGTATTAATAGATAACTATTCGATCCGTATCCAAATATCCGATTCTACATGTAATCATATATAATTTTATAAAGCATTCGTTAATTTTTTAAAAAAAAATATAATTGTAGTAACATATTATCAACTTGATTTATCATCTATTTAGTAAAAACTTTAATTATGTAGTCATAAAGTTTAATTATTAAATTTATATCCATATTTTCAGTATTCAATTCATATATATCTATTTAAATAAATATAGATATAAATCCGTACATCCGACTAATATCTATATCCATATTTGTAATTGTTAGATAAAATAAATATAGATATGGATATACCGGTATCTGATTCAATTTTAACTCTATATAGGATGCATAAAAGATGGCCTTAGATGATAGTAATGCTTCGAGCCAAATAATTGTCGGTATGTAACTAAATTTTTCCACCAAGATTAAACACCTAACTCTTCTAAAACGATTAAAAACCTTGCAATGATTATTCTCAAAATGATACCCAACATAATAGATATTGAAGGCCAAAAAAGTGGCTATCAGTTTGTAGGGCTGGAGCTGGGCTCAGGCCGGTCTGATAGGTTTTGAAATAATTCAAAGCTAGACTAGGTCCGAAATAAATTAGGTAGGGCTTGGGCCTAAAAATAAAATTTATTTAATTTTATGTCAGGCTCGGGCACCTTAAAAATAGAATTTATTTAATTTTGGGGCGGGCTTGGGCTCTCCCTTGGCCCGGCCCAAACCTAGCTCGAAAAAAGCTTGGTTCGCACCCGACCCACCAGCCCGATAGATTTTAGGATTTTGACCTTTTAAATTTTTTCGGAATATATAATAGTAGTTAAAAGAATTTTATTTTATAATTTCATCTTCAGTTTGGTAGGTCTAATTAAATTTTAATTCAAACCTATCCAAATTAAAGCCTGATTCAGGTCGGTTTAATTGGGCTTGGGTTCGAGCTAGATCATATTTCTTTCAAAATAAATCAAGTTAAAATTTGACCAGAAATCTAAATTTTTTTCGGATGGATAGGGATATGATCCGATCCGGTCCGATCCACTTTGAGTTCTATCAGTTAGTAACAAGATATTTTTTTTGATAAATATAAAAATATAAAAAAGATAAATTTCGATGTAGCTATTCTCGCAGGTTAGTATCCTGCAATATAATGTTCGATACAAGATACTCGAATTCATGTAATCTTTCTCATTTAAAGTTGATATTGGCCAGTAGAGCAAGGATAAAAAAAAAAAATTCTGACCACCCACTTACACTAATGGTTATGGGGCCCATGGTAATAATTTTCTTTAAAAAAATAATTGTCTTCACATTCCCAACTTGACCCGGAAAAGTACGGAAGAGCAATAATTAGAGAGAGAGAAAGGCGCTTTTTTTTTTTTTTGGGTCACGTTTCACCAACCGCCCTTGTTTTTTTTTTGGCCAAACAGACGTGAGACCCCACTCGTTCTAGCTACGAGACAGGTAATCCTCCCATTCGTGGAGAACTCTCTCTCTCTCTTACTTTTACTTATTTGTTATTTTAAAAACAAGAGGACATGGTCGCACAAAAATAATTTTCCTCCCATTATCAAATGTGCACCTTTGCCCATGGTCCAGTACCTTGCCCTGGGCCGCTCGGTCTTGCCTTGGCCAACCTGTGGGTACACGGATTTGTTAACTTGTGATTGGAAAGAAGACACCAACATATCAGCACAACAGTAACATCCTATTTGTACAGGACCATGATTCGGGAGAAGCAGCTGCTGCTGCTGTAGGTTGGTACGTGAATGGATCCTACCTGTCAATTAGATTTGTCAAGTAATTTTTTTTTATTTTTTTAAAAATTAAATAAAGTATTCATAAAAATTTAATATATGTATATTAAATAATAAAATATCATGAAGTTAAAAAAAATTTTTAGAAGAATAATTTGGAAACTCGTTTTTTCATTTCATTAACCTCATATTTGAAATTTATACATGAAAAATTAGGAGTATCTCGTCCAACATTTTTAGAAATCAAATTAATTATTATTATTTTTTTGTATGATATCTTTTTCTACAATTATGGAATGGAATATAAAATCGAGAGAATATCTTCTCTTTTAATTATGGAATGGAAGATAAAAACGAGGGAATATCTCTTCCTACAATTATAGAATGGAAGACCAATCTTCACAATATCTTTTCCTACAATTCTGGAAATAGAAGATCAAATCAAAAGAAAAGAATTTTCAGAATATATCCTCTCACAGGTATAGAAATGGAAGACCAAATCAAGATCAGCCCGTACATGAATTGTTTCCATGATCTTCCCTATGCTGAGGTGGAAAGAATTTTATAGGTTGATTTGTAGCTTGATTTTTAATGATTTTGGCTTCAATACTCTTCTCAAATCAGGCGATGGTAAGGATCAGAGATTGAGTTTATTTCGTAGATCGATAAATGATTCCAAGGTAGTGGTTTTATAAATATATCAGCAAGTAATGCAGAGAACATAACATAGCGAAAAATAATAGATCCTATGACAACCTTTTCTCGAATAAAATGATAATCGATCTTGATGTGCTTAATCCGAGCATGAAAGACCGGATTGGTCATGAGATGTAATGTAGATAAGTTATCGGAGAAAAGTAGTGAGGTTCGAGATTGAGAAACTCTAATATCACGAAGTGTAAATGAAATCCATGTAAGCTCAGCACAGCTAAAGTAAGAGCTCGATATTCGGCTTCAACGATGGATCGAGTATAGTAGGTTGCTTCTTGGCATACCAGAAAATACAATTCAAGCTAAGAAAGGTACAATATCCCATGGTGGAACGATGCATAACTTTACATCCAATCCAATTTGTATCAGTAAAGGTAAACAAGTCCAGTGAGCTATAGGCCAGAATGCGAAGTCCAAGATGTGAAATACTTCGAATATATCGAAGTATGCATTTGACCATTTGAAAATGAACTACAATTTGGGCATGCATGTGTTGACACACAGTGTTATCTGGACATATGAGAGTAAGAAACTGAAGAGATCCAATGAGACTTTGATAGTGTAAAAGATCATTATACAGTTGATCACTATATTTGAGCAGTGAAAGTTTGTTAGCCATGGGAGTGGCAATCAGTTTACATCGCTCTATAGAAGCCCGAGCTAAAAGATCCAAAGCATATTTTCTTCGAGAAAGAAAAAGTTCATCGAATGAGTGACTGACTTCGATTCCTAAAAAATAATTAAGTGGGCCGAGATCTTTTATGAAAAATTCCTGACCGAGGGCATGAATAAGACGGTTCAACAGTTACGGACAATCACCTGTGAGGACAATGTCATCAACATGGAGTAACAGGATAATAGTATGACCGTTGTGGTGAAAGACATAATGATGGATCAGCATTGCTATAGAAGAAACCATACCCAATAAAAAAATTGCTGAACTTATCGAACCATGCTCGAGAGACTTGTTTGAGCCCATATAAAGCATGCCAAATTAAGTAAACATGATTAGGATAGGACAGATCGTGGAAGCCAGGCGGTTCCTCATATACATAGGAACATCAAGATTGCTATGTAAAAAGGCATTCTTGATATCTAGTTAGCAAATTGGCTAATTTTGAACAGTTGCAATTAATAGAACAATACGAATATGCCCGGTTTAATTACTGGACTAAAAGTTTCTAGAAAGTCAACACCCTCCTCTTGGTGAAAGCCTTTTACTACAAGATGGGCTTTTAGTCGGTCAAGCATCCCATCTGCATAGATCTTTAATTTGAATATCTATTTGCAACCGACAATGTTCATCGAGGGATGATACAGTACAAGTTTCCAAGTTTGATTTGCTACAAGAGTATCTAACTCCTCATGCATAGCAGTTATCCAACCGAAATATTTTAAGGCAGAATGGACAGTCTGAGATTCAGGAGGAGTAGATGATAATGCAATATTAGCATACCTCGAATTAGGTTTGGAGATGCCTGTCTTGGAGCGGGTGACCATGGGATGTGATAAGAAAGTGGCACCTCAGACTGTGATGGACTATGGCCATGGATGTTACCCTTTTCTGGTAGTGGAGTTGGTTGGTCAGATGTTGTAATTACCGGGTCAGCCATGATTGGTGCATCTTTGATGAATAGGCATACAGGTTTTCATGCAAAATCGGACTCAGCATATGAAAGATTGGGTAGCTGAGTTGCAATTGGAGCAGGTACAAAGCTAGATTGGGCTTCAGCCAATCATTCAGTGGATGCTAGATTATGGTTTGGACTTGAAGTAGCTTGTGGAGCATAGCAAGGGATGGACTGGGATATTACCCAGTTATCATTAGAGGCTTGGTTATGAGTTGAACTAGAAATTATGGGTCAACATAGTAGCTCCCCCTAAGTTGTAGTAGTGACCTGAGAAGAGACAACAAATAAAAAATTATACTTGATATGGCATGACCGCTAACGTGGAACCCCTGTTAGATCCAGCTAGCCGCCATGTTGGTAGAGGGCGCCACCTGGACATGGCTAGCAGACAAAATGTCGAGGTCGAGCCCCTGGTCGAGGTCAACTCTCGTCCGAGATCGAGCTCCCGGTCAAGGCCTTGCTCCCGCCTTTTGAGGTCGAGCCCCTGGCCAAGGTCAGCTCCCATATGAAGTCGAGCTCCCAGCCAAGGTCACACTCCCACCTACCGAGATCGAGCCCCTGGCCGAGGTCAGCTCCCGTCCGAGGTCGAGCTCCCGCCCAAGGCCTTGCTGAGGTCGAGCCCCTGGCCGAGGTCAAGCTCCTGTACTACAAGAAAACAGTGTTTTAGCAATTGATTTTGCAACCGATTTATTTTCTTAATAATTTAGCAACCGATTTAAATCGGTTGCAAATGCAGTTGCAAAATTTTCATTTTTCAACTGATTTTGTAACCAAATCCGAAATTCATTTAAAAATATTTTTTTAATTTTTTTTAAATTTTGCAACTGAATTTTCGGTTGCAAAATTCTAAACAAATTAAATTAATTTTAAATAAAATTTTGCAACCAAAAATTTAGTTGCAAAAAAATGATAATCAAAAAATTTTGCAAAATCAATATTTCATAATTTTTTTAATTATTCAATTTTAGCAACCGATTTTGCAACCAATTTTTATTTTTTTTTCATATTTTTATTAATTTGCAACCAATTTTGCAACTGATTTTTAATTTTTTTATATTTTTATTTATTTGCAACTGATTTTGCAATCAATTTTAATTTTTTTCAGATTTTTATTAATTTACAACCAATTTTGCAACCAATTTTTTATTTTTTAAAATATTTTTATTTATTTGCAATCGATTGTGTAACTGATTTTTAATTTTTTTCTAGATTTTTATTTATTTGCAACCGATTTTTATTTTTTTTAGATTTTTATTAATTTGCAATCGATTTTGCAACCGATTTTAATTTTTTTCCAGATTTTTATTACTTTGCAACCAATTTTGCAACTGATTTTTAATTATTTTAGATTTTTATTTATTTGCAATCGATTTTACAACCGATTTTTATTTATTTTTGATTTTTATTAATTTATGACCAATTTGTAACTGATTTTTATTTTTTTCAGATTTTTTTAAATTTGTAATCAATTTAGTAATTGATTTTTTAAATATTTAAAAATAAAATTATTACTTACCAACCAAATTTGCAACTAATTTTTTCATTTAAAAATATTAAATTTAATAAATACACCAAAATCGGTTGCTAAATTTTTGCAACCGAAAAAAATCAATCATAAAATTTTGCAACCGATTTTCAATTATTAGTAATTGATTTTTCGGTTGCTAAAACAGTGTTTTCTTGTAGTGCTGGCTAAGGTCACGCTCCCACCTATCGAGGTTGAGCCCCTGACCGAGGTCAGCTCCCATCCGAGGTCGAGCTCCCGGCCAAGGTCGCGCTCCCACCAGTCATGGTCGAGCTAACCTCGGCATCGGTTGCTAAAATAGTGTTTTCTTATAATGTTGGCTGAGGTCACACTCCCACCTATCGAGGTCGAGCCCCTGGCCGAGGTCAGCTCCCGTTTGAGATTGAGCTCCCGGCCAAGGTCGCGCTCCCACCTATCAAGGTCGAGCCCCTGGTCGAGGTTAGCTCCCGTCCGAAGTCGAGCTTCTGGCCAAGGTCATGCTCCTGCATGCTGAGGTTGAGCTCCAGGTCAAGGTTAACCCCTTCCCTGAAGTCAGGTACATAATTTCTGTAGGAGGACAAGGTCTCTTTCACGGGCATCCCTATAGTGTCTGAGATAAGGACGTCAGCAGATGGTGTCGCCATCCCCGTCAGGACCCCTATGCTGACCGAAGAACTTGGCACCCCTGCGAGGTGGTGCTTCGCCGGACCACGCCGCCTACAACCTTTAAAGAGTGGCACTTCACTGAAGCACACCTCTTGTAACCTCTGAAGAGGGGCACTTCACCAGAGCACACAGCCTGCAACCTTTGAAGAGTGGTGTCTCACCAGAGCACGCCGCCTGTGGGGAAGTGTCCCGCTGGAGCGACAAGCCTCTTAGCCTACTGTTACCACCACATGAGGGAAGGCGCTCCACTTAGGGCACTGCATGCCCTAACCTACTGCTTGCACCACCTAAAAGTGGAAGGTGTCACCAGGGAACCCAGGTCCTGTAACATCTTCCGCCAGGCCGACACTCAACCAAATCTTCCCAGACATAGCAGAGCGATGCGAGGGAGAGGCAGTGCCCTAACGGGGTATCAGGCCCCGTCGCATGCCACTCACACTCATCGCAGAGGAGACGCGCACTCATCAGTACTCTACCTGCACCTATGGCTGAATTCTCCCTATGGGGGCTATAGACTCTATCCCCCTTCTTCAGGAAGGGAGGGAGCACCAGGTTAGGGACCTACGCCCCACCCGAGGGGTGATGCGTCTATAAGAAATTCAAAGGGGCCTTTGGCAAAGAAGAGGAAAAAAAAAGGGGGGGAGGGGCGAGCAACTGGCAAGGCTCTAAAGAAGCAGTCATTACTGCTCAGACATAGCAGAGCCATTACTGCTAGATGGGAGGCCCTTGAAGAAGCAGTCCCAAGGGGAACCCTCCGGGATGCATAGGCCCGGAACGACCTCGAACCCTCGGACGGGTCTGAAGCCAAAGAGTATCCACGTCTAAAAAGAAAGATACACTCCTCTCCTCATCCCAAGGTCCAAGATCCTCATGGAGATTGAGGGCGAGCGCTACATGCACCACCCTCCCCCGCTAAGGCTGTCCGGTGGTCGAGATAAGTCGAAGTACTGCCAGTTCCACCATGACCATAGCCACGACACCGAGGAATGCTACTACCTCAAGAAAGAGATCGAAGATCTCATCAGAAGAGGCTACCTTGAAAAGTTTGTACGGGGCAAAACCCCGTCAGGACCCTCGATGCTCATGGCTCTCCCTCCTGTCGACAACCAACCCATCGAGAGGTCAGTGGGCATGATCTCCTACGAGATAGAGTGCATCTCGAAGAGGAGCAGGGCAGGGGAAGAGCCTAAAAATGTACTTCCATTCATGAGAGAGAGGTGAACCGGGATGAAAAATATAAATAATAATGCCGTTGTCATCGAGATGATGATAGCAAAGCATCCTGTAAAACGGATTATGGTCGATAGTGGAAGATCGACTGATGTCCTTTTTATGATGCCTTCTCAAAGATGAACTTATCTCTTGCTTAGCTGAAGCCAGTATATGTCCCCTTTGTTGGTTTTACTAGGAACTCGGTAGGGGTTGAGGGAGAGATCACCCTCTCAGTCATCACCGGGTCACCACCCCGACAGAGCGCAGTCATGTTAATGTTCATGGTTGTCAGGCTTCCCTCAACTTATAGCATGATCCTCGACCGCCTTGGGCTCAACTTGCTTGATGTGGTCATATCTACGAAATGGCTCTGGTGCAGTTCCCGACCCCTTACGATGTAGGAGAAATGAGGGGAACCCCCAGCCGGTCCAGCATTGCCTGCAAGCTACACCCTAGCCTAGAAGCATCAGGGAGGACCCCATCATCGGTGAGCTCGGCCAAAGGGTACAGGACACCAAGGGTGGCCTAGTCGAGAGCCTGTTGTCATACCCCCTTGGTACAGACCTTTTGAAGATGGTGCATGTAGGAGCCCAACTATAGGAGGACGAGAAGGCTCGTCTGCTAGGTTTCCTCCAAGCGAATGCAGATGTCTTCGCCTGGACCGCGACGAACATGCCAGGAATTCCCTCCAATGTTATTACTCATGGGTGAATGTCGACCTGAAGTGCCATCCGATCCGACAGAAGAAAAGAAGCTTCATCCCAAAGAGGCAATTAAGAAAGAGGTGGAAAAGCTCCTCGCAGCCGACTTCGTCCGAGAAGTCCAGTACCCTAGCTGGCTGGCGAACGTGGTCATGGTCAAGAAGGCCAGTGGGAACTGAAGGATCTGCATAGACTACACCGACCTCAATCGAGCTTATCCAAAAGATAGCTTCCCCCTTTCCAAGATTGACTAGATAGTGGATGCTACATCAAGGCACTGCTTAATCACCTTTATGGACGCATTTTCTGGATACAACCAAATCCGGATATACCCAGAAGACGAGAAGCACACTGCTTTCATCACAGACAAAGGGACTTACTGTTACAAGATGATGCCGCTCGGATTGAAGAACGCTGGAGCCACGTACCAGTGCTTGGTCAATAAGATCTTCAAAGACCAAATCGATCGCAACATGCAGGTCAATGTGGATGACATGCTCGTCATGAGCAAGCTAGAATTGAACCACATCGTAGACCTAACAGAAGCTTTTCAAAACCTTAATTTTTACCAGATGAAGTTGAACCCAGCCAAGTGTGCCTTTGGCGTGACCACTGAAAAATTCTTAGGCTTCATGGTTACTTAGAGAGAGATCGAAGCCAATCCCGAGAAGGTCCAGGCAATCATCGACATGGAACACCCTATCTCGAAGAAGCAAGTTTAGCGCCTGACCGACCGGATCGCAACCCTGAGCCGGTTCATCTCACGCTCCGCCGACCACTGCCTGCCCTTTTTCAAGGCACCGTGCAAGATGCACAACTTTGCTTGGACGGAAGAGTGCCGATAAACCTTCGTGGAGTTGAAGAAGTTCCTGGTGTTGCCGTCGCTGCTCTCTAGGCCAAAGGACGGGGAGGAACTCCTACTGTATTTGGCAATCTCTCCAGCGGCTATCAGTTCAGTGGTCGTCTGCACGGATGGAGATGGGCTTTAGAGGCCGGTATACTATGCCAGCAAGCTCCTCTGAGACATGGAGACCATGTATACCTGCTTTGAAAAATTAATTTTTGCACTCATTATGTTTGCTCAATATCTCAGGCCATACTTCCAAGCCCACCCTATTGCAGTCCTCATCGACCAGCTTCTAAAGGCCATACTCAGCTGTCCAGACACTTCTGGATGTCTAGCTAAGTGGGCACTAAATCTTAGTGAGTCGACATTGCATATCATCCAAGGCTATCTCAGAAGGCACAGGTATTGGCTGACATTTTAGTGGAGTGCGCCTGCATTAGCGGAGAGCTAGAAGGAACTCCTTTGGAGCATCCCATGGAGCCACCCATCGAAGAGACGGTCTGGGTTCTTCATGTGGATGGCGAATCCAATGCAGGAGGGAGCGAAGCCGACCTCATCCTCGCTATCTCTGACAGGGTCGTCGCCAAGTGTGCACTACGTTTCCTATTCAAAGCTACCAATAACCAGGCCAAGTATGAAGCACTCTTCGCGGGGTTGAGGGTGTCCCATGAGCTGGGTGTGATGAGCCTAAGGTCTTCATCGACTCGCAGCTAGCTGCATGTCAAGTCTTGAAAGAGTTTGAAGTCCGAGCTCCTCAGATGGCAAAGTATCTAGAGTGGGTACATTCGAGCATGATAGATTTTTGGTATTTCAACATTTCCACATCCCTCATGGAGAGAATGCCCATGCTGATGCTCTCTCCAGGCTTGCAACTCTACCGGACTCGTCGCTGGGACGTGCCTACATCGAGTACCTACAAACTCCTAGCTATGAGAGGTCCAACGAAGTCCAGCAAGTCACTCCTAAGCCTAGTTGGATGGATCAATATATCAGATACATCACTGATGATACTCTGTCTGAGAACCGCATGGAGGTTGGCCTCCTCAAGAAGAAGGCCGTGCGCTTCGTGCTGATGGATGGGTAGCTCTACCGGAGGTCCCACTCCTATCCAATCCTGAAGTGTTTGAGACTCTCAAAGACAGCCTAGTGCTCCAAGAGATACATGAAGGCCTTTGCGAGAACCATGTGGGGGGCAGAATACTGGCATACAAAGCCCTCCGACAAGGATATTATTGGGAGACCATGAAAAAAGACATGGCCGACTTCATAAAAAAGTGTGACCGTTGCCAACGACATGCTTATATACAGCATCAACATACTGAGCTGCTGTCCCAGCTCTTAGCTCCTTGGCCGTTCAACCAGTGGGGAATGGATATCTTGGGTCCTTTTCTTCCCGTGTGATGCGGAACTAAGATGAATGCATGATTATTTTTTGTGTTTTTGAAGGTTAAGTTATGAATCTAAATCCCGAAGAACAGACCAAGAACCTAAGTAGGGAAGTCTATATAAAACAAGAAGCTAAAGCATGCAAAATAGGACCTAAAAGCAATAGAAAAAGAGGATCGCCGAGGCTGAGAAGTCTCGGTTGGGCTAGTTTACCTCCAATAAGGCTACTGGCAGGCAGAGGGGGTGTACCTGACAATGGTGGAAGCGCCCGATGGAGACCATAGATGAAGGGATTGCTCTCGCTCCCGGATGTGGCCTGGATGATCAAGCCGGAGATCCATGAATTCTCGACTTTCTACCTAGTGATCCGATCGCTGCCCGGCTGGAGTCGTTGGATTTATAAAAGTCGAGGGACCTGCAAACAACCTTTCAAGGGTTAGAGATTGATGAAGGGATGGAGAAATAAATAGAAGAATAGCAAGGGAAGAAAGAGTTTTGATGTTAGCAGCCAAGGTTGGAGAAAGCTTCTAGGGTTTGTTGATGGCTGGAAACTGGGCGCAGGGAAGAGGGAAGAAGAAGGGGCTCACACAGAATCCCTTAGCACACAGCAAAGCACACAGTAATATTTTGTAAACTCAATAATACTCATGAAAAAAGTGCCTTCATATAAGAGAATGGAGTCTCTTAAATAGACTCACTAACTTGGCCCCCAAGTAAGGTTACAAAAGACTTTTCCCAGGAATTTGAATTTCACCCAAACCCTTGCTAGAATACATGGTAGGTCTTAGGATTGATATCCCTCAAATTGCTCCCCCTCTCTTTTGCCTTGGTCGTCCAAAGGTGGTGAATCTAATGGCCGACCAAGGGGGGTAAGCATAAGAAGTGGCGCCCCTTGGTTCCTCTCATGGGCCTTGGCTGGCCCAAATTGCTTCCGGCTGTGGCCAGGGCTTCAAGCTGTTCTCCAGGATTCCAAGCCTTTGAACTTCTTCTGCTGGGCCTTCCATGATCTTCATAGCTTCCAATTGGGTTGGTCTTCACTTGTACTGGCTTGGTCTTCACTTGTATGAGTCTTTACTGGACTTGGACTAACATGTACATGACTCAGAAAGAAGACTAGCTCAACATGAGCTGACTGGTATAGGATTTAAATAATAAAAAGACAACTCAAATATAGGCTAAGCCCTTATTACAAATGGACTCAAATACTACTAAGTAATCCACAGAGGGTTGAGAAGTCTCTGTCTTATTCTGGCACCTCTAGTATCCGCACCAATTCTTCCGGGGTGGGAGGAACTCGATCCTGTTGAGTAAGGGTCACACTGGTTCACATATCTCTCGAGAAGGTCCGGGTCGAGGCGCTACAAGTCCTCTTGAGAAATCCACGAATCGTCCACTTTGATTGGTCTTGCCATCGAACCAGGTAGCATTGATAGACGCGGTCCCGGATCGTGATGGCTTGATCATCCAGGATATGCTCAATCCATTCTCCTCTTCAGGCCAAATAGTTGGTGGACACTCTGGACTAGAATCACTCATAATGGAAGGAATAGGTCCAGAGGCCTCACTGGGTATCACTGCCGGTTCCCTATACTCAATCAGGTCTGCGATATTGAAGGTAGAACTAATGTCCAAATCCGGAGGCAAATCTAACACATAGGCATTTGGTCCAACCCTCTCTATCACTTTAAAAGGTCTGGCTCCACGAGCATGATGCTTCTTAACGGTCCCAGGTGGGAACCGCTCAGGCCTAAGCCTAATCATGACAGAATCCCCTACATCAAATTTCTTGGCCCATCTTCGGGAATTAGCCAGTTTTTTATATGTTTCATTACTTAGGTTAATCTTTTGGCTAATGTCCTTATGCAAGTCTTTAATATACTGTGCAAATGACTCTGTGGACTCTGAAACTCGTGCATGAACAGGTAAAGAAATCAGATCAATGGGGCGATTAGGCTTATACACATGGATTGTCTCAAAAGGACTCTTGCCCGTGGTCCTATTTACTGAGCTATTGTAGGCGAACTCTACTCTAGGCAACAATAGGTCCCAATTTTCAATGTGTTCACCTACCAGGCATCTAAGGAGGTTTCCTAGGCTACGGTTCAACAACTTTAATTTGACCATCTGTTTGGGGGTGGTAGGCTGTAGAAAACTTAAGCTTGGTCCCAAACAAGTGCTATAGGGTTTTCCAGAAATAACTGGTGAACCTAACATCCCTATCTGATATGATGGTCTTGGGTAGGCCATGGAGTCTAACCACATTATCTAAGAAAAGCTTGGCTACTCTAGACGCATCAAATGTCTAGGAACATGGGATGAAGTGAGCCATCTTAGAGAACCTATCGACCACTACAAAGATAGAATCGTGTCTTTTCTGGGTCTTAGGTAATCCTAACATTAAGTCCATATTGAGATCCTGCCAAGGACGATCAGGCACTGGTAAAGGTGTGTAGAGACCAGTATTTTGCTTCTGCTATTTTGCAACAGCACAAGTTCTACACCTGGTTACAATCTGAGCAACATGCATTTTCAAACCTGGCCAATAAAACTGGTCATCTATTGCTAAAATGGTTATATTCCTACCAAAGTGACCAGCTAAACCTCCAGCATGGGTCTCCCAAATTAGGAATTCTCTAAGAGAAGTTTTAGGGATATAGAGCCTATTATTTTGGAAAAGGTAGCCATCCTGAATGGTATACTTACTATGGATACTGGATGGTCCTAGCCTAAGGGTCTGGTAAATGTCACCAAAGTCTGGACAGGCTTCATACTCTTCCTTTAGTCTATCAAACCCTATGACTTGGGTGTTGACTGAACCTAAAAGCAAAGACCTACAGCTAAGGGTGTCTGCTACCTTATTGTCTGTTCCGGCATGGTGTTTCATGATAAACGTGTATGCCTGAATTTACTCGATCCATTTACCGTGCTGTGGGTTGAGTTTCTTTTGGGAGTTTAGGAACTGGAGTGCCTCATGGTCAGAAAATAAGACAAACTCCTGCGGTGATAAGTAATGTCTCCAATATCTAAGGGCCTGGACTACCGCATAAATTTTTTGTCATAGGTAGAGTACTTAAGTTTAACGTCATTCAACTTCTCACTAAAAAAGGCTGCAGGGTGATTTTCTTGACTCAATAACCCATCTATTCCTACTCCCGAGGCATTGCAAGCGACCTCAAACACCTTAGAGAAGTCAGGTAATCTAAGGATGGGTGCATGGGTCATCTTATCCTTAAGTTCAATGAAAGCCTTATCAGCTGCTTTGGTGCACTCAAATGTACCCTTCCTAATGCAATCGGTTATTGGTGCGATAACAGTACTAAAATCCCTAATAAATCTCCTGTAAAAGGTTGCTAGGTCATGGAAACTACGCACGTCATAGACACTAGTGGGTAAAGGCCACTGAGTAATTGCCTTAACTTTTCAGGATCGACAGAAACTCCCTCAAGGGTGACAACAAAACCTAAGAAGATAACCCTATATGTCATGAACTCATATTTTTTAAAGTTGGCATAGAAGCTATTCTCCCTAAGGGTTTGGCATACTAGTCTAAGGTGACTAAGGTGGTCCTTTTCAGTCCTGCTATAAATCAAGATGTCATCAAAATAGACCATAACAAATTTTCCAGTATATTCTCTCAGGACTTGGGTCATAATCCTCATAAATATACTTGGTGCATTGGAAAGGCCGAAAGGCATCACAACCCACTCAAACAGGCCATCCTTAGTTTTGAAAGCGATCTTCCACTCATCCCCAGGTCTAATCCTAACCTGATGATAGCCACTCTTAAGGTCTATCTTTGAGAAAACTTTAGCACCGGGCATCATATCTAGCATGTCGTCCAATCGGGGAATGGAAAATCTATACTTCACAGTTATTTTGTTGATGGCTCTACTGTCTACACACATCCTCCGGGTACCATCTTTCTTAGGGGTCAGTAGAGCAGGGACTGCACATGGACCCAAGCTCTCCCTAATGAAACCCTTCCTAAGTAACTCTTCCACTTATTTCTGTAACTATTGATGCTCACTGGGGTTCATTCTATAGTGAGAAAGGTTCGGTGTCCGCACCACCGTGTCTGGACAATAGAGGTACCTGATCATGGCTATCGACTACTTCACTAAGTCGGTCGAAGTCGAACCTTTGGCACGAATCACTGAAGCCAAGACCAGATCGTTCCTCTGGAAGTCAATCATCTGTCGCTTCAGTCTTCCCCACTCGATCATCACTAACAACGGATGATAATTCGACAACTAAGCATTCGAGAAATTCTGTGCCGATCTCAACATCTGCCACCACTTCACCTCGGTGGCCCACCCTTAGACCAACGGGAAGGCAGAGATGACCAATCGGACCATCCTCCAAGGGCTCTGCACCAGGCTGGACAAGGTCAAAGGCTGGTGTGCCAAGGAACTCCCCAGTGTTCTTTGAGCCTACCACACCACGCCCAGGACAGCAATAGGTGAGACACCCTTCAACCTTGTCTTCGGCACTAAAGTCATAATCCCGGTGGAGATGGGTCTGCCCACATTGCGAGTAGAGCAATATGATGAAGCTGAGAACTTGGTTCGTCTTCTACTCAACCTGGACCTGCTGAATGAAATAAGGGACAAAGCCTGGCTCTGCATGGCAGCTTGTAAATAGCGGGTGGCCCAATATTACAACTCCCACATGAAGCTAAAGACCTTCCATCTAGGTGACTTGGTCCTGCGACGGGCTGAGATCTCACAGCCTGGGGAATGTGGCAAACTCTCCCCGAACTGGGAGGGTCCTTACAGGGTAGTTGAGGTCCTCCCTCATGGAGCCTACTATCTCGCTGGACTCAATGGCATCCAGTTTTTCTGAACTTGGAATGCCAACAATTTGAGGATGTATCACCAATGATGTAAGACTTTCTCTCACTAATGAAAAGTCCCTTTTTGGTGCAATACCATTTTTACCTATGTAGGAACTTAATCCATCGAACCCCCAGTTTGCCGATGACAAGTTGGAAAACTCCTGAAGCCCTGCACTCCAAAGCCGAGAAACTCCTGAAGCTCCGCACTCCAAAGTAGGAAAACTCTTGAAGCCCCATACTCTAAAGCCAAGAAACTCTTGAAGCCCCGCACTCAATCTATCGAGCTCACAGTTTGATGACAGCGAGCTAGGAAACTACTGAAACCCCGTGCTCCAAAGTCGAAAAACTCCTGAAGCCCTGTAATCAATCCGTCGAACTCCCAGTTCGGCGATGCAAGCCAGAAAACTCCTGAAGCCTTGCACTCTATCCATCAGACTTTAAGTCCAGCGAAGGCAAGCCAAAAAACTCTTGAAGCCCCGCACTCCAACCTACAACAATCTCGGTCCGATGTTGATGTTTCATAAAATCTCCAAGGTTTCCTCGGCCACCTACCAGTTCTTGAATTGTGCAGGAAGAGCCAAAGCCTTAGAGGCCTTAAGATCGGAAAACATAGTAAATCTCCTAGTTCGGTGGGGATGTTTCACAGTCTCTAGGGTTCCTTTGGCCATTTGCCAGTCCTTCAGTTAGGCTGAAAGAGCCAGAACTTTGGAGACCCTAAGTTTGGTGACCACAGAAAGGATCCATCTTTGTGCCAAGTAAGAAGAGAGAAGAAGACAATGAAAGATTTACTGAAATAAAAAGATTTTTATTGACATGTGAAAAAGTTTACAAGAGGAAGAACCCCTCGACAGGCTAGGAGGTTCACCAAAGTATTATATTACAAAAGTTAAAAGAAAAAAAGAGAAGAAGAAAGAGGGAGAAGTGGAGAATTAATTGAAGGAAAGGAAACTTTCATTAAAGAAGAAAAATGTTTACAACAAAAGGGACCCCCCGACAGGTCGGGAGGTCCTCCAAGATCACTAAGTACAAAAGCAAAAGAGATCACGGCGATGTTGCAGGGGCCTTGCCGGGGTGCTTGAAGGTCTCACCGGCATCATCCTGGCTCTCTGCCGGTGGGGTGGACGAGTCAGCAGTAGCAGGCGCCGCCCTGGCCTCTTCATCAGCATCTCCATGTCCGCATCGCCGGCACCGGGTAGGTTGGGGATGATGGACTCCAGGCTATGATCAAGATAGGGCTGGGCCACCTTCATCATGCAGTCCATGAACCCCTTGAGGAATGAGTCCACGATCGCCTCCCGGACCTCTTCTATGAACTCCACCGAGGACTTGAACCTCGGCACGGCTACGACAGCTTCCATTTTGGCAGCCTCCATCAGCGCCATCACCGTGTTTGCCTTCTCCTCCGTCGTTGAGGCCCAAGCCATCGCTACCTCTAGATGGGCCTAGAGGGTCCAGCATCGCCCCTCCAAGCATGCCCCTTCGCGATGGACTCCTCTGCTCGGCAGGTGGCCTTTTCCTTCTCGACGGCCAGAGATGCCTCGAAATCCCTAGCCCACCTCTTCGCTCTAGCCATTGACTCCTTCGCGTTAGCCATCTCAGTCCGGAGGCTTCTGGCTTGCTCCTCCAGAACCTAAACCCTTTCGGTGTATGCCCGAGCCTCTGCCTCCAGCACCTCCGACTGCTTCTTTTGTTGGGTTTCCTGCTTGGCCCATGTGACACGGCACGATGATGAGGATGCAATCTAAATGATGGATTGAGAAATGAGAGCAATGAAGCCTATTAACATGTACTAAATTTTATATCAAAAGTACTAAGGTAAAGCTATGGAAGGAGCACTGAAATTTGGAACTTACGCCGCGATGTAGTTATTTAAATCCTAGAAAAGATTAGGGCTAATGAATATTGAATTTAAACCTTAGCAACGATCTTCAATAACTCAGACTTAAGAGATTAGGAGGTGTTATTTATCCAAGATGATCACTCCCTGGTAGATCCATTGAAGCTCTTAGACGAACTAGCTCTGAAGTGGAAGATTGGCATTCCAAAGAAACTAGTTTCATTCAACATTGATCTTTGGCAAGAGAACCCTTTCTTGAACTCCGAATCGTAGAAGGATCTCGAAGAAAACAAGAGGATACTACCAAAAAAAATACCTTCTTCAACTACTACTTCATTTAAATTTCATTTCATCCAAAAAGCTTCCTTTCTACCATGGGCGTACAAGAGGCTTTTAATGGCCTTTCAATCAATTTGAAATTCCCCATATCATGGAGAAATATTAGGGGGGTTACATGAAATGTGGAGGATTTGGTGGAGGATTTGGTGGAGGGTTACATGGAATGTGGAGGATTTGGTGGAGCTGGTTGCATGATTTGTGGATGGAGTTGGCCGACCTCCTTTGAATTTGAAAACACTCCTTGGTCGACCACTTGTAGCTTTCATGTAATTTAAAATTTGAATGATGCCACGTGGCAGGTGAGGTGGCAATGATGTGGCATGGTAAGGTGGCATGGTGACATGGCGCATCCTTCTCCATGGCGCCCCTTGGAGATGACATGGCAAAGGTGATGTGACGTCCTCTGGTGATGAGTTGGCACCGGTGGCCCATGATGATGTGGCATTCCAAGTAAAGCTGGTATGGCCGAATTTCAAGTAGCTTTTGAACTTGACTCAGTACAAAACCTAATTGACTCTAATTGAACTCTTGATTGAATTCTAATTGAACTTTAAAATCCCAAAAGAAAATAAAACAGGACTCAATAAACATACAGGACTCATACGAGACTTGAGTTCCTAGTCTCAATCCATAAAGAACTTGGTATTAGTTGAAGCTTCTTCTTTCTGAGCCTGGTGCCCCCACCAATTCTTCCCGGGTGGGAGGAACTCGACCCTGTCGAGTATGGTTCAGCCTAGCTTTGATATTGTTCAAATAAGTCCGGGTCCAGTCATTGCAGGTCCTCTCTAGCGATTCAGGAGTTGTCAGATTTTGGTCTCCCTTGCCAACGGACCAAATATCGATAGTAATCCTTGTTTCTGGTAGTGACAATCTTATTATCCAGGATTTATTCAGTTTTCTCTCATTTTTGAGGAATGGTTGTTTGTGGATACTCGGGTAATGGTTCACTCTCAAAAATATGGTCAGGTCCAAAAGGCTCACAAGGCATCATCATGGGTTCCTTATATTCAATCAAGTCTGAGACATTGAAGGTCGGGTTGATACCTAGGTCTGAAGGTAATTCCAATATGTAAGCATTAGATCTAATCTTTTTTAGGACTTTAAAGGGGCCTACACCACGGGTATGTAGTTTCTTGAAAGTCCCGGATGGGAACATGATCTCTCTCATAGAATTCCTTGACTTTCTTTCTTGAATTAGTCCTATGTTTATAGGATTCATTGCTCAAATTTATTTCATGATGCAAATCCTCAACATGCTATGCATAGGACTCAGCAGACTCAGAAACTTATACAAGCACTTACGAAATGCAGACTGAACTAGGCATCCTTATTGAGAGGAATTTTATTGGACTCTCTAGGGCCTAAACCTAACAGATTAATGACTCTCTAGGTTTGACCCTGGTCTGGTATGCACATGAGAATTTACCATTGGTTCCTAGCAAATGCCATAAGGTTTTCCAAAAGTAGGTAGCAAAAGGAATAGGCTTTAATGGCTCATGCAACCTAGTAATCTCATCAAAATGAAACTTAATGGCTCTAAAATTAGGATAAGACTTAAGAAAAGGCAGGAAATAGAAATCCGAGTCTTGGGATAATTTAGGGGAATCTTGAAACAGACCTTGGTTACTCATGATGACCTTAAGATTTGAATATTGATCTACAGGCGGGATGCTTCTAGGTAGTTGAAGGTCATCAGGAAAGTCTTCTAAAATAATGATTGGGTTCTTCTCAGGTACCTGAAGGAGTTCTTGTATCGAAGCTAAAGTATTGGGTTCTTCCTGAGGGCATTGTCTTACGGGAACCAAGTCCTCATTAATTTTGGTTGTTCTGATGTTTCAGGACTAGGCTCAATAATCTTTTCTTTACCAAAGGTTTCCTCAGGTAAGGTACTAAAGTTGTTCTCTTCACAGTCTTCCCCTTCATATTCATCTATTAAACTTATGTCGGTCTCATACACATATTTACCAGGTTCAAATTTGTCTTCTTCCTTCCCTAGCCCTTCAGTTTGAGGATATCCTAAGTCTTGAGTATTCATGAACTCAACTTGTACTTCAGGGTTCTTACTCCTATCATTCATATGAGCTAATGGGATAGTAGGAGTTGGTTGGTCTAAGAAAAATTGTTTAGCCAGCATTTGGTTCAATTGGGCCATTAGATCATTTAGGCCTCTCAGCATGGTTTCAAGATTCGGGTCCATGGCTACACTAGACTGGGTCTGGACTGGTGAATATGAGGCCCCTGATCTAGTTTTCATGCATGCAAGTAGACTCACGCTCGAGCCAAGGTTTTCTAGACCTAGAGCACAAATTAGAGGTCTAATTAAGTGAACCAACTAGGTAGCAGTACTTATGGGACTTAGCCAGGTAGGTGGAGGGGAGTGAAAGTCCCTGATTGCTAACCTTAGACACTAATCTGAGATTGGCCAGGTAGGCGGACCAAATCACAAGCCCTGATGCACCAATCCTAGACACCAAGCCAGTAAGCATACACCAATTCGCTGACACAGTTAACTTGACCCTAACCTGAACCCAACTTGTTGGTGTCCCTAACCCAATAGGGCAATTAACGTTCTGCTCAATTTTAATTAATGGGCTGGGATCGATATGCTTGTTAGTGATTTTTGGGCTAGGGACAGGTGATGAAACCCTGACCCTATGTCAAATTGATGCCCTTAATTTGATTTATTGATGAGATGAATGAAAAATGAAGTTGAAGTTGCAGTTTGAAAGTGGTGTAGAAAACGTGATAAAAAAATGTCCAAAAATCCTGAAAAATTCACAGAGGATTTCTAACTTATATGTTTCAATGAAGATGAAAGAAATTTTAAAACTAAAATCTGTACTACTCTAAGAAGATCCTACAAATGAAGATAAATAAAAAGGACAGAACAGAATCCTAATGATAGTGTCGAACTGCAAAAATTTTCATTTTTTTATAATTCTTTTCTGATGATGAAATTTAATATGGTGATAACTGACTTAAAAATGAACAAGAAAAAAAATATTTTAATAAAAACTTAGTGACTTGCCTTTGGAGTTGCAGATGGATTACAGTAAACAGATGCAAATTTTCAGAAAAACAGAACCTAATCAAACAAGTACAATGGCTTACCCAAACTTCAATCTAAAAAAAATTCACATCCGGCCAGGGGCTCATTATTTCCATGGGTCGTGACAGTGTACTGGAGTACACCCGCTCAGGAGGCGTGAATTTTAGATCTTGCTTGGATTTAAAGAAAACTATTCTACCCTAATGCAACCATGCTCTGATACCAATTTGACGCGGCACGATGATGAGGATGCAATCTAAATGATGGATTGAGAAATGAGAGCAATGAAGCCTATTAACAGGTACTAAATTTTAGATCAAAAGTACTTAGGTAAAGCTATGGAAGGAGCACTGAAATTTGGAACTTACGCCGCGATGTAGTTATTTAAATCCTAGAGAAGATTAGGGCTAATGAATATTGAATTTAAACCTTAGCAACGATCTTCAATACCTCAGACTTAAGAGATTAGGAGGTGTTATTTATCCAAGATGATCACTCCCTGGTAGATCCATTGAAGCTCCTAGACGAACTAGCCCTGAAGTGGAAGATTGGTATTCCAAAGAAACTAGTTTCATTCAACATTGATCTTTGGCAAGAGAACCCTTTCTTGAACTCCGAATCGTAGAAGGATCCCGAAGAAAACAAGAGGATACTACCAAAAAAAACACCTTCTTCAACTACTACTTCACTTAAATTTCATTTCATCCAAAAAGCTTCCTTTCTACCATGGGCGTACAAGAGGCTTTTAATGGCCTTTCAATCAATTTGAAATTTCCCATATCATGGAAAAATATTAGGGGGGTTACATGAAATGTGGAGGATTTGGTGGAGGATTTGGTGGAGGGTTACATGGAATGTGGAGGATTTGGTGGAGCTGGTTGCATGATTTGTGGATGGAGTTGGCCGACCTCCTTTGAATTTGAAAATACTCATTGGTCGACCACTTGTAGCTTTCATGTAATTTAAAATTTGAATGATGCCACGTGGCAGGTGAGGTGGCAATGATGTGGCATGGTAAGGTGGCATGATGACATGGCGCATCCTTCTCCATGGCGCCCCTTGGAGATGACATGGCAAAGGTGATGTGACGTCCTCTGGTGATGAGTTGGCACCGGTGGCCCATGATGATGTGGCATTCCAAGTAAAGCTGGTCTGGCCTAATTTCAAGTAGCTCTTGAGTTGGCATTGGATGAGGGTTGCATCCGATGGAGATGATGTACCCTCAACGGAGCCTCTTCTAAGGTGTTCTTCTCCAACAGGGCCTCCCCCAAGGAGCCCACCTTCGATGCCTTCTTTGGATCAATCTGATCCAACGCCAACCATCGATGAACCGCTCCTTGCCTCTCCAAAAGGTCCAAGAAAAGGAAAGGCTCCTCTCCCAAAAGAGGGTTCTAGGCAGAATGCTCCAACAGACCAAGAATACCACATAGATTTTACCACTTTTAGTGAGGCTAAGGGTTTGGAGAACCCTGAACTGGCTAGCGAGCTGCTAAAGTGTACCCTAGTTCTTCAAGATTGGGAAACCACCAAATACCGATGCATTGAGGATATCTCCGATTCAGCATTCTCATCTATGCTGACGGTAAATACCATTTCTCTTCTTCCTTCTGATACATGATTCTTAACTTTGCTAACTTCGTATATCATGTGGTCAATGCAGCTGGTCCACGATATTACTATTATGGAAGAGAGCATCATCGACTTCCGGGATTACCGAAAGAAGATGAAAGAAAAGCTTCAAACGGTTAAGTATGAAAAGAAGTAGTCGAGGAGCTGAAGCAAGCTATGGAAGAAAAGCTTGCCAAGAGCGACGCCACTGTTCAGAGCCTAAAGGCCAATCTGGAGAAGGCCCAATCAAGAAATTCTGAACAAGACACGAAGCTCAAAAAGAAGAAAAAAAAAATCCATTCTTCGGAATCTTCAATCAAGGAAGCCTAATAAAAGACTGAAGAAGCTATCAAGAAGGTCGAAGAAGCAATTGAAAAAGCTGAAACATCGATCGAAGGAATAAGATCTTTGAAAGATCAATTAAGTAGAGCGGTCGAAGACTACAAGAAGTCTTCAGCTTTTGATGATGAGTTGACTGAAGGTGGAACCTTCAGTTATCGAGTAGGCTTCAATGACGGGATGAAAGAAGTATAAAACTTATACCCGAATCTAGACATTTTGGGGTTTCTGTTATTTAACCTCGAAGAGACAGAAGAGCCCGAATCACCAAAAGGTCCCTCTGAAGCATCTGCTACAGCTGAAGAAGGGACAACGATGGTTGCCGATCCGATCGACCTTATCCAAACTAAAGGCACTCCAATTGAAGGCGATTTGTAATTTTTTTTTTCTTCTTTTTTTTAAAACAGAATGTATGTACTACTTTACATAAATAGAAATTTTGGTTTTGATGAAATAACTTTCAAGTATAAATTCATCGGGAGTAGGATATCAGATTATGATCTTATTATCCATATGAAACTTGTGAATAAGCAACTTTTTGGGCAAGTGTATTTACTTTTACCTCTAATTTTAGAATGAGGATTCATCCAAGTATAAAGTCTTTGGACTGGAAATAAAACTGAATCTTCCGAAGTTTAAGATAACAATAAGTCTTTAGACTTGAAATAAAATTGAATCTTTCGAAGCTTAAGATAACAATAAATCTTCGGACTTAAGATAATTCTAAAATAATGATTCTAAAATCAAAGTCTTCGGACTTGAAAATATATTAAGTCTTCGGACTTAGGATAATTCTAAGAACAATCTTGAGACCTTGAAAAAATAATGCCAAGTCTTCAGATTTAAGATAATACCAAGTCTTCGGACTTGAAAATATACTAATTTTTCAGAATTAGGATAATTCTGAAATCAATTCTGAGATCTTAAAAAAATAATGCCAAGTCTTCAGATTTAATATAATACCAAATCTTCGGACTTGAAAATATACTAAGTCTTCGGACTTAGAATAATTCTGAGAACAATTATGAGACCTTGAAAAAAAAATGCCAAGTTTTCATATTTAAGATAATACCAAGTCTTCGGACTTGAAAATACACTAAGTGAGTTGTCAATATTTTTGACAAGAAAATAAACAAAAAATGAAACTGGCTGATCAAGCCTTGGCATTTTATAAGGTAGATCACGTGGATCATCCTTATGCCTTTTAGGATAAAGATTAAGACGGGCTGATCAAGCCCATCTCGGTACTTCGTAGGACAGATCACGTAGATTATCCTTATACCTTTTAGGATAAAGATTAAGACAGGCTGATCAAGTCCATCTCGGCACTTCGTAGGGTAGATCACGTATATCATCCTTATACCTTTTAGGATAAAGATTAAGATAGGCTGACTAAGCCCACCTCGGTACTTCGTAGGGTAGATCACGTAGATCATCCTTATATCTTTTAGGATAAAGATTAAGACAGGCTGATCAAGTCCATCTCGGCACTTCATAAGGTAGATCATGTAGATCATCCTTATGCCTTTTTTTTTGGAATAAAGATTGAGACAGAATAATTAAATCCATCTTGATAACATTGAATGGAAACTTTTATTGATAATATTTACGAAGATTTTGTACATTCCAAGGTTGAGGCAATAGAACACCTTCCAAAGTTTCCAGTTGATAAGTTTCGGGATGAATGACTTCTTTGATTCGATATGGACCTTCCCAAGTAGAAGAAAGCTTGCCCTGTTTGGCTGGTCTGGATACCTCAGATCTTCGTAAAACCAAGTCCTCAGGGCGAAAGGTTCGTTCCTTCACACAGGAGTTATAATATTTTGCAACTTTTTGATGATACGTAGTCATTTTTAGCTGTGCCTGAAGCCGAGTGCCTTGTAATAAATCTAGGTCAACTCTTTGGCATTCTGAGTTCTCAGGTTCTTTATATTGATCAATCTGCAAAGATTGTAAAGAGACTTTCACAGGAAGAACTATCTCAGTACCGTAAGCTAAGTGAAAGGGAGATTCGCCAGTGGCTATCTTAGGAGTGGTTCGGCATGCCCAAAGAACTAAATTCGATTCATCAGCCCACAATCCCTTAGCATCATTTAACCTGATTTTAAAACCAAGAAGAATGGTTCTATTTGTCACTTCAGCTTTTCCATTAGACTGAGGATGCCCCACAAAAGTAAGCTTGTGGAGAATATGATATTGGGTACAAAAGCTTTTGAACTTCAGATTGTCAAATTGCCTCCTGTTGTCGATTATTACGGCATAAGGAATTCCAAAATGGAAGATGACAAAGTTCCTCACAAAGTTTTCAACCTTTGCTTCGATAATTTGTGCTAGTGGTTCGGCTTCGATCCATTTTGTGAAATAATCAATTGCCACTATAAAAAATTTTCGTTATCCAGAGGCTGGAGGAAATGGACCAAGGATGTCCATTCCCCATTGAGCGAAAGGTCAAGGAGCTGTCAACGGGGTCAACTGATTGCAGGCCATCTTTGTATATTGGAATACCTTTGACACTGAACATATTTTTAGACAAATTTTGCAGAATCCTTCTAGATGGTCGGCTAATAATAACCTTGACGGATTATTTTGTAAGCTAAAGATCTACCTCCAAGTGATCTCCACATATACATTCATGCACTTCCTTGAGTGTATAATTAGCATCCGAAGGTTCCAAGTATTTTAGCAAAGGTTGTGTGAAGGATCTTTTATATAAGGTCCCATCTAAGATCACATATTGAGAAGCCATCCACCAAAGCTGTTTAGCCTCCAGTTTGTCTTCGGGCAAAATGCCTTCATTCAAAAATTTAAGGATAGGATCCATCCACGAAGGTTCATGTTCAATCGAACATACTTCTGCTATAGATTCTGATATGCTGGGGTCTTCAAGATATTCCACGTATGTCTTTCCAAGAGAATCTGGGATAGTGGTTGCAAGACGTGAAAGAGCATCGGCCCGGAAATTTTTTGTGCGAGGGACATGGATATCTTAAAATAATCTAGCTAGGATATTAGGCTTCATACCTTTTCTAGATACTGAATCATAATGGGATTCCGAGCTTCGAATTCATCCTTTACCTGATTCACCACTAACTGCGAATCCGAGAAGACTTTAATCTTCTTAATTTCTAGCTTTTGAGCAATTCTGAGTCCAGCAATGAACGCTTCATATTATGCCTGATTATTCGAAGCTTGGAAAGAAAAACGAAGAGCATATTCTGACTTGACCATTCAGACTAGTCAAAATAAGACCAGCCCCATAGTCGTTGGTGTTAGAAGTGTTAGATATATGTCCTGAAAGCCATGTTGGCTTGACACATTTTAATTTTAGGGTATGAACTTTGTAGTTATTTTTTTTATTAATTAAAAGGGTGTTAGTTTCATTCATATTGTTGTGTCTATGAATCATCCATGGAGTTAATGGACAATGACACATATTCTCAAGAGTTGAGAATATGAGGTATGTGTCTTTATAGATTAACTCCTAAAGGCTCTCGATTGTTGAAATATCACGAGGACAGTGATTGATCCGTTAAAATTGGTGCACAGATCACTTCCCTTTCTGGATAGATGAGTCTCTGGCCTATAATATGGTGACACTGGAGTGAGAGTGCAGGTAGTTGATAGAGATCAACGGTACAGAGCATGACCAAGTACAGGAAGTTATACGGATGACTACTCACTCGTCGATAACTTCCTGATGCTGTAGTTGTATGAATAGTTCCTTGACCTAGAGTGTCTCGGCTACTCACAATAAGGTTGCTGTAGTTTGACAGTACAATCACATGGTTCCTATCCATACGGGACCTTGAGATGTTCGTTGGCTATAGTAATTTTATTGTAGGAGTAGGGTATTCACTTGTAGGGATCTATTAGGCTTAGTAGTAAGGTATAATCCTATACAAGCTTAATAAGACTAAGTCCAGAAGTTTGTTGCCATAGCAGGGTGATAATGAAAATGTATTTTCTTTAATATCACAATTAGACTTGAATCGATTAGGCTAAGCATATGATTGATGGGTTTGACGAGTATCCGTAACCAACATCATGTCTAGATTTTGATAGAGGAACTGAATCACATGGTAACTATTCCTAGGGATTCCAATCTTATTCTACTGGGTTGCCACTACATACTACTAGATATCACTGGTGGATTATGAGAGCCCGTTAGGATCATTCTCAGATCGATGATCCTAATTAGAGTTGAGCTAAAATTATTTCAGTCTATCGAAAGGAGTTTTGATGATGTATAATAGAGATTATAGCATGTCTCATTACTAGACAGGATAAGACTTGAGGGATCACACACATTAGGAGCTCAAGTAACCAATCAGCAAATCAATTTGGATCTAATTGTAAGTGTTACAATTAATATTTGACCTAATTATAAATGTTACGATTAAATGATTATGGATTAATTTAAATTAGATTTAATTTAATTGAGTTAGACTCAATTAATTAATCCTAATTGATTCGGGTCAATGCCCGCTTTGAAATGGTTCGATCGGATTTAAAATCGGCTTCAGTTTGATTGTAAAACCATTGCATTTGGACCAAGACCTAGATTCCAGTTAGACTGGGACTCTCTCTCTTTGTCTCTCCTTCCCTCCACATGCCTAAGTGGGCCCCTCTATGTTTTTGCGACAAAAGAAGGATGGGGCATGAATAGGTGGGCACTAATATGAGATTGGCGTGAATGAATTTTAAGAGGAGGAGGAGTCCTTCTATGCTACTCCTCTTAAAATTTCAAACCAGATAAAACTAAACACCGGTATTTTGTTTTCATATAAGGAGGAGACTTTTACCATGAAATAAATATAAAAGGGGAGAGAAAAGGGTGGCCGAATAGAATAGAAGAAATATTGCCATGAATTAGTTTTAGGCATGCTTCTTCTTGGACGTCTTTCAGGGAGTCTCTCTCCTAAGGCCAACATCTCCTCTTCCTTTTATATGCTTTCTTCTTCCTTCTTCCTTCTGAGAGATCTAGAGAGATACTCTACTAGAGAAAGAAGAGAAAAATGGTCCAAAGTCTTGTAGATCTAAGATTGCAAGATAGAAGCCAAAAGCCGGTCCGGATTCGAATCGGCACAGTTTTTAAAGTAGGCGATTTGTAGAAAGAGGAGAGGGCTGCAAGGATCTAACAGTCTGGTGCCCTCTACGACTCGGTTATAAGAGGTTCATATGGATACCAGCAGAGGCTAGGCAATTATGCGGCTCCGACAGAATCCTGGCTTTTTAGTAGCGGATCTTCATGCTTTTCAGAGCAGGCCTGTATAGCGATCCAGGTAAGTATTTTATACTTAAAGTAATTTTTATTTTAGTTCTAATATTTTTCTCATGTTATTCAGCATGTTAGGAATTTATGATAAATAAATTAGATTTATTTATGATTTGCATGATTAAATATAAAATTATTTTTATATCTGCTTCCGCTGGTTAGGCTTTTGATGCCTGATTTTATGCAACATACTTTCCTGTTCCTGGGAGAACTCCAACAGTGGTATCAGAGCCATGGTTCTCTCTTTAACATACATGCATGAGAATCATATATGAAAAATAATCAGATCAGATAGATAATTATGATTGTATTAGATCTATGTTGAACATGAGATTGTTCTAGCATAGAATTTTATATTTTGAAAAATTATTTTCAAAATTAAAATCATAATTTTCAGATTTGAAATTAAATTTAAGAATCTGAAATTAAATTGATCAAAGGTTGCACAAAGTGACATAAGGTTGTCATGCTATAGGGTTTACCCTCTATAGTGCAAAGGTTGTCCTACTTTGATATATACCAGTTTTGAAAAAGAATTTCAAAAGGGTTTTGATCAGTTTATAATTATTGATATTGATGTATGCGTTGCACCAATTTAGGATTTAGATCTTAAATGTGATTCATGATCATAAGCCATTAAAATCATGCACTTGAACCTAATTTTAAAATTGATTTGATCTAGAAAATCAAATTAGGTGCATGAGGGTTTGGGTTGAACAAATTAGGTCTAGAGATTGGGCTGCATGATTAGGGCTTGATTAGATCAACTAGTAACCTTAATATGATTTCGAGCAAGTGACTTAATCTAATCGGATAATGATTAGGGTTAGGTCAAGTGTGCTCAAAATTATTTTTAGATGTAGTCTAGTCAGATCGATTCACGATAGTGAATCGATAAGTTAAGACCTAATTTGGCTCAGTGATGAGCCCAGATCATTAGATGACCTAATTAAATCTTATCAGTCAATTAGTATCTAAGGAATGTTTCGATCATGGTTTGCTAATGGGGACTAATTCTTTCTCAACCAACTAGTTTGGCAGAAAGAGGGTATATTGGCAGAACCCTCCCATGGATCAAATTGACCTGGCCAATTTGGTTGATTAAGTTTTCAAAAGGGTCACTTTTGATTTGCGTTCATCCGTGCTAACTATTTTTAGTCAGATATGAGATTGTGCTGACTGAATGTAATTAGTCAGACATGAGATTGTTTTGACTTAATGTAATTGGTTAGTCATGATTTGGCTAATCAATTTAAAAGATACCTGAACCTAAGCTCCCAATAAATATTAAGTCAGAGGTCTTCCATCGTTGTAGGTGTGCGGGTATCCTACCGGTGTTGATTATTCTTGGCTGGTTACAATGATCTAGTTTCATCGAGAAGATACAACCACCCTATTAGGCATAAGATGTTGCTAGGCACTGATGGGGTTAGGCCCAATAAACGGGCACGTTTAGGTTTAATGATTTAGAGACCAAGAGCTACAATTTGTATTAGATGCATTAGATAAGAGTTGGCCACTTATTGGTGTAGCGTGTTACCAATAACTGGATACGGTGAGGTGCTGCACATCGATGGGACCGTAGTACCCACTAGAAACCTAGAGTCATAGGTTTTCACATCTCCACGGGGAGTTTGAGAGATCTGAGAAAATAGTGAGAGTTTTAAAATTATTTCTTAAAGATCCAAGAATAATTTTTATGATTAAGTATAAAGCATCTAATTTGAATCTTCTACTCTTACTGTTAACCATGTCTGCTTCAAATCCTTTAGTCCGTATTCTAGAGACAAACCGACTAGTTGGCCTCAATTTTAAAGATTGGTTGAGAAACTTCAAAATTATTTTGAGTTCTGAGAAGTTGGGCTATGTGCTTGACTAGGAACCCCCTATCTTACCTGACCATCCAAATGCTCGTCAAATAACTGCATATGAAAAATGGATGGAAGATGATAATAAGGTTAAGTATTATATGTTGGCCTCAATGTCAAATGAATTGCAGAGCCAACATGAGGATATGCCAACTGCTAAATCGATTTTGATTCACCTACAAGAGTTATATGGCGAACAAAGTCGGATTGCATGCTTCGAAGTGTCGAAAAGGTTTTTCAACAACAAGATGCGTGAATGGTAGTCAATGCATGATCATTGTTTGACAATGATTAAGGATATTGAACAGCTTGAGAAGCTGGGCATTCCTATTCATAAAGAGCTTCAGGTAGATTTGATCCTCCAGTTCTTGACTAGTTCATATGCTCAATTTATTATGAATTATAATATGAACAAGTTGAACTATACTTTGCCTGAATTGTTAAACAAGTTGGTAAGTAATGAGGGGACCCTGAAGAGTTCAAGGGGCTCTGTTTTCTCTATGGTGCAGTCTTCCTCTAAAAGAAAGTCTACTTGGAAAAAGAAGAAACTTGCGAAGAAGCAGAAGGAGAACAAACAGAAGAAGAAGGACACTCCCAAAAAAGCCAAGGTTAGCAAAAGAAAATGTTTCCACTGCAACACAGATGGCCACTGGAAAAGGAATTGTCCTCTCTACCTAGAAAGCCTAAATAAACAGAAGGAAGATGTGCCTTCTGAAGGTAAGCCTATACTCGTTATTGAATCTAACATAACAGTTTCATTTACTTCCAGCTGGATTTTAGACTCTGGCTCTAGTGCTCATATATGCATTTCAATGCAGGGTCTGGAAAGAAGTAGAATGCTGAGAGAAGGTGAGATAGTCCTACATGTCAGAAATGGAGCAAAAGTTGCTGCTCAAGTCGTTGGATCATATTCTCTGGTATTACCTTTAGGATTTAGATTAGTTCTTAGTGACTGTTATTTTGTGCTTGGAGCTAGTAGAAATTTGATTTCTGTCTTTGTGCTAGCACAGGAAGGATTTGAATTTATATTCAATAAAGACTTTTGTAGTATTTATTTCAGAAATAAATTGGTTGGAAAAGCTATTTTAATGGACAGTCTCTATCATTTGCATACCGATGCATCTTTGAACATTAATGAGAAAATTAAAGTGAATGCCATAGGACATAAACGTCTTAGAGATGACCTAAATGATAAATTTATATGGCATCTAAAGCTCGGTATATAGGTGAGGACAGAATTAATAAACTGGAAGGGATGGGATCCTAGATTTAGTTAATTTTGAATCATACCCACCTTGTGAGTCTTGTCTTCAAGGCAAAATGACCAAGTTATCCTTTGTAGGACATGGGGAAAGGGCCACAGAATTACTTGCCCTGGTACATACTGATGTATGTGGTCCATTTGATATGCAGTCCAGGGATGATTTTTTTTAACTCCATAATCTTTACCGATGATTATTCACGGTATGGTTATATATTTTTTATGAGACACAAATCTAAAGCTTTTGAAAAGTTCAAGGAATTCAAATATGAGATAGAAAAACAAATAGGTAAAATCCTTAAGGTTCTTCGATCAGATCGGGAAGAAGAATACCTTAGTAGGGAATTTTTAGATTTTCTTAAGGACAATGGCATAATCTCACAAGGACTCCACCAGGTATGCCTCAGCTTAACGGGGTGTCTGAGAGGAGAAACAGGACATTATTGGATATGGTCTGATCCATGATGAGCTTCACTGAATTGCCTTTATTTCTTTTGGGAGATGCCCTACAAACTTCAATTTATAATCTAAATAGGGTTCCATCTAAATCTGTTCCTACCATACCATATAAGATTTGGCATGGTAAGAAATCAAGTCTTGCTCATTTCAAGATTTGGGGATGTCCAACTTTTGCCAAAAGACTAATGACGGATAAGTTGGAATCTAGATCTATGAAAGCTCGGTTTATAGGATATCCTAAAGAAACTTTAGAATATTACTTTTACCTTCCAGAAGATCATAATGTGATTGTGAGCAAACATGCCATATTTGTTGAAAAACAGTTTATTCAGGAAGGTGATAGTGGGAGGTTAAGTGAGCTCGATGAGCAAGTCTTTGAACAGCAGCCAGCTGTAGAACATATCGAACTTAATCAACCATTACACGTAAATGCTCTTCCACCTCGTAGATGTATTAGAGTCTCCATACCTCCTAAAAGATACTTGGGTATGCTTACAGAGGATATAAAGGAAATGTTTCTTGTTGGGGACAATGATCAATTGATTGATCCTAAGACTTATGATGAGGCGATGTCAGACATTAACTCCGAGAAATGATTAAATGCTATGAAGTCAGAAATTGATTCAATGCATTCTAACCAAGTTTGGTCCTTAGTGGATCCACCAGAGGGTATTGTACCTATTGATTGTAAATGAATCTACAAAAGGAAAATAGGTGCAGATGGTAAGATAGAGACCTTTAAAGCTAGGTTGGTGGCGAAAGGGTAAAGTCAACGTGAAGGCATTGACTATCATGATACCTTTTCACCAGAAACTATGCTGAAATCCATCCGTACATTGCTTGCAATTGCAGCATATCATGATTATGAGATATGGCAGATTGATGTGAAAACTGAATTCCTGAATGGATATCTTGAAGAAGATATTTATATGGAGTAGCCTTTGGGTTTCACTTCCAATGATGAAGATCATAAGGTCTGCAAGCTGCATAGATCAATCTAAGAATTGAAGCAAGCTTCTCGAAGTTGGAATACTCGTTTTGATGATGCAATCAAATCATTTGATTTTATCAAGAATGAGGATGAGCCATGTGTTTACAGGAAGGCCAGTGACATTTCTCGTATTGTACGTGGATGACATCCTCCTTATTGGAAATGATATTTCCATGTTGACTTCGGTCAAAAGTTTGTTATCTAAGGAATTCTTTATGAAAGACTTAGGTGAAGCATCTTATATTTTGGGGATTAAGATCTATAGAGATAGATCTAATCGAATGCTTGGCCTTTTACAAAAATTATACATAGAGGAAGTGCTGAAAAGGTTCAGCATGGAGAACTCTAAAAGAGGATTGTTACTTCTTCGGCATGGCATTAATCTCTCCAAAAAAATGTATCCCAACACACCTGAAGAGATTCAACGCATGAGCAAGATTCCATATGCTTCGGCAATTGGAAGCCTTATATATGTCATGTTGTGTACTCGACCTGATATAGCTCTTGCTGTGAGTGTCACGAGCAAATATCAGTCAAATCCAAGTGAAGAACACTGGATAGCTATGAAGAACATTCTTAAGTACTTGAGATGGACTAAAGATTTGTTCTTAGTCTTTGGAGGGAGTTAAGAATTAGGGATAAAGGGATATACAGACTCGGACTTTATGTCTGATCCTGATGATAAGTCTACATCAGGGTCTGTGTTTTTGTGCAATGGTGGGACAACTAGTTGGAAGAGTTCCAAGCAGCTCATCATAGCAAATTCAACAATGGAAGTAGAGTACATCGCTACCTCTGAAGCTATAAAAAAAGCCTTATGGTGCAAAAATTTCATTGCGGAGCTTGGAGTGATGCCATCCCTATATATTGTGATAATAATGGTGCAATAGCTTTTGCTAAGAAACTCAGGTCTCACCAAAAGTCTAAGCATATTGAGCGGCGGTTTCATATCATACACGACTATCTCGAGAAGAAATTTGTTGAGGTGTGAAGAGTAGACTCCACGGATACCATGGCTGACCCACTGACTAAGACTCTGAGCCAATAGAAGGCTGAAGTCCACTTTGAGAAAATGGGACTTAGATATGTAGCCAGTTGGTTTTAGTGCAAGTGGGAGATTGTTAGATGTATGCCCTGAAAGCCATGTTGGCTTGACACATTTTAATTTTAGGGCATGAACTTTGTACTTAATTTTTCTTATTAATTAAAAGGGCATTAGTTTCATTCATATTATTGTGTCTATGAATCATCCATGGAGTTAATGGATAATGACACATTCTCAAGAGTTGAGAATCTAATGCATGTGTCTTTATAGATTAACTCCAAAAGGCTCCCGATTATTGGAATATCACGAGGACGATGATTGATCCATTAAAATCGGTGCACATATCACTTTCCTTTCTGGGTAGATGAGTCTCTGGCCTACAGTGTGGTGACATTGGAGTGAGAGTGCAGGTAGTTGATAGAGATCAACGGTATTGAGCATGACCAAGTACAGGAAGTTATACGGATGACTACTCATTCATCGATAACTTCTTGATGCTGTAGTTGTGTGAATAGTTCCTTGACCTAGAGTGTCTCAGCTACTCACAATAAGGTTGCTGTAGTTTGATAGCACAATCACATGGTTCCTATCCATATGGGACCTTGCGGTGTTCGTTGGTTGCAGTAATTTTATTGTAGGAGTAGGGTATTCACTTATAGGAATCTATCGATTTTAGTAGTAAGGTATAATCCTATGCAAGCTTAATGAGACTAAGTCCAGAAGTCCATAGCCATAGCAAGGTGATAATGAAAAGGTATTTTCATTAGTATCACAATTGGACTTGAGTCGATTAGGTTAAGCATATGACTGATGGGTTTGACGAGTATCCGTAACCAACATCATGTTGGAATTTTAATAGAAGAACCGAATCACATGGTAACTACACCTAGAGGTTCCAATCTTATTCTGCTGGGTTGCCACTACATACTCCTAGGTGTCATTGGTAGATTATGAGAGTCTGTTAGGATCATTCTCATATTGATGATCCTAATTAGGGTTGAGCTAAAATTATTTCAGTCCATCGAAAGGAGTTTCGATGATGTATAATGGAGATTATAGCATATCTCATTACCAGACAGGATAGGACCTGAGGGGTCACATACATTAGGAGCTTAAGTAACCAATCAGCAAATCAATTTGGACCTAATTGTAAGTGTTACAATTAATATTTGACCTAATTGTAAATGTTATAATTAATTGATTATAGATTAATTGTTAATTAATTTAAATTAGATTTAATTTAATTGAGTTAGACTCAATTAATTAATTCTAATTGATTCGGATCAATGTCCGCTTCGAAATGGTTCGATCGGATTTAAAATCGACTACAGTTTAACTGTAAAAGCATTTCATTTGGACTAAGACCTAGAGTCAGTTAGACCGGGACTCTCTCTCTCTTTGTCTCCCCTTCCCTCCACATGCCTAAGTGGGCCCCTCTATGTTTGTGCGATAAAAGAAGGATGGGGCGTGAATAGGTGGGCACCAATATGAGATTGACGTGAATGAATTTTAAGAGGAGTCCTATTCTACTCTTAAAATTTCAAACCAGATAAAACTAAACACCGATATTTTATTTTCATATAAGGAGGAGACTTTTACCATGAAATAAATATAAAAGGGGAGAGAAAGGGTGGCCGAATAGAACAGAAGAAATACTGGCATGAATTATTTTTGGGCATGCTTCTTCTTGGACGTCTTCCAGGGAGTCTCTCTCCTAAGGCCAACATCTCCTCTTCCTTTTATATGCTTTCTTCTTCCTTCTGAGAGATCTAGAGAGATGCTCTACTAGAGAAAGAAGAGAAAAAGGGTCCAAGGTCTTGCAGATCTAAGATTGTAAGACAGAAGCAGAAATCTGGTCCGGATTCGGATCGGCACAGTTTTTAAAATGGGTGATTTGCAAAAAGAGGAGAGAGCTGCAAGGATCTAGCAGTCCGGTGCCCTCTACAACTTGGTTGTGAGAGCTTCGTGTGGATACCAGTAGAGGCCGGGCAATTGCGCAGCTCCGACAAAATCCCAGCTTTTTAGTAGCGAATCTGCATGCTTTTCAGAGCAGACCCGGATAGCGATCCAGGTAAGTATTTTATGCTTATAAATAATTTTTATTTCAGATCTAATATTTTTCTCATGTTATTCAGCATGTTAGAAATTTATGATAAATAAATTAGATTTATTTATAATTTGCATGATTAAATATAAAATTATTTTTATATCTGCTTCCGCTGGTCAGGCTTTTGATGCCTAATTTTATGCAACATATTTTCCTATTCTTGGGAGAACTCCAATAAGAATCACCGTCCACATGAAGAATCCATATGAACTCCAGATCTTCTTCTGCAGTCCTCTCTTCTTCGGCCCCTAGTTGGTTCTCCTCTGACCCCCAAGTACATTCGGCTATAAAATCAGCCAAGACTTATGCTTTCATTGCTGATCTGGGTTGGAAGTCAATGTCGAATTCTTCAAATTTAACTGCTCATTTAGCTATCCTTCCTGAGGTATCGGGATAGCGAAGAATGGCCTTCAGGGACTGATCTGTCATAACTATAACAGAATGAGCTTGGAAATAGGGTTGCAAATGCTTTTCTGTGACCACCAAGGAGAAAATGAGCTTTTGCACTCTAGGATATCATACTTCTGTCTCATGCAACACTTTACTAGCATAGTAAATTGGCTTTTGCAAGTGATCAGCATCTCTTTATATAAGCACCGAACTAACCGCTTCATCTGAGACAGAAAGATACAAATAAAGAGTTTCTCCTTCACAGGGCTTGGAAAATAAAGGAGGGTTTTCCAGATATTCTTTCAATTTATCAAAAACAATCCTGTAGTCTTTTGTCCATTCAAAATTTTGGGTCTAATGGAGAATCTTGAAAAAAGACAGACATCTTTCTGCTGACCGGGAAATAAATCAACTTAGAGAAGCGATTCTTCCCGTTAACCGCTGTACTTCTTTTTTGTAAGAGGGATGTCTCATTGTCCGAAGAGCTTGAATCTTCTCTGGGTTAACTTCGATCCCCTGCTTAGTGACTAAAAATCCTAAAAACTTTCCTAAGGTTATACCAAAAATGTACTTGGACGGATTCAACCTCATCTGATAATGTCTAAGAGCGTCAAAGGATTCTTTCAGATCTTCAATATGATCGGACTTTTGAAGACTTTTCATAATCATATCATCAACATAAGCTTCCATATTTCTTCCTATCTGATTCTTGAAGACTTTATTGATTAGCCTTTGGAAGGTTGCCCCGGCATTTTTTAACCCAAATGGCATCACCTTATAGCAGTAAAGCCCTTTTTCTATAATAAAAGCAGTCTTTTCCTCATCTTCAGGATCCATTCTGATCTGGTTGTATCCTGAGAAAGCATCTATAAAGCTTAACAGCTGATGACCAGCAATGGCATCAACTAATTGATCAATCTTCAGCAAAGGGAAGCTATCTTTTGGGCAGGCTTTATTAAGATCTGTATAATCAATGTAGATCCTCCACTTGTCGTTAGATTTCTTCACCATTACAACATTGGCCAACCAATTCGGATACTGTACTTCCCTTATAAACTTGGCTTCAAGAAGTTTGCTGACTTCTTCATCAATAACTCTCTGCCTTTCTGGAGCAAAATTTCTCTTCTTCTGCCAAATTAGTTTATAGCTGGGATTTACCTTCAAGCGATGTGTAATCACTTCAAATGGAATTCCGGGCATATCCGAAGCCGTCCAAGCAAAAATATCAGCATTGTTTCGGAGGAATGTAATCAATCTTGCTTTTGATTCTTCATCTAACAAACCGCCAATTTGTACAAGTTTCGTTGGATCATCTTCGGACAAAGACACAAAAAGAGTTCTTTCTACCAGTTCTCCATAGTCTTCGGTTTCGTCTCTCGAATCTAATTGATCAAGTATTAAGGGATTAGCTGATTGTTTATCTTGGATCATTAGGCATTGGCGAGCGATCCTTTGATCTCCCCTCACTTCTCCGATGCCAAGTCTGGTAGAAAATCGCACCAAAAGGTGATAGGTTGATACTACGGCTCAAAATTTATTTAGAGCTGGTCATCCCAGAATTGCATTATAGGCCGAAGATGTTCACACCACTATGAAGTTGATGGGAATGGTTCTTTGATATGGTTCAGTGCCAAAAGTTATGGGTAAAATCGTTTCTCCTTCAACTCCAACTTGATTTCCTCCGAAACCAGTCAAAGGAATGGGAGATTTTTGCAGTTCACGTCTAGACAATCTCATTCTAAGAAAAGCATCATATAGCAAAACATCAGCAGAACTTTTATTATCTATCAGAATTCTTTTTATATCATACTTTGCAATTACAGCAGAGACCACAACGGGATCATCATATGGAAGTTGGACTCCTTGGAGATCTTCATCTGAAAAACTAATGGAGTTTTTTCCTTTAAAACTCTTGGGGTTATTTTCTTCAGCTTCATTTTTCCAACCAATTGACTGATGAAGCATGCCGACATTTCTATCGGTCGGCCTTTGGTGAGGTAGTTCGGCTTCATCAGCAATTCTCTGAAGAGCCGTTGCTTCGGCTTGAGGCTCCGAGCAGTTAATGTATTTTTTCAGATATCATCTTTTTATCAAATCTTCAATAGCATCCCGAAGCTGAAAACACTCTTCGGTATTGTGGCCATGGTCTCGGTGGAATCGGGAATATTTGCTCTTATCCCTTGCTTTCGTAGAAGTCTTCAAGGGACGTGGTCTTTGCAAGTAATTTTCTTTTTCTATTTCTAACAGAATTTTCTCACTTGGCAGGTTAAGGGGTGTGTAAGAATCAAACCGATTACCTTATTTCTTGGACTTGGGGCTGCGTCTAGGAACCAGAGCATTATTGGAAGATGTGGGCATATTTGGTCCCTTGATGTTTTTCTTCTTAGAAGGGTTCCTCCCTTTAGCGAGTCTACGACTCGCAGCCTGCTCTTCGCAATAGCATATTTCTGAGCTCTTGCCAGTAGCTCAGCATAGCTCATAGGAAACTTTTTATCCAGGAAAAAAGTGAACCTAAACGATCTGAGGCCCTTCTTCAAGGCTGACATGGCCACGTGTTCATTGAGATTTGGAATCTCCAGAGTGACTGAATTGAACCAGATCGCAAACTCTATAAGACTCCCTCCATTTTGTTGAAGGATGAACAAATTGTCAGTGTTACACGGTATCTTTTAACATGTTCTAAAATGTGAAACAAATTGCCCCTCTAGTTTAGCAAAGGAATGAATGGTTTTTGGCAGTAAGCTCGAATACCACATTCGAGCAGCTCTCCTTAAGGTGGCAGGAAAAGCAAGGCAATACAATATATCAGATGTCCCTTGTACCATCATATGAGCTTTGTAACTTATAAAATGGTCAAGGGGGTCAGAAGTTCCATCATAAGCCTCAAGTTATGGGATCTTAAAGTGCCAAGGAATGACTCAGATATGATCCGATCGGAGAAAAAAGGTTGAGAATTGTAAGTTAGTACTTCATCATTCCTTCTCTGATCTATGAACCTGGCTATCTGCGACTCCAGGAATTTGAACTTCTCTTCAAACTCGAAGTTCACTTCTCTGTCTAACTCCTCAAGGTGTTGAATCTCCAGAAGCAACAGAGAGGGAACTCCTGGTTCTCTTCTTTCCATAGCAATCCTCCAAATGCTGGCCTGGCTGTGAGCTGGAATGATCACGAGATGATTGAACCCTCGAAGAACTTGGGGTGAGTTCTTGACGTGGTAGTTTCTTGCAGAGTCTGTACCAGAGCTGTCAAGGTATCAACTCTATTCAAGAGAGCTTCAAACTGTTGCTGCCCTACCATCAACATAGGATGTGGCATGCCATTGTCCATTGGAGGGTTATCTGCTTAAGGAGCAGGTTGCTCCCTGCTTATAGAGACATTCTGGATCTTCCCTTTCACCATTTTTGCTTGGTCAAAGTTCTCCTTTAACCAGAGGAAACAGATATTCCCCTTTCTGGGGCGCTAATCTATTAACGCTAAATCCTTGTCGACCGGACGGAGTGGCCTGCCTGCTAGTTTGCCGTCGATGAGAGCCTGCAAAACAAACTCCTGACCGAAATTTCTATGGTGGTGGACACTCCGATGCCTAAGTTAGCAAGGATTTAGGCAGCAGAATGGAGAACTTGAGAACAAGGTGAGATGGAAAGGAAGAAAGTGATTTTCTCAGCTTACCTCGAGTGTCCCCTCTTACCAATATTTATAGGCATGAGTGTAATTATTCATAGTTATGGGAGTTAGCTAACGAAACTTTCTCATAACAATAAGTAGTGGCGGTCAGAAAATTAATTATTCTATGATTATCCAAACCAGTCCACGGGAGTGGTTATAACAACCAGAACAACCTTTAACTATTTCAGGTTGAAGGATTATTCTGGTGTTACAGATGCACTCTCTTGAAGGAGAATTCGAAGTAGGTCTAACTATCTCTTCGGATTACATTCCTTGGAATGGTCCGAAGGGATGTTGGTTATATGCTTCGGGTTTATCCTTTAGGAGTGAACTAAAAAATAAATAATTACTTACTGTGGTGGCGAAGGGGTGAACAACATATTTTAGAAGTATACTCTTTGGATCAAGCTGAAGACATGAAGCCGAAAGAATGATAGCAATATACTTTAGAGGCATACTCTTCGGACAAAGCTGAAGACATGAAGCCGAATGAATGATAATAATATACTTTTAGAGACATATTCTTCGGGCCAAGCTGAAGACATGAAGCCGAAGGAATGATAATAATAATATATTCCTTTCGGGAGTCATAACGTAAAGCTGAAAACATGGAGCTTAGAGAAATAATAATAAATCCCAGAGACGTTTCCTTCGAACTATGTTGAAGACATAAACCCGAACGGAATAATAATAATACATTCTCTTCGGACCAGGCCGAAGACATGAGGCCGAGAGAGATAATAATATATTTTTCTATAGATTATAGTCTCTATTAAATAAAAAAGATATCATCCTTGGGAGCACTGACCCAACTGATAAATCAAAAGATTGAAATTGGCTGCCGATGGACCGGTAAATATTTAAATTAAACTGGATTACCATAACAGAAGTGATTTTGGCTTTCTAGAAAATCTTAATTAATGTCTTGAATCTGAGCAGAAAATATATTAGTTGAGCTAGTTTTTTCAACCCTTATATATTCTAAATGATGAGAAGGATTCACGATGCTTCCCGATCCCCTCCCCACCCCCATTCTAGATGCTTAGAAGAAGATGACCCATCTGCCTTGCATGCCTTTCAAGTCGAATTATATGCGATCAAAAAAAAAAAAAAAAAAAATCTTTAGACAAGTTACGTTAAAAACCCATTATTAAGCCAGACCTTTTCGTTAATCATAACGTTAGGATTTGAACTTGGGGATTACATGAATGGTACATTGACGTGCTTGGGAACACACCAATATAGTTTTGAAAATGCTATATTTCCAATGTGCACGTAGAACCTTCTATTTTGGCACTAAACACATCCTTGTAATGAAACCAAGGCTAGGCTACACTTCTCCTTAGAAGTAACAAGGCTATATAGAAGCGGACAAGATGGCTTCACAAAGGCAATGTAGATATATAACGGATATGATTTAAAAATGCCCGAGTAAGTTTCTCTACCGTAAGAATGAACATGTGAAGAATCTAACTTAGCCGTTTCTTGGCCAACCCAACTAGACCGGTCAAGCGTTCCTTCTTGAAGCTGGAGTCGGGCCCCACCGTATAATTTACTTTCTTTCTCGATGTCTCTTATCCTTCTTTCTTTTTACTTTTTTTTTTCCTGCTTTCTCGTATCCTTTTTCTTTCTTTTGTTCCAGTTTTATTAACAATTATTATTCATACCTTCCTCCTTGTCCTCTGAGATGAGTTACCGGCTCATTTATCTCGTCGTGCATCCGCTTTGGGATCAATAGTATCATGATTTCCCTTTGGGAATTCCAAGCAAAATATAAATATATCCAGAGGAATTTCCAGCCATTGGTGTTGCTTTACGCCTTTATTCTTCCCCTTGTTTGTTATTTTATAGTTCTATCCCGTAGCAGTCCGCTGCGGTATTGCAAATCTGTGGGGTAGCCGCCCCGGGTGTCCTTGTCACCTTTCTTTTGGTAGGTGATACGTTCCTTTCTTCTTGTAGACATCAAAGAAGCGATCCATACATTATTTCATAACATGAAAAAAAAAAAAACTGTAAAATATTCTAGTGTGCAAGAATACAAGAATATCTTATAGCGTATTATTAAATAACGGGTGTTCCTATCTATATGTAGAAATGTTCCATTCATCGTTATTTCTATGACAAGGGCATGCTTGATTCAGAAGTTCTCGTAATATAACAATAATGGATATGTTGGTGATTGAATTTCAAATTTTTTTTGCATGCAATTTATTTAGGTGGAAAGCATATTTTTGATGGAACAACCCGATAGGCATGTTTCGATATCGTAGCGATGTAGATTCAAATTGCAAATATCTTGGACCACTGTAAGATGTTAATCATGTGAATATCCGTATCGACCGTTGGAGAATCATAGTCACTAATTGGATATGGAGTAAGGATCTTTGTGGTGTTTATATAGTCTTGGGCCCATCCATCTAAATACCTGGATATTTTAGATAGAATTTTATATTGGTATCAGAGCCCATCAGGTTCCATCAACATGGGACCATTCATGATGCTACCTAAGTGAGTATCCCATTTTAATCAATCATATATATGCTAGGTTTAGCATCCTTCGAACAACTAATAAAAAGCTTTCGTCGTGTCCTCCTTAGTCTGTACAATCTCGATCTAGTTCAATCCAGCATCTATTACCAGATTTAAGAGCATTGTTCAACTTAAAAAAGAAAAGGAACATTGTCTAACCATAAGTCTGTACTCAATGGCATCTGCTCATATAATCATATTCCACTTTGTAACATGGGCTCCTTCCCCTTGCTACTTTTGGCTCCCAAAGACAACCCAAAATAAATGAATGGAAGAAACATACATCAAAAGCATACAAGTATCTCATGGTAGTGGATAAAAGAGGCATATGATGAGCTTCTTTCCAACATAAAAGAAAAGTTAAGGTTGGCTATAGATTTCCCTTCCCCCACCTTGGAAAAGAAATGAAAATCCTATGGGAGACTTTATGCTTTTCTTGTCCTGAACCTCGTCCAAGTTTTTTCCCAAGGGCCATAGGTCCGAGTCAAGCAAAAAAAATGCATCTTTTTCTTCTCATGATCTAGTCATTACCGTGCATATCCTGTTTGAAATCCAATATTATTAGGTTTATCTTTTCTGAAGTACTAAAACATTTGTTCTATCCTGGCTTAGCTACGTTTTGCTAGATTTTCCTCCATCGCCTAGCTTAATGGATTCAGCTTATAATTAACCTACGCATATGATGGATGATCACGTCCCCACCCAAAAGGTTGAATAGGATGTGGATTGTGGAACTTGGGAAATAAATAATAATGACCAGTACTGCTTCTTGTTGTTAATAGCATAATATGATATACAGTACGTAGAAGGAACTTGGTTGCATGCATGCATGCTAGAAGCAACGAAGCGATCAGACATATCGAGTAATCCTTTCGATTTTTCATGAATTAAAAATTTGACCTTTTAAAGAAACATGGCACTTTATGCCTCATGCCTTCTAATTCAATGCATTTGAATCAAATTCATCTAAAATTTCGAAAACCCTCTATAAATTCCTTGGAGTGAACATGAGAAAGTTCAAAGAGAAGTTGCACCCGACAAAAAAAGGGAACATCAGCTACAGGCATCGTCTGAAGTTTGATGAAGACCTAAGGCCCCTACTCGTAGACTATGAACATCAATGCCTGACAAAGCGTGAGTAATATTATAAAAATGCACCGAGCTTAATTATCATCTAAGAACTAAAATTGTCCAAGTAAATATTATCTCCATCATAAGCATTCAAGTCCTCCTCATATTTTTAACTTTTTTTCTGCTGCAATTAATTAGTACACCATGACTGCCTGGGTGCATGTAATCTTTGCAATGGCTTCCACACATTTGAGAAAAATCTGACCTCCTCCATGTCATGTGTGGCCCGTGGTCCTGCCATGGACGGTAGATAAAGACTATCCGTAGCCAAGTTATCACCAATCTTTCTTTCTTGTCTTCTTCTTCTTTCCCCTCTCATTGGTGGGGGGACCGGGGGAGGGGGACTCTGGCTGGTTTCTTGTTATTAAGGTTCATGGCCTGTATTATGACATAATAATGCGGTAGATACATGGTCTTATTCACCTTTTAAAGGCCTTTATTTCAAAATAGGCCCACCTTAATTGTAGACGACCCCATCAACTTCTACCTGGATTCACAAACAGCAATCTATGTTTTCTTTTGTTTTGTTTTTGTTTTTGTTTTTTTTTTTTTTTACTTGTTAAGGTTGGTGATTCATATTATTATTATTATTATTTGATATAAGCATGTGATTATGCCAATCTTGAATGCAACCCAAACTGTTAGAGTTTAAAATATTCTACAGGGACAGGGACAAGGATAAAATTTCCTGCAACGCCAGCTCCAGTCCCTAATATGATCAGGAACGAAGAAAGCAACCCAATCAATCATACTATTTACCTTTCAAAATATGCAGAATAGCTGTCACAACGAAAAGATTGTAAAAATTATGGATATCACGAAGGATTGGATGGAAATGGACGTCCAGCTACTTCGTCCTATTTCGAATTCATGTTTTCCTTCTAAATTTTGCAATGTTATCCCAATGAAAAATTCTGGACGATCATGAAAGTTGATAGCAAGCCAATCCACATCATCTTTTTCAAAATTTTGCAATGTTATCCTAATGAAAAATTCTGAACGATCATGAAAGTTGATAGCAAGTCAATCCACAGCATCTTTTTCAAAATGTTCGGCCACGAAGGAAGCCATCCAGGCCGGTATTTCTTCGCTACTGTCTTCCGGCAATATGCCATTAACAAATAATTGCCGTGAACTTGCATGATGTACATGCCGTTCAAATCGAATTTACCCCGCCAGCCTGTCACTCGTTTTTAACAAATAATTTCCACCTGGCTTCTTGGCACATAGTTAAATCCAAAAGCCAGCTCCCGCTAATGGGAAACTGACAGGTGGCTGGGATGACCGGGAGAGGGACTAATTTGAGAGCTTGGTGTGACCGATGTCATGCGCCACTCGACTCTCCGAAGAATTTGTTTTAGTTTAAGCATGCACTTTCGCTATGAAAAATTAGAATAAATGTTATCTTAATTAATCCACATGAAAATATCATTATCTATAGGTTCTTTCTACGTATCTTTTTTAATCAACGCAAGCAAGTCTTTGTGTGCAATAATTATAAAATAAAAAAAAATAAAAATAAAAAAAAAACGATTATCGAGATATGGATGCTTCTTCGAGATTTTAATTAAATAAAGTATCATGCTCGAGATATTCTCCCAAATAGAAAAAAACAAAGAGAAGGATCGTCAAGGCACCCACCTTCATCAGCATACGACCCAAGTAAAGCACGTAAATGAGATTTCCAAATTCAGCAAAGAAAGGCAGAACCCACCTTATTGAATTCCATTCCTTTCCACGTTCACATATACAGAATTGAAAGCTTTACCACCCATGCCTTCACCAATATTAACACGCAAAACTAAGTATATATATAATTAAACATAACTACCGGTGACTAATTTATGTAAAAGAGGTGAGGAAGACCCTGCTTACAAATAGCTACAGGGATACCGTGTGAGGTTCCTATCAGAGCAATTGGAAAATCTAACAAGCAACTGAAAGATTTTGAAGGATTTTATTTCAAATCCACCAGAGGAGAGAGAGACTTCCACCCGAGTTTGATACGTAGGACTTCCGAGTACCGAAATAGAAATGGTGCCAAATGCGGTAATTAATCAAGATCCTCGACGTTTTCACACACCCCACAAGAACGGCTCCTCGAGACGGAATCCGACGGTGTCCTCCTCCGCCGGAGGCAGCCAGGTGGATGAATGGTAGCAGAACTCGTATCTCAAGTCGAGCAGGAGATCCGGCAGGTCGAAGAGCGCGTCGTCGTTATCGCTCGACGTCGGGGTGGCGGGTGCCGGGGAGCGGGAGGCCGCCGAGATCACCTCGTCCCGGCGCGGGACGAGGTCGCCAAATGTAGCCGCCGCGGCGAGAGCGGCCGCGGCCTGGATGTCCTTGGGGGAGGCGGTGGCCGGGCGGGGGAGCTTGGGGGCCAATTCCGGGAAATTGAGGTGTGCGGACTGGCCCTTGATCGTGATGGCGGCGACGTCATGGGCTCGGGCCGCCATCTCGGCCGTCGCGAAGGTCCCGAGCCAGATCCTAGACTTCTTCCTCGGCTCTCGGATTTCCGACACCCATTTCCCCCAATTACGCATGCGCACGCCGCGGTAGGTTGGGTGCTTGCCTTCCTTGGTGCGCTTCTTAGCCTCGCCGCTGGTGCCGGCCTCCGCGGCTCGCTTGGAGCCGTCCTTGCTGCTCTTCTCAAGGATCTTCGAATCCTGGGGTAATTCTGGGGAGGCATTGGGACAAAAAGAGGTGGTGGTGATGGTGGTGGTGGTGGTGGCGAATCTAGAGGAAGAGGAGGAGGAGGAGGAAGAGGAGGGTGAAGATGAAGTGGTGGCTGTGGTGGTGGTGCAAGAGGAGGAGGTGTTAACTTGACCGCATTGATGGGTGGGTGGCTCTTCCATGATGTGGAGGGCTTGTGGACTTGTAGTAGGGGAGGGCAATGCGATGTAATGCGAGGGGGCTTTTATGAGTGCCAATGAGAGGGCGGTTGTGGAGAGCAACAGTGAACTGAGAGAATGGGCCCATGCAACAAAGTGGGGGAGCGGTTAGTGTTTTTACTGGATGTTGTTTGTGAATTTCCTATTATCCACGCTTGGGATCGGAAATCCATATTTTACTGGCCCCATGTTCCTCGATAGAAACAAAACAAGTGGAACTTGGATTACTGTATGTGAAATGGTGTGTTCCATGTGCCATTTGACCCTCGCTAGTGTTGGATTTCTTTGAATGGCCCCAAACAAATAATTGAGCTCCTTAATCCGCACGATGCCAAGGAAATGCTTCTGACGTCAAACAGTAATATAAAACAGTCACGTATACACCATCGGTTCGAGCATTGGCCGGCTCGGTCTTGATCTCTGTAATATTATGGGCTTGGAGTGGAGTGAAGTGGGTGGGTCCAACTAACTTCAACCCCCCCCCCACCCCCCCCCCAAAAAAAAAAAAAAAAAAAAAAAAAAAAGAATGTTAGCACCGGAACAGGGGAGCCGAGCCCTTGCCGGTCGGAGTTTCCACCGAAAATCTCGATGGGAGAGTCGTGAGAGATGTGGAAGGAGGTCGGCGACGGGTCCGTGTAGGTTTGGGACTCGGTAGTAGAGTTTTAAATGACGAGAAATTCTCATCATTTTCTTTTAAAAAACCTCCCACCGCCGCCTCTCGAGCCATCTCTACACACTTTTTCCTTCTCCGACGAGCGATCGGGAGCTCTCCAACGCCTACCGGTAAGTCCTTTTCCTTTTATTTTCAATTTTAGGGAGGATTTTGGATAGATTTTATTTGGTTTCCTGTTTGTTTTTGGGTCGTTCACCGTCTGACGCCGCCATCGCCGCCGTCGTCGCCGCCTGCCTTTGGTCCGTGAAGGCTCTACGACAACCACTCCGTGGTTGCCGGTAGCTGGGGGGGGGGAGGGGCCAGTTTGGCCATGCCGAGGGAGAAGCAGGGGAGATAGGTTCAGGAGAAGAAAAGAAAAGAGGAAAAAGGAAAGAAGAAAAGAAAAAAAAAAAAAGAAAAGGGTTCTGTATGGCCCAGAAAAAAAAAAAAAGAAGGGATTTCCGTACTGTTTATAAAGAGAGAGAGAGAGAAAAGAAGAGAGAAAGTCAAGTATTTTCTCAAGATTCGTAAAAATTGAGAATTTAGTTTTTAATTAAAATTATTTATTTATGTAGAGAATCAGTCTCCTGAGCAGGAATGCGTCGCGCCGATTTCAGGTACAGATTAGTTCAGGCATGGATAGTTGGTTTTTGAGAGGTAAGGACTTCTGGACTTGATCACCCGTAATATAAATATATTTTACATGACCTGATTTGATCCGAGCATATATTTAAATATTTTTCATGCATGGTTGTTTTCGGATAGCATGATTTGATTTCCCGGGATACAGAATGAGTTTGTTGTTAATGTTGTTTGTGTTCTATTTAATATATCATGTTTACCAAGTGATCTTTGAATGTGTTTGATCGTGATACCGATCGTTGAAAGATGACATGTTCTGACTATTTGAGATGAAATGATAAAGTGTTAAGTGAACCGGTGTTTGGACTAGCCATGCCACGATGGTACCGTGGTTTCTCAGTGTGCCCATCACAGGCTGGAGTGTGACAATTTTGTGTGCCAGTCACAGGCTGGAGTGTGACAACAGTGTGCCCGTCACGGCTGGAGTGTGACAATAGTGTGCTAGTCACAGGCTGGAGTGTGACCGTGGCTAGTCCAAACCCTAAAGATAATGGTTAAATAATAGAAATTCTAAAAGAAAAATGTAAAGTTTTCAAGGTTTTTGTCATACATGAAACTTGAATTGTTTGACTGCATCACATGATATACTGGTGTTTTACTATTTATATATATATATATATTATTGGTGATCGCATGGAAATCTTACTGGGCTGTATAGCTCACTCCCTACTATTATATTTTTTTCAGAGACTCAGGATACATAGCGAGGATTTGGGCTGGTTGTGAGACGAAGCTTCATATATACCGAGCTAGTTAGTTAGTTAGTTTTAGTTTCGGTTACCGATGTTTGTGAATCAGTAGGCCAATTTGTGTTATCGACTTAATAAATGAATTGTTCAATTGTTACCTGATTGTTTAAATAATATTAGTTTTAATTTGATATGTTTGACTCTTGTATAACTATGCCTTGCATGATCTCTAGGATAAAATCTAGAGTTTGTGCGGCCGGTCGCGTAGCCGATTCTGGTACTGGTTCGGACGTGACAATCTTATCGGTGTGGCTGCCGCAATTATCTTCGATGAAATAGTTTTGTCCGATCCAAAATATATTTAACGAGGAAGAATTGGATTATGAAATAGAAATATAAATAAATTTTTGGTCAGGTAAAATTTTACCTTCATTTTGATTTTGAATACGAATGAAAAATATTTTAATTTTTTGAAATTTGATTCCTAAACTTTTTAATATTTAAAATTTATTTAATTTTTTTAAAAATTTTGATTTCAATTTCGATCGTAACCAGATGCATGCAGGGTTTTCTTAGCTCCAGCAAAGCACTGGAATACCACTCGTGTACCATTATTAATGATTAATAATAATTTTCTTATGTGCTGCGGTGCATTTTCTTATGCGACTAAGATCTACGGACCTGACATTTTTCTTGAGGAAATTTATGGACGTCGCATTGGCAATTGGAGAGCTAACCCGGAGATTGGAGTGAGGAAGTCGTGCGGTGCATAAACAATGCATCCCTTGGAGGCTACATTGGCTTGAGCTTACTCAAACAAAGAGAGTGCTTCCTTTGCAATTCAAGGCAATATTAAATAAGGGGGATTGGCTGTTACATTGTCTTACGTGATGAATTATTTAAATCCATCACATCGACAATAAATAAAAGCTAACATGTACGGGTGTAGAATCTATTAGGAAAACAAGATGTTTCTTGTCTTATTTAACCACCGGGACGCTATATTACCCTCAAGTCCGCCAAGGAAACCAACCCATCCAAGTGATTCATACCATTGAAAATAATGTGAGGCTATATTTTAGATTCGACTCTAATATATAGAGCTTAAAATAAGCCAAACCATATAAAATGAAAAGTTGAAGCACAAGTCACTAAATAAATAGACTCTATAAGCTAGCGAAGGGCTCTTCACTGCACTTCTTTTTGCTATTCGTCTCCTTCCATGACCACGACTCGGAAAAATTAGTCCAGCCCTCCTCATGGCAAGAAGATCTGATGGCCAATTAATGAAGGATTCTTTGGTTGCATCACCTATTTTAGATACAAAAATGCTCCTTGCTTGACTTGCATTGTAGAAATTAATTTAATTTGTCTCACCCACTGGAAACGCGTCGTTTGGCTCCTAAAGCAAGTTAGTCCCCACATGGGACCTTACCTCCAACTTTAATTAACAATCCAATGCACCTTATTCTCTTAAACAAATCACCCAAGGAGAGCTTTGGCCCCCCATCCTTTCCTAATCGAAGTTTGGAAGGTCTCTCTTAGTGCATTAAACAAATGGTCCTAATACACCATATAATTAATTCAAATATAAGAGTTGCAACATGTATTAAAAGACAGTAAGAGACATGGACTGAATGTATCAGACATTGGGAATACATGGCCAATCTAGATCAGGATCTAGCATTTTTTGGTGACTCATAGGTAGACAAAAAAGGGTCAACCCCATCGCATTTGGAAGAAGGAAGCTTTTTCAACCATGTAGCACGAGGCAAAGTACTGCAGCATTGTTTGATAATTAAATTGAAATCAGAATTAATGAACAATCATATCGGTGAGTTTGATGATTAAATTTAGATAGGAGTAATGGCATATTTGATGTAAAGCAGAAGCATCTATCAGTCTCGTGTCTGCACCACGGAATAAGCATGATCTCTCTACGATCTATAATAATTAAGTATATTATATGTAATTCGTAAGCCTACTTTATATTATTTTTAGTAAGTATAATGGAATATATTAGATCTGAAAATTTATTCGTATGTTTTAATTAATAAAAATGTTATAAAATGTCTTATTTGTGAAAAGTCATGAAAACTATGGATCACTAATTAAGCCATATCTAAATCTCCAAGGAATTTAATTAACATACTGTCTATACAAAATATAAATGCTATCAAGCTCCAATATTTAATGACCTCACGGAATCAACAATAGAGCGTGGAACGGAGATGAACATAATTAGTATATTAAATAGGAGAGTTTGATGATGATCTCATGTTCCGAAAAATAAAGGATAGGAGATCGAGGATATCTCCACCCCCATGAAGATTTTAGCTTGCCCGTTTCAATCCAAAATTAGTATACAAATTGTTTTCTTCTTATGCTAAGAATACAGAGGGGTCTCACCTACTACACTGTACCTTATCTTGCCCAAAAATAAGCTTAAACAGCAGCAAGACACGACTTTCCCTGGAAGAAAATTAAGAAAAACAGCAAGAAACGTGCTTCATGTAGGACTTGCAAATTATCTTATACCCTCTTTTGATAACTTCTCATTTGTTTTACAACCTAAAACTTGTTCCAATGTTCATATCACATTGCCTAACAACCAGAACCTATGGTGCAAATTTTGAATGCTACATCCCAAGTATTATAGGATCTAAATAGTTATAGTATTGGGAGGCCTCTCTTTTTTTATGTGGTTTTCCAAAAAATACTACCATTGAGTATATTTGCTGCACGGAAGTGATTCAATGGAAAGAAGAATCCACGGTTGGTTCTGATCATCGCAACCAGACTTTTGGTTGAAATATTTCTTTTACTTACTTCCTCTTGGGGGGAAAAAGATAAACTTCCGAGGAGTATTTAGAGACAATCTGGAGAAAGAAAAAAGAAATTATTTTCATGAACTATCCATCAATGGATCCTTTTCGTCCTTCTATATGATTTTTTTTTTTTGATAAAGCAAATAGGGGATAAATTTCGGTGTAGCTACCTCCGCAGGCCCCCGCTTCACCAGGTAATGTTTGATTCAAGATATTTAGATTTTCACTATCTCTAAAGATAAATACGTCAACCTGATACCACTAAGGCACCAGTTCTATCTAAAAGTAAGTACGTCAACTTGACATCATTAAGACACTAACTAGTAAAACGGGAACAAAGAGAGAGACCCCAACCTCTCACTCACATCAATTATCGCAAATCCCAGAAAAATTTATATATTTAATCGAGCTATCCACGGGATCATATCTCGAATCCATGACTGGTTGATAGTAAGACAAGGTCTCTATCAATCGGGCTACTGTCTTAGCGACTTTGCCCGATCCTTTTCTCAAAAAAGCGATAGATCGTTTTTTCATTACAGTAATATATATGTGCAAGATACTTGTGCAATCCAGTGAACCGAATGAGAAGTAGCAACCTACCTACGGAGGGGGGCAGTATGCCTAGAAATATTAGGTCCCCTCATCGCAGTTCAAAATCTTAGTAGCACGTCGGCCGATCAGCGGTTTGACACCAAATAACAAATTGTGGCTTACCATGTGCCTGTTCACGTACTTTCCTTTTTGATGGTTATATATATTCTTGGCTGCAAAGCTTTTCTTGTCCATGCTCTTACCAACTACATCAGCTCATCCTTCGAAATAAATTTTGTTTAGATGCACAAAGGTGAGATAAAATGATTAAGCATCATGCAATCTTGCCGATTCTTTGAGAGGCTTTGGAAAGCCTCTTTAAGATGGAAGTATATATATATATATATTTTTAATTTAGACTGATATTAATTATTTTTTTATAATATATTAAAATCGAGTTGATTTTATGATTCATTTTGATAGACATATGATGAACCTAATATTATGTGATCATTGTTTGGACCAAGAACACCTTATATGATTTGGTATGGTTGAGACGGCACAGTATAGGCCTTGATCCAACTGGCCCATAATGGAAAAGCTTGTTAGGGTTTGTTTATAAATAACAGACTAGGTCCCCTTTCCACTCATCGTTATAATATTCTATGTGAGTTTTGTTCTCACAGCTTGCCTCATCGATGAGCCGCCTGTTATGAGAGGATGCTGGAGAGAAGGACATGTTCACGTGAGCATCTTTTTACAAGTTTTGGATTAATGGCGAATACAGGTATGTATCGTAAATCCCTTTTAACAGATCTTGATAATAGATATAATACATAGTTTGAGATTTATTATCAAATAGATCAGATCTAAATATTATATATTCCAATCTTCTATCCATTATCCATAGGAATTAATGAAAGTTTTTCCTACATTTGGTATTAAAGCCTTGATATTTTTTAAAAGATTAGAATTATCATTTATTTTCTTATTCATTTTTAGATATTAGCCTAGAAAGTCATTGACTTGATCTATTATATTAGACCTATTTTATGAATGTAATACCCCTTCTTTTATGGTAACCGATCATTTAAGTTATTAATTCACATCCCTTCTTTTATGGTGAAAGATGGTTGACGAGCTTGTGGCCATGCTGGTGTTCATGGCTGCTGATGTGGCGGTCGGCGGTAGTGAGGAGGTAGTATTTATTTTCTTGGATTTGGAACAATCATAAAAAAAAAATTCTGAACGGGTGAGAAGGAGATCAAAAATCCTTCCACAAAGCCTTTTTTTTAGGGTCGCCCGTGATATGGAGGGGCAGCAATCCACTCATGCCCATCCATTGTTGGTGTCTTGGGGTGGCCAGCAGTGGCGAGAAGAGGCCATGGAAGACGGCGGTGACATGGTGGCAGGCTTGGCGGCCAGTGGCATGGATGTGCCATTTTTGGCCTTTAGGACACCCAACCGGTCGTGGATCTTCTTTCCCTCGCCAGCGGTACTCTATCCTCCTTCCCGTGGTAGCGACAACCCTGGCCAGCGGTGAGGAGGCGGTGCTTGAAAGTTTTTGGACCGAGATCATAAAAAAAAGGATGAAGATACTTACCATCGAGCTGGATCAAACACTGGCAACACCGTTGGAGGCGGTGACCGGCCATCCCCGATCGATCCTGGTGGCCATTCCATTGGTTCTTGCACCGACAATAAGAGGTTTGGCACAAGGGCGGCGGCGGCCGGTGGATTTTCAAAGCCCTTATGATTTTGAAGTCATGGGGAAGAAGATGAAAGGCTCAAATGGATTTTTGGTTTTGGATCTTAATCCAAAATCCAAAATCCAATAGCCCATTATCCCTTAATAAAAAAAAAGGGCTATTTTGCATTTAGGCCCCGACCTTTCTGACCTAATAAATTAGTCCTTTTATATTTAAGTCCCTAAAATTTATATTTATATATTGGTCCAAAAAAATTATTGACATTGTGGAACGTTAATGTACTATGAGGCCCGGCTCTTTCTTACTTTGAAAGACTCTAATATAGACATCCATAATTCTATGGTAGTGCATAAAGATTAATGGACCATTTGTCCCTAACCCACTTGTTGGGCCTTTTGTTTCTTGAGGGTTTCATATTTTTTCTTTAAGTGATGATTTTCCTACAACTCATATGCATTTCTGATAGACATGAGGGCTATAATAAATTAATGGAGACATTGGTTTGTCCATACTTAAAATATGCTATGCTTGCTTTTCATGTCATCCCTAGTGCTATAGTCATGCTCATAACATTTTTAATATGTTATGCATTATCATCTAGTTGGTGAATAATATTGAGATGAAAAGATCATATATCTCTGATATTTTTTCTTATTTGCTAATATTTCCAAGATCATGGAGGCCAATATTTGCCTCATTTCCGTCGCTTGATGATGGTTGATCCATCATCGAATAGAAAAAGTGACAGAAGATAAGTTTAAGTAGACCTTGGTTTGGATTATCAAGTTTTTGGCCCATTGAAGACCCAATCCATTAATTATGTTGAGCACAAATTGATGATTGGCTAGACCAAATCACATTAGGTCAACCTAATTTTAGGTTAAGAGAAATTTTGCAATTAAGCTGCTATAAAATTAAGAATTAAATAAGGATTGATGTAAAATTATTGATAGACCCCTAAAATTTTGAAAATTATAAATGAGTCATGAAGATTTTACATTTAGGTCCCTTTTTTCTTGAAAATATATTTTACAAAAAAGTCCCTATATTTTTCGTAATTTATGATTTTGGTCCTCTATCATTGTTTTTAATTAAATTACTGGAACTTGCCCATTTTACATCCGATTTGAGCATTTTTGGACCATTGAACTTGTTATAATTTGAAGAACATTTTGTTTGAGTTCTTCATATATGATAAAATATTTAAATAATTTAAAAAATATTTATGTATAATTATACTCACTATTAAATAATTCGAGTGTATTTTTGTGTAGCCTCAAAAGATTTGGAGCACTCTATAAATTTTGAATAGTTGAGTTATTGAGGACTAATTATTCATGTTTATTATATTTTAGAAATGCATATTGATGTCTCTATTATTGTTGATCCAAAATTGATTGTAATTGATTGTGACACTTATTATATACTATAATTCTTGTCCAAAGATGTTTTATAGTTGTGTAGTAAGTGTTATTGATAGAAGTGATAGTTAGAATGTATTATTATGTTATGATATGATCAGTGGGGTGCATGTTATTGAGTATCTCATTTGGGACTGATCTTTTGTGGCATACATATCGTTAAAGTATGTCATTTTATATTTGTTTAGGTATTTGTCTTTCCTATATGAATAATTTATGGGTTAGCATAAGTATTTATTATCAAAGTCGTTTGTTTGTGTCAATTAAATTTTTTCATCATATGTGAGGGATATTTTCTGATTATTGTATACAACTGCCTGCCCAAAGGAAATTATTGTATGTTTTAATCGAGAAAGGTTGTATGGGGCATTGTGTTGCAATGGTGCTCTACCTTTCATGGGTCTATCTATCCAAAGGGGATAGGTTCGTGACTGTTAGGATATTTCATTTGCTTTTGGCTTCATGTGAAGAGTACTTATGCATATTACATATTCTGTTCAAAGAAAAATATATAATATTATATTTGGATTCTTGTATATCATTTATGTATATGCTCATTGACTAGTATTTTGCATTCCTGTCATCTTTGATTATACAGTCATTTCTATGTTAATAATAATATTGTTGTTGAGATCTTAATTGGATCAAAATATCAAAGATAAAAGTATATATAGGACTTAGAAAATTTGTCTACCCAAAGGGAACATATTAATGCCAATCCTTATTGTGTTAATCTTTGCTTTTTTTGAAAAGAGATATATATTGGGCCTAAGAAATTTGTTTATCCAAAGAAGACATATTTTTGAAAATTTTATATTTTTGTTATATTAATTTCATTATTGGAGCTCAAAAATATGTCATATTCTCTGTCTATAGAAGAGTTTTATGATGATGTGCATGATACACTTAGAATGGCTTATTATATTTAAAGTCTTTATTCATTTATTATTTGTACCTCAAATATGTTATATCATACATGAACTTGATTGATATTTTATATATCTTATGTTACTTTAGAGATCATGACTAGATGATCCATGATTAGAAGGTTTGTGAAATTTGATGGATGGTGACCACCAAAATGGCATGTTTATTAAAATTTAAAAGATCCTTTTATAAAATATTTAGAAGGGATTGCATAGCATTATATATTGATGAGAGATTCCTTATATTGGTCATTTTCTTTCTAAAGAAAGTCTTGTAATTAAGGCTCTCATTAAAATAATACTTATAAATTAATGCTTCCATTATGATAACTCTGATTAATATGAAATATGAAAACTGAAATTATACTTGCACTAAATATGATAGAATATAGATATTATATTATGTAATGATCTTCCATCTTGGTTAACTTATTAGAGTACTTTGAAATAAAGCTACCTTAAAAATGATAAAGAGTGAATTATTTTATATAATTGATTCTGTTCTTATCATTGTATTTAAGAATAGTAATTTAATATAATTTTTTATCTTATTTATAAAAGATATGTAGAATCTGATAAAAAAAATCTGGATAACTGATGAATAGATAAATTAATGTATGATAGATTGTATGATGTTATTAAGGTCTATATCTTGAAACTAGAGAATATTGTACCTAAAATTAGTATTATGATATTTCTATCTCTAATACATTGGTTACTCATTATGTATATAAAATTATTAATAATTATATCCTATTTTGTTTCAAAAGATTTGATATTATTAAGAAAAGGATAATGATATTAATAAGGTATATCAGTCACATTTTAGGATTCTATATGATGTGGCAGGATCACTGACATGGGGGAGCTGACAGGCGCCACGTCAAAGGAAGCCGCCGCGTCGGATGCCATGTCAATTCTCCTGCTCATACTCCTTCACCGAGCTAAGCTCCCTCGAGACAACGAGCGGAGCTTCGTCCTTCGCTTGGTTGGTCCCGCGAGCTCGGGACACCTAGGCCGGAGCCGCACTCTGCCCCCCATAGCAAGACCCTCGAAGATCAAGCCCCGTGGTCGGAGTCGAGCTCAGCCCTCCTCCACCACATGGAGCTTCTTCGAGGTTGAGCCCTTTGGACCGAGCCCGCACTCTGCCCTCCAAAGCGAGACCCTCGAAGATCGAGCCCCGTGGTCAGAGTCGAGCTCAGCCCTCTTCCACCACGTGGAGCCTCTTCGAGGCCGAGCCCTCTGGACTGGGCCCACACTCTGCCCTCCTCCATCGAGGCGACCCAGCAAGCTCGGGGTGTCTAGGTCGGAGCGAGCCCTACCATTCCAGCTCAGCCCCAGCTTAGACGCGAGCACCGCCATCCCAGGACACTGGCGAGCCGCCCGGGGCTGCACTGGGACACCTGCCAGACCGCACTGACCGCCTGCAACCGCCGGTTACACCAGAAAGGGGAGAGACCCACAGATCGAGGCACCACGCTCCTCACCAACCGCCTAAACCACCCGAGAAAGGAAGTCAACCAGGAGATTCGAATCCCAGGAATGGCGGCCCACCAATCGAGGTACTGCCAGGTTTCCCAGAATGAGACGACCAAGGGGAATGTCAGAGCACATGACAGCTTTCCTTATCACGGATCGGGAAAGGCTCCTCGGGACACCGCCGCACGCGCCTGATAGCCTAATGGAGATCCCAAGACGAACGCCCAATGGTAACCTAATCTACAAAACTCGGAGGTAACAACTACAAGAAAGGAGAGAGACATAAGCTAGAACAAACCAACACAAGTGCAAGCTCAATCAAAAAGAGCACAGCACCACCAGCATACTCAAGCAAGGGTAGGTGGAAGAGCCATATAGAGACTCCTTCTAGCCAGGCCACTCTTCTCCCGACATACTTGCATCCCACTCTCACACCACTTACTCCTCCTCGTATGGAGTCCATCAAGAGGGGCTCAACCAGGAGGATCTGTTTTCCTGGGTCGTCACTGACTTGATCGTCGGAGTGCCCTTGTCGAAAATCCCGGTCCGGGTCACTAACCCTTGTTTTGCTGGTCCAGGACCACCGGATGGCGAGACAGCGAAGGAGGTGCGCTTTGACAGCAGCTACAGGCCACGGCGATCTTGGCGGCAACACTATACATAATAAATAAATAGTATTATTGAATATCTGTATAAGTATGGAACAGTTATTTAATAAATCATACCTAAAATTTCTAAATAATATGATGTGACTGAGAGGTATAGCACATTCTGATAGACATGGTATGAAGTATGATAAGTGGGTATAATTTATCATGATGTATCTAGTATAAGATTCTAAATAATTGTCATCTATATATTTTAAATAAATTCTTGTTAAAATGGTTATACAAGATATCTTTTTGAGTTAAAGATTGGTAAGAAGTCCAATATCTTTTAACTTTATATTTAGAGCTATCCTAAAATACTTAATCATTGATAATTCATCAGCGAATAAATCTTGATTATATATAATAATATGTTATTTATTTTGGTTATCCAGATAATTTATAAATGAATACATATTCTAATATCCTAATAGAGGTATTATGGATATTGAATTAAATTATGCCATATTTGTAGATTCTGATTTGCATAATATTAGATGCTTCTATATATTAGAAATATGATATTGAAGAAAAGATAAGTTGTTACTCTTATTTATGTAAATATTATATTTCATCCTACTGAAAGACAGTGGGAGAACAATATTAAATATACAAACTAATGATTGCACTTGTATTATTAGTTGATGTAGTACTAGTAAAGAAATCATATGATAAGAAAATAGATACTTGTCATGTTCTATGACAATGTAAATAACTGGAGATTTTATTTTATAGAAAGGCTTGAAAATATAATCAATGGCATTCTTAGATATATAGGCAAAGTTTATAGAATGTTGCAAAGTCACAATACATATTATTTTGATTATAAAACTTTGTCTTGAAACCTATAATTATTGATTATCTTAAAACTACTTAAAATTTATTATAATCGTAGTGTAGCTATCCTCTTTAAAGGAAATGATAAAAGTTTTCATTATCTCTATCTATGTGAAGATAGAATATTTGTCAATCAGAGATTTTAGTTGAAAGGGAGATATTTTATATAATATACAAAGTCAATATTTGTTGATCCCCTAATCAAATAATTAAGACTCAATTTTCATAAAACATATCAAGAATATGGGCATTTTAGAATTTTTAGATTAGTGGGAGTTTGATGTATTTATACATTAACTTGATTGATAATTTTTTTATTAATTGCTTTAGTTGATGGATTGCATTCCTATATGGTTTATGTGCACATGTGAAATAATAAAATATAATATAGTATCTCAAAAATGTGTTTTGTCCTGAGAATGAAAGATATATGGGTATATTTCATTTGATACTTATGAGATCTCATTATGTTTGGAAATATACAGACTTTTTTTGAAGTTGTAGGATTTTTCTAGCTTGTCATAAAGCATGTGGTTAAAGAGAAATCATAATTGATGGTACATATATTTAATTTGTTTTGATTATGAGATATCTCTTTTGGTAATGTACCTGTTATGCTATCTTGTCTTGAGTATGTGAGATAGAATGGCTTGTTGTTTGACACCATTAAAATTTTTCTTGCTTACTTTATTTCTAGGCATGTTGAAGAAAAATTAGGGGACTGATAATAAAAAATAGTATGTTTTATTTTGGATCACCTTGATGCTATTTTTTTGCTACACTACTATACTAAAACTCTTGTAGATAGTATTTATGATGTTTGTAACCATGGATAAGTTTTGTATTGGATAAGTGGTATAATTATCCTATGATTCGGCATCATGGTATTGTTGGACCGAGTCATTTGTAGGTACCATCTATGGATCATCTAGTGGCTACATATTATTTTCAACCCGAGAGTTATTTTTTAAAATAAAATGTTTTCAAAATTATAATTAATGTAGTCCAAGTGAAAAAATGTAAGATTTTTTTTTATTTTGGACTGACATTAATTATTATTTTATGGTTTATTAAAATCAGGTTAATTTTATAGTTCATGTTGATAAATGTATGATGAGCCCAATATTATGTGATCATTATTTGGGCTACGAGCACCTCATATAGTTTGGTATAGTTGAGGCGGCACAGTGTAGGCCTTGGTCCAATTAACCTGTGATGAGAGGGCCCGTTTGGATTTGTTTATAAATAATAGGCTAGATCCCCTCTCCACTCATTATAATATTCTATGTGAGTTTTGCTCTCAAGACTTGCCCCATCGATGAGCCGCCTGTTACGAGAGGATGCTGAAAAGAAGGACTTTGCCTTCGATATTCCTTTTACAGGTTACAGATTTGGGATTGATGGTAAGAGAATACTAGAGAGAAGGACTCTGCCTTCGATGTTCTTTTTATAGATTACAGGTTTGGAATTAATGGCAAATATAAGTATGTATCGTAAACCCTTTTTAACAGATCTTGATAATAGATATGATAAATAGTTTGAGATCTGTTATTGTCGGATCGTAGCCCCTAACCACCATTCCAAAAGGAACGTCCTATTGGAAGGCTGGAAACTAACAATCTTAAGCTAGATCAGAGCCCAGCGGTAACGCGCCAGTAGCGGGCCTGAGAGCCTTCACACCTGGGCTGACCCGCATCAAGCCAGATCGCACCAAAGCGACAAGCTGGGCGGTCAGTCCTATTTAATCCATTCGACTTACAGGGCCGAGCCGACTCTCCATCATTTCAGGATCCAAGTCGACCCACACCGAGAATTGTCACTAAGGCAACAGCCGCCCCACCAACCACGGGTGTGCGCTGGCACCTAGCCAACAATCCCCTAAGAGATACTTGAGGGGCTGATATCGATTCAAACTTGCAACCTCGCTCTGATATCAACTGTCAAATCGCAGCCCCTGACCACCATTCCAAAAGGAACACCCCTATTGGAAGGCTGGAAACTAACAATCTTAAACCATATCAGAGCCCAGCAGTAATGCACCACTGGCGGGCCTGAGGGGCTTCGCACCTGGGCCGACCCGCATCAAGAATTGTCACTAGGGCAACAGCCGCCCCACCAACACCCGCGAGGCTAATGTCGATTCGAACTTGCAACCTCACTCTGATACCAACCGTCGAATCGCAGCCCCTAACCACCATTCCAAAAGGAATGTCCCTGTTGTAAGGCTGGAAACTAACAATCTTAAGCTAGATCGCATCCAAGCGACAAGTTGGGCGGTAATTCCCATTTAATCCGGACTTACAGGGCCGAGCCAACTCTCCATCATTTCAGGATCCGAGCCGACCCGTACCGATAATTGTCACTAGGACAATAGCTGCCCCACCAACCACGGGTGTACGCTGGCACCTAGCCAACAATCCTCCCTAGTGACACCCGGGGGCTGATGTCGATTAGAACTTGCAACCTCGCTCTGATACCAACTGTCGAATCGCAGTCTCTAACCATCATTCTAAAAGGAACGTCCCTATTGGAGGCTGGAAACTAGCAATCTTAAGCCAAATTAGAGCCTAGCGGTAACACGCCACTGGCGGGCCTGAGGGGTTTCGCACTTGGGCCGACCGGCATCAAGCCAAATCGCATCCAAGCGGCAAGCTGGACGGTCAGTCCCATTTAATCCATTCGACTTACAGGGCCAAGCCAACTCTCCATCATTTCAGGATCCGAGCCAACCTGCACCGAGAATTGTCACTAGGGCAATAGTCGCCCCACCAACCACGGGTATGCACTAGCACCTAGCCAACAGTTATCAAAAAGATCAAATCTAAATGTTATGTATTCCAATCTTCTGTCATGATTTATGAAAATTAATGAAAACTTTTTCTATAAGAAATAGCTACATTCTGATGAACATCGTTACTTTGTTTTTGTCTATAAATGACTCTGTATATTTACAGTTCCCAAAAGGTAAATTGTTACACAAATTCAGAGTTCATAAACTTCTAACCAATATCCATCCGAACAAACCTTTTTCCTTTCCCACGAAGCTTCCGATGGTTATGCATGCGTGCAATTGAAAATTGCCTCCTCTTTTCCCTTTTGACAACTATATTAAAAAAAAAAAAACCCTCTCTTTTAGACACGCAGACGCACACAAACACACACAGCTAGATGTTTCATGAATTTTTTTAAGAAAAAAAGCTTGAAGGGCTAAAAAAAAAAAAGTCCGGTGAGATCAGTTTACTTCTTTACCGTTCGAAGACTTTTTTTTTAATTATTATTATTTTAAAAACAGATTTCTTTTTTGCTAATGGCTGCTCTTAAATCTAGAATCTCTCACTGTTACTGGAAGGAAAATATATATATATATATATATATATATTGTTATCAGTTATGAGAGGGATGAATTTTTTTTTCTAATATTAAAAAAATAATTATGAAATTAAGTGTTATCATACATATTTATGAATTTAGATATTTTTGACTGACGTGGACTAAGCAAGCCAAAAACATCTGTCACGTGGCATGAAAATTATCAGATTCATGTTGTAAAATCATCTTTTCAAAAAACGATTTCAACAAGAAAAAATTATCTTTTCTAACCGCTACCATTGATACCGTAGTACATTCTACATACCTGAACTGCTATAATCACCGCAGAATTTTTTATTATTTTATTTAAAAACTGAAATTAATAATAACCAGGAATTTTTTTCTCATATATGCTGTTTAATTATTAAAAAAAGACTGATGATACTCTGAGAGAACCCGCGTTCGCAATTACGTATAAATAATGCTACTCGAAGAAAGGGTATGGAAGTGCGAAAGCGATGCGTGTTTGTTAGGCTTAACGTGTACTTTCTTAATGTATACACAGCCTAAGTTTCTTAAGCTAAACTAGCTACATTTGCCCGGAAGATATTCCTTTGCTAAGTGGAATACTACCTTTAAACATACCGATTCGTGATTAGATCGATCACCTACAACTACCATACCTAATTCCCAACAGTATTCGTCCTTTTGTTTATCCAAATCTCCATGTACCGAATTGACATTAATTCTAATCACTTCAACAAAATTCTTATCCTAACCAAATCGTTCGGACTAAGCGGTTTCTCTGATCAAATCGTCCGGACTAAACGGCGCACCACAATCCATTGCTCTGCCAGTCAACCATAACCGTCCGTACACCCACATGGAAAGGGAAATTTTTTTTTAATATTAAAAAAAATTACAAAATTATGTGTTACTATATATATTTACGGATTTAGGTGTTTTTGACTAACGTGAACCAGGCCAGCCAATAACACCTACCACGTGGCTTGAGTGGAGGCCAGGTCACCTGAAATCGTCTTTTGGAAAGACACCAAAAGATGATTTCAGGTGACCTGGCCCTCTCACGGGCCACGTGCCACCCTGCCCCAGCCACTCCCAGCAGCCGTCCCAGTCGCGATGCGTAGCGCAAGAAGAAATCATCTTTTCTAAAGACGATTTCTCTCCCCCTGCTGGCAGCTTCCCGGTGTGTGACGCGTGGCAGAGTTCTGAACTCGTCTTTGCAAAAGACGATTTTAGGAGCTGAAATCGTCTTTTGCAAAGACGAGTTCTCGCCTGTTACAAACTGAGGCCGAAGGCTTTTTTTTTCTGGTTGTCTTTGTTTCGTTCTCCTTCGGCCCCCCTCCGCTCCCTGGCGAATTTTTTTTTTTGCTTCGTCCCCCGTTGGCCCACTTTTCTCTTGTTTCATTCTCCTCTGGCCCCCCCAGTGGTCCTGTGGTCCCGTGCGATAGGGATTTTTTTTTTTTTTGTCTTTCCCTTCCCGTTGGCCTACTTCTCTCCTTGTCTCCGATAGGTTGAAGTTCGACCTGCTTGTTCCCGGTCCGGTTCAAATCAAGGTATTTTTTATTTATCTCAATTTATTTGTTTTCTTATATATATTTTTTTTTTTTTTTGCTAGATCTGTGCTTGGATTGCTAGAAACGGTCTACTCTCCATCCAATCCATTCCATTTCCATAATTTTACAGGTATTTTGTTTAGATGCATTTATATTTATGTAAATATTTTTTTTAAAAATTATGTTACACGATTTAGATTTAAATTTGTTGAATATAAAGTTGTGTTGCCGATCTCACCGCGGTGGCCTGTAGCTCGTGAGCTGGCGCCGGTTCTCGGACACTCTCACCTCGAGATCTCCAAACTTCCGGACCTGCAAAACAAGGTCAGAGACCCGGGCCAGGGGTTCCGACGGGGGCACTCCAACGATCAAGTCAGAGAGCGGCAAGATGGAACAGGACCTCTAAGGCGGGCTCCCGAAGGATCCCCATGCTTAGAGGAGATGTAAAATGAAAGAAGTGTGGGGAAGAGAGGAGTTGAGGCCCGGCCTCCCGTGCTAGGGCCACCGAGCTCTCACCTCAGGACTTCCCGGGATCCTCCCGGATCGTTCTTTTGGTGTTCTCTCCTTTTTTCCACCTACCTTTCCGTCTGTTTTTACCGTCCCTTTTATACCACCGAACTGCCTTCAGCCCACGTCCCCTCCATGGGGCTCCCTGAGACCTCTGGACCTTCTCCTTCCCCTTCTTCTTCGAGTCTGGGAGTTAAGTAGCCGGCCCGCCTCGTCCGTAGTGTATCACAAAAGGGGGAAGACTGGTGAGGCCTTGGGCCGAACATGGGAGCTCTCCTTTCGGGGCGTTGACGGTGGGCTTCTAGCCGTTTCAGGCTCCTGCCTGCTAGGATTTCATTCCTCGGTTGCGGGGCCCTGACTAACTGGTGTAAACGAGGCTTCGCGTATCACCACAGGCCGTACCGGTGCCTTGTACGGAGCGCGGCGCGCGCTGGCTCTAGTGGCGACCTCACGACCCGTGTCCCTGCCTTCCCGAGGCTTTGCAGAGTAGGGCTGACTACGGCCGAGGTGGACCCGTCAGGGGGCGCCACCTGGCGGTGGAGCGAGGGGCCGCCAGCTTCGGTCGAGGTGGACCCCTCCTAGGTGGACACATGGCGGAGTGGCAGAGAGAGGCTCGACTTCGGCCGAGGTGGACCCGTCTTGGGGTGCCACCTAGCGAAGAAGCAAGAGGGCCCGGCTCGACCTCGGTAGAGGTGGACCCGTCTTGGGGTGCCACCTGGGAAGGGAGCGAGGGGCCGCCAGCTTCGACCGAGATGGACCCCTCCTGGGTGGACACCTGGCGGAGTGGCAGAGAGAGGCTCGATTTCGGCCGAGGTGGACCCGCCTTGGTGTGCCACCTGGCGAAGGAGCAGGAGGGCCCGGCTCGACCTCGACAGAGGTGGACCCATCTTGGGGTGCCACCTGACGAGGGAGCGAGGGGCCGTCAGCTTCGGCCGAGGTGGACACCTGGTGGAGTGGCAGAGAGAGGCTCGACTTCGGCCGAGGTGGACTCGTCTTGGGGTGCAACCTGGGGAAGGAGCAGGAGGGCCCGGCTCGAACTCGATAAAGGTGTACCCGTCTTGGGGTGCCACCTGGCGAGGGAGCGAGGGGCCGCCAGCTTCGGCCGAGGTGGACCCCTCCTGGGTGGGCACCTGGTGGAGTGGCAGAGAGAGGCTCGACTTCGGCCGAGGTGGACCCGTCTTGGGGTGCCACCTGGCAAAGGAGCAGGAGGCCCCGGCTCAACCTCGGTAGAGGTGGACTCGTCTTGGGGTGCCACCTGGTGAGGGAGCGAGGGACCGCTAGCTTCGGCCGAGATGGGCCCCTCCTGGGTGGACACCTGGCGGAGTGGCAGAGAGAGGCTCGACTTCAGCCGAGGTGGACCCTTCTTGGGGTGCCACCTGGCGAAGGAGCATGAGAGCCCGGCTCGACCTCGGTAGAGGTGGACTCGTCTTGGGGTGCCACCTGGCGAGGGAGCGAGGGGCCACCAGCTTCGACCAAGGTGGACCCCTCCTGGGTGGACACCTAGTGGAGTGGCAGAGAGATGCTCGACTTTGGCTGAGATGGACCCGTCTTGGGGTGCCACCTGGGGAAGGAACAGGAGGGCCCGGCTCGACCTCGGTAGAGATGGACCCATCTTGGGGTGCCACTTGGCGAGGAAGCGAGGGGCTGCCAGCTTCGGTCGAGGTGGACCCCTCCTGGGAGGACCCCTCCTGAGGAGCCGCCAGCTTGATTAAATTGTCTGATTATATTATAAATTTAATTATGATTAAATTTGTTTAATTATATTTTTTTGGAATTATGTTGATTGATTAAATTGTTTAATTATATTGTAAATTTAATTATGGTTAAGTTTGTTTAATTATGATTTAGATTTAATTATGTTGTTTTTATGTTAATTATTTAAATATTATTATTAGTAATTGAATTATGTTATTGTTATTGATAATATATTAAGAAATAATATATAATGCTAATAAACAGTAATTAAATTCAAAAAATAGATTTGTAAGTATAGATATTAATAATTTATTATGTTAGTTGTTTAAATATTAGTATTAATTATTTAATTATATTATTATTATTTGATATAATCATAATAAATTATTTATTGATAATGCTAGAATAAATAATATAAAAATATAAAAATTAAAGTTGTAAATAATTACTTATTTTTTAGATGATCTTGAATTAAAAATAAAGTTAATTTTTTTTTAATTATCTTGTATGAATTTATTGTATGGTATTTAGATAAATTTGTAGTAAATTATCTTGTATAAAATTAAAATTTCAAATTTTTTTATTGTAACTTATTGTCTTCATTAATCATGGTTAAATTAGAGTAATCTAATAATAATTAAATATAAAAATTAAATATAAAAATTAAAGTTATAAATTAAAGTTAAATTAGAGTAAATTGTCTTGTATTTAGATATATTTATTGATAATGCTAGAATAAATAATAATTAAATATAAAAATTAAAGTTATAAATATACATATCAAGAAATTAATTAATAATTATGACTATAATTTTTTTAAAATTTTGAGTTGATTATTAAATTTATATCAATATTTTAAAATATTTTATACATGTTTAATTACAAAATTTTATATAATGATATAAATATCGGAAAATAAATTTGTATATAATTTCGTAGTTTACTAATCCGATATTTTGAAATTAGTTTAACAAAATCTGCATTACATTGCATTGAACCGTAGACCCGTCAATTGATTAATATGCATAAATTATAATATCCATACATTATTTTTAATTTTGTAATCCATACATTATTTTTAATTTTGTATGGATCTTAGATCTATGCATATTAATCAATTGATTGTCCAAAGTGGACAGTTTGGAAATTGCAAATAATTTTACGGATCACTTTACAGCAATGAAATGATGTGCAATGGAGTTCGAATGAAATTTCGTGCAGCATTTTTCTTTTGTTCTCCGCATACATAAATATTTGTATGTGAAGAACTAAGAAAAAATGCTGCCGAAATTTCATTCGATCTCCATTGCACATCATTTCAATACTGTAAGTGATCTGTAATATTAATGCAATTCTTGAATGGGATAGGATCTATGACTTATTAGTTGATGATAGGATACATTGGATATTTCTAAATATCTTTTCTTGGTTAAATATGTAGGGTATAATGGGAGAAACAATCACCGCATTATGTTATATTAATGGTTGCATTATCAATGGACCAAATGGGATTAAGTACAATCAGGGTCCGAAAAAGGTAATTAGAATATATTCTGGTATGACATTTTAAGAACTGGAGAACAAAATATGTAGAGTCCTGCATATTGATAGAACTGGAAAGAAAATATTGATCATCTATAGATATCCCCAAGTTGTCCAGTCGACATCTGTAAAGTATGAACCCGTTCCACTGATCGATGATGAAGACATGGAGATCATGTTTTCAACTATCAATTTACATCAATGTATATCGGGTGCGGATTTATACATAGATATCCAAACGGTAGAAGCTCCTGAACCTGTCTGTTCTCGGGATGACTATGAAGAAGCTGTTCGAAATATAGCAACACCCATATAACCGAATATATTTCATAATGTACTCCGAACATGGTACCTACTGAATTTGAAAATATTGGTTCAGTTTATCTGGTATCTCCGTTACATACGGTGGACAGTACTGTATCTGAAACTAATATTAGAGAAGCATCGGTATACACAGCTGCTGATGATACTGTGCATCTGGATAATCTACTTTTTAATGAGAATGATGATGAATGTGAAAATGATTTGCCTGAAGAAGGTAATGAAGCCGGAACTTCGAACCCAGTACGAAGTCCAGAGGGAACACCTGTTCCAAACTATTCTGTATTTGAAGCTCCATCCAGAACATTTATCCAGATTGATTGGGATGCTGCCAATGTTTCAATGTATTCTTCATTTCAGGAACAAAATGTTATATGGCAAAGAGATGAGGAATTGCGTAAAAGACTTCGCTTTACGGATAAGGCCGAATTACAGACTGCGGTAAAGTAGTATTCTATTGAAAGACATCACGAATTCAAAGTTATTGAGTCTAATCCAAATCTATGGCTTGTAAAATGTAAGAACAGAGATTCGGGATGTCAGTGGATGGTAAGGGCTATTAAGCATCATGCTTACTTTGAGATCTCACGATATACTGGTCCTCATACATGCATGTCTGCAATGATGTCTCAAGATCATTCTGGGCTGGACTCCACATTAATTGCTAATGAAATACGGGACCTAGTGAAAGAAGTTCCTACAATTGTTGTTGCTGGACTAGGTGCAGTGATTAAAAACAAGTACAATTATACACCAAGTTATAGAAAATTGTGGGAAGCCAAGCAAAAGGCAATAGCAATGTTATTCGGTGATTGAGATTTGTCATATGAATTACTTTCGAAATGGTTACATGTAGTAGAACATTTTAATCCCGGTTCCTGGATAAAATTTATCAGCACTCCTACCGGCATTACAGCTCGTGCTCAGTTTGATCGTGTATTCTAGGCCTTTGGACCCTCAATTGAAGGGTTTAAGTACTGTCGACCGGTTATAAGTATTGGCGCTACTTTCATGTACGAAAAGTACAAGGAGAAGGGTTTAAGTACTGTCGACCGGTTATAAGTATTGACGCTACTTTCATGTACGGAAAGTATAAGGAGAAGTTGTTGATTGCAACTACTGTAGACGGAAATAATCAGATATTTCTGCTTGCATTTGCTATTATTGATGAAGAGTCAGCTGACACCTGGGGTTGGTTCTTAGCTTGCATCAGACAGTTTGTTACATCACGTCAGAAAATTTGTCTGATTTTTTATCGACATGCTGGTATTCTTGCTGCAGTATAGAATCAATATCTTGGTTGGCAGCCACCAAATGCTTATCATGTATATTGCCTGCATCATGTAGCAAGTAATTTCAATACAAGATTTCGTGATTCCAAATTAAGGGATATAGTGAAAAAAGCTGGAATGCAATCACAATCCAGAAAATTTCATAAATATATAACAAACATTGAAAAATTTAATCCAGAAGCTGTTCAGTGGCTGAATGAAATTCCTTTATCGAAATGGACACAGTCACATGACGATGGACGACGGTATGGGATGATGACAACTAACATATCCGAGTGTTTCAATGGAGTATTGAAAAATGCTCGATTCCTGCCAATAACAGCCTTGGTGCAGTTAACATTCTTTCGGCTTGTATCATACTTTGAAGGTCGACGTGCCCAAGCAAATGAGGTAATGGAAAGGAACGAAAGGTTTACACCATTTGTCGCTGGACATGTTATTTCCAAACAGGCCAAAGCAACTTCGCATAGAATTACAAGGTTCGATAGAGGAAGTGGCCTATTCCAGGTCCAAACTGCTAGACGTGGTCATAACATGAACAGAGGCAACAATACACAGGTATCTACTATCGACTCCAAGGGTCGCGGTTGAGTATGGTTTGCCTTACCGAGCAGTTTCAGGATTTACATATTAATGCCGACGAGATAGCTATACAGCGCTATGCTCGAGCATACATTTTGCAGCTGATGGGTGGGTGTTTATTCATGGATAAATCCGGAAATTTGATGCATCTCATGTTTCTATCCCTACTGGCAGATCTGGATGATGCTGGACATTATAGTTGGGGTAGTGCAGCGCTTGCATGGCTATATAGGGAGATGTATAGGGCGAGCAGGAGAGATGCCAGTGATATTGCTGGTCCATTATTACTGCTACAGTTATGGGCATGGGATAGATTCACGATCCTTGCACCACGTAGATTACAGCGCCAGATTCCAGATCCGATGGTCAACTTCGATAAAGATGGTGCTGGTTTACCATAGGATCCGTTAGGGATGTGGTGAGTTCGTTATTCATATTAAATTTCATACTGTATGATATTTACTGACTTATTTAATAAATGTAATAATTTTTTTTTTTTGCAGATGGAGGGACGTTTTTTGTGTGACCCAGGTACCGACGCATGTGGTCTCCTCCTATCATTATTTGATAGATCACTTCAGACTAGATGAGATAATCATTAGTGCTTATTCTTTTTAAAACGGTTGATTAGTCTTACATGTTTTCGTTTAATGAATTATGCTTTAAATTATTTATGAACAGGTGATATGGTAGCCATATTCTGCTGATCTACTTACACAGTTACCAGATTACTGTCTAGATGGGCAGCATATCTGGTGTACTCGAGTGCCACTTATCTGTTTTCATATAATGGAGTGGCACTTGCCTGATAGAGTGATGCGCCAGTATGGGTTTCGATAGGTCGTGCCTCAACTAGTTGATACACGCCCGGATCTACACCACATGGATCTAAGAGGACGACCTGATCAGGACTGGTCCGCCACTCATCGTGAGTTCATTCATTTATGGATGAGTCAATTGGATCATATTGTAGATGGTGCTCCAGATGCTGGTATCATGGATTATCACGATCCATACATGCAGTGGTACCGCAGCATCATGCATCGATTCATCAATCGTCCTGACGCGATTGATGATTATATGATAAGAAATTTAAGTTTTGTTATTTATTCATATTAAATTATTTATTTTTTGAAATTTATTTAATATTTTTTATTTTACAGAGCAGTGCCATCACACGGATACTTCAGCTGACTCATCCAGATTGCATAGTGACGAACTCCCAGACTATTACGGAGATTTGTCATTCTGTCCTTCATACTGTCAGTGAGCATGCACGTGTCCCATTACGAAAGTTTTATCAGGGGGCCGATAGAGAGTACGAAACTCCTTCACCTTACCACTACGGATCTTCATCGGGAGCACCTCCATCATTCCAGCACGGACGAGGTACTCGACATTATAGTACCTCTCCATATCCGATGCGGGACTTCACATCTACTGATGTTGTTGCTGCACATTTTGAGACTACCGCTGCACCGGACTACATGTCGCAGCACGATTATTCTGGACATGGAGGACAGGTTTATGGTGAGGGTTCGTCGCATCAGGCATCCCAGGTCAGGGAGCATATGACAGAGCATCAGCCACCAGCTGAAGTTGTACCTCCACTTCGTCGTGTCCAGCCTCAACGCAAGAGGAGGCGGCCACCATGTGGGACTTAGGATATAATTTTTTTTGTATTTGTAAAACTATATTTTGAAATAAAATTTAATTACAAAATTCATGAACTCTCATCTAGTAATACAATCATTTCTCAGTGATACCGGTCCGGCTCTCTTACTGCCATCGGTGTTAGCGTCGATCCGACGGCTAGAGTCTGGCTCCCACTCCTGCCATTGGTCTTATCGTCCGTCCGGCATGTAGGGTTCGGCCACCAGTCGCGTGTTTAGGATTTATCGGCATAATTATTTCTAAATTTATTTCGTATAATTAAAAAAATATTCTGGGCGACAGAAAAATACAAAAATTTATTTTTATATTTTTATTTCATTATTCAATAAAAACTTATTTTTGTATTTTTATAATGTTATATGTTTTTAATTTTTCAAATAAAATAAAATAAAATAAATCAATACTATTCAGAATAATATTATTCTATATCATTTTATTTTATTTTACATTATAAAATTAATTACACAATATTATAATTTATAATAAAAATATTTTATATTTTATTATTTTTAATATAATATATTTATACATTATATATTTATATAATATATAAATTCATTATATTAGAATTATCAATATAATATATAAACAATAATTATTACATTATAGTTTTATTTATAATATAATATTATGTAGTATATAATATAATATTATAATCTCAATATAATATAACATATTATATTTTTTATTTTTTATTTTATCATATAAAATAAATTATATTTTATCATATTTAATATAAGGTAATATAATTAAATATAAAACTTAGTATATTTATACATAATATACTTATATACTTATATGAAATATATTATATATTTAAATTATATATTTACATATAACATAAATATATTAAAAATTAAATAACATAATATATATAAATTTATTATATTGCTTAATATATATTACATTTATTTCGTATAAAAAATATTTTTTTTATTTTCAATTTTAATATAAAAATATAAAATAATATTTATCCAATATATTATAATATAAAATACTTAAATTATATTTTTAATTATAAAAAATTAATCAACAAAAAATTCAAAAAAAAAAAATCACTAAGAGAGAAATCGTCTTTAGAAACGACGATCTATCTCAAACAGATTTCGTCCTAGGTCACGAAAAAATCGTCTTTTCTAAAGACAATTTCTCCTTTCGTCATGCATCGCGGCTGGGGCGGCTGCTGGGATGGCTGGGGCAAGATGGCACATGACCCGCGGGAGGCTTGAAATCGTCTTTCCAAAAGACGATTTCAGATGACCTGGCCTCCACCAGTGCAACATGATAGGTATTTTTGGCTGATCTTGTCCACGTCAGCCAAAAACACCTAAATCCATAAACGGCAACACCTAATTTCATAATATTTTTTTTTCATTAAAAAAAAATTTCACGGAAAGGACGAGATGATAACGTACCCACCCCCTGGAAAGGACGAGATGGCTGTTGCTTTGCATCGAGATCTGTGCCTTTGCGGAATTTATTCGAACAGTCGCTGGTGGTGGTAAGAAGGGGAACGAGGAGGCCGGGCCTTCCCTCTCCGATGAGGGGGTTAGGAGTTGGGCTAAGGTGGCCGGCGGGTGGGCAACCAAGCAGGGCTTCTTGGATGTGGATGTCTCACAAGATCTCCGATGTCGAGGTCGACGAACTCCGGCGTTACTTCTCAAAGATCTTGGAGTTCCCGGAGGATGAAATTGACGAAGCTGGAGGGGAATGGGAGAGGGTGGCGGTGTTGGCGAGGAGCTTAAGCCGTCGAGTTCCCATTGATTGGGTTGCAAGGGACTTCAAGATCAGAGGAAAGCTTGCCAATGAGGTAAAGGCTTTCTCGTTGGCAGAGGATCACCTTTTGTTTCGGTTCAGTTCGGAGGAGGAGCGAGACTCCATTCTCCGTGGGGAACCCTGGGTGGTCGCCGGCCAGTTGCCGACCGTTGAACCGTGGGTGCTGGACTTTGTATCGGATTTTAACACCATTAAGATGACTACGGTGTAGCCGTCTCCTGGGACTTCCTATTGAGTTTTGGTCTTCCCGGAGGCTGCTGAGCATCGTGGCCGAAGCTGGAAATCCGGTGGCGATTGACGACTTCACCGACCAGCTCAACAAGGCGGGTTTTGCCAGGATCCGGGTGGGAGATCGATTCCAGCTTGCCTCTGAAGCCCGGAGTGCTAATTAGGGGGCAAAATAGAATATTTTGGCAGTGTTTTGTTTACGAGAATCTGCCGGTGGTTTGTTTCCGGTGTGGCCGAATCGGCCACTCCGATGACTGCTGTGGCGAGCCGGTGGAGTGCCATGCAGCAGAAGGTGAGCACCCTCTCTGCCCGGAGAATCTGATGGAGACTCATCCCTTTCCCATGGAGGTTGGGGTTGAGAGGGAGACTGAGTTGGGAGGTGTGGAGGCTAGGGTCCCAGTTGTTCGGCCCCGGCTTAGCCCCTGGATGGTTACGTCGAAGGTCTGGCCACCGAATCCCAGTCCAGCACCGGTGAAAGGGAAGAGGGCAACCATGGTGCAGGTGGCTTCGACGGTGCCCGATTCGAAGTGTCATCACTCGCCTGCAAAGCTGGCTTCTCCTCCGAGCTCTCCGCCGGATTGTGGGGGTGGCAAAAGCTGGCTAAGGTGGCTCGCCGGCGGTCACCGGATCAGACCAGGGAGCGCCGGGAATCGGCCTACTCGGTGGTGGAGGCGTCGATTGGAGGTGAGTCTTCCTTCTCTGTGTTAAGCTGATTCAAAGGTGGGTTTGGAGTTGGGCCGGTGCTGGGCCGGCCCATTCTGATTTGCCCATGACGAGTATTGGGTCGGGCCAGGGAAATTTGAAGAGCCCAGGGCCCAAGTGGCATGTTGGTGGTAGATCTAGGCCCAAGTTGAGCATGAGTTTGGACGAGGATGGCTGGGTTGTTGATGCCCGGATCGTGGTGCTAGCGAACCTTGCTCCTTCTGCCCCGGGCGGGTCATCTCCTCAGAGGGGTCTCTTGGTAGTCCCTCGGCATTAGCTCGGAAGGGGGAGGGCTTGTCAGATAAAAAAAAGATTTTCTCGATTTCTTTGATCGTTCAAGAAGATTAGAATCCTGAATAATAGATCTAACAAAAAAGTTTATAATACATACCGTATTCGTCATGATCCCAAATTTACTTTCGATGCTTTACTCCATATGCTCACACAAACATCGCAAGCAAAGTCCTCTCCGGGCTTAGAAGATAGGCAACTCTTGATAGAAAAAATCACCATGAAAGAATCACAGCTCACGTGAAATATAAATAGAGAAAGCGGAGAAGGGACCTAAGCAATAAAATGAAAATGCCCTAATTGACCCTTCCATCACGAGTCAAGTCGAGCTAAGGCCTATACTATGCCGCCTGAACCATACCAAATCACGTGAGGTGCTCCTAGTCCACACAATGATCCCATAACATTGGACTCATCATACGTTTATCAATATGGACCATAAAATTAATCCAATTTTAATAAAACAAAAATTTTAATTAATGTTAGTCCAGATTAAGAAAAACTCTTACATTCTCCCACTTTAACTACATTAATTATAATTTTAAAAATATTTTATTTTAAAAAATAACTCTCGGGTTGAAAATAAAATATGGCTACCATATGATCCATAGACAATTCCTATAAATGACTCAGTCCAACAATATTCATGACGTGGAATCATGGGATTATTATAATACTTATCTGATAAAAATCTTATCCATGATTATAAGCATCATAAATACTATCGACATGAATCTTGGTATGGTAGTATATCAAGAAAATAGTATCAAGATGATCAAAATAAAATATGCTATTTTTCATTTTTAGTCCTCTAATTTCTCTTCAACATGCTTAGAAAAATAAAATAAGCAAGAAAAATTTTAATGGCATCAAATAATAAGCTATTCTGTCTCACATACTCAACAATGGTGTTAAGACGATACAGCACAACATATCTGTGACTCAATACCTAGTCTCAGTCAGGTACATAACCAACAAAGATATCTTATAATTAAAATAAATTAAACATATGTACCCTTAATCATGATTTCTCTTCAACTACATGCTTTATAACAAAATAGAGAAATCTCATGACTTCAAAAGAAGTCTGTTATCAAATGAGACATATCCATACAACTGTCATTATCAAGAAAAACACAATCTTGAGATACTATGTTGTATTTTATTATTTCACATATATAGATAAGATATATAGAAATCAACCAAACAATTATCATGATAATGTAAATAAAAAATAAATTCATATTGATAATAAGTTTAATTACAGAGTCACTCCCACTAACCAAGTACATCAAAAAAGCTCAATATGTCCATATTTTCGACAAGCTTTGCAAAGCATATGGGCCTCAAATCTTTAGTTAGAGGATTAGCTAACATAGACTCTGTATCAATATAATCAATAATTATATCTCTATTCTTCATAAGATTTCTAACGACTAAATACTTCAGCTTGATATGTTTAGACTTGCTGGAAGATTTATTATTCTTGTGAAGAATACCACAGCCTCATTATCACAATATATCAATACAGGTCTGGAACTCGAATATAAAATCTGAAACCCAGCCATAAGATTTTTTAACCGAATAGGTTGAGTAGCAGCTCCATAACACGATATAATTCAGCTTGCATGGTAGAAAAAGTAATCAATGTCTGTTTAACACTTTTCCAGGATATTACATCATCAGCCAACATAAAAATATATCTAGAGGTTGATTTTAGATCATCAGGACACCCAGCATAATCTGAATTCAAATATCCAATCAACTCAAGATTATCAACTCTCCTATACATGAGCATATAATTCTTGGTTTTCTATAAATACATCATCACCTTCTTTATAGCAATTCAATATTGATAGCCTGAGTTTGATAAATATCTACTAAGAATATCCACTATAAAGGCAATGTCAGGTTTGGTGTAGACTTGAGTATACATCAAACTCCCTACAGCACTGGCATAAAGTACATCTTTCATCTGATCTTTCTCAGGTTGATTCTTTGAATATTAATCTTTACTGAACTTGTCACCTTTAACAACAGGTGAATCACATGGTCTATAATTTTGTATATTAAATCTCTGAAGAATTTTATCAATATATATCTTTTGTAACAAACCCAATAGACAACGAGATATGTTCCTATGAATTTTAATTTCCAAAATAAATGATGCCTCACCAAGTTCCTTATTTCAAAATTCTTAGACAATATTTATTTGGTCTCATAAAGCAAACCAAAATCACTACTAGCAAGCATGATATCATCAACATACAAAATAAGAAAGATGAACTTCTCCCACTAATTTTGAGAGAGATACATTGATCAACTTTATTCTTTTCAAAACCAAGAGAGGTTATAATCTCATCAAACTTCAGGTGCCATTATCGTGATGCAAGCTTCAGACCATAGATGGATCTCTTTAATTTGCATACCAAATGTTCTTTACCACTTTCTTAAAAACTTTCTGGCTGCTTCATGTAGACTTCTTCATTGAGATTATCATTTAAGAAAGTAGTTCTAACATCCATCTGATACAGCTCCAGATTATAATGAGCCACCAATGATATAATGATTCTGAAAGAATCTTTTAAAGATACCGGAGAGAGTTTCAATGAAATCAATTCCTTCTCTTTGAGTGAAGTCTTTTGCTACTAGTCTGGTTTTGAACCGCTAAACTCTTTTCTTGGAATCCTTTTTAGTTTTGTATACCTATTTGCATCTAATAAGTTTACAACTATAGGAAGCTCAACAAGATCCCACACATCATTATTGGCCATATATTATATCTCCTCTTTCATAGCATTTATCCATAGTTTAGACTGGGAAAAACTGATAGCATCAATATAAATAACTGGGTCAATGGTATGCCCGATATCAAAATCATTTGTTCCAAGATAAACATAGAATCATTTGAAATTGTGGATCTTCTTTGTCTAACAGATCTTCTTACTTGAACTTCTTCCACTGGTTGAAGATTCTGAATAGGTTCAGGAGGATCAAAGATTTCATTATCCATTCCTTCAATAAGAGCAGGGATTATGTTTTCATTCTGACCAGATATTGGAATAGAAACAGTTTTAGCTTGTGCATTATCATCAACAGTAGTAAGGGAAGATCCTTCATCAGCCACATCAAGTTCTTGAAATTTTACAGCAAGAGACTCCACAATTCTGTTACCTCTTCCTGGACTATAAAACATGTATCCTTTGGAATGTTGCGGATATCCAATAAAGTAATGACTTGTTTTGAATCAGTCATTTTCTTTGTAGGATTATATAATTTTACTGATGCAGGACAACCCCAAATCCAGAAATGATTCAAACTAGGTTTTTTTCCAGTCTGGAGTTCAAAAGGTGTCTTCAATATAGATTTACTGGAAATTCTATTAAGAATATATAAAGCAGTATTGAGAACTTCATCTCATAAAAATTCTGGCATATTAGACTTACTCATCATGCTCATCATCATATCTTTAATAATGCGATTCCATCTTTCAGCCACACCATTCTGCTCAGGACTTCCAGGTATGGTATATTGAGGAATAATCCTACAATCCTATAAGTATTTAGCAAACGGATCTATTTGCTATCCAGCCACATCATGTCTGTCATGGTACTCACCTATATGATTAGATTCACAATCTTGATGACTTTTTATGATTATTTCTCGTCTTTAATTTTAAAAATCTTAAATTTTTCAAGGGTATCAGACTTTTTTTTAATTAAATAAACATAGCTAGAAAGTCATCAATAAATATGATAAAATATTTATTATCACAAATTATAGAAGATTGAGGTCCATTGATATCAGTGTGAATAATTTTCAATAGGTTTAAATTTTGAATTGCTCCTTTCTTTTTGGTCCTGATCAATTTTTCTTTAATACAATCAACACAAGTTTCCATATCTCCAAAAAACAAAACAAGTAAGATGTCATCATTAATTAATCTAGTTATTCTTTTCTTTGAAATATGTCCTATGCATTTATGCCATAATATAAAGAATTTATCATTAGTCCTAGGATATTTGGCAACAACACTTTCAATACTTAAGGAAGCATTAGAATTACTAGTGGCCAAAGACAATCTATATAAACCATCAACCAAAACACTATAGCCAACAATTTTTGAATTGAATATCAAATCAACTTTTTTATTACTGAACATAAATCTATAACCAAGTCTATTTAAAGACGAAACAGAGATCAAATTCCTTTTAAAGGAAGGTATATAAAATGTATTTTCCAAACTAATTACAAAATCAGACTTTAAAGATAAGTTGACAACTCCTATACACTGTATTTCGACTTCAAAATCATTTCAAACCTTTAATTTGCTTTCATTCAAGCTCGGCTTTTGTTTGTTTATCAGCCCCGGTAGAGAAATAACAAGAGTTGAAGAACCATTATCTATCCACCAAGAATTAATAGGGGCATTGACTATATTAGACTTACAACAGACTAAACCAAGGGGCTTACCTCTCAATCTTTCTCTTTTCTAACCAGGATTTGAATTTAAAATCCTGACTTCTTATATGCCCTTTCTTCTTACAGTGGAAATACTTAATTTTCTTAATGGCAGCTTTGGGACCTTCTACAAAATGATTATGATCGTGACTTCTTCCATGCCTCTTGGAATCCTGAGACTGTTTAGGAGCAGTAGGCTTTCCCTTCTTCTTATACATAAAATGCTTGCTAGATTGAGTTTGATATTGAAGAGTAAGAATGGCACTGTTATTATTTTCTTTTTTGATATTTTCTTCTTCAACAATGCACTTGGTGATCAAGTCATTAACACTCCACATTTCGTCAAGAGTATTATAGGCAGTCTTGATCTAAGAAAATTCTATATACAAGGAATTTAAGGTATGTACACCAGAAAGGAATCCGATAGATCAATCTTCAGACCCTTGAGTTTGGATTGAAGATGAACCATCTTCAAATTGTACTTTCTGATACCCCTAACATTATTGTATGTCATCATTGTCAATTCTTTCATCAGGGATCCGATCTCAATATTATTAGATACAAGATACCTCTATTCAATAGCATCCAGCAGCTCTTTCGCATTGTCAGACTTAGGTAAACCACTCAGGAGATGTTCCAAAATTGACCTCTTAATAGCAATCAGATTGAGTCTATTTGACTTCTCCCATTTGGCAAGGTGGTCATTCTGTTCAAGAGTACTTTGATCATTCAATTCATCGGATTTGGTCTCATGCAATGCAAGATCAATATTAGCATTTCAAGAGCAAACTCTAGGTCTTGTCTCCACTTCTTATAATTTGACCTGGTAAGCACCTCAATAATAGTATTGTTGTTGTTCACACCAAAAGTAACTATCCAATCAAAAAATAAGGAATGCAAAACATTAATTGATAGACATACTACAAACAATATCATATCATAATAACAAATAAGAGTACAAATACAATATAACGTATTCCCTTTGGACAGAACATGCAATATATATAAGTGCTCTTTACATGAAGTCACAAGCTAATCAAAATATTCTGGCATTTATGAACCTATCCCCTTTGGATGGACAGGCCCCTGAAAGCTAGAGTATCTTAGCAATATAATGCATCATGCCACATTTTTAGTTAAAACACACAACAATCCCCTTTGTACAGGTGGTTGTATGTCATAACAAAAAAATTTCCCTCACATGATGAACAATTCAATGGACTGACATAAACAAACTACTTTGGTAATAAATATTTATACCAACCCATAAATTATTCATACAGAAAATAAATATCCAAGTCAAAATAAAAGAGGATATTTCAAAATACATGTATGTCTAAAATGATTAGTTACATATGGAATACTAATCAACATATACCCACTGATCCATTTTACAAATACCATTGCATTCCAATTAAATGTGCATTATAGACAAAAATAACCATAAGGATCCATCCATACCCCTCCAATATTTTTTTGACCAATATATAATTATAAATTTTTAAGGATCAAAACTATAAAATGACTAATTTATAATATCAGAAAATTCATGAGCCTAAATGCAAAATGACCCTTTGAACCAATATGTAATTATAAATTTAGGATCCTAAATGCAAAATAGGCTCTTTTTTTAAGGGTTAAAGGATGTTGGTTGTTAGATTTTGGGTTTGAATCCAAAATCCAAAACCCACCAAATCCCATCTCTTTCCCATGATCAAACCCAAAAAGAACAAGGCTTCCTCAAAACCCGTCAGCTGCCACCCCTCCCAATCCAACCCACTGGCAAGATAGCCACCAGGATCGGTCAAGAACGGCCGGTCGCTAGCTCCGATGATGATGTCGGAGATCAAGACTCACCCGACGGCGAGTTTCAAGATCTCCGGATCCATGTTTTTTTTTTATCACTGCCCATCGGCGGAGATCTGGATCATCGATCACCGCCACCAGAAGGGGGTTACCGGTCACAGAGACCGACCAGGAGAGGAGAACATGGTCACTGAGACTGGCCAGGGATGGCCTATCGCGGCCTCCCATGGTCGCCAACCCTCTTCCCTTATCCCTCTATTTTTGTTTTTTTATTTTTATTTGTGATCTCAACCCACCGGCCGAGATCTAAGATTCCCAATCACCGGGATCGGATCTTGATGCCCGATCACCACCACCGATCACCACGGCTTCATCTCGTTGCCATTGGCCACCCCACAGCACCGAAACGTCTGGCACATATAGATCCATGATGGTCGACATGGGGTTTGGGGAAGAAGAAGGGTTTTAAGAAAATAAAACCAAGAAGAAGTTCTTGAATATAATTTTATTTTATAGATCTAAAGCATGGAAACATGATCAATATCTATACGATTCCAATCTTTTTCAGATACCAGGGCTCTGATACCAAAAGTAGGTTAAGAGATTTTTTCAATCCCATAGATCGATCAAGAAGATTAGAATCCTGAACAATAGATCTAACAAAAAAGTTTACGATACATGCATGTATTCGTCAAGATCCCAAACTTACTTCCGATGCTTCACTTCAGATGCTCACACGAACACCGTAGGCAAAGTCTTTCTCTCCGAGCTTCCTTAGAAGATAGGCGGCTCTCGATGGAGAAAATCATCGTGGAAAAATCACAGCTCACGTGAAATATAAATAGAGAAAGCGAAGAGGGGACCTAGCTAATAAAATGAAAATACCCTAATTGACCCTCCCATCACGAGTCAAGTCGGGCTAAGGCCTACATTGTGCTGCCTCAACCACACCAAATCATATGAGGTGCTCCTAGCCCAAACAATGATCACATAACATTGGGCTCATTATATGTCTATCAACATAGACCATAAAATCAATCTGGTTTTAATAAAACAAAAATTTTATTTAATGTCAGCCCAAATTAAAAAAAACTTTTACATTGTCTCCTCGCTTGTTTTCTCTAGCACCGGGTCTGTCAATCGGGGTGCCCTCTTAGCCACCTGGGGGGTACATGTTTGTGTGGCTGCGGTTCCCCCACTTTCTGCCAACCAGGCCAGGAGTGGGGGCATCATTTTGGGTTCTAAGGAGCGGCCGGTAGAGTCAGATTTTGGCAATCCGGTGGATAGTGGAAGGTGGCAGGATGTTGGACCGGTGGTGGGGAGCTCGGTCTCTACTACCATAGCTAGGGAGGTAGGGGGACTAAGCAACTTTTCTAGGCCGAGCCAGAGGGAGTTTAATTCTTCTAATGGAGAAGTGTGCAAGGTGCAGCATCTCGACATAAGGAGGTTGTCGCCCAGGTTAAAGATACATTGAAGGTGGTGAGCAGTGGGCTCTCCCTTGAGGTGCATATAGGGAGCAAGGCATTATCCTAAAACCACATCGAAGGAGTCAAGATGGTTCCCACTAATGTTGATTTCTCTCACAGAAGATCCTTATATAGAATGTGAGAGGGGCTGGCAAGTCATCCTTCTTTTTTAAGTATAGGAGGTTGGTAGATTAACATCATCCGGAGATATGTATTTTGCTTGAGATCCAATTGTTAAAGAGGGATCTAGATCAGGCTCATTACTGCTTCCCTGCATCTTAGAGTTTTTGGTTATTGAATTCTAGGGTCTGGCAAGAAGAATGATTATTGTTTAGAGGGAGGGAAATGTTAATATAGATGTTTATTCATGATTGTGATCAACAAATTATGGCTATAGTTTCTAGAATCAATGAAAAGTTTTGGCTCTTATATGTTGCCTGTGCTAGTGCTAACTGCAGACTTCAATAGGTGTTGTCGAAGGAGACTTCAAAGATGGTGGATCTAGGTTTCTCCTCCCACATTATTGGAGATTTTAATTGCATCGATGGGCTCCAGGAGAAAAGGGGGTAGACCCTTCTTTGATAGTATCGATGCTCGTGAGTTCAATGATTTCATTTGTTAGAATGGCTTGGTGGGCCTTGGTTTATCTAGATCCAAATTCACATGGTGCAACAAACAACAAAATAGTACTCAGGTCTGGGAATGTATTGATCGAGCCTTTGCTACTGTGAACTGGGTGCAGCACTTTCCTAGCTATCAAGTATGCCATCTTTTAATGATTGCTTCTGATCATTGTCCCCTTATCTTATCGACTGTTTCGATATCTCTTATTGGGCACCATTCCGGTTTCAGAAATTTTGAATGTCCTATCCCTACTCTTGAGATATCATTCGGGATGTATGGAGATTGCCGATCAGAGATAATGTTATGTACCAACTAACCCGTAGATTGGAGATTGTTAGATACATACTCAGGAGATAGAACCGAGTTGAGGTGGACAATATTTTCAGAAGGTTGGAGGAGATTCATACCTCTATTTATGTGCTCCAACTAAGGGAGGATAGGGAGGGGGCTTTCTACCACTGATCTTGTTGACCTCTGGTCTAAGCTCGCCTTGCACCATTTCTTATTAACTCAGTAAGAGATTCTTTGGCATTAGAAGTCTTGAGTTTAGTGGCTATAGGAGATAGATCGGAATATTGATGCCGTGAAGGGTATTGATGGTCATTGGATAGCCAGTGAGGAGGATGTGAGATGAGAGATTCTGAGCTTCTTGCAATCTAGATGGATGGCCAGCTTGGGAAAGGATGGTCCCTTCTTGCCTCCCCCTGTTAGCTAGGTCACTCATTCAGAGAGTACCCTACTGGTGGTGGATGTGTTAGGAGAGGAGATTCAATCGACCATATGGGCTATGGATAAAGATGAATTGCCTAGGCCTGATGGGTTTTTCCATTTTTCTTCAAACAGTATTGGGCCATTATCCATCATGGGTTGGAGGCAATTCAGCAATTCTTTATCATTGAGTCGATGCCGGGGCCTAGCAAATAACCTTCATTGTGCTAGTTTCTAAGAAAGATGCGGCGGAGCCAAGTCACTACAAGCCCATTAGTTTGTGCACTATCCTTTATAAGATTTGTGCTAAGATTCTGATAGGCGGGTTGAAGCCAATCCTTTTTTATCAATCCGGAGCAAGGGACCTTCATCAGGGTCGGTTCATCTCTGACAATTCTGATAGAGCAAGAGTTTATGCATGACCCTAGAGAGCCCCAGCATGGGAGAGTCTTATAACCATCAAGCTTGACATGGAATGAGCCTATGGGAGGATGAGATGGGAGTTTCTTTACTAGTCCTTGGAGAGCTTAGGATTCACAACCGATGGATTAGATGGATTAAAGAATGTATGCAAGCTTCGTCCTTCTCTATCTTGATCAATGGCATGCCAATGGATTTATTTCACTCTTCTCTTGGTCTTCGACAAGGTTGTCCTTTGTCTCCGTACTTATTATTATTTGAGCTGATGCTTTTTCTCATATCTTGTAACTGGCTACCCTAAGCCGGGCTATAGATCCCTATTGGTCAATGCCTAGTATATCACCAATTTCGCATTTACTCTTTATAGATGATTCTTTATTGTTGGGCTGGGGCAGTTGTCTAGAATGCAATGGCATTCAAGTGGATTTTGGAAGCCTATTGCACTACTTCGGAATAGAAGGTGAATCTTCTAAAATCAGCTATATGCTTCAGCCAAAGACCAAAAGTCTAATCAAGCAGCCGATCAGGAATATTCTTAGCATTGTGGAGTAGATCGGAGCTATGCACTACAAGGAATTCCTATCTCCGGGTGCCATCTCTGGAGGGTTGACTTTGCTGATTTTATGGCTTCAATTCGTGCTCATTTAGAGGGGTGGAAGTCCTGGGCTTTATTGATGATGGCTAAAGTTATTCTTGTCAAGTCAATTCTCAATGATATTCCTATTTATCTCATATCTCACATTATTGTTTCTAAGTTTATTCTGGCCTCGCTGGAGTAGTTGTTTAGGAACGTTTTATGGGGATCCCATCAAGGAAGGCAAATAATTCATCTTCTTTCTTGAAATGTGGTTTGCCTTTCGATCAATGAAGGGGGCTTGGCATCCAGTCCTTACAGGTACATCGCGAGGCATTAATTATTAGGCATGCCATTAGATTCCTTCTTCAACTAAACTATCCATGAAATATGATGATGCATGCGAGGCATGGTGATTGGTGTGCTAGGTCGGAAATTTGTATCAACCAAAACAACTCGTTCATGTGGAAGGAAATTTGTATGCACGCTATGGATGTTCTGGACCATATATCTTGGGTTCTGGGAGATAGACAGTCGATTGACCTCCTGCAAGATAGCTGGCTGATTGATCTTCAGTCATTGGCCAATGTTCATCGGCACTAATATCAAAGACCAGGCACAAGTGTCTGACTTAATCCATCTACAGGGCAGGGGTTAGCTCATTCAATTAGTGACCTAGGTATTTGGTGATTTGTTGGTACAAAGGGTTCTCTCTCTTGCAGTCCCTATCTTGTAGGGACCGGAGGTCAGGACTTAGTGGTCATCGTCCTCCTCTAGATCGGTGACTAGGGAGCTATATGATATCTATAGTGATGAGCTGACCAAGACTATGGATGGAACATGGATACAGAGACTTAGGATTCACCCGAGACTTTGTTTATATGGGAAGTTGCTTGGAAGTGACGGTACACTAGAGCACTCTTGAGAGCTAGAGAAATCGACATTCCAGCTTCCTATATTTGTTGTGGGTCAGCAAAGGTGACCTTGGACCATGCTCTATTTCACTGCTCGAGAGCTAGGTAGGTTTGGTGCTTAGCCATTTTTTCTGAGGAGCCCTCTATCTAGACCTTTCTAGAGATTCTACGGTAGAGTTCAGAGTTAAATGCCATAGCATGTGCTGAAATTAAAGCTGCGTATATTGCAGAGTTTTTAAAGCAAAATGGCAACAGCGAGATTGGTGATGGAGAGGACCTTATCTTTGGCTATGAAGATTGTTGAGACTTTATTGCCAAATTCTGTGTTCAAGAATCGGTATACATGGAACCTCCATTATTTTTCTACTGTCAAAAGGATGGTATTTATTTCTTGAAAGCTCCCATCCTCGACATTCCTGAAAATTAATTTTGATAGCAATATTACGAGTAGGGTTGGTTTTAACATTCAAGATCTGAATTCCAGACTTATTGCAACCAAGGGTATGCAACTTGTAGGCACAAAATTTATAATTGCTTGGAAAAGTATTACTTATAATAGACTTGTTCTCCGGACCGACCATTTGATTGAGATAGATTTGATGTTGATGGTGAACTAACCACAAGGATACTTGACCGTGGTACTACCACTCACCCTCTTGTATGAAATATATACTACCACTCACCCTCTTGTACGAGATACGTGTCCTTTTGATGAGGTGCACATCCTTTGATATTTGTAGGAAGGTAAATGGTAGTATAAACTAGATACCTTATTTGACAGCTCAATACTTATGAAAAGATTTAGATTGATGCTTTGTTCCTATGAACATCCTTTTGATTTTTTTTTTTTTTTTTTTTGACTTTTTAAAATGTATTCACATTTATGCTATACAATTTATCCATCTTTAAAAAGTAGGAAAAAAAATAAAGACGTGATGACAACGGGCGGACAAATTCCATTAAATAGTTCATGGTACGCAAAACGTACGATCCATCATCCGTGGAGCATTTTAATGTACTTGTAGAGGAGATTTAAAACTGCAAAAAGAAATCAAAATCTACATAGCCGCTACGCGCCTAGGATTTAATGTCCCCAAGCCATGGGGCTCCGAGTCCATGGCTCAAATCGGCAGGAGGAACAGACGTTCTACCGGCCAACTTTTCAGTCTCAAAAGAGAACTAGTAAATTATGGACATAAGCATCATCAGTTCTCACGTTCATCCGACCTTTTCCTCAAATGTCTGTTCCTCCGGCAAACTTTTCAGCCTCAAAAGAGAACCACTAAATTACGGACATAAGCATCATCAGTTCTACGTTCATCCGACTTTTTCCTCAAAAACCTTCTAAGCACAACGCAGGAATGGTCTGACCTGACAAACCATCCCCAATTTTTAATCTTCCTCCGCCTAGACTCATCCTTGGACTCAACAGGCAATTTATTTCAATAGAAAGAGAAGGCATCATGATATAATGATGGGCCATGACGGAAGAGCACCACAACTGGTCTCACACATGAATAGAGATAAAACTATGAAGGTTACAAACGGGCCAAAGCTATTTACACTTGTAAATTACTTTTGAGTTCAAGTCCCAAGTTCAACTCAAATTGACTATCATCGAACTTGATTAGCAAGATATTAACCTTTAAAACTCACAAACCTATTCATATATATATATATATATATATATATATATATATATAAAATTTGATGAGTCGACCTCAAGTTATTGAATCGCAACTCTACCATAAACAATGAATTGACTGACAAGGCGATAAACGAAGAATGATGCATCCTTCTCGAGCAATAGACCAGCCACGCTCATCACATGTACGGCTAGAATGCATCATATTTAATCATAAGCCTGGAAAGCAATAAAGATGATACGAGTAATAACCAGTAGCGCTCCACGAGAATCACAACAGAAGAAAACAATCCATAATACCTACCACTCCTATGGGTCACGGATACATTAATACTAAACTTAAGTAGAGAGGAAAGGAGACAACTATTTCAAGTCCCTATGCAGCAAGAAAGAATAGCCAAAATACCCATATTGCGAGAGGATGGTGACCTAAAGGTGAACTTATTGCTGGGCGCATTGTACCCTTGGAATCGCATCTTCGTCTTCATCATAGGCTTCTTGCTGCTGTTGCTGCTTTCGCCTCATCTCCTCTTCAATATTGACATCATGAAGAGTGGTCTCCTCGCACTCATCCAGCTCCATGTCCGACAAGCGGTTGCCAGGTCTTGGTGGCAAAAAGGTCTCCAGCATGCGGCATTGATCAGGAGAGATAACCCCTGAATCTGGAAATTCAACATTGAATTGGATGTACAGGCGACCCCTCATGAAGGGCCTACCATGATGAGGCATTCCTTCATCATTGATTGCTTTAAATTGGCCTGATTAGAGAGCAGAGTTATGAGGCGGACGACGAGAATCGACAGCCTAGACCAGACTTGTGTTCGAAAGATCTAAGAACATACCAGGCTTAACAACTTCACCAGGATTTGACTTGATGAGAAGCTGTCTGCCATCAAGATGGGTCAGAGCAAACTGGAAGCCACAGAGTGCCTCACTCAGACTGAGTGCATGTTCCACGTAAAGATCATCATACTTCCTCTTAAATTTGGGGTGCTCCTTTTGTTGCAGCACAAATACAATATCTCCTGTCACCGTGTCAGGCTACAAACATGCATTTTATATAATTAGGCAACAGAGATCTAAAAATTCAGAGAATAGCATGCATGTTAGATTAACAAACTTTATCCAACAGGCATCAGTATACAGGAAAGCAAATCAAAGAGTATAAGAAAAATAATTCTGACTAGGTTGACATGCATGTAACAGCATAAGGCACTAGTGAACAGCCAAAAAAACATAATAGTTTATATTTTTTGAAAAAAATCCTCGCTTACGGCTTCATCAGCTTCGCCTTGGAATACAATCTTCTGACCATGTTGCATTCCTTTTTCGACATGCACCTCCAATACTTTCTTCTCCTGGGTAACTTTGTTCCCTTTGCATTGCGGACACTTGTCTTTATCGCTGATGACCTCACCTGCATAACAATATATTTAGGACATAAAATTGATGCAAACAATTGTTACTTGCACCAACAGTAAAAATAATATAAAAGATCTTCCACACCTGAGCCTCTGCATTCAGGACAAGCATGCTGCATCTGCTGAATCATGCCTAGTCCAATCTGTCTGCTAACCGTCCTCACTCCTGTACCTTGACATCCATAACATCTTCCAGATGCCCCACTCTTTGAGCCCTTTCTGTTATGTTGAACAAAAAGCACCACTAATTATTGTAAACAAAGATTGAAAAAAATATTAATGAGAACAGTAATGACTATCTTATAAAACTTTTGTATTCAGTTAAATGTGAAATCATGTTTGAAGTATCAAAGCAATAGAATGCCAGGAATGTGAGGTTCATGCAGTTGTTCTGAGTCAAAGAATATAATACATAGGGGCAGAAAGGAGAACTAAGGGTGCACGGGTTGCACCAACTTCCACCCCAGATAAAGAAAATTATTAGCATGCATAATCAGAAGTTAGTATCATCACTCTGATGCAGAAGAGAACCTAATGCACAAACAAAATTTCAACAAATCCCCCAACCTCATGAGCTTAGAGTCACAAGCAGTAGTTGCACATATACAGAAGAAGTCACATGGCTTGCAACCTATCTTAAGATATGAAATCTTCCACTTACATCGTGAATTCGTTAATCTATACTAATGGGCCTTCGTTAAGGAAGAAGAAGAATATGTTCCAAAATATTAAATTGTATTTCAACAAGTCATTTCATGTTCCCAAATCATGCAAGTGGCATTTGTTCCAAATATTAAATTGTATTTCAACAAGTCATTTCATGTTCCCAATCATGCAAGTGCCAATGCCACCTAATCTGTAAGCATTCTTCATTTAGATAATCATAACAGCTGCATCGACTATTGTCCCAATTTCAAACATCTTATATTGTGCTCAAATTCAGGTTACTTATCACAACTTCACAACCAGCTAACTGTACATCCTGAACTCTATAATTGAAATCTAATAGGATGCACAATTCTTGATTGCCCAGCTATATGAGCTACACAGCATCATTATCAGTCAAAAAAAAAAACAGTCTTAAATCAAGTGCATGACAATTCAATGTCCAGCCATAATTCAGATGATTAATAACAGGATAGACTATAATGATCAGCTTCCAATTACTAAAATAGGCATTCGAGTCTCATATTTATTCATTAATTATAACCCCTACTTTGCATCATTAACCAGGTGCCACTGCAAAGGTAAGTATCTGCTTACACTCGATGTACATTCAGCTAGTGTATATGTCCTCTGACAACACAATAGCCTTTAAATGTTACATGTTCACCGCTAGTACAGTGCACTGAGATGAACAAGGATATACTCATCAAAATTATCATAACAAGAGAAAAATATTCAATGCCATGCTTATTCTATAAAAAAGATAGACATGATAAGGCCAAACACTATGCAATTTCCCATTGCCAAACCCCTTCTTTTCTATCTCTTACTTCATCTCGCTACACTTTTTACCTAATATCTTCCATCCCAGAAAGTGGACATATTATTTTGAAGATGCAGTTTATCTCATAGCCCATGCAACATCCTTCCTCAATTTATCTTTACATAAATCTCTCATATATTATAGTGTCATGTTATTTATCTTCCCTTTGACTACATGGATTTTGTATAAAACTTTCTTTTTCACCAATTCAAACCAACCTGGCCGCAACAGGTCTAATCACAAAGAACATCTATCCCCATCAAAGAAGCCCCTCATTTATCACTCTCTGTTTTCTTCTTCTCCTTTACTTTTCTTGCTCTTCTTTTTATCCTTAAAAAACTTTTTTTCTGATTTGATCAGACAAAAATCAGATACATTCTAACCAGATTCTCTCTCTTTCACCAGGGGAACATTTCTATTCGATTTAAGCATTCCTTAAATTTCTCTGCCATTATCTGATTTCTACTCAATCTGCTCACATTTCTTTCTTCTATTCCTTCATTAAGATGAATGTTGTTCTGCATCTATGGAAATTGAGGATCAAATATTAACCATAGTACAGGACCTTGATTCCTTATGTGATATGCATATTATCACACCATGCCAATAAAGAAACTGCATTACTGACCAGAATCTCCAGCAACAATAAGTAATGGTTAACAGGCATGGCGATAGAAAGGATGGAAGCATCAGCTATGCCAATTCAAGGCATCATGCATCTGCTACACAATTATGCACTGCATCTAACATGCCAAGCCAGCAAAACACTGGCATGCAGTGATAAAAACCTTAAGCAGGAAACATGGAACCTTCACAGTGGAGAACAGAAATACTCAAATCAGCATGAGCATACTATCCTTGCCACGCTAAACTTTCAGATACCTCAACCTTCAAGCAGAGATGATAGGTTGCAAATATAAAAATAGTTGTGTGTGCATGTCTTCTTGTGTAAATTTGACACATTTTGCATATT